>JALPQD010000099.1:3374933-4574933 GCA_023101885.1 Typhlomys cinereus | reverse complement strand
CCATGACTTTGCTATTGTAAACAGTGCTGCTATGAACATAGTCATCCTTGTGCTATCGATGCTGAATTTTTGCTGTATGGGGGAATATTCCCAAAAGTGGAATAGCAGAGTCATACGGCGTTTCAAACTTTAACTTTGTTAAGAATCTCCAGACGGCTCGCCAGAGTGGTTGTATGAGCCTGCATTCCCAGCAGCAATGTAGGAGAGTTCCCCTCTCTCCACATCCTCTCCAGCATTTGGTGTTGTTTGTACTGTGGATTTTTGCCATCCTGACTGGGGTGAGATGATATCTCAAGGAGGTTTTGATTTGCATTTCACTGATGGCTAAGGATGTGGAGCTTTTTTAGAGATATTTGTTAGATATTTCAATTTCGCCCCTGGTAAAGTTTCTTTTAAGTTCCAAGGCTCATTTTTTTAAATTATTATTTATTCAATTGCGTGTGTGTGTGTAGAACCACGGGCAAATTCGGGAACCGCCATGGATGCCTCTACCTCCTCCTTGTTTACTCTGCCCCGGGATTCACAGGCTCTGCCCTACCAGGACCAGAAATGCAGGCCGCCCCCGCTTCTGCCCGGCGTCTATACGTGGGGTCTAGGATCCGAACTCAGGACCTTCCACTTGCAAGGCAGAGCCAAGGACCATTTTTTAATTGGGCTATTTGTTTCCTTGGTGTTTAGTTTTCTAAGTTCTTTGTGCACTCTGGATAATAGAGCTCTGTCAGCTATGTGGATAGTGAAGATTTTCTCCCATTCTGTAGGTTACCTTTGTGCTAGAGTTACAATCTCTTTATTTGAACAGAAGCTCTTTAATATCATAAGTTCCCATCTGTTGAGTGTTGGTTGTAGTGATTGTGCTATTGGATGTCCCTTTAGGAACTGTTGGCCTCGTCCAATCAGCTCAAGGGAGTTCTCTATCCTTTCAACTAAGGTTTTATAGTCTCAGGCCTTATATTGAGGTCCTTGATCCATTTGGAATGAAGTCTTGTACATAGTGACAAGTACGGGTCCAGTTTTAATCTTCTGCCTATGGACATTCAGTTTTGCCAGCACCATTTGTTGAAGATGCTGTTCTTTTTCCATTGGATTTTTTGGACCCCTTTGTCAAAGATCAAATGGCTATAATTGTGTGGGACTTATATCTGGGTCTTCAACCTTTATCCATTGATTTGTGTGTCTATTTTGGAGCCAGTACCAGGCTGTTTTTATAACTATGGATTTGTAGTATAGATTAAGGTTTCGTATGGTGATACCTCCAGCAGTGTTTTTGTTACTCAGGATTGTTTTTGCCATCCTGGGTCTTTTGTGCCTGTATATGAATTTTGACAGTGTTTGGTCAACCTCTTTAAAGAATTGCTTTGGGATTTTGATTGGTATAGCGTTGAATCTGTATATTGCCTTTGGTAGGATGGTCATTTTTATGATATTGATTCTGCCAATCCAGAAACATGGGAGGTCTTTCCACCTTCTGGTGTCTTCTGTCATTTCCTCCTTTAGGGTTTTAAAGTTTTCATTGTAAAGGTCTCTTACTTCCTGGGTTAGGTTTTTACCAAGGTATTTGTTTTTTTAGGGGCTATAGTAAATGGGCTTTTTCAGTTCTTTCATTCTGGGCATATAGGAGGGCCACTGATTTTTGTACATTTATTTTGTATCCTGCCACCCTGCTGAACTTCTCAATTAGTTCCAGGAGCTTCCTGGTGGAGTTTTTGGGATCACTCATGTATACGATCATGTCATCTGCAAATAGAGATAACTTGACTTCTTCCTTGTCAATTTGAATCCCTTTTATGTCCCTTTCTTGTCTTATGGCCTCAGCTAAGACTTCATGTACAATATTGAATAGAAGTGGTGAGAGTGGACAGCCTTGTCTAGTTCCTGATCGAACCGGGAATGCTTCAAGTTTTTCCCTATTGAGTATAATCCTTGCTGTTGGCTTGTTGTATACAGTTTTTATTATATCAATAAAGGTTCCTTCCATTCCAACTGTCTCTAGGGTTTTGATCATAAAAGGCTGTTGGATCTTATCAAAAACTTTTTCTGCATCTATTGAGAGTATCATGTGGTCTTGAATTTTGGACTGGTTTATATGGTGAATTACATTTATTGATTTGCATATGTTGAACCTACCATGCGTACCTGGGATAAAGTGTAGTCTATGTATTTTAATTGGAGTGTTGATTGCATTAATATTTATGGTTATATTGGGGAAATGCTTGTTGGTTCCTGTCATTTTCTGTGTTTTGTGGGTTTTATGTGTGCATTTCTTTACTAGTAAGTTGTAGTATTTTTCCCTTCTATCATCTATGTTTGTCCTTTTCTTTGAGATTGAGTATCTTTTCTAGCATCTTTTGTAGATCTGGTTTGGTGTTCATGTGAGCTTCAGTGTATCCTTATGGTGGAAGTTTTTTTTCTTTTACCCTCGATCAACTGATAGTTTTGATAGGTATACTTGTTTGAATTGGCATTTGTATTTATTCATCTGTATATTTCAAGCTTTTGTGCCTTTTACTGTGTCTGCTGAAAAATCAGCTGTTATTTTAATAGGTTTACCTTTAAATATGACTTGATTTTTTTTCTCTTGACAATCTCAACACGTTGTCATTATCACATATGTGTGTTGTTTTGACTATAATTTGTTATGGTAAGTTTCTGTTTTGATCATGTCTGAATGTGTATAACATGCTTCTTGTACTTGGATGGGATGTCTTTCCTTAGATTTGGAAAACTTCTATTAATTATAGTGTGGAAAAATCTCTTCCAGGGTGGCTTTATGAGTTTTTTCTTCTGGTATTCCATGAATGGGCAGGTTTGCTTCCTTCAAGGAATCCCATAACTCATGAATATTCCTCTCTAATGTTTTTTTTTGATTTTTCAGTCTCTTTGATTGGTCCAATTTGTTTTACTATCTTGTCTTCTAGTTCTTATATTCTCCTTTCTGTTTCATTGGTTCTGCTGGTAAGACTTTCTGTTGAATTTTGGATTATAGCTATTTTTATATATAAAATTTATATATATAAGATTATATATAATCTATAGCTATCTATAGCTATAGATTTATTTTTAATTTCAATCTCTGTGGTGGGTTTTTTCAACTGTTCTATGTCTAGTTCTGTTTCTTCAACTGACTTTTCATTTCATCTTGGTGCTTATTGTGCTTCTGTTCATATTGGCTAATGCAGTTATTTAACTCTCTTGGATTTTTTCTTTCATTATTTTCATCATGGTAATGATGATGCTTTGAAAATCCTTGTCTTTTGTATTGAATCTTGACTAATATCCAAGGGGTTATTCTGATAGGTTTCCATTGTTATGAGTTTACCATTTTTTATGAGGGAGTTGTGATTTTTGTTGTTTTTTGTCGATTTATGGTATGACTTGGTCATTTTGCATTTGATTTCTAAAACCTTGCTAGGTGAGTATTTATGACTGTTGTGAGTCAGACAGAATTGCTGCACTTGAACTGTTATTGCTACTGTTTACCTAAGTGTTTAAGGTCTCAGTCTAGGATTCCTTGTTATTTTGTGTGTAAATAGATGCTACAAAAAAAATGTGTGAAGGCCCTACTCTGGATCTAGGAGTGACAGAGTTTAACTCTAGATTTTTTTAGATGTTTGGAATTGGGAGTCAAGGGTTGTTATGTGTGGTTTGATTTAAGTATTAGATAGCTTTATATTATGAGATAGGGTGGGTTTGGTAGTGAGAAGGTAGAGCTTAGAGTACTAAGGTAACTATCAGTTAATGCTCTAAGAGGTGATTGTATGGGCTTGTGGGTGTGCTGTACAGAGGTCTGGAGCAGAGGTGACTTTTAAGTGAGATGAGAAGGAAAGTGGAAAGGGTTGCTTATCTAAGGGTTAGATGTGAAGATTCCCTTCTATTCTATGGAAGGAGCTTTAGGGTCCTCGTATCAAGGTGTTGGTGTTCTGCTCTCGGGTTTGTGGTATCTGTGGTCTCTGTTGAAATCGTGGAGATTCTATTATTGGTTCACTGAGGAAGGGCATTGGTTAAGGCTGCCTTGCACTAGTTCCCATGAGAGGGGAAATCCAATCTGCTAATGCTTGCTGGTGTCCCATAGCCCAGGGGAGTGGCCAAGGATGAGCCCCGAGCCCTGTGCTGAGCTCAGCCCAGCCCAAAAGAACTGAAGATCTGCTAAAGCCTGCTGACCCAGAACCAAGGAGCAAGGCCAAGGGCAGCCTGAACTCACCACCAGTCACCAAGGAGAGGAAACCCAATCCACCAAAGCCTGCTGGTATCCCACAACCCAGGAGAGTGGGCAAGAATGAGCCTGTGCTGAGTGCTGAGTGTCTGGCCCAAATGCCAGAGCACTTTTTGAAAGGTGATATAATCTGATGGCTGAAAATATTTCAGGTTACTGAAATCCTCATGAAACTTATAGAACTGTGCTTTGGCAATTTCATATGTTTTCTCCTGCATTTTGTGAGCTTTAAGAAAACCTCAAAATCCATCTATAAGGGTTCTCAAGTTTCAATATCCTTTGTACACTATAGAATGTTTATTTCAGTGTAGAATCACATGTTCTTCAGCCAAAGACCGCATTTCTTTGGATCTAGAACAAGACTCTTGTAGACCTAAACATTTCAAAAATAATTCATAATTCTGATGGAAGTAAGCCACATGCCATCCTTTAAGGAGGAATGTCTTCACAATTTGCGAACACCGAAAATAAGGCATATTGTGTCAATGTCAAAGCGCCTTAAGACCATTTATAAGGCAGGTACTACTCCCAATCCAGTCTGTTTTTCATTTGATGTGCAATCCCAGCATATTCACAGATGAATTAGCTTCCCTAGTGATTCTAGCTCAAGCAGCAGCTACTATGGTTCAATGAAAAAACCAGAACATAGGAGGACTTCTCACACATGACTCCTACTTGGGACACCACCCTTTTTCTTCAACAAAGGATGTGAGTTGCTAACACATGGAAACCAGAGATAGGAACCTTCTTCCAAATGGTAAAGGTCTTCTCTGTCTCACCAAAACAGTGTGATTTTTGGGCTTCTGTGGAAATCTTAATGGAAAATTGAATCTATTCTTTCTGTGCTTGTTACCCTGGATCTAAAAGCTAGTAGCAATTCATTAGTTTTCTGCAAAGAATTCTATGTCATTACTAGACCAGAAGCAAGGACTTCGTTGTCCTGTAATTGGGTCTTCCAGACAGTCAGGCTAACAATTAGGTATATCAGCCCCTGAGCTGTGATTATCCTACATGACTATTTGTGGGGTTTTGTCAGACATTTACTAACACTGGATCTTTTCCTGGCATCTCCCCACCCAGGTTGTTCTGCGTAAGCTGCAGCTACCTAGGAATAACTCACATCTGCCCCCAACATGTACTCATGGGGTTTACTTTAGGGGCATATCCTGTGATTTTCTTTATTCAGTGAGCAATTGCAATAATAGGACATAATGGGGAAGAGTTGAAATGTGAAAGGGAAAGGTAAAAGTGAGTAAGAATACTAATAAAGATCCCATAACTGGATCCTGATATGAAAGCACATACTTCTTGTTTTTGCTTATTTTAAAAAGTTATCTTGGCAAGATTCTAATGGGAAATTCCAGAGCAAGCAATCTGTCTTGGCAAGGTGGTTCTTAGAGATTCCTTCTATTTGCCAAGCAAGAAGGTAACTGAGAGAGTAATGAATGGATCATGTAAAGAATGTAAACTTTCTACCTCAGAGGTAACATCTTGAGAAGGCAATTGAGGCATAAAATGTGAACTAAGTATATACTAGTTAAGACTGATTTGAATATCAGAAAATTTTGAGATCTATACAGCTTGGAAGAAGGTTCCCCTCTCTCTGGTTTCTGTATGACTACAACTCAAATGCCTATGGTGGAGCAAAAGTAGTGCCCAAGTGGAAGTTATGAGACAAAGGCTGCAAAAGTCTGCGAAGTTGGAAACATTGTCTTCCTTAGGTCCTGTAAATATGTTCCAGGCATCCACTAGATTAGGCTCAGGGATTAGTATGGCAATAAGGAGTAACAAGATAGGCACCACTCTTCGAAGTCCAGCATAGAAAAATACATTTAGAAAAATATACGAGGAGAGAAAAAACATCACTGATTGACATATTCCCCAAACAAATATTTTGATGGATAAGTTCAAATTTTTGAATGGTAGGAATAGAGTGAGGGATAGAAAAGAATAACATAAGAAAAAAACAGGGAAGAGAAAAAGATGTTCTCCAGGCAACAGTTATAGCACCATTCAGAAGACTGAAAAAAAAACCCAGGATTTTCAAGTCTCCAAGATCAGTGAGATTAAGGCATAAATTGTATCAAGGAGAGTCAGAGTACGTGCCTGGGGAGTTAAATTTAGATAAAAATTTATGTACATTGTATTCCACTCATTTTTTTATTCAGGTGCTATAGATTGAAACTAGAACCTCAGTCATCCCAGGTAAATGCTGTAGTTCTAAGCCATATCACTAATCCGAAATATGTTTTTATTACTGAACACATACTTCATGTGAACATGAAGATTCCTAAAGAATAAAATTTAAATTTCACTTTACTTGGGTTATTTACTTGTTTGATTTGTACCTCATTATCATAAGTCACAGATGTTAGAATTCTAGCCTAAGGTACTATGCTGACAAATGTGTGCTGGTTAAGCTGATAATTTGTGGAAATTTATTGTGACAACAATAGAAAAGGGTACAGATTCATGTTTGAAATATAATTTTGTTTTCAATGCTTAATAGTATTCCATTGTATCAAAAGGCAGCTACATTTTAATCTATTTTTTACCTATTATAAACCTTTAGACTCTTTAACACTCTTTAACAAAGCTTTTGTCATCATATACTTATGTTTTTATTGCAGAAGTTAACAGGTAATAATGTAAGTACACAATTAATTTCATTAAACACTGTCAGAAGTGTTTTCAAAGTAGCACAACCACTTCATATTTCCATGAAATTTCTGGGGTGTTCCAGTTGCTCTACACTTTAGTCAATGGTTAGTGTTATTGTTCATTTAAGATAAATAAATGAGCACAAGTGTTCAGATATTCTGGGAACAATCTTTTATCATTGTCTTAGTTTTACATCTCCTTTCTGTAACAAATACATTATCCGAGCAATTTAGAAGTTAGATGTTAGCTCTGCATTGGTTCCAAAGCACAATCTTCCATATGTGCACCATTGATTGGGGGGCATTATGGGCATTGAATTAATAATTATGAAAAATTATGGTTTGCAGTCCAATTCTGGAAATATATAGCCAATATTTTATGAAATAATTTTTTTCCTGCCTCAAGTTATCTTCTTCTCCTTTTGGCACTCTAATCACATGTGCTAGATGAAACTAACATTATCTAATGGGTCTTTGATATTCTGCTTCTGCATTCACTATCAACATCCATCACATTGTGGACTTTCTGTTGACTAGCCTGAAATTAACCGACTCTTCCTTTGCCATCTTCATTCACTGTGAAAGAATAAAATCCAATGTCTTTCTCAGTCCTGGAAGTTCCATTTGGCTCTATTTTGTTGCATCTACTAGTTGACAGTTAAATTTTTAGTGCATTGCAAGCTCATTTTCTTCTATTTTATTAAAATAATTTTATGAACAGCTGGAAAAATTATTTTTTGCTAATCTTGGCATTTTTGCCATTTAAATCCAGGATCTCATTTATCGTCTTTTCTCCTGAGACCCATTCATAGTTTCATGCTCTCGAGTCTCAGTTCTTGCAAGTTAATACTGGATGAAGCCTTAATTTGTGAGCACCAAGCTTCTGAGACTTTGAGTTCTATCTTTTTAAAAATGGGTATTGAATTTTCTGTTTTAATAAACTCTTAAGGTGGTGATGCTTAAACTTAGGGGAAGATTTTTTTCAAATCTTTATTTTTTTAAATTTTTATTTACAATGAATTTGTGTCCTTGCTCCCCACTGCCTCATTTCACAACTTCCTCTTCTCCCCTCCTCCCTTCCATTCACCAATGCAGCCATGTTCCTCTTGTTCTCGAGTTCCTCTGCAAGTGGGCCTCTCTGTGGGGTGCCTGTGCCAGCAGATTCTGGGAGTCTGTGGTCCTGGAAGTGTTCCTGGAGAGAATATTGCTCTAAAAATGCTCTTTTCTGATGAACTGAGATCAAGCACTTGAAAATAATCTACAAGCTCCAAAATTCCACACTAGCTACACATTGGAGCAGCAGATGCTAAAGTATGCCTACTTTATATTCTGGGGTTCTCATCCAAGAGTAGACTTAAGGTCTTTCCCTTTTGAAGAGTTTTGGATATCCCCACCGTGTGAAAGTGGTCCAGCTGTCCTGAGACTAGGGATCTGCCTTGGCTTTTCCAGATATGTGATACTAGGGAATGAGAAGACAGAGTGGACGGTGGTGAGCAGTCTTAAGTCAGGAACCTGGAAAAATGTGTGACTTATAGATGGTAAAAAAAAAAAAAAAAAAAGATACAGAGAGGCTGCCCCAGAAAACAAGCAAGAAAAGCATCTAGTTCCTCAGGAACTGTTTATGGATAGTCATTAAAAAGAAACTTTTTTTATGTTTCAATAATTTTAACTTTTTTATTAATTAATTTATTTTTTCCGCTCATACAAACTTAATACGTATCCCATTCCACTCCCTCCCACCATCCCTCCCTGGATCCTCTTGCTCCCTCCTCCCTTTTCCCTTCCTCCCCCCTCACTTTTTCTTATTGTTTCCCCCCCCATCCCTAGAGCATCTTTTAGTGTGCATGTCAAACTTCCCTGTGGGTCCTCCTCTCTGATAAGGTAGCATTGCCTAGAGTACTTTTTTGTGTTCGCCTTTAGTATGGGAACACTATTGTAGCTGTTAATCCCTTGCCTCTAAGAATCCTAGTGCCTGTGATCCATGCTAGACTTTGAAAAAAAAATCAACAAACCACAAATCAGAACATCAGAGACTCTATATCAACCACCTGGAACCAGGCCAGCCTAATCTCTCCCCATCCTAAAGCTCAGGGAAATTTGGGGAAGAGGGGGTGGTGAGATTGTAAGAGCCTAAAGATGGGGAGGAGTTACAACATGCAAGATACTCCACACAAGTTAGGTCCGAATAAATCATAAAAAGAAACATTTTAAATAGTTCACTGGCTGTGAACTTGGGAAAGGAGCGTTAGGTGGGACTTACTTATTTTGACTTGCAATAACAGCGGTCTAGGGAAAGTCTACAAAGGAAATTTTATACACAAGCTATGTGTTGTTAAAATCACAGAAATAAAAAATAATTATAAAATTCACATGGCAATAGAAAAGCCTGGAATGGAAAGAGTGAAGCAATCTGAACCAAAAGAAAAATGCTGGAGGCATCACAGTACCTGATATCAAGTCATACTGCAGAGGTAAAACTGCGTGGGTCTGACACCAACACAGAGAAGAAAGTCCATGGAAAAGAATGCAAGACCTAAAAATAAAAACACACAGCCATAGTTTTAGACAAGAGAAGGGGAAGGAAAGGCAGGAAAGGGAGATAGAACCCAAGTTTCCTTCAGGAAGACTGGAGTTTATTCCCGAATCTGCTTCTGAACTCCAGTGAAGGAGCAGCAGTTTCCCTGTGTGATGGAAATTACTACTGTTTTTGCGTTAACGGTGCAAACTTTTAAGAGTTGGCGTACATAGGGAAGGGGTCTGTTGGTTCAGATAGTTTGTTTGGTCCCATAATGACTTAGTGTCTGTACAGCTATCTGTTTTCCTTATCAGTTCCTGTCAACATTCTTGGAAGGATCTCTAGGAGGTCTGTTTCTGATCTCAGATCTCTGGTCTGCGATCTGGTTCCAAATCTGACATACAGCCAGAAGCTAAACAAACCCTGGAGAAAAGACATCCTGTCCAACAAATTTTGGAACAACTGGATATTTGCATATAGAAGAGTAAAATTAGATCCCTATCTCTCACCATGTAGAAAAATCATTTCCAAATGGCTCAAACATCTTAATCTAAGATGCGAAGCTTGGAAACTTCTTGAAGAAAGCAGAATTTGGAATTTCTGGAGTTTCCTACTTTCTGCTCCCTACCTTTCTGCTCCTTCTTTGAAAGGGTATTATTTCTTTAGCAGTCTGTTCGCTTTTAGTTTCTCCCCACTCGGTATTATCTGACAACTCCCACAGTGAAAATACTCTGGCCATGGTTACTTTAGTTACCAACATACATCAAGACATTTAAGTGAGAAAAGATGCACAGTCAGCATTCACGTAAAGAGTTGATATTGAGAGATATTTATGAAAGGTTTTGATATTGAGAGAAAGAAAAATTTTGTTAGGTAGCTTAGAACAGAGTAGAAAGGCTTCTGGGAAAATCTTGAAGGTCTCACTATACAGAAATTGGCTCCAACTCTCACTGAGACTAGATCCCAACTTCCTCCAACTCTTTGTTTATGAATATGAACTCCACAGATGCAGGTGGAAAGGAGCTATTTAGATACAAATGGACTGAATTCCCTACTTCAGACTGAGGTCTGGCCACTAGGTCTGGCACAGTGGAGCTGATTCCGGGAGTAGACCAATCAGGCTCACAGAAAGTAGAATTCACCAGTGAGAAAAAGCCACTTTTCCAGGGCATGCCCAAGTTTATAAATGCCCCTGATCCTGCCAGCCATCTTTAGCTCCTTTGCCCCTTATGGATTCCATGTCTGCAGTCCACGAGTTATGGGATTTCTTGCAGCCTCATGGACACTACATTCTGTCCGTTCTCTCCTCTAATAAAATCTGCCTTAATTTTCCATGCATGTTCTAGTTTCAATCTTTGACTCCTGAGCACAAGAACCTGGGTATTAACCACTGCCCCCTCCCCCCAAAAAATCTTGGGGCTAACTACAAGGACTATGCCATGCATATTAAACCTGAAGTTAGCATAGGTCTCACTACCAGAAAATCCTTTCAGAAAATGTGTTGGTGGTTGATAGTTTAGCCTCTTTAGGTACAGAGTCTTCCTAACTCATAGCACGTATGTTGCTACTCAATTTAATTCTTTACTCAATTAAACTACACAATTCTGCTATTGCAGCCACAATAATCTATAGAAAAATACATAAGGGAAATGTAGAGATGTATTCCATAAAACATCATGTACAAATGCAGAGGGTGGACGGGATTGGCCTATGAGCCAGTGTTCTCTCCCTGTGCAAGACAGAAGACATGGGGGAAAAATCTAACGTGAAGTCAAAGCAAGAAAAACTGTCTGGAAATTTAGACCTACTTTTTCTTTTTTTTATAAGATATACCTAGACCATAGGGTCAAGCTATGAACAGGTGTCATAATCTCCATGAGTAGGGGTATGGGTTAAAAGGAGACCAACCCATTGAAACACAAGCCAATAGAACAGTTACTCAACTGTATTGTTTAGGGGCCTGAAGTGAGTTTCTATCAGGTCTATCCACTCTCCTACTAAAGGGAATGTGAGAAGACTGTGGAAATCATGCAAGCGGGTAAATTTGCCAGGAATCTGGCTCATGTTAAAACTATTTGAAAGCTTATTTACATGATATATGAATCTTCATCATAAAATATATATAGCTTTTAGTGAGTGTAGGCGTGGGTCTCTCTATCTCTTGCTGATTTTTTCTCCACAGGACAAAGAAGCCAAATTCATCCTAAGTGACTAGCAGACCTCCCCAGGTACTATCTCCATGATCAGTTGCTACAGATAGACTGGCTCACAGAGACTGTGAAATTCCATATCCTTTATGGAACGTTGTGTACACGAAGCAGCTGCAACCTAACAAAGCATGGGCAGTTGAGTCAGGGCTGCTTCCATTCTCACCTCCTCTTTCTGCCTTCAAGGATCAGTCTTCTTGCAGCTCAGTCTGAGAACACCTATACAGGGAAGAGAAGTTTGAGGTCAATCCTTCCCTTTGCTTGAGAGCAATGCCAATCTTATTTACTAGGGATTTGGAAACAGACAAAGGAACCTCAATGTGAAAGCTCTGATGTGCTTAAGGACTGTTAAAAAGCACTTAACATTCCACTCTCACCATGTCACTACAGGAAGAACAACCCAGTTATTAATTCAAGGAAGGTTGCCTGGCCCTTCCTTCTGCAACGTTGACAAGATAGCAATAAAACACATATATCAACAGATTCAACCCTCGGTCCTCCTTCGCTACACGCACTGAGCCTTACTAATTCTCTAAAAACCTTTTTTGGGCAAATTCCTTTGTGAATCATGATAGAACTTGATAGATTCCCATGACACCCCTTTATTAAGGAATTTACACTTTACTGATTTTTATCTTCCTAATCTCTGGAGCTTTTTAGCACAGTCTGCAGAGAGCCAACCTCTTTCAGCTGTGGAAGGGAGTGGAAGGTAGGCCAAGGGTTGTTATGTCATTTATTAGGAAGAATGAGACTAGGATTTAATGGTTAGAAGAGTGATTTTCATAGAAACAAGAAATGTTTTTCACTCCTTCTCCCCTCAAAAAAAAATGTTTTCTTCAATCTTCAAAGGCATTTAACTTCAGGCCAAACGTGTGAGTGTCTCCTTGTTAAATTGCTAGCAATTCCTTTAGAGAACTTTGTTTTTTGCTTGTGCCTTGACCTGGAGACCCAAGAGTGGATGGTCATAAATCCTAAAGGTCAAGATTTATCTAGCAGTGGGAGATGCCTCTTTCCAGGAGTCAGAGCAGAGTCATGTAGAGGTCTCAAAGTGCCCTTAGGCCCAGCCTAGGTAGAGAGGGTAGGAAATGACTGACTTGGAATTTAACATGTGGCTTTTCAGAAATCTTCCAGGGCTGGGTTTGGAGAGGACATCCTGTTCTGACATGTAAGAAAGGTCTTCCAGAGACTACAGCTGAATTCAGGTGTGTCTCATTTTACAACATAAAATATGGCTGGTCTAAAAGTGCATGCAAATTAAAAGCATTATGGCAAAAAATCATATTGTTTAACCTGAGTCATCCCCAGAGAAGAAAAGCTTGATTTGAATGATTGGAGTCAAAGAGATACAGAATTTTAACTCTCACTTTCACTACGTCAGTTTTTGTTTTTTAAATATTAACAGTTAGGACACAGCTTATGACTTTGTTAGGAGGAAGAATATTCTTGGCTACAAAACCATTGATTTAACTTGTTTTTTTTTCCTTTGGGAGGAAAAAGAGAAGAGAAAAAAAGGAAGAAAGGAAAGAAAAAAGAAGAAAGGAAAGAAAAAAGAAAGAAAGGAAGAAGGGAAAGAAGGAATGAAGGAAGGAAAGAAGGAAGCAGAAATATAGAAAAATACAGGCCACCAGCAGTTGTTTCCAGGAGTCTTTCTGCTCCTTGGAAGTTCATCCATCCCAGGGACATGTGCTGGAGATATGTTTGGCTTCCTTAAGATTCTTTATTGCTTCGGAAGTCAAAAAGTGCTTTTCCCTTTGAAAATTACACATTAATAATGGTAATAGAAGTGGATCTGGTCATGGATGCCTTATAATGTCAGCACTCAGGGGCTGGAGGAGCCTCAGTTCAAGGTCAGCCTGGGCCATATAGTGAGACCCTATCTAAAAATAAAGAATATTATTAAAGCCATATTTTCTTCTGTTTTTTAATTTTACACTATGCTATATTTGACCCCATAAAGGTCTATTTTAGTTTTATCAGTGCGTCTCCATCATCGATGTTAGGGTCTGACCACCTTGAGACACATATGCAAAAGCAAGAGCGTTTATTCAATCCAGCATGCTGGGGTTCACCATAGAATAAACAAAATGATGACCCCAAACAAAGGGAGCTTGCAGTTTATACAGCCCTATAGAGGAGCTCTTCTCAAGGTATGCCGTCTCCCTGAGATGATTAGCTCAAGTATAATCACATATACTTGGAGAGACCCTATTGGTCCCACCCGCAGGTACATACAGAACATATGTTGTGGTCTCTTTGGTATGATTTTATCTCAACTGGCCTTTTCCCTGATTGGTTGGCCGCAGCCCAGGGACTTATGTGGTCATGTTAAGCTGTTCCTTGGTGAGCCTGGGCACCTGGGCGGATCATGGCATAAGGCTATCTCTCTAAGCCCGGTGCCTTCAATCATTATAAAGTGCTCTGTCTGATCTCTTATATGACCACTTGAGTTGCTGGGCCCTAAACTCTCCTGTTGCCTGAGTACAATGGCATCAATCTGTGCACATCAAGAAGTGATGGGGAGGGAGGTCCTGCAATTTCTTGAATGATGGTGACTGTTATGTGAACATTTTAATAATGTGACTCTAGATTCTTGATTGGCAAAATGGTTAAAGGAAAGGAGCTTTGTTAAAGGAAAGAACAATTAGACATTTTCTCCTAGCCAAGTGGACCTATCTATCTATCTATCTATCTATCTATCTATCTATCTATCTAGCTATCTATCTATCTATCCATCCATCCGTCTGCATTGGCGCTAGGGAAAGGGGAAGTGAGCACTGTGACTTATACCACAGTACCCAGATATAGTATCCTGATGTAACGCAGCGGCACCATCACTTGCGTAAAAAGAACTATGTATTTCTAATTTTCCATTTGTGTCATCAACCTTTGTTTCATTCTATGTAAAATCAGAGAAAATCAGAGAAAAATGTGTATTTTTGCCACTTCTACGTGATCCTTCATATTAGGTTCTGCTCAGGTTGACTTTACTGACCATTGATCAACCCCCTCACTTTCCAAATCTGGGAGTATTCACTGGAATCCTTCTATATGGAATCCTTCATGATGCGTTCTTTCTCTGCCTAGATTCTTCTCACTTAGATTTCATTGCAAAGGCAATGTTCTCTGAAAAACCTTTCTTGACTATCTTAACTAAAAGACTCCAGATCAGCAACAGCTCATAGTGCCATTTGGTATTATTTTTTTCATTGCATTCATAGGCTCTAAAGATATTTTACCTATTCATAAATTTGCCCATCAGCTGGTATTCAGCCGGTTTCTTCTTTTTCCACATAATTCACAAGAATACAGACATAATTCACAAGAGTACAGGAGCCTTGATCTCCTGTAGTACTAGGATTTAGAGCAGAACCTACTATCAAAAGTAATTGTTTCCTAGTTGAATAATTGAACTTATCACCATTAGTTTTTAAATATCAGGGACATAAAATGTTACAACTAGAACAAGGTTGAACAAATGAAACATGGGTGAATATATATTCAATCCCTTGATCTTACTTAATGTGGATTATATCCATTGCTTCTTACAAAAATGACTACTAGATGATTATGAAACCAATCATCTCTTAATATTTTTATTCTATGTAACATTGGAGAATTACACACTCCTTTTTGCTCCAGTCATTCATCTAAGCAGGGTAGCAACTGTAACTACCTTATAAACTGAGTAACTTAGAATATATAGTATATTGGGAAAATGCTGCCTGAAACGTTGGAAGTTCTATTATTGCTATGTCATCCCTTTAAATATTTGAAATTTTCTATTTTTTTAATGGTGATGGATAATCTTGATCACCAGCTTCATTGAATTAAAATTTCCTAAGATATAATTCTGTCAAACATTTCAAAGAATAAAAATAAATGAAATAAAAAGAAAGAAGAAGAATTAAAACCAATGCCTCTCAAATTATTTTGTAAAAAGACAAAGAAGGAATTTTTACTTCAAATTTTCATGAAATCAATATTACGCTGATAGCAAAAGCAGGTTAAAAAAAAGAAATTATAGACTAACCTCCCTGTTGAATGTAAATGCAAAAGTTCTCAACAAATACTTACAAACTGAATTCAAGAACCCATCAAAACGATTATCTATCATGATCAGTTTGGCATTATTTGAGAACTGTAGAATTGGTTCAACATACATAAATCAATAAATCCAATTCGTTATATTAATTGACTCAGATATAGAAGTCATATAATCACCTCAATGGATGCAAAAAATGTACATCTATATAATGTATATAGTATCCAATATACACATATCATATATAACACATAGTTGTATGTGATTTTGAATATATATGTATATATTAATAGTCTGTTATGCTAATTGAATTAAGTGTTTCAATTCGTTAATGCTATTTTTTATGTTCTTATTATCACAAATTTGCCAAGGAGAAACTCTCTTGAGTTATTTATGCCTATTTCATCTCATCTCTATCATTCCTTGAATACTATCTTGCTTTGTCTTTCAAGATTTTAAATTCTCAACTAATTCTTTCCTGACTTAGTCTAGAATCGGCTTTTATCCCCTTCTATCAAATTGATCCCTGTATCTTTTTCTTCCAGTGAAGAACAGTAATTAGAAACCAAGACTTTTAAGCTATGAATGCTCAGTTGTTTTTTTTTTGGTGTACCATTGTGGCCAATGGGAAATGCTAGGAAATATGTGTATCAGGTTCTATATTGTACCTGAAACTAATGTCTACTCATATCTCATAATGTCTTTGTTTGGAAAATAGAGCAGTCTTGTAAATATAACCATTTCATATGAAGTCTATTGGGTGAGAATGTATTATAAACCCAAAGGCTGGCATGTTGATAGGAGAAAGGGGAAGGGATACAGAATCACAAAACCACAACCATACAACCATAGCTTCTATCTGGAGCTATGAGAGCTGTGGAATCAGATTGTTCAGAAAGCCTTTAGAAGGAATCATCCTGCTGATTTCTTTATTTTAGATTACTATCCCCTAGATTAATGATAACATCTAATCCTGTTGTTTCATCCAGAGTTTGTGATCATTTATATGGCTGCCCTAGGATGTGATTAAATACATACATACACACATGTTCTACCTCTGAATCATATTGCCTGATCTTTCATCAAAGTTTGAGAACATTTAAGACATGTCTTCTTAAGGAAAGTGTTCAGCATATCAGGATAAATGGATAAATTCTTCCTCATTTTAACTATTATTTTCTTTACCTATAGTAAATCTGAATGAAAATTCACCATGTCCTCCACAACACTGGAAATATTCTGATTCCATGTAAATTCATAGTCTTTTGTGTTTTTTCAACCTCATGCTGACCCATCTGGATCTAGGATAAGATTACCATGTACAATTTAAACTCAACTCCATTAAACCCAGCTCTCAACTGGTTTGCTTTGCAGTGCTTGTGCAGGTGTTTTAGAAGAAGCCATCTAAATACATTACCGTCACAATTAAGAGCATGGTACAAGGAATGGAGTGAAGCTTGATGTTTGACTTCTTGGGCTCTGGATTAAGGACAACTATAAACAAATGCATATTAGCTGCACAGCACCGGGCCCCTTATTCATCTCATCTCTCAGTTTCTTTGTAAAACAGATACTAAAACACATCTGAATTACAGTGGCAGCTGGATAAGCTAAAGGATATTAAGCACTTAAACCGCACAGTGAGAGCTCAATAAAGTTAGCCAGTTTCTTTGAGTAAATTGTTGCAAGTGAGGTATTTTGTATTAATTCTTCCTGCATCTATTTTTTATTCAATAAAACATTTTGAGTTTCTAAATATGTAGTAGGCTGGGATTCTATGCAATCTTACCACATGCTAACCATAACAACAGCAACAACAAAGATTTTCCTATGAGCTTCTGTATTTGGAATTTTAATGATTCATATTAGTGTTACTGGAACCGCAAACACTGTGACTAAAAGAACACAGGCTCTGATTCTAGTTCAGTCTCTGCAACAGATGGACCATGTCCTTTTGGTGAGCATTATTTCCTTCTGATCCTTGAAATTTCTTCTCTATTAAGTGAGGAGACAATATGGATTGTAATGTTTAGTCTGAGGTTGCTTCCAGCTTTGCGGCCCCAACATTATGAAAGCAACATTCCTATCTGCTTCTTGTCCCTGTCTGGAAGACTGGGCCTGGCATGTCACAGGTAGCAGAGCCATTATATCACAGTTTGGCTCTGTGACCAATCTATTTTACAGTGCCTATTTATCATAAACTGTGAAGAATATTCTAAAGTGCACCTTTTTTCAACTTGTCAGTCTTACAACTCAGTGGTTAAGAATGAGGACAATTTTAAAAGGAACAGGAAAAGGGTGAGTGTCTTTTCAGTAATGAAGGCACTTTTGCACCCATGGTTTGTTGCTCAGAGTAATGGTAGACTTCTGCTTTCTGAACTTTTCTATTAAGAGTTTGGGAAAGCAACTCTTAAGAGCTTGCTCCAAATGGCCTGTTCTACCGGCCAACTATCCTAAACACTGTCCGGTCTCCTTGATGAAGTGGTCTGACCCTCCGACAAGAGTTTCCACACCATCTCTTCACGCCTTGTTGGTTTCGTTTCACATGATGGATGGCATGACACGCAGTCGGCAGGGCCATTGGTACCTGCTCTGTAAGTGGCTGTGGTATCATGCCTGCCAAAGGCAAAGTGACCATCTCTCAATTCTGGCTGAGCATTTGGACTTCAGGTTTTCAAGTATGGAAGCCAGTGATTTATGAGACACACCAAAAAGCATAAATGGCCCTCTGGTCCTTTTGACAAGGATAGACTCCATGTATAGCCCCCAACTCATGCTTCCTTAGCAGGATAATGTGCTGGCAAGGAAAGCATAGCATCCTTTCTCTTATCACAGAAAGCTGAATGTGTTTGCCCCAAGAACACTGTGTGGATTTAGATCTAGCTGGTAGATCATCACAATCACTGGACTGGGTAAAGAGTGAGGTTTTTGCTAAGTCATTTCCACTTAGCTATTTACCAGGTGCTTCAGATACTAGTCTAGCTTGAAAGAGAATGAGAATGAGACCTGGAGGCACAGCCAGGGGGTGAAGCGCTGGATTCAATTCCCAGCACTACAAAACGAAACAAAATCAGTATCTCACAGTGTCTGTGGGTTACCTATTGCTTTGCTGCTATCATAAGGGTGCGTGTGGTGGTTCAGATCTGTAGTGCCAACAAATGAAGAAGGTTTAAGCCAGCTTGTGACACATGAAAAGACACTGCCCCTAAATAAGCTAGTTTGGCAAACAGGATGAAATGGAAGCTATGGGATTGAAAGGTGGGTGCCAGGAAATTTTTTCCCCCAGAAAATGGTGCTCTATAAATACTGAATGCTATACCATGTACTTGTTGACAATTAAGAGACCCAGTAATCCGGGAACTACCAGAACCACATTACTTCTGCTCTCTGAACTTTTCTATTTAGAGTTTGAGAAAGCATCCCTTAAAAGCTTGCTCTCAATGGTGTGTTATTCTAGCCAATTATTAAACACCGTCTAACCTCCATGAGGAAGAGTCTCATGGGCCCCTGTGAAAGCTGAGACACAAAGGTAACTTGAGGTCAGATGTGTTAGAGGTAAATGGATCCGTTTTCCTTAGAATTAAACTTTGAATAGTCCAAAAGAAGCACAGTACTTCATGTGTTCTGATTCAGTAAGTCCCAGACAAAGTGGGTTGAATTGGTGTATTATCAGCTTTCCATCACTATGACAAACCTGAGATGACTCCATCATAAGAATGAAAACATTATTTTGCTCAAAATTTTACGGGTTTGGGTTCATGATGACCTGGTCAGTCATGTTGTTGTTCTAGGCTATAGCAAGGCAGAATATGGTGGTGGGAGTGTGTTGGAGAAAAGCCATTTGTCTCAAAAACCAGAAGAGGGACAGCGAGAAAGAGAGAGAGCGAGAGGAGGAGCGAAGAGAGAGGAGAGAGAGAGGTGAGACGAGAGAGGAGGAGAGGAAGGGAGAGAGGGAGGGGGAGAGAGGGAGATGAGAGCGAGGAGAGGGAAGAAGGAGAGACGAGATGAGAAGTATCAGGATCCCACTATGCTCCTTCCAGAGCATAACTTCCATGACCATAGAGTTTTATACTTGCTCTTGCATTTTAGCTAATGCCTCCCTGGGCATTCGAGGGATCTTGAAGATCCAAACAGTTGGTCACTTGTTTAGAGGTATACACAAGGGGGGATGAAGGTGTCTAGGCTACCTTGGTAGGTAAATAAACACTTTGATGACTTTAATCTCAGTCTCATCATCCCTTAGTCCAAGCTATGGATGCTTAAGTACATAACAGACATGTGGTAATTTTTCAAATGAAATTGAATTTTCAATTAATTGGGTGACCAGTGTGCCATTCATAAATCACCTCTGTAGACTTGTCTTGGGTCACTCTGCCCCCCCCCCCAGGCTGCAATGGAATTCCCTTCTAAAAGCCTGGCATGAGCTCTTCTGGAAGTCATCTTGACAGAAAGCAGTGCCTTGCAGGTAGCCCTAGAGTATTTGGCCTCAGACTGTGCACATTGTAGCCACAAATAATGCCTCTGGCACTTGTCCAGGTGTATCAACTCTGTTATAAGCTTCTTCTTGCTCTAACAGTTACAGACTTGGGAGTGGTTTGCATCTCTTTGAGTGACATTTTCTTGCCCAAAAGGAAAGATGAATTAGAATTTTAGTCAATTAGAGAAGATGGTGGGAGAGAGAGAGAGAGAGAGAGAGAGAGAGAGAGAGAGGTGTATACTGTGGGAATCATATATCCATAGAACACAAATGGAGGTCAGAGGATAACTTTCCAAAGTTGGTTCTCTCTCTACAAGGTGGGCTCTGAGACTGAGCTCAAATCACCAGGTTTACGCTCTGTCACCTTTACTGGTGGACCCATCTCTCTGTTCCTCATTTATTTCTATTATGGAACAAGGACAAAACCATTTAGAGTTGGAGAAATGTTTAGACTTCTGTTCCAGACAGAAGATTTGCAAAATAAACTCTTCCCATTCCTTTATGGCATTCTTTTGAAGGTTAAATAATTGATGCTTTTCTGATTTATTTAGTATGAACTCATTTAAATGTGACTTTAGTGTGACATATTAATCTCTTGAGAAGCAAATTGATATTTGAAATAAGTGTTGAAAGGTCCCCTGGCTTTAAGAGCAGGGAGTAATATACCACTCCCAAATGACCTTTCTTTACACCCCCACAACTTTACTTTCCATGCAAAGGAACCATGCACAAAGAACCATGGAGCCAGGGACTGCCTGAGCAGATTCTAAGCTTGGAAAACCAGAGGGGGAGATGGAGCTAGTATGGTTATTTTCATGCCACTCTACTGTACCCAGGTCAGGACAAATATCCCCCTCAGTGGAAATCTACAGTTTTAAAAGCCTGATGGCCCCACACTCTTCAGTAGGTCCCTAAATTCCTGATTCCAAGGGTCTCTTAGAACAGGAGAGACACAAAGGAATTGTGGTTCAGAGCCAATCTCTCATGCCCTAAGTTCTGACCCATGTTCTGCCATTGACCAGTTCTTTGACTATGGGCAGGTGTCTTAATGTTTTTTTCTTACTTTTTAAACTATTACTAGTGTCCGGAAACAGATTCTTCCTCTGTAGCCCAGACTGAACTCAAAAGGGGATCCTCCTGCCTTAGCTACTGGTGGAGTGTGATTAGAGTCCTATTGCTGCCACATCTGGCGGTTGAATGTACTTTATCCCAGTTTCTCAGTCTATAAAACTATTTTTCTCCTAGAGTGCTTATGAAATACAAATGGACGTAGGTCCTTAAGCCAGGAAGTGCTGATTATTCACATGGATCTTTTGAAGAGACCAGGCTTTAGAATCGATACTTTCAGCATGTCTGGATTAGGAATGGTGAGTCCCAGACGCTCAGAATTATCTCTAGCATATAACACCTAAGGAGCAGAGGTTACTTTAATATGACCGAAGTAACTCTGCTGTTAAAAATGATCAGCATGATGGCCTTCTAGTGAGAGTCAGTAAGTCTGAAAAATAGATTTGTTTTTATTATTTATTAGTATTGTGGCTGTATGGTGGCTGCCATTGCCGTGTCACAGTCTCAGGAGATTCATTTGTGGCACAGATTCAGGCACAATCTTCCTTTGATAATATATAATGTAAACCATGAGGACTACTGTAGTTCACACGCATCTGTGTGTCTTGAAACAGTAGGGAAAGGGGGAGAGTGAGACGGCTCATGTGGCTAATTAAATACACAGACCACAAAGGAGGGAATGAAAATAAACTGTCACTGCAACTCGTGGTGGTCCACAAAATCATAATGCTTGAGCCTCCTTCTGCTCAATCCCACTCTGCCTTTGTCCGTAGCCTGAACCTGGAAGATGGTGTCTCTAGAGATTTCTCATCTTTCTGAATGTCTTTCAACCAGGTCCTAGGCAATATTTGTGCCAACACCGTCTTTGCAAGGATAGTTGCGTAGTCAATCGTCCTTCGGAGAAAAGGACAGCGGGTCCCTCCAGAGCAAATGCAATGTTTATGTCATTATCCGGTGCAATGGAAACCATGGGTCTCACTGGTACAAAAGTCAGTCAGGCTTCTAAAAGGATCGGGTCTGCTTCTGAAAGGCAGTGCGCCTGAAGAGCCTGAATCACCTGGCCTTTTTATTACATTCCAGTGTGGGAACTGAAGCCTTGAGAACCAGCACATGGGCTAACAGTCCACTTGTGAGTGCTTTGGTAAATAATCAAGTTGTCTTACATTGACTCAAGAGGCTTATGTGTTTTGCCAGCGTCCATAAAACCCTGGCAAAAGTATCAACTATTTTTTTTTTTGGCACAACTCTTTAACTCTTTAGATTTGAGATTTTTATCTTAATAGAGGCACAGAAAGACATTCGATATACTTCTGCAGTGTTTCATGATAGATTTGAGGTTGTTAATATTTCCATTTCATTGAACCTTTGAGCCTTTTCTTCTAATTACTCATGAACGGTATGATAGGCTGGTATGAACTACAATCACTTTCGCTGCAGAAAACAAGGATTTATTACTTCTAACTAACTGTGTTTGGTTACCCGTGGTCTAACCTCTTTGTACGCCCCATCTTTCTTAGCCTCTATTAATCATTATTGTATGTGTTGATCTGCTATTTTAAACAAACATCCTGGGGAGAAAGAATGTCCATGGTTTGTCTTTTTACATCTGACTTATCTCACTCAACATGAGGTCACTTACCTCCCTTCATTTTATGATAAGCAACAGGATGTCAATCTTTTTATGCTTGAATAATACTCCATTGTGTATACATACCACAGTCTCTTTAGGCTTTCATCCCCTCAGGGACATATAGTGGCATTCTGTATCATATAGGATGCATTCTGTATCAAAACTCATGAACTAGTGAGTCAATACACACAACATGTAGCCCTTCCTTAGATACACTGCATTTACTTAAGGAATATAACCTGAAATTGGGTAACCAAATCATACTATTTTTAATTTCTGAAGAATCTTTTTACTGAGCTCCATAGTGACCACAATTGTTTTTATTCCTACCCATAGCGCAAGGGCATACCTTTTCTCTACATTTGCCAGTTTTTTTTTTTTTTTTTCTTTTGGACAAAAACTCTACAAGCTGGGGTAAGATAGTATCTCACTGTTTTGACTTGTGTGTGCCTGAGGACAAATGGGTTTGACTGTTTTCCATAAATTTACTGGCCATGGGAATTTCTTCTTTTGAGAATCATCTATTCATATCTTACACATTTGAACTGGATTATTTGTACCTTTCCAAAAATTTTTTCTATTACCCTACATTCTTAAAAAAAATCTCTGCTTTGTCAAATAAGCAGTGTCTTTCCTTCATTGTATAATTTGCCTGAACTCACTGAGCAGACACTTATTGTGTTTATGATCATCATATTGGTCAATTCTTTTTTTTCTTACTTTTATTTTTAGTGCTTTAGGGATCTCACCCAAAAAGCACTTGTATACTAATGTCCTTAAGCATTTCCCCTGTGGGTTTTTTTTCCTAGTATTTTCATATTTAAAGTCTGACATTTAGGTCCCCTGATCCATTTTTGAAACAGTTTTTATGCAGTGTGAAATCTGGGATCAAGTTTCAATCTTCTGCATACGAATATCCGAATATCCGGCTTTTCCAGCACTGTTTGTTAGAGTTTCTGTTTCTCTGGTGTGTGTTCACTGCACTTATTCGCTGCACTTCTGTGGAGTGTCATTTGGTCACGCACACGATGTGTTGTTACTCCTTCGCATTCTGTTCTGCCCTGTCATTTTGGGCGTCTGCTTTTATGCTGCTGCCTTGGTGTTTAGATTCCTAAACCTTTACAGGGAGAGTGTGTGGCACCTTCTGCGTGGCCCGTTTTGCTTGTTTGCCTTGGCACTTTCTCAAACATTGAGAAGTCACACAGTCCTAACTCACTTTCTGTGCCAAAGTCCGCTTAAACAGGCCGTGCCGGAATCTTCCTGGAGTGGGCACTTTCAACCATGACACTTTTAGTAAGTTATGCCTGGTGGAAGCCACAAGTCCGTCTTAATGCTACTAAGTACACGTTGTTCATTTAAAATGAGACGAATCACACCTACCTCCCGGAAGTGCCAAAACTCACTCAAAGTCACACACAAGGTGAGTGTCACAAGCTATGTAAGAGACTATACTGTTTGCTATATAATCACTGATGTATATAACTAAACAACCAAGTGATTTTTAGGCTGGCTGAAAAATGAATGAGATATGGTTCTTATTCTAAAATATTTTTACATTTATTTTTTAGAGAGAGTGTGTGTGTGTGTGTGTGTGTGTGTGTGTGTGTGTGTGTCGCAGCATATGTGTAGAGGTCAAAAGACAACTTGCAGGAGTTGGTTGTCTACTTCTACCATGTGCATTCTGAGAATGGAATTCAGGATGGTCAAGCTTAGCGCCTTTACCTACTGAGTCATTTTGCCACACAATGATTCTTATTTGATGAACAAATTCTTCACTTTAAAAAAAAAGTAAGAGTCAGGGGGATTCAGGTACCATAATCTGGTGACGTGGGTTTCCTCTATAAAAATGATAGAAACTGAATAATCCAGAACTGGTGATTCTAGATGGATTATTAATCATGATAGTTCAGTAGCAAGTGGTTGGGAGAAAGTAGCCATTCTTAGTGTTGCTGCGCTGGTCTAACTTTCCTAGGAGGCCGTCTTAGTCACTGCAGAGCACCTTGGCACAATATATGAATTCAATAGGACGCAGGGGTGGTGTAGAATCAGAGAGAGACAGAGAAACAGAGAGGCAGAGACAGAGAGACAGAGAAAGAGAGAGAGGCGACCCAAGGCAACACATCTGTGCACCAATGCTATGGTATCCTAGCAATCAAGGCATTAGTGCCAAAAAAGCTTTTCTTGTGGAGGAGTTAATGGATTTATATTATTTGTGGTTATCTGGATTTCAGATTGATACCATAAATATTCAGAGTCTGAACTCAGCTGGAAGCAGCGGCTGCTGACTTCTCTGTGACCTGGCGGGAAACTCTAAATCAGCTGTCTCCTTGACTTGCAAGGGAATGACAAACTCCGAACCCAGGAGATAGCATCTCCTCGGTGTTTTATTGCCTCCACAGGACCTGGGTGCACTGTGGTCAGTAACTGCAGCCCGTCTTCTGAATGCCAAGTCCACTTAAGACTGCTAAATCACAAAGTACTTCACACTGGGTTAGAGACGGGCTGGTCCGTGGGTAGACACGGGACTGAGTGCACAAAAAAACCCACAGTGAACAACTACCCAAGACAGGCGCAGGAAACAAAACAAAACAAAACAAAACCCTTATCATCACACCGACTTGCATCTCTATTGGTGGCTCTCTTTGTCCAGGAACTCCTGCCAAAGTATTTTCTTTTTCATTTTCTTCTTGTTTTTATTTGCTTCTGAGACAGAGATCTATGGAGCTGGTTCACCAGTGTAGGGCCGTTTTCTTATCAGTACTTTGTGAGTTACTTCCAGTTCTTTTGCGCAACAGCTGGCAAAATCATGAGCCCCTTTGTCAAATGGGGCCTAAACCTCTGCCTGGTTCGTTTCAAGCTGACACACTTAGATGTTGGTGATAGGAGAAGGGGGGACGTAGCCCCCATCCTGGAAAGAATGGAGGAGCCTTCCATTGGCTCTAGGCTTCCTCTAGCCCCATGACAAATTGTGCCGAAGGCTTGACAACACAGCATCCATCATAAGGCCTGGCCAGTCCCTTCGTTCTGTCAACTTAACAGATGTGGCAGCGGCCACAATGTCAATAAAGGTTATGTCCTGCTTCAGAGAAAAAGGGGCCAAAACACCATTTAAGTAATTGCTTGGGGGAAAAAAAATCAAGCTCTCCTGCTAGGCAGACAATCGCATTACCAGGAAGGCCTTTACACATGGGGTTGCATCTTCTTTTCTTTCCCTGAAGATTTGAAAGATATTCTCCAAGGAAGATGTGTGGGTCTATTACCAAGAAAAGGGTAAGGTCTCAGCAACTGCAAGCTTTGACTTTCCAGGTCCCATCTACCCAGCCTTTGGAAATCTATCATTTGACCCAATCATAATGCCCCCTGGATGTTATAAAACTTCCTTCGGATATTTGATATAGAACAGGAAAAAAGGGAAACAAAAAATCACTGGTGAAGAATTCAGCATAACGACTTATTTCATATTTTAGTGTTGAAAAACTCAGTATTTTACATTGCATGTATGACTTTTTTCTTCATTTTTAAGGCCTCAGACTAAATCCTAACCCAAGGAGAGAATATTCCAGGAAGACACAAAGGATGTGCGCAGGGGACTCAGAAGGGTAGAACAATTGGAGGGAAAGCTCCCAGATGGGGTGTGGCAGGTTCTGGAAGAGGAAAGGTGTTCAGCAGAAGCATGGCCCCGTGGCTCTGAGACGGAGCGTGGTCAAGCTGTCACGCCAAGACTCTGGAGTGAGGAGACACTCCTGCACAGTTATTAACAGGAAAAAGAGCAAGACTGGATTTGCATTCCTGACAAATCGCTCTGACAGCTGTGTGAAATGTGGATCACAGGAGAGCAAGAAGGGAAGCAGAGAGACCAGATAAAATGACTAGATGGGGTGAAAATGACTCAGGAACCTACAGAGACAGGCAGCATTCAAGAGGGAAAGAAGCAGGGAGATGGCTCCCTGGAAAGGTGCTTGCCGCAAATGCCGGAAGACCAGAGATTGAGTCCCAGAACTCACATTAAAGTAAACAAACAAACAAAAAGCTGGATGTAGCAATATGGATAATTCTAATACTCCTTAGGCAAGATGGGAGATAAAAAGACAGGAGAACCACATAGCTTACTGGTCAGCTAGCCTGGAATATGCAGAGTGGCAGAAACAGAAAGAACGACCCTGCCTCATCACGTTGAAGGGAAGAAGAAAGGGTTAGTGGAAGGGGATTAAGGAACGAAACTATCA
Organism: Typhlomys cinereus; assembly: GCA_023101885.1. Lineage (NCBI taxonomy): Eukaryota > Metazoa > Chordata > Mammalia > Rodentia > Platacanthomyidae > Typhlomys > Typhlomys cinereus. Next base: position 4,547,898 of record JALPQD010000099.1, on the reverse strand, counting down.
CATTCATTGTATTCATGCATAAAACAATGAAAGAATAAATTTTTTTAAAAAAGAACCAAATCCTGAAAGATCACACACATATGACAATACTACTACTACTACCACCACTACTACTCCTAGCAGTAAAATTACAAGATGGATAGAAGCAATGAAATGTACACAGACGTGGTGAGGGGTAAAGTTGACTGTGGTGGAACATGATGAGCTGCTGGGGCTCAGGGGTTAAAGGAGAAAACTCTTCCAATGAGAGTTTCAGTATTTCTCATTTCTCTGTGGCCTGGGTGTATTGTGGCATCCCAGTTGAGAGGATGAAAATTAGACTGGGGAGGGTGATGGTTCATCTTGAGTGCCAGCTTGACAGAATCTAGAAGTACCTGGGAGAAGCCTGTGGACATGGCGGTGAGGGGTTATCCAGATTAGGTCAACTGATGGGGGATGACCCACCTTACCTGTGGGCAGTCTCCCTCATGACACGGGCACCTGGACCAAAAGCAGACGTGAAGTGTAGAGAGTGAGTTGAGCGCTCGTATCCCGCACTGGTTGCTGCTTCCTGGCCCAGCTGTCTGGAGCTCCTGCCGCAATAGCCTCCGTGGCATGATGGACCACCCCTTGAACCGGAGCTGAAAGAAACCCCTCTCCTTTAAAGAAGACTTCTTGTCAGGGATTTTGTCACTGCAAGAGAAGGAACTAGAACCGAGGGGAGAATACTAGACTTAGCGCTGAAGGATTGATTCTCTTGGCAATTTGAGTAGGCACTTCCCTGCTTTCCCAACTGACTTCCCAACACTTGCTTCAGTCTCTAGCCTCCAGGCATTGCTGAAAGTGACCATGGATATAGTGGGAACACGTTTCAGAGTGGGTATTGTACTCAGTCTTTAGCCCATACTTTGAAGGGTGTGTAGGAATCAGGAGACAGTGCATCCTGTCTGTTCGTGCTAGCTCCCCACTCTACTGTGGTCTGCGGTAGCTTACTTCACTTCAGCCCGGAATTACATCCTGCTGGGAAGAGCAGCAACTTGGAGAGGAAGCCATCAGGACAAGGTAATTGAAATCTGCAAGAAACAGATCTCTCTTGTAGATTAGTGGATTAATACTGTACAAGTCAATAGATTCCAACTGTGGACAAATCCTATTGTTGATTCTGCTGGCCATCCATATTAGTTTGCTCGCTCTGTCTCTGTCTCTGTCTCTGTCTCTGCCTCTCTCTCTCTCTCTCTTGTTTGTCTTTGTGTTGCTACTTACTTCATTGCCTTAAATGCACTTCTTTCAGAGCAGGAAACATACCCCTTCATAGATCACAGACTTGCCTTTAAGCCTTTCCTTTCAAGAGACTTTGTCTATTTTCCCACACATTCAGCTAACAAGCCCTGGTCTCTCTGAGAGGAGTGAGTATCATGCTTTGTCACTTCTCATGGGAATGCAGATTTAAAGGGGGGGCAATGTTTCTGCCTCCAAAACAGAGAGAAAGAAGACACTTCTGCTATTCCTCAAAAGAAAGATGCTATACCTACTAGATAAAGCACAGACGAACGCTATCCCATCTGTTATGCAAGGTTTGCCAATCCTTGAACACACTCTGCCCTCTCAAAACGCTCCGTGAGGGCAAGGAGAGTTTAACTGTGCGTGTGCTGAGCACAGCATTGAGGTGAAAATGTTAAATTGCTCAAGAACCGCTGCTGTTCCCGGTGCCTGCACCCGCAGCTCCCTCCCCTGCATTCCCACCGCATCGCCTATGCATCTGGAAAACCACTTAGCACAACTCCAGGCAATTATTGCCTATGTCCTTGTCTTCGCCGCTGACCCATGCTCCCTGCGACTGGTGGCTATGCCTTCGTCACTCCTGCGTGCCGGTACCAGATGCAGGGTGCGACATATGCATTTGATGGCATGTTGCTACATGTGAGAAAAGAAAAAAATAATTAAAACTCTGTTTGCCTGCCACCGAAGAGGTAAGTTTAAAAAAAATGTAAAAAAAAAAAAAAAAGGAAAGAAAGACACAATCTTTCTGTTGCACCTCAAATAAATAATATTCCTGAAAAAAAAGTGAAATTAAGGCCAAGACTGGTGGTTTAGGCTTGCAATACAGCTTCTCTATAGGTCATACTGAAGCAGGAGGATTGCAAATTCAATTTTTTTTTAATTTTTTTTTTTATTCAACTGTGCGCATGTGCGTGTGCATGTGCGTGTGCGTGTGTGTGTGTCTGTGCGTGTGTGTGTCTGTGTCTGTGTATGTGTAGAACCACGGACGAATTCGCGAACCCACCATGGACGCCTCCACCTCCTTCTGCCCCGGGATTCACAGGCTCCGCCCTACCAGGACCGGAAACGCAGGCCGCCCCCGCTTCCGCCCGGCGTCTATATGTGGGATCTGGGATCTGAACTCAGGACCTTCCGCCTGCAAGGCGGAGGCTTAACCCCTGAGCCACCTCTCCAGCCCCGCAAATTCAAATTTGACCTGGTGATGAGGCCTGTCTCAAAAAATAAAACAAAAATGTATAAAGTAGGACGGTGATCCAGCTGTGTGAGAGAGGGCTTGCCAAGCCTCCATGTGGCTCCTAGGTTCTGATCCCAGTGCTGAAAATGAAATGAAAGGAAGAAAAGACAAGATAAAGCTAAGGGAAGAGAGTCATTCCTGAATTGGTAGCACCTCTCCCACAGTGACCCTCAAGGGATATTTACTGCTTGGGTTTGAACTAGGAGCCTGGGGGTGCACATTGGGTAAGAGCATGTGTTGTACCAACGTGAAGACACGTGTTCAAACCCCTGATCCCCTGTAAATAGCCAGGTGTGGCTGTGCACACGGGTAATCCCAGGCTATAGGAGACAGAGATAGAAGATTGCTGGGCTCTGCTGACCAGTCCAGCTACAGGTTTGGTGAGAGACGGTGTCGCAAAAGAATAAAGCAGAGAGTGACAGTTCAGGAAGCCCTGTGCTTCTCCTCTATCCTCTGTGTGTACACATAGGCACAACTGCACACACCTGCACATACAACATGCACACACACACACACACACACACACACACACACACACATGCACACACACACAAATAAAAATATACAACTAGGAAAAAAAGCTGCATTGTTAATCTTGTACATTTTCATGGGTAATACTGCTTTTGTTGATGTACATAAAGACTATGCTAATCACTTACACGTCTCTGTGTGTATGTGGGTGGGGGGGGCGGTCTGCTTAAGGGGTGTCCTTCTCACTAGCAGTATCCCAAAGCCAGTGCAGATAAATAAAGTGAAATAAACTACAAATTTGATTGGATTTAAGACCCACTTTACAGCAAGTAACATATATCTGGTACGGTAAGCCAGACCTATGGTAGGGGAGGGATAGTTCCCAAGGGGAACAAACTATGAAGTTTTAGCTATATATAAGGATTGATATGAAACTGCCTTTTAAATGTTTATCATTTTACCTATAGATTAAAGGAGCACTCAACACTCAATCTAGAAGCCTCCTTCTGCAATGGAAGGTGTGTAATACAGAGAACTATAACTGCCCAAAATGGAGAAAGTCAGTGACTGAGGACGGCTCATTCTAAATCCCACAGCTCAGGGACCATTCCGGAAGAGAATAGTATAAGGAAGCAAGACCTGAAACGGGGTGTGTGTGAAGCCAAACAGTCTCTTCGGGACACCACAGACTTCAAGCATCATTGCAAAACAAATAAATTAATTACATAAAGCACACGGCCATCTATGCCTTTGGGTTGTTCTTTGCCAAATCTGATCCCCCAGTGCAGTTGAGGAAGGACGTCAGGGTCTTCTCTATAGGATCTGCAGCCCTCAGGCCTTCTAAAGGGGCCACTTACCTTTCCCTCTGACTTCTCAGGCATTAGAACTTAGGAAATTCATCTGAGTTGATCAATGGACTGGCTTCCACCCCACTGAGGAGCTTGTCACATGCAGGAGCAGCACTTAGAATGAAAAATCTTCACCATATGCAGATTCCTAGTTTATTCCCAAAATAACTCCTGGTGTTGTTGGCTTCTCCCTCATCTAGTTACCATCTGGGGTTTGTGTGTGTCTGGGTGTGCACGCGCACGAGCAATAATACCTCCTCCCCACAATCTGCCAGGCGCAGACACCCAGCTCCTACCCCTCCCACGCTGGTATATTCACTGAACCAGGCATGCAAAAAAAGGGTTTTATATCTACCGAAAAGGACCAATTTCCACCTTCCTGTCTAAGATTTTTACATGCACTTTATGCCTTCTTTAAAAACAAAAGAGAAAGGAGGAGAAGAAAAAAAAAAAACTGGTCTGTAAGCAGAGGCCAAGGAGATTGGTGCCAACGGGAATTAATTTGTGAAGAGCGAGGCTGTGCCTGGTTTCTTGGTGCTTCAGACAAAGTATGAAAAGCTTAATGACTTGGAGGCTGTAAGCATTTTTGTGCAAACTTGACAAGTAACTCAAACCATGGCCTGTTTCCTTTTTACTTCCAGAACTTATGCATTCCACTTTTTTTTTTTTTTAGTTTAGAAATGACCTGGGCATTGAACTAATTAAAAAAAATAATTTAATATGTGGGAATAAATCCTACTCTAGCTGAGACCTTGTCAGCCAATTTCAACCTGGAGTGCAACCTTAGAACAGAATAGTAAATCTCCTTTAATAGGGGCTTCCAGATCCACTATATCACAGAAGGCTTTGCATGCTGTCAGGAAGCACAACTTGCCTTGCCAACTGCACTCACAAACTTCCCGAAACCCGAGGGGCTCAGTGTGTTATTGGGGAGAGGGAGGCTGAGGGGGAGATATTGACACTGGCAGGAAAGGAGGTCTCAGAAGGGAGGCCCAAGGAGCTAGGGATTCAATGGATGCTAAAAAAAAAAAAAAGATGGGGGTTGAAGGAGGAAACCAGAGGCCATTCTGCCTTCTCCTCTTCCTCCTGTGAAGCAGACAGACCCATACAGGAAGCCACCAGCCCACTTCATTTATTGGCAAAAACAGGTCAAAGAAAGGACAACGCAGCCATCACACGAATGCAAGATTTCGAAATACCAAACCCAGCAGAGGCATGAAACCAAAAGACTCTGTTCCTAAGCACAAAAGTCCACTACGGCAAATGAAGGATGTGAAGCAAGCTTCCTCCTAGCTGCGTGGGGCTGAAATTAGACATTTTTACTTGACTTTCATGTCCGTGCTGAAAGAGAACTCTGTGCTGGCTAGCGCTCACTGAACACGCGCTCCTGGTCTGCTTTTAAGAGATGCAGGATCCATCTCATCAGGAGAAACTGGGGATTTGAAGTATGAACCACGAGGAAGCTCTGTCACTCATAGCTCCCGTTTGCTAATGTAGAAAAAGTTTCTTTGGAGGCACAATTCTTTCCTTGAAGGTTCTGTTCATTTGACGGAGTGAATAGATAAGAGCGAGAATTGAGTAAAGCATGAATGAATCTTTCCTAAAGAGCTTTTCTGATTTAGACAATAAAATATGTGAAAGAAGGACATGGATCATCTGAGGCAAAGGAAAGGATGTGACTGTCTTTAACAGTCTCTGAAATTCCAAAGATTGAATAAACTTCTTAGGTCAGTGAAGATGGTGTGAGAACAGCAAGCATGTCCTGATTGTATCTTGGTCCTCAGCTGATTCATGAAATGCAAGAATGATCATTCATCTCAGAAGAAGTGAGGCAGGCTATCTTAAACAGTACAGAGGAATAAATTCGGATTCTTGAAACTTTACTAACCCCAAATAATTGTAATCAGATTCATGTCACAGTTACTTGAACACTATGCCAGGACTATAAGACTACAGGAGAACTTTCACATTCTAGAAGATTCGCAAGGATTTTTTAGTCATATCCATGAGTCATGTGACTAGCATTCATTGGATTTCTGTGGCAGTCACAGAGATGAGCTAGATTTCAAAATCTACACCCTCATCCATTAAAGTGTCGTTTCTCTTTGAAAATCTCCAGTTCAAAGTAAAACGATGCATGGTCATAAGGCAGAGAAAGCACATCCAGATACTAGTTTCCCCTCCAAAGAATGTTGTGGACGACTTTTGAAGGGTTTGGCTTTACCAGTAAGTTTTTAAGCTCTTATGACAGCACGTTTTGAGAGAATGGAGGGAATGGACACTCTCTTTGTACTAATGGCATAATAAATCCTGGTTCTTACACTGAACACATGATTTAGATTTGACCATAACCAAGAAATCACAGACGTAAAGATCTCTTTGCCTGGAATTTTGACTCCTTGATCAGACTCTTGCGTTAGATCAATGTAGGTTGCCTGGCCCCTGGTCACGCAGGGAACGGCATCAAATTTGATGTGGCTCTTCAGCCATGAGACATGCTGGGTTTCCAAGTGACACATACATTTCCAAGCATTCCCCTTCTACGCTCTGCTTCTGACACATTCTTTTCTCTGAAGAATGTTGAAGAATGGGCTTGAGAAAGGAAAGATGAACAGCTCATCATTTAGAGGTGATTTGAAGATGAGAGGATGCGTCTTTGCCAGGAGCAATGTATAAATTTCGTACTATTAACATGATTCCTACCCTAGGATAAACAGTCTTTAGTGTTCAGGATGTTACAGATAAAACAGAAAAAGTAAGAGGAAACTATGAAAGAGTAAACAGTTTTTTTGATGACATTTGGTCAAATGTAAATTAGTAATTTTCCTCTTACTGTGTGTTACGCCCTGATTCGGGACTCACAGAGATTTCACTCATCTATGATGGGTTACAGAGTCCTGTGGAAGCTTATGTCTTGTTCAGCAGAATGATTTACAAACACCAGATAATAAATACCCAATGTCAAAGGTTTAGATGCCGTTTCTAGGATTTAAATGGCATTTGTAGATAAAAGTAATGGTTATATTGAAGGACATCTCTGATTAATTAACTGAACAAATTTAATAGGCAACTATCATTAAAAGAATTCAGAGAAAGAAGAGACTACTTTAGGTTACAACTGACAAGGACATTGTTAAGAGAAAACATATGCTTTGAAGTACTCTGGTCAAGACAGGAAATGATTTGGGTAAGATGAGAGAAGTACTATAGCTGTTAATTATCAAAAACAAAGACTATTTACTTAGAGTTTAAGTATACCCCTGTACTATATACATTCATTACAGTAATACAGAAAATAGATATTGTGGTTCTTAATCTGTAAATGTATACATTGAAACTCATGCAGGTGAATAACTTTGCTCAAGATAGCTGCCGGAAGCATAAATGTGACATTTCACATCTAGTCACTGTGCATTAAGAGTTCATCTTCCTAAGATAACTATACGAAATATTCACAAATGCTATTTTTTTGTCACTGAACCACAGCCAATGTAGAACCATGATTTCTGGGAAGTGGAAAACAAATAGAAGCCCTGTACTGCTACACATTCTGCCTGGAGTTTTTACACCACAGTACAGAACAGAACTCGAGCAGAGTCTAGTGTTCTTGCTTCACCAGACAAGATCGGTGTTTGGGAATCTCAAGACAGCATCTGAGAGGAAGGCATTTACACAGAGAGGTCTGGAAGTCTGCAGAACGGTATGTTTCAGGGGCACATGAGAGTAAAACTAAACCTACTTGTACCCAGGCAGAAACCACTGAGAAATAGCATGTGAATTTTCTAGAGCTTGCAGAGAAGCAATTAATATTTTCAAATCTGTATGGGAAGACCTTGTGACATATTATTAGGCCATTTGGCAAAGTATCACAAAGGTGTTGCCTTGTTCATAGACAAAACTGTAACTAGCCTAAAAAACACTTGATTTTCTCTAACAAAATAAGACTTAAGGATAAAAGTGATAATATGTAACTGCCTTCTAAAATACAGTCAACAGCAAAACTAGTAACATTAGATTTAAAATATCTTATGTATAAACAAGAATTACCAGACATGCACATGAACAGTAAAACATATGCTCATACAGAGAAACAGTTCTTCACTATAAACAAACTCAAGCTGAGAAAAATACTATACTTAGTAGCAGAAGAGTAAAACAGGCATTGTACAGATTGGATAGATCATTCAGTAGATATGGCCCTTGCTTTGCAAGTGTAAGGGCCAGAATTTAGGCCCTCCAAACCAAGTTATGCAAGTGTGGAGACTAATAGCAATGACTCCCACATTCAGTAGGTAAAGACAGGGAATCCCAGGACAAGTCACCTTCCTTCCTAGCTGATTGGTAAGTTCTGGGTTTAGTTGAGAGACTCAGTCTTATAAAGTTGGGCAGAGAAGGAAGCAAACACTAATGTCAAATTCAGACCTACACGCAATATGCACATACATACATGTGCTCACAAACATGCAAACACATATGCACACATGTATACACAGCCCTCACATAAAAATAGGGTAAACACATTTTGATTTTGTGTGTTGTGGAATATTCTGTGATGTTACACTTCTTTTATGGTTTTGGGAATTTTGTTTCCTACACAATATTGTGAAGTCTACTCCTATTTTAAATTTTTCCTTGAAGTAGTAAAGTTCAAAAAATAGGCATTGAAAAATCTGCTGTATAGGTTAAAAAAAGGTGAAGTCTTGAGGGCAGCATGATACAAATAAAATATAAATGGAGGAAATTGTCTAAGTGAAAAATACTGGGGATAAAAGATGCAAATCTAAATAAAATAATATGGTAAATAGAAGGGATTCAAAGTATACTAGGCATTTTTATAAATTATCAACAAAGTAAAAAACTAAAGAGTCTGACTCAAATGAAAGCCGAGAGAAAGAGACATAGATTAATGACTATAACACACAGTCAAATGGTCTGTAATGAATGTGTTCAAAACCTCAGAGGGAGAAAAGGAAATGAAAGAGAGGAGAAAAGAGGAGAGACTGGGTTAGCAAAATGATACAAATATAAAAAGATCTCTATTTTACAGATTTGATGAAAACTGCAAGTCTACTTATTCCAAGTCTTGACAAGACACAGATTGTTATAAATTTAAAATTCACAACAAGGGTCAGTAACATAGCTCAGCAGGTAAAGTGCCGACTCATAAACCTAATGACCTGGATTGAATCTCTGGAAATTCACATGATGGAAGGAGAGAACTAACTTATGAAAGCTGTCCTCTGACCTTCACCTATGTACCATGGCATACTTGTATGCCCTCTCTTTCTCTCTCTTTCTCTTTTCCTCCATCTCCTTTTTTCTCTGCCTCTCTTTTTCTCTCTTTTGATCCATCTTCCCTTCCTTCACTCAGATAAATACATAACTTAAAAATAAAATTCATACCAAAGCAGTCATTGTACACAATGAAAGCAATGATGAAATAGCAATTTAAATATTAAAAGGAATCCTAGAAAAAGACACAAATGTGTAAAATACAGCAGGTTAGTATTGCTAAAAATAACAACTGCCTTCTCACTGGAAATTATGACAGCTAGATCATGATGTTGGACCTTAAGGAATTATGAGAGAGAAAAAAGTCAGCGTGGAACATACTAAACCAAAGTACCTCTTTATTAAGAAAGTAAACTAATGATGCAGAATAATATGTAGTTAGAAGAAGTAACTACAAAATCTATTATTAGACTATATCTTTTAAAAGTATTCATCAGCTCACTGGGATTAACTAATACCACATAAGCAGCATATTATCAAAATGTATAAACTGATGTCTGCCATGTAGTCAATTGTCACCATAGCAATCTGGGGTGCATTCCTTCTATTCTCCAAAGACTTTGCATGCTCTATTCTCATTTCATTGTAAAACAATTAGCCACTTATACACATCATCACACACATTTATCTTATCATTCAACAAAAACTCCTAGGTGTTTTCCAAAGAGAAATAAAGGCCTGATACATAACATGTTTTCTCTCATTTGGGGAATGTGGATATATGGATATATATGGATTCAAAGGTAAGAGAGTGTCAAAGTGAAGACAGATGTTGGGGTGAAAGGGAATGTTAGGGTTAAGGTGCAGGGGTCAGGAGCCCTGAGGAAGGTAAATCAGGGTGCTTGCAGCTGATAGGAGATTGTCCACATCAGAAAGGGGTGGAGCTCTGGAAAAACAAATCCAGCCTGAGGCTGCAGCTGGCTCCCAGGAAGCTCCCCAAGGATCAGGTGGGGTTCTCTAGATGAGCAGAACAGATAGCATGACTCTCCAGTCAAAGGATTTGAAAGGGATCGGCTGACATGACATGGTCTGGGCAGTCCAACGACATCTAGGCTTTACACTGGAGAGGCTGCGAACCTGGTAACAGCTCCGTCTACGACACCAGGAGCCTCAGGAGTCCCAGGCTGGTCCCCAGGGTCTGGACAGTTCCTGCAGATCCGCTGGTCTTCAGCTGAGGCAGAAGAAGATGGGTTTTGATGTCAGCAAGCAATGACAGCAGGAGTCGCTGCAGCAGCAGCGGGTAGGCAGAGCGGCTACCAGGCAAGCAGTAGGTGAGCTTGCCAGTGTGCTCCAAAACCAAGCTTTCCTTTCTCCCGTTGGCATGGCGGCCCAGCTGCACACACAGCTCAGCAGCAATCCCCTTGTAGGGACCGGTCCCATTACACCCGGGACTCTTCATGTTTTCCTGCAATGATTTTCCTCTCTCTTGGGAACCCCTCCTACTGTTCAAGAGTTTCACTCTTTCTGCAATAAATCCTCCTCCTTTAAGTTTTCTCTCCCAGATAACACTCCATTTTAAACTCACTCTTCTTCATCCATGAAATTCATTCTTTTAGCTTATGGGGCAAAGAAGACCTACCTCATTGGAGGTCCTTTCAACTGTGAATGTCCAGCTCTCTACCTTGTCTCTGAGTTAAACCCACCTGAGAGGAGTAAATCTCTATCATTCTCAAATGCCCCGTTTTGACCTTACAAAAGCAGAAGGGAACCATTAGGCTGGAGGAAATAGATTCGTGGGAAGGTGTGGTGGCTGGTTTCAGATGTTAACCAGGTACCTAGGAAGCAAGCTTCTGGGCACATCTAATCGAGGTAGACCTCTGGCAAGCCTGTAGCAGACTGTCTAGATGCTTTAATTGAAGCGAGAAAACATGTCCATTGTGAGGAACGCCATTCCCTAGGCAGCTGTGTAAGGAAATGGATTGTATAAAATGGCTAGATGCACTGCTTCCCCACCTTGTCCTGTTCTTTGCTTTGGATAAAGTATCTCCAGGTCCCAAGTATGTTCCTGCTGGCGTGACTTCTGCTATGATGGATTCTAACCTGTAACTGTGAGCTTGGATAAAATATCGTTTCCTCAAGTCGTGTGGGTCAAGTGTGCATTTTAGCAGCAAGGTATGAAAATGAAAATAGAAGGGAGATGCAAATAAAGAGCAACTAGAGGCAAATATGAGTGAAATATGATGACAAATAATACAAAAACTCCACAATGAGCCCATTATTGTGTACACTAACTAAAAAGTTCAATTTTTTTCAGGTCTACATGCAAATGGAATTTAAATATCATGTAAGCTGCATCTGTAATTGTCAATGACAGAATCAAAACTACTTCTTAGCTTTAGAAAAGCTGGTTGTCAGGACTCACTAGAAATTTGTAAACCCAGAAATTCCTGGTTCCTTTACATGTAAGAGTTTCGTCTTTTTTTTTTTTTCTCTCTTTTTTCATTGTACGACAGTCAAGTAGGATTAACACAAAGGTCTGCAGACCCAAACTTACTTCAGTAAAAATATAAAAAGAGCAAAACAAAGTTTGGATAAAAAAATCTTGAAAGCAACAACAGAAACATGTAAGTTTGTAAATATAACGGAGGTCAAAAGAGTGGGGGTTATAGGTAACAAGGTCTCGCATGCAAGTTACCAATAGAAAGAGTCAAAAGTGAAACATATATTCAGGAAAATTACCTTGAAAACATGAAATGGAAGGCAGGTGATGGCAGGATGGCTAAGTAAGCAAAGGTGACCACTTGCAAACCTCAGTTTGATCCCCTGAACCCTCATGATGGAAAGAAAAAACAGATTTCTGAACATTGTCTTCTGACTTCTAACATGTGTGCTATGGCACAAAACATCCCTCTCATTTGTTTTTAAATGAAGTGAACTTGCTAAAGAAAATATACAAATGTTAAATAGACTTGTGAAAGATATTAAACATTTCACATCATTAGAAACTTCACATTAAGACAACAGTGAGAGTCTACAAGTCACCCATTAGAATGGCAGAAATAATAATTTAGGAAAAAACCCTAAAATACTGACACCACAAAAAAAAAAACTGACATCATAAATGTTGACACGAATATGGACAAGCAAGAGTATCCTCCATTGGGATAAAATGTCTGCAAAACATGTCTAATTAGAGTCTCCTATCCAGAATATAAATAAGAATTTATGACTTGGTAACATAAAGATGACCCTAAGTATTTGAATGGCTGTCTCTCTAAAGATAGACAGAAACAGAAGAAGACACTGAAATTAAGTGTGTAATGTAAAGAACAATGACAGTGCGCTTCTTATCCACTGGGGAACACCAATTCAATAACCAAAACCTAGACAAGAGAAGCAATGCCAGGCACTGTTGCAGAGTTGAAAAAAAAAATTGGTATACTCACACTCATATATTCCTTTTGGTGATGGAAAATGGTTCGACCAAATTTAAAAAGTTCTTCAAAAAGGTGAGACATAGCATATAGCCTAGAAATTCCCGTTGACTGAAATGGAAACATTCATCCACATAAAACTCATATGACTTTTTCATAGCAATGTTATTTTTCATAGCCCCAAATTAACACCACCACAAATGTCCATCAAAATGAATGGATAAATGAACTACATCAATTCATATAATAGAACCTTTTATTGCCATTTGAAAGAGATGAAGTGCTGGTATACAGTTATTTCACCCTGAGCTGAAACATTCTTTCTTGGAGGGAAGCGGAAGACTCACAGATTCCGAAAGCTAATGAGACTTTGCAAGCTCGTGGGGAGCTCATGAAACTTACAAGATCCAGGAAACTGAGAAAATTAGAAGACTCACAAAGCCCCTCCCCAAGGTTATATAAACAGTTACACAATTGCTGGGAGATAGAAGAGTCTTTAGGAGTTCTAGTAATCGTTGTGCAGGAAGCTCCCAAGATCATCACAGGCTGGTGGGCGGCTTTTGGAGGAAGTGACTGTCTTCAAGTCATGCATGTTCCCCTAAGTAACCCCAATAAACATATTGCTTCATTGGGTGGAACCAACTGTTTAATCTGTCATCAGGACCCTATCTGGGTAAATAGATGTTTATGTACATCTCCCCAGGAACCAATCACACAATAGATCACATATGCTTTATTATGGGTGAATTTCAAGTGCTTATCCTAAGTGAAAGCAGCCAGATCAATACATGATCCTTAACACAAAGTGCCAAGAGTAGGGCACACACACACACACACACACACACACACACACACACACACACACACAAATATAATATAGATTAATGTCATCTAGGATACCACTGAAGAAGGCACATGACAAAATCCAAACGTCTAAAGTTATTTGACCGACTCATAAGCAGTATTTGGGTGGATTAAATTGTATGTAAATTACATCTCTATACAGTTAAAATAGAGGAGCTTGCTCCAGAGACAAGAATGGAATGACACTCCATTTTCAGCGAGGTTGTTCTTTATGACTTTTCAGATTACTATTTGAATATACTTAAGTTATCAAAAATAATTTAAAATAGACTGGTGCTACACAATGGATACTAGCGTGTGCACGTGAAAGCACGCCTGTCTGCACGTGAAAGCACGCCTGTCTGCAAGTCAGGAGATATGATCAGGCCGATTGCCTTGTGCTTCTCCTTGACGGACTCTTCTGTCTTTCAAAGTTACAGTGAAGTCCCTGTTATGTAGTGGTGATCATTTAGAAGAGGCCAAGAAATCATTTCGCTGTTGTCCCAACCTCTTAGAGAAACCAGTAGAGAGCTTTTCTGTTTCAAGGTGTTAGATCCTCCGGGAGACTAGTTTGTGACGAGTTTCTTAGCCTGGCTGTGGGCATCTCTCCTCTGGGCCTTCTGCGTGACAACATGCCCTGTCTTCTCTGTGTAGATTTGTGTTGCTAGATGAGACTTTTTCCATCCTAACGGAGGCCATCTGGTCGTCTTATTTCTTCTCTGAGAACTTCATTCGTCTACAGCACACACTACAACATCACACAGCATCTGCATATTGTGTGTTCCTTATCACTTATTTGTGTCCTCCCTCTCTCCCTTTTCCCTCCTTCCTCCTTCCTCTTCCCTTCTCCTTCTTCCTTCTTTCTCTTCTTCCTTCCCTTTCTTTTCTTTTCTTTTCTTTCTTCTTCCTTCTTTCCTTTCTTTCTCTTTCTTTCTTCCTTCTTTTTTCTTTTTCTTTTTTTTTTCTTTTTTTCTTTCTTTTTTTCTTTCTTTCTTTCTTTTTTCTTTTTCTTCCTTTCTCTCTTTTCTCTCCCTCTCTCTCTCTCTCTCTCCCTCTCTCTCTCTCTCTCTCTCTCCCTCTCTCTCTCCCTCTCTCTCTCTGTATAATGTGCATGTGAGCCTGCATCTTGGGATCAAGGAGCCACCTTGAGTTTGATTCTCAGCACCTTCCTTTTGCTACACAGGATCTTTCAGTGCTGGGCAGGGTCCTTTAGCTGTTTGCTGTTATGTCGTGTACATCAGGGTATTTATCCCAGGAGTTTCCAAGGATTTTCATTTCTACCTCTCATCTTCCAGGTGCCTGCTAAATGGGTTATGTCTGAGTTCCCATGAGCTCTGGAGATTCACTTAAATCATTGTGTGGTAAGAATTTTACCCATAGGCCTAACCTACCCTTCTTTTCCCTTTCTTTGTATAATTCAACACAGGTAGTCTTTCATTTCCTTTTAACAATTACACCTCATATCCACCAACAAGACCAGTCACATTGAATCAGGTATGATATAAAAATCAAAAGTGCTTTATTTAGATTATTAAAAATTTTAAGATCTGAACAGAGACTTTGGATGAACATGGGGCCACTCTCAGGCCAGTGCCCTGTGCCAGCTCGGGGTCACTCCTCTTGCTTGGTGGGTTACAGGCTCCATGGCAACAAGGGTTGTATTTTTCCTGCTAGGTGTTATATCCCAGCTACTACTCACTGTCTTACATACACGGGTGGTGTGAACGGACGACTGCATGAATGAATAAAGCAATGATGGTCTGCCCAGCACCTGTGGCTTTTAATGCTTTTAATTTAGGCAGGCCTGACCATTACTAACTTTATGAATGGACTCAGAGTAGGTGAATGATAGGGCTTGAGTTACACCTGCTCATAACAGCACAGAAACTCACCGTGGCCTCTATGGTGAGCCCTAACTCTTACACAAGGACTAAGGGGACACTAAAGGGACAGTCTTCTTCTCAGAATCCTAGAAGCACTATGGGGAGAGATCCGTTCTTTCCATTTGCTCCTTGATGTTTTCTTTTTTAAAATTTTTTATTATTTATTCAATTGTGCGTGTGTGCGCATGTGTATGTGTGTATGTGTGTATGTGTATGTGTATGTGTAGAACCACGGGCAAATTCGGTCCTGATCCAAACTCAGGACCTTCCACCTGCAAGGCAAAGGCTTAATCCCTGAGCCACCTCTCCAGCCCCTCCTTGATGTTTTCTTGATGATAACAATTTTTAAAATCTCTAAATGCATTTAAAGTTGCATTTGATGAAGGTTGTTGTCCATCTACTGATCATTATCATGGAAACAGACAGAGACATTGAAAATTTATTGATGCAGAAGATGACTGTCACCTATGTTAACTATATAATGACAGTCCCCATATGATTACAAACAAATGAGTAAAAATCCCCAAAGACATCCGAGGTGCCAAGTTCCACAGAGAGTTCCTTATATGGTCACAGCTCTCGCAGTCTGTGACCCAAGAACTGGGGTCACTGCTTCTATGGAGAGGTACTGAAGAGGTCAGGGGAACTAAGGAGACTTAGCTCTTCTGGCAAGAAGTGGGAGCTAGGCTGAATTAATAACTTTCATCTCTGCCTCTTGGTTAACTGTATGATTGTTTTACGACACTGCATTACGACACTGTGTTACCATAAAGTTCAAAAGAATACTGTTTGCCTTATGATCTCGTAGTCAAATAAGTACTGGAAGGAGACACTCAGTTGCTGAGTGTTCGTGGGTTCCTGAAACACTGTGTTTACTCCTAACACACTACTTAATGTGCTGAAGCACAATTGCCTAGTGACCTGCCCCTGTAGATTTTTAAGTTCCTCAAAGTCTTATTTCAACCTCTGTGTCTATGCACTTAGTAAAGACTAGGCACTCAGCAAATACTCGACGAGTAAATAAATATCTTAGTAGGAATAGGATGCCAACATGGGGAGTCAGGGTATTTGCCCTCTGCAGCCGCCAATTCTTGCATTGTACTCTCACACTCCTATGAATAGCATTCCCACATCTCTACTCAGCAGGATCCCTTCCCACCATCACTCCACTTCCCCCAAGTCCCAAGGGAGCTTAGGCCACTGAAACTGATGTGCTAGGAGCCGGAGCTTGAATATTAAAGTCCTCTGCACTCCAATTTAACCCTGGCTTCTCAGCCCTGGCCCCACAGGGACTCCTCCCAGCCTTTCAAATGACATCCAGGCAACCTAGCTGAATTATAAAATCATAGCATTACTAATACCAAACCCCAAGCCTCATGTTTTAATACCACCTATGAAGTTCTGTCTCCTGACCAAGATGAATTTAACATGTAAAACAATGTATCCCTCGGATTAATACAAAGCATTGTAATACAAATGACTTTTATTCAGATTTGAATGCTGCACACAAAGGCTATAAGTAAATTAGTTTTATTGATCTATATTCATAGAATTATTTAAATGTACCCTCTGGTACTGGGAGCCAGGGGTTTTTCTGATGCTGTCCATTAATGCATTTTTCATTAGAGGCTAGTGCTGGGAAGCCCAAATTTCATTTGGCTGCAAAAGATTAATTTCCTCTTGAAAACCATGGCCAGATTAAAAAAAAGAGAGAGAGTTGAAGTGACCTACAGGACAGTTCTGAGAACTATGAATTAGAAGGCCAGGAAAACACAGATTAAAAAAAACACTGTATTGTGGCATTTTTTTCCCCTTCATTGTGTGTCTGTTAAGGAGGAAACAATTTGAAGAGAAAACTAATCCAAGTTTGTGGGCCTGACCCTTTCTGAGAATACCCCACTCCCATTTGCTGTTGATAACACATCTATTTCTGGTCTCAGAGACATAAATAAGAATACATGCAGGTCATTCATTTCCAAACATTTGTGAACTCTCTTGTCCTTCCTTTGACTGTTTGGTTATTTTCCTGAAAGTATTTTCTCATCAAGTCTGAAGAGACATTCATATAATAATAGTAATAATATAATTAAGGCTAATTTAAAACCATTCGAATTCACTTTGTTTGAAGATTTATTGGAAAATGTGGAACTCCCACTGAGATAATTGACACATTAGGGAGTCACAGTTTGAGCCCCTATACGAGTGAGCTACTTGGGTGTCCTACCAGCTGAAGGAGCTGCTGCTTTTGATCTTTCCCTAGGGTGGGACTGTCATTATTATCCCTGGTCTGTGGAAAACCTTCTAGTTTTTCCTTTTCACCACCTCATCGTCAGACCACTGGCCTACTTATTATGACAATAGAATAGCACTGATGTGGACTGTGAAAATCAAAACGGTAAATATTTTTACAAGTAGGCAGAGCAAGCAGTTATTTTTATGATGTGACTTGTGAGCCATTAAGTGGCTTTTTACGTAGAATGTCTCTCTTTTCCCAGACCTGCCCAAAGTACTAGAAAACACACCTATTCCGTGGATATGAAAATTCTGTGCAATTTCTCTTTTACAGAGGTCTCCTAAGGTACCAATTTTCCTAGCAGTCATAACCCTCTCAATAAACCACTCTCAGAAGTCAGAGTCAAGGTTTCAAGGAATCTCATGAATTGTTTTTGAAATGTATCACTCTTACAGACTAGAGCAAGGAGAAAAATAGTCCCCCAAGGATGTTCACATTCATTCCCCAGTTGTACATGGTCATATGACCACTTCTATCCTTAGACTGAATTAAGATTGCTCATCAGTTAACCTGGTAATAAGCTTGTCACAGATTACCTGATAGGCTTCATGTAACCAAGAGCACATGTAGACATCTAAGCAGGAGGCAGAAAAGAGAGAACCAAGCAGACATCAAAGTGGATAGGACACCAATCAATGCTGTGAGAGAAAAAGCCATAAACCAAGGAGTGTGGACACCATCCAGAAGCAGGGATATCAAGGACCCAAAAGAAGCCATACTGAAACAGCGATCCATCTTGGATTCTGACCTTAGAACTATACAGCAATACATTTGTGAGGTTTTAAGGTAGTAAATTTATTGTCATCCTATTACAATTGCAATGGAGCTAATATATACAGGAAGGGGAACAGACCAATTTGATAAACAGATCAAAAAGTAATGTATAGATAGAAGAGAGTGAAGGCCTTGTGCAAGCACTTCAGGCAATAAGTCTCAGGAACACTGGGAAAGAAGGGAAGAAAAGAATATAAGAGCCAGAAGATGGGAAGGAGTACTGTGAAGCACTGTGTTGGACACGACACGGGTGGGCACTCAGAAGTTCACAGTGGCTGAAATCCCTGTGCAAGATGATCCAGTCAGCATTCCAGCAGGGATGGGGAAGAGGCTCTCAAGGCTTCACCCCTAGCTGAGGAGCTAGTGGCAGCTGATGGCTGCTGGGAATAGGAGAGTCATTTTTGATTTTTTTCCAGTGGACAGCAGCTGGTAGATTGCTTTACACCCGTGCACTTGTGGACAGTGCTAATGAGACTGAGTGGGTTATTATTAAAATAGCAACGAAAATACAAAACAACATAGCAACAGAGGACAGGACGTGGAGATGAGAGGGCCAATGGTTTGGGGGTTAAAAGGTCAATGGGGGTGGGAGAGCTAATATGATTGTTATAGTTAGACACAGGTGTCAACTTGACAGTTGATGGTTTGAACTTCAGGCCCATTTGTAGAGAATTGGTAGTTAAGCCCAGAGCGAACTTGCAGGCGATTGTTTCGTGGATGGGGAAAGCCCAGCCCACAGTGAGTGAGACTAGTCCCTGAGCAAGTGAATAAATGGAGGGAACTGTTTGAGAAATTGGGGCATTCTTGTGAGCACTTGGCCAGACACGCTGGTTTGGCAAGTAAGGATCGTGCCTCTCTCATCCATTACGTAGAGATGGTCTGGCCAGTTCCCTTGGCCCTAGTGTTGGTGTGAGCTCTACTAAGAATTGTAACTGGACAATTGTAGAGAAAATAAACCCCTTGTTCCCTTAAGCCATTTATTTGATGGTGATTTATCAGCAACCATGCACACTAACTGCTACAGATGCATTGTATACATATGACAAACTGTCAGAGAATATAGAAAACTCTAAGACCAAAGAAGCTAAGTAGTAATGAGGAACACATTGTGGGGTGATGCTCTGAGGGACAGGAATGAGGGAGGTACACAGCAGAAGGGGAGTCACATGGGTGTGGGGGAGATGCAGGAAGGGCATGCCGGGAAGGAAGAGCATGATAAGTAAGAAGGACACGGCATAATCTGAACATTTTTAATGCAAAAATCCTGTTTATGAAGTACTGCAAGATCTGAAGCCTTTGCAATGCCACATGACAAATTGTAGATTTTGGAGCATTTTGAATTTTCAACCATTACATTAGGATCCCCAACTGGTAAAGTCTATGCTATTATTCCAAATTATCACTATTGTTAATTTTTAAAATGCTTATCTGAACTTTGAAATACTTCTGGTTCCAAGTGTTGTTCCACCTTGAAGCAATTTTCTATTGCTCAATAAAATAAGTTGTCACAAAGCTCAGTGACTTAAAACATACTTAGGATCTCATGGTGAGTCTGGGAATAGCATAGCTGGATCCTCAGCTGATTGTACCTTAATTCAGACAAGATCACACTGAGTTGTTTTCATCTGTAAGCTCATCTGAGAGGAAGGCACTCCCATGCCTAGGTAGGTAACGAGCAGGATTCATCTCCTTGTCATGGTATGGTAAAAAGCCTTAACTTTTTTTTCTTGAGGTTAGTGACCAAATCCAGGACCGTGCACTTCCTAGGCAAGCATCGCACCACTGAGCCAAATCTCCAACCTCTCAGAAGACCCTAACTTTGGATGGCTCCTTTCACGAGAACAACCTCACATCAAGCTCACAAGGAGGTCCAAGTCTGTTAGACCAAGTTATGCACAACATAAATTAACCATTGGAAGTTCATGCAAACTCATTCAACATACAATAATTGTTAGGAATAAGTTATAGTTATCTCCAATGTTTTAGGGGAAGGATTACACAAAGGTAGACACTAGGAAATAGAAATTTAAGTCTTGGCTAAATTCTGCTCGCTAGTGGTACCATACTCAACTTGATCTATAGCTCAGTTTTGCCTAGACCATGCATCTTATGTAATTATGTAGCCTTTGCTTCATGATTTGCAACCAGTGTACTTGTTTCCCGCACGACTCAAAATGGCAGCTATTAGACAGGCTGTAAAGAGGGTCCCCATGTCTGTAAAAGAAGACAGATTCTTGATTGGTATTTATTGTGGGTAATGCAGCTCAAACAATAGAGAACTGCAGTGTGTTGTTTCATGTGGTCTCTGGTCCCCTGCTCGCTCTACTTTCTTCTGCTGCTGCACCCCACCTTTCTTCACTTCGTTGTTTTACCCCCTAGAAATACTTTAGACCTTTTACCGCTTTCTCAGTAACGTTTTAGATTAAAAAACAAGGCAAATCACCAGCTCAACTCCTTAAAGCAGCTTCTTGGAAAAAGTAAACAATTGCCCAGGAGGAAGGCAGTGGCGCATGGGACTCGGTTCTGAGGTAGAAGTTGAGAGATGCAGCTTGTGATGGCAAGATACAGGTCCAAAAGACTGAGAGGTTTCCAATTTTTAAAATTTATTCTTAGTAAGCTTGTTGACAATATCATACATGTAAAAATATATGCTGATTATTTTCTTCTCTATCCTCTTTTATCTCCCTCCAATCCTTATCAATCCACCACCCCCACCTTTGTCCCTGTCAGTCCCTTTCCCAAATTCGTGGTTTTTGGTTTGGTTTTGTGACCCATTTAATTTAACCACTGCTCTCTGTATGAGTGTTTGATCGCATCTCTCTATGTGCACTGGGGCTGCAGAAGAATGGACTGTCGACCATCTGGAAGCTATGGAGGAGAAGCTCAGAATCCCCTACCCATCACTTTGCAGCTATTTCCTACTGATAGAGTCAGGGACACATGGAGTCACTGCCTTCAATTGTGGCCATTTCAATTTTTCAGTGGAGCCCAAAGAAACATAAAATCCTATATTAACATAAAGTGATTCAAATCCAGCATTCTAGAAACCTCCGATTAAAAGAAATTTATGTGGATAAAATGACACAAATCTGTGAATAAGATAGGCCAATAGTGTGTGTGTTTGGAATTTCTCTTGTGACTGAGTCCTGTGGTTATTGGTGCAAATTCTATAGCCTGGAAGATCAAAAGAAACCTAATTCCCAGTGGTGAGAGAGGGGGCTCTGGCAGAAGGTTGGATGAATTTGCAGTTGAAACAAGGGCCCTGACTTATTTCACAGAGAGCAACTCTTTGGGTGCTCTCGTTTTCTTCACACAACTTGATATTGATGTGTTCTGTGTTATTTTACTTTAGGCAAGACTCACACTGAGCTTGTAGAAACCATAGCAATTGCACAGATGATGCTGGGAAGAGAAGAAACTGTGGCTCGTCTTAATCAAACTCCTTCACATTCCAGAAGATGATACCGTGAGTTCAGGTTGGTGGTCATCACTCATTATCTCTGCTCTCTAGGGAAGATGAAGCTTGACTGTCAGCATGGTATTCGATACTCAGCCTCCTGATGGTGCTATTTTTGCTCCACCCTCCTTTAGATTCTGAAGGATGGAAATTATTATCATCAAGTGCCATGTCAGTGAGTTTTGGAAACCAAAAGATAAGTAGACTTAACTTTAACCAGTAGTGAGAGCAAGTGACGAATAGAAGGGATATGTGTGTATGTGTGTGTGTATTTAATCTAAGAAGAACGGCCCAAAGACATCCCCTTTAGGATGAAGAGTCAAATTTTCTCTTATACATGGACTGGACAATTCAGGATACAAGAGTATTTCAGAAGTAGGTGGTAAAGGACTGAGACTATGTTAAGGAAAAGAAAATACAATAAATATAGGAATCTTCAGAATCAATTAAAAATACATGGCTCAGTTTTAACAAGACATAATGCATGCAATGAAAATTCCTTTCTGTAAATCTAATAGAATAAGGAAAACACTATTTAAAACACATTTATGGATGTATCTGTAATTGTTTTCCTATCTCAATAATTTATGTAGTGTGTGTGTGTGTGAGTGTGTGTGTGTTTATGTGTACAAGAGAGTACTTGAGTAAGTGTGCCTATAGAGGCCCGAGGGTTATATATCTCCTGTAACGTGCTACCTCCTTTCTGCTTTGCTCTGGGCTTTCCCAGGATCTGCCTTCCAGGCTAGAAGTGCAGCTGCTGCCATTTCTGCACAGAGTTGTTTGTTTGTTTGAAGTATGTGGGATCTGGGATCCACACTCAGGCCATTCGTACTAGACGAGGAGCCAGCTTGCTCTAGGGATTTTCATTCTCAGACTTCAGAGCCTAGAAAGGCCCTCCGTACCTACTTGGCATCTCACGTGATTGCTGGAAATCCAAATTCTGGCCCTTTTGCTTGTGTAGCAAATGCTCCCACCACTGAGCAACCAGACCCGGATCCCAGCTCTGAATGTTTAAATATATCTGTGTATATGTGGACATAAGTGTGAATAGAGGTCATAGAACTGAGAAGGAGACCAGGAAGTAGAGGAACAGAGACTGAGTAAATGTGGAGGATAACAACACATGTGGTCTGAAAGTGGGAAGGGAACTACTGTGGGTAGAAGGAGGGGGTACAGGGATTAGAGATGAGGTCAGATAATCAATTAAGAGAAGTTACATTTGAATAATACTTTAGTGATACCTAACATTTTCTATGTGCATTAAAAAATGAAATGAAAAAACTCTAATAGATAAATAGGAGAAAAGTAAGTATAAATAAAATACACTCAAAGAAAGAGTGGCCTTTGAAAAAAGATTTTTTGATTTTTTTTATTAGAAGAAGGTGCATGTGCTGTAGGTATAAAGGTCAGAGGATAACTTTCAGAAGTCAGTTCTTCACTTCTGTCATGTGGGATCCTGGAATCAAACTCAGTCCACCAGGTTTGTATGCAGACCTCTTTGCTTGCTGAGCCATTTTGTCATCTCCTGGTGTTCTTCCCTTCTGGATACCTTCAGTGAGCATTTATTTACCTTCTAGGTAAATGAATATGTACCTGTGCCACACATTGATAGCTCTTCATATACATATTTCATTGTGTTACCAGAAGGGCTGTGAGTACAGGAATTAAGCTATCTCTATATTCTGGGAATGTACCATGGTAGTTCATTAAATTTTTCTGCAAGAAGTTGGAAAAAAAATGAACTCAACTGTTCTTACAGATATGGACAAGAGATGGAACAGGATTTTAGGATTCTGGTTAGATGTCTATTATACCAGAGGAAATGACAAAAAGTACTGCACAATATCTGTAAGCTTTCACCTGAGGCTCTTCAGTCCTTCCTTCAACACGTATTAACCTAAGTCCACTGTATGAGGAGCAGTGTTCTGAATTTGCAGCGAGCGATCAGATAAAGGGCTTCTGGTCCAAATTCTGATGTCAGAACCACAAATGGGTTGTGTGCAATGGGGCTTCGTTCTGGTTTTTAAAGGATACCTCAAGGAGCAATATAAAGTTGGTCACTGGACTAGGTTAATATGTAGATGTCAACTTGACAATTGAAGGCTGATCCTTGAGGGCATTTGTAAAGAGTTAGTAGTTAAGGCAAGCTCTGAGTAATTTTTTGATTAACGTGGGAAGACCCAGTTCATGGTGGGTGGGGTTATGCCTTAGACAGGTGGATAAGATGGAGGGAGCTGGTTTAGACAAGTTTGGCATATTTCATCATACTTTGGCAATCTTGCTGTCTGGTAGTAAGATTTGCCCCTCTCATAGCAATCTTGGGCATATGGTATGGCCAGTTCCCTTGGCTCCTGCTGTCAATACGAGCTCTTCTGCCAAGGTGCACTAAGAACTGTAACTGAGAATCACAAGAAAAGATAAAACCTCCTTGTTCCCCTAAGCCATTTGGTCATGAATTTATCAGCAACATGCAGGCAAACTATGACAGTGGCTATGTCTCATCTACTTCCTCCACCTTAGGCTGCTGCTAAGAACACTCTGGGCCAGGAGACAACATGGTCTGAAGACAATAGCCATAGTGCAGTCACTAAAATATTACCTTTCCTCGAAAGCGATATTTTTTCTTTTTAACCAGCACACTATTTTTGAAGGAGGGACAGATCTATCTTGAGTACTTTATACGGTCTATCTCATTTAAGACCTGACAACTATCCTAGCAGATGGATAATAAATGTTATCCCCCTGATACAGCTAGTGTCAGACATGCCGTAAGAGAGAGGAAGAGATGGAGTGAAACAGAAAGATAAAAGGAGAGAAAAAATGGCTTTTTTTAGACCTGCGAACTATCTTTTGCCACTGTTAAAACGATAAGCAAAAGTCTTGGGATGCTCCAAGATAGCTCTAATTTGCACACAGTAGGGGTTCTCAAGTCTCGGTTTTTCTTTCTTTCACTTGATCCTGTGTTTCTGTTTGTGTTATTGAAAGAAGAGTTTGAAATTAGGAGCCACTGTGGGTGTCCTTGCCATTTGGAGGGCTTTTCTTTTTCTCTGCGCAGTAGCTGCAAGAACCGCACTTCAAAAGTCATGAGTAAGTAAACTTAATCTCTGATTATTCCTAGCTAGCAAGAGTCGGTAGTAGCAAGAGTCAAAGTAAGCAGCCACCCCATTTCCAAAGACTCTTTACTGAGAAATGCTGGGCTGTGAGTCATTCGCACATAAATTTATCTTGCCTGATTCCTGTGTGTTGCTGTCTGGGGCAGAGCTGGATTCCGAAGGCAGGCGTTGGCTGTGACATGGTGTGATTTACAACTCTGAGTATAATTTGAGATCTGTTGCGTGTTCCTCTTCCTTTCTTCCTCCTTTCTCCTCTGTTTGTGGTAGCAAACAGGATTACCTCTTCTTCCTTTTTGACTTCTGCCTCCAAAGAGGGAGCAGCTGAAAGCAGCCAGCCCTCCAGCAGGTAATGAACAAGCACAGATTTCCTTGGCCAGATCGTAATCTCCTATGCAGATGGACCCAGCCTGGGGAAGCCAACCTGAGAGGGAAGAAGGCTGGGAGAGACACCTGTGGGCGACAGAGGGACAGAAGGGAAGGCTGAGGATGACATGCCCAACTCCACCCTGGATCTGAACAGACACCCAGACAGGAAATTTACCTGCGGCCTCCTACTTGCAGGACAAAGAAATGGACCATGGCACAAGAACAACGGAGCTCCCCTTCCTCTCATGATCTCTGAATTCCATAGACTCTAGAGGGCATGTGGAAGAAAATTCATCAAGAAACAGGAAAGACAGGTGCTTCTCCAGGATTCTCTGCCTACAGTCCTCTTCTACTTCTCTGAATGTCTCTATACATTGTCTGTCAGACTCTCAGATCATAATATATGAAGCAAGTGAAGTGATGGAGAGGCCCAGTGTCCTACCCAACACCTGCTCCTTCTTTCATTCTAAGGCATAGAATACCTGCTTACGTCAGATCTTGACACCCCCAGAGTGAATCCCCGCGTGGATGAGTGAATGATCAGTCAAACCTCCTTTTCCTAACTTCAGACACAGTAGCGATAGCTGATGATAGGATGAGGTCACTTGGCGGACCCTTCAAAGAGGGCTTTTACTCAGCTAGCTCCCTGCACAAAGACAGGCGCTCCACTTCTCCCTCTTCCTGATGCTCTAGTGTCTGCTACTATGGTTAGAGCTACTGAATCTTGTGATGACTTTGAGGGTGTGGGATGTATTAAAAATTCCTCTGGTTTAAGGATTCTTATTCCTGGTGACATGAAAGTTGTCTCCTTGGGCCTGGATCATCTAACTTGAGAGCATTTTTAGGTGAGACTGAAATGTAGCCTCTGCCTATCTCATTTAAGTCATAACTATCAGAATATTGTAGCTCATCAATTCTAACTCTTGCTGATATAGTGAGTGTGTAGCATTATTAGTAATTATGAAAAATAGGTTCCATCCAGGTGAGAAGAAGGTCATTCTGATGTCACTGAACTGGCGTGTAGCACGGGCAAGCACATGGGGTGGTGCAGACAATGAAAGTTATGAGGAGGCTGTGGAGACAGAGGTGGTAGCTAATCCCACAGGAATCTGTGAATCCCAGAAGAAAAACTAAGCAGAAAAAAACCCCTGTGTCCCCATAAAAAATTTTGGAGATTTTCATATTTTATATTTAATCCATATGTAATGCAATGAAAACAAAACAAGTACATGTATAACTTTCTAAATTAGCTGTTTTAATCCAGCAATTTAATAATAGTTGGGGTATGGCTGGCATTCCCCTAGGGGTAATGCAAAAATGCTCATCAAAGTCCATTACCATTCTTAACATGCATGGATTATTTATTCACTTACCCCAACATGCATTTTACAGGACCCTCTTTTGACCTCACCTTCTGGTCAGACACTGGATTTTCTATTCTGCGTTACAACTCCGTCATCTCTTCTAACTGTGGGTACAGCTCGTCACTTCCGTAATCACATCTCCAGCACTTACCCCTGCGCCCAGTGCTCAAAGGGTTATTATTAGT
Organism: Typhlomys cinereus; assembly: GCA_023101885.1. Classification (NCBI taxonomy): domain Eukaryota; kingdom Metazoa; phylum Chordata; class Mammalia; order Rodentia; family Platacanthomyidae; genus Typhlomys; species Typhlomys cinereus. The sequence continues at coordinate 4,521,141 of JALPQD010000099.1, read as the reverse complement.
TAATGAATGGCTAGGGGTGGGGAGAGCGCACTCTTCCCTTGGCCTCCCGATGATCATATATTACTAGCCAGTTCCCATGACAAGTCTGGTTTTCACCTGAACTACAACATGCCTTAGAAATTAGATGCCATTCTGTTACTGTCCAACAGGCTTCAGTGGTAACGTGAGCCACTTGTGACCTTTCTGCTTAAAGAAACAAGACTCCATAATGGATTTTTTTTTTAGAAGAAGCAAGAGAGATTTCTGAGAGCACAAGCCTCCAGCAGGGAGAGAATGTCTTGCCTGCCCACCCAGCAGGCGTGAAGCTCAGACCATTGACAAGAAGAGAGAAGCAACCTGAGCCACCTGGCTGACAGCCCACTTTGTCAACAGCCTTCAGCCAAATCGCTAGTCGGCAAAGGAGCCAACTAAATGGGATTGGTCGTGGCCATGAGACAAGATCGTCTGCTGAGAGAAGAATGTTCAGATTCATCAACTGGAGGGGTAGGGGGTGAACCAAGTCAGTGCTGTGGCCTGTACAATGTCCCTGAACCCATTCTGTCTGAGCGCTTTTCCTCTCTCATAGTGGACATCACAGGGTTCCTGATACAGTTGTATTCCCCATCAGCATGTTACTTCAGTTTTCAGAATTTTCATTGATCTAAATATTTTTAATTCTTACTCTCATCCCTAAGTGGGTTGATTTAAATTGTATCTTTTCTTAAAAGGAGAATTTAAGACAGATGAAACTGGTGGTACACACACACACACACATATACACATACACACCACCCCTCCTGTAAGTTATAAGAATAAGAAAATTTGCCAGACATTCTAAGAAAGGATTTTCAAGTTATAACTTATAAGCCTGAGCAATTCTAGTTGAGTCTCATAAACTAAATAGAACTATCATCACCGATCACTCAGATGCTTAGAATATTCTTAATGCCACCACTCAATCACTTTGATGAGTGGCGCCAATCTAAAACAGGAAATCTTTAGTTATATGTCCCTTTTTACAGTCTTGATTTAAAAATATATATACTGTACTGTGGAAACTTCCAAGCTTACAGAAATCAGATTGCAAGCACCCATTTTTAATATCATGGATATTTTGATAGTGTTTCATCTATGTTTTCCATCTCTCTTTGTTTTTGTTTTCATTTATTTAATTTTCTTATTAGTAATTGGAGTCAGACATTTGACCTTATTTCACTTCCAAAAGCTTTAGCTTGCCTGTCCAAGGAAACGTTGTCCTATCTAGTGAAAATGCCATTCTGCCAATTGCCCCTTACTTGTCCTGTTGTTCTCTGAGGTTTCAGTTACCCGTGGCTGACCATGTTCTAAAGACGTAAAATGAAAAATTCCAGAAACAAACACTTCATAAATTTTTTCTTCTTTTTTCTTAAAGAACTTACATTCTTTAAAAAGTGTTTATTGGTTTATTTGAGAAAGAGAGAGACTGAGAGAGACGCATGGGTGGAAGTCAGAAGACAACGTTCAAAAGTCAATTCTCTCCTTCTACCATGTGGAATTCTAGGAATCAAAGTCAGGTTGCCAAGTTTGTGAGCAGGCTTCTTACCTGCTGAGCTCTCTCCCTCTGTATAGGATATGTGTATGTGGTGTGTGGGGGGGGGTATATGTACACACGTGTACTTGAGTAGTGTATATACCTATGGAGGTCCAAGGATGATATCAGGAATCATCCTCCTTTGATCTTTTAATTTATTGTTATAAGCCTAAATCTCTAATTAAAGCTAGAGGACACCATTAGGGACAGTCTGGCTAGCCAGCTTGCTATGGGGAGTCCAAGATCTACCTTCCAGGGCTAGAATTAGAAGCCGGCAGGCACACAAGCCTGGCAATTTTATATGGGACCTGGGGATCAGAGCTCAGATCATTTTGCTTATTAGGAAAAGGCTTTAACCATTGAGCTATAGCTCCCCAGCCCTTCATAGGTTTTTATTTTTAAATCCATGTTATGCTGAGCACAATAATAAAATCTCCTGGCATGCTGGCCCATTGGGAAGGAAAGTGGGAAGTGGGAAATGAATCATCGTTTTTCATCCATCAAATCTGTGCTATATAAATTACCCACTCATTAGTCACTTAGTACCCACCTCTAGGCTTACGAAGCCCACCGTTGCAGTGTTTGCATATAACTAGCCCTTACTTTGTTCATCTACAAATGCTATTTGCATATTGTCATAGTTAAGCACAGGTGTCAACTTGACTGTTGAGGGTTTGAGCTCTGGGCACATTTGTAGAATAAGTGGTTGAGTTAGGCCCAGAGCAAACCTAAAGGAGATTGTCTAGCTGATGGGGAAGACCCAGCCCATGGTGGGTGGGATTAGGCCCTGGATAAATCACAGAAAGCTGATTGAGAGAGTTGTCATCCTTCTGTTCACTTGGCCAGACATGCTGTTCTGTCAAGTAAGGATTGTCCATCTCTCAGCTGTTATGCAGTGATGGTGTGGTCAGTTCCCTTAGCCCTGGTGTTGGTGCATGCTCTCCCATCAAGCTGGACTGAGAACTGTAACTGGACTGTCGTAAGAAAGTAAACTCCTTGTTCCCTTACACTGTGTGATGGTCATTTATCAGCAACCATGCAGGTGAACTACAACACATGTACACTAGAGAAATGCTTTTTTTCTAAGGGAAGAGGTTCTCAGTAATAATAAAAAGATTCCCGAAACTGTATGCTAAACTTGCTAAAATCTACTGCAAGAGTTCTGTGAAATTGTTAAAAAAGGAAAAGGAAATTCTGCAAGTTTGCTGTCACACCTCAAATCGTGAATTCACAGTCACAGTGCATAAGAACTCAGTTAAGATAAAGAAAATCTGTACATGAATACCTAGCACTGGAAAAATATTATCTATATAATTCAGTGCCATCAGAGGTTTTGGCCAGTGGGAGTCTTAGAAGGAGCTCTACGCACTCCCCTAGATAAAGGGAAGCTACTCTATTACCCCGAAAAAATTTTACATTAATTCCTGAATGAAATTTACTATCCAGTTTATACTGAATTGCTCCACTTGTCAAAAATAATCCTATTTTACAGTTGGTATTGTTCATTCAAAATGTGAATACAGTCTGCTTATTATTCTTAACTATATGCATAAATATCTCAAAATTTCCTTCTAGTCCAGAACTATCAAGGTGCAGTTTTACCCACTGAGTTTTCCTTCCACTGACTGGTGACTTATTGAAGAAAGTGAGGCAGATGGTTCACACTCTGTATCTGCCTGTTTTTTTACTTTCTGTATCTCTTATTCCTACAGAGTAAAAATTGACTATAAACTCTGATTAGATTTCAGATCAGTGTATTTTGTTTGTACTTCCTTGTTATATTGTGTTCTCTGTAATATTTCTGTTGAGTGAGGATGAAGTGATCAGGATCCAGTCACTCTGATATTTTGACTCAGTGACTCTTATTTTCAAATGTAAGTGACATCTAGATCTTTACCTCCTTCCTGCTGACTCACAGCTGGTAGAAACCCAATCACAGGTCCCTAGGTGCTGGGGGTGTGGCTCAGTGACAGAGCACTTGATTAACATGGACAAGATCCTGAGTTTAATGCTCAGCATCACACACACACACACACACACACACACACACGCACACACCCGCATGCACACAACATAGAAATATTTAGCTAAATTTAGAAAAGCATTCAGCATTCATATAGGAATGAGAACTTAAAGTAGGAAGACACAACCACCAAGGCCATAGGTAGCAGTACGGGGGTCGGCAATCACACAAGTGGCACAGGTATATACCTGGGGACAGGTACATATGACCTTGGCAGTGGGAGAAGGAAGGTACCAGAAGCCTCAGGTGGGTGAGGCCTGGTTTCTGTGAGTCGCAGCTATAGAGACTTTGACCTAAAAATGTACACATGCACACACAAAGTACATAAACATACATTCACACACATATATGCACATACACATACAAACACACATACACATACAAATATACACACATATACTTTCATAGACAAGCACATATACACACAAACACATATATACACAAACACACATACTCACACAAAAATATATATACATACTTATACATGCACTCACAAGCATATATGTATGTACACAAATGCATACACAAACATGCATACACAAGCAAGCATATAGAGTGCAAAAATTTGCATATGCATAAACACACATATAAATCCACACATAAATGCAAACAAGCACATGCATGCACACAATCACACACATAAAATGCATATACATTTACATACAAACACACATACAAACACACACATGCATATACACATAAATGCAAACAAGCACACACATACATGCAATCAACATATATAAAAATGCACACACATACATATACACGCAAAGCATCCAAACACTTACATATATACAAACACATACATGCATACACACCTCAGTGTAAGAAGCACACATATACATACAATCACACATATAAAAATGCACACACACACATACACACAAATAAATATGAATTTTTAAACAATGCATTCCTGAAAACGGTGTGAAAAAAATACTACCTCAAGCCCAGTGTCGAAGCCAACTCTTATGTAGTCACCTTTTAAGCTGCGCCCTACGAATTCAGCATTTAAACCATCTCCTTTGATATCAAATATCTACAGCACCTCCTAAGAAGGGTGTATAGAACAGTATGGCACTGGTCTCTGAAGGATCTTTGGAGGCTTTAGAGCATGAGTTATTCTGGTCACTGTCGAATGGAGCAAACCTCAGGAGACAGCAGAGAATCTCACAGAGACAGACTCTCCAGGGCTTCTAGAATCGCTACACTACACGGTTTCCTTGCCTGTAAGTGAAGAAGAGTCAGAGCGGGTGGTGTCTAAGTCTTCTTCAGTTACTGTACTGAACTGTGCTGTGCGTTCGTGCCCTGTACACAGTGGCCCTGGGCTGGTTTTGCCTGTGTGTGAGGACCAAGTGTCACCATGTGCCTCGAGCCCAGAGGCTTCTGCTCTGGAAGGATCTTCCGGACGGTGGCATTTGAGTCACCCATTTGAGTCATGAGCTCACGCTGACACGTTTTATTAATTTAAATTATTTATAATGATCATATATCATCTCCCCTCTTTCCACTGAGCTTATCTTCACGACAGGCTTCCCTCCTACCCCAGCGTCCCTTGTATATGTGTCCCACTGAGTCCTATGAGGGAAGTCTGTTCTTGCTGTGTCTGGGCACCTCCCAAGGCATAGGTGCTATTTCAGTAGGGTGCGCCTGTCTCATGAGGCACTGTCTCCTCTGGTTGTCTTTAACTATCCGTGAGCTCTCTGAGAAGGAAGCCCCTGAATTCCTCCCCGTTCATTGCACCCTGGTGTGGGCTCACAGTTGCACTGTTTTTCTGTCTACAGAATAGTGTTTGTCGGGACTCCTCAACGAAACCTGATTCTCACGTTCTTTCTGTCCCCTTCACGATGTGCCCCTGGGCTCTGGAGCAGGTGAACTTCAGCTATCACGTTTTTGTTGAAATGTGCCCCAGTTGCTTACTTTTTGCCCTTAGTTCAGTTGTGATTCTCTGTATTGACCAATTACCTATGAAAGAAGTCTTCGTGTACACAGCTTGAGAACTGAATTCTGCTATTGACTTAAAGGTAACTGTTTGGAAAGTAGTGGGCAGTCTTGTCTGCTTGGCAAGATTTCACCCAGGGCTCAGCCCTCCCCTAACCATGGCTGGCAGTCAGGCTTATATAGTGACCAGGCCTGATAAGCAGACCTTAAATCCTACCTGAGAGCCCCTGCTGTTACTTCTCACTGTGGATCTAGCAAAAGAAAGTAGAGAATAACAGTAAGAAGTGAGGAGGGGCAAAAAACAAATTACAACTTGGTCTGAGGAAGAAAGCAAGCAAAGTGAGAGACAATCTTCCCGTTCACCTCCCACCTTCATTGACACCTGCACTGTCGCAGACCTGGCTTTTGAGGACATTGCTGGCCAGAGAAAGTCCATATCCCTCATTCTTTCTTGTTCTGAACCACATCAATCTTTCAGGCTGGAGGAGATGTTGGAGTATTCAGAGTGGAAAGGAGAGGACTTGGAGAGGACCCCCACTCTCAGTGGATACCTAGGGGCTTCTCATACAGAGGAAGCTAGCATCAGTTGGAGTGCACCCCAGATACAGAGCACAGCAAGGCCAAACGAGGAAAGGATGATGGCGGCCAGGTTCAGCGTGAGACTGGGTCGCGCTTTCCAAGACTGTGCTTCTGGGCTAGCCTGGGACACAGTTGTAGGTCTTTGGTACTGGGAGAATCTTCACATATGCACCTGCTCAAGCTCAAGGTGAATGTCTGGCTACCTGAACTTCACAGAGGACCTGGACTGGTGAGGCAGGTTGGACTGCATAGTCAGTATTCTTGGCCAACAATGACGTAATTCATTCTTACTCGTCTTCAGTCCCTTCAGCGATCACAGAGACGTCACTCAACAAGGCCCATGAATGCAAATTTCGGCTTCATCTTGTTCTTAGTACATCTTAAAGTTCCTTCCAAACATTATGGTGCTTCAGATTAGTCTTTTGTTGCATATTGTCTCTCCATCTGTCTCCAACCACCATCTCCTTTCTCCCCTGCAAGACTGCACATGCATTTCCATTTGGGAACTGTGCAATGTGCTCTTTTAATGGACTGCCCCTCCCCCCTTTGGTTTCACATGTTCAGGGAGCAAAACTGAGTTCTCAGGAAATCACCAACTCAAGGGGAGAGAGTCATCCAGCTGTGCTCTCCCTCATGACTTCATCCAGCTGTGTTCTCCCTCATGACTTCTTGGTGCTTCCAGACCTGCTCCATGACTGCAGGTGGCTCGGCCCTCCTGCCTCTTCTCTCCACCTCTCCAGACATCTGCTGCAGCTTAAGTCAAAAACTGTCCTCAGCTTCCACTCTTCACATTGCCCATTCATCTACTTTTTTAAGAAACGAGTTTTATATAGAAAACTTTTACTATGGTAATGGAAGCAAAAATAATTTTCCCTCATTTGTTGTTGAGAAAAAAGGGGTAATAACACATGAACACACACACACACACACACACACACACACACACACACACACACACAATGATGCACACATACACATAGACACAGACACACACACACACACACACACACACGCACACATATACACACTTCTCTCCCCCTCATACGCACATACATACATACAAAGGGTTCTGAAGGTTATGCTTGGAGTCTTGTTTCTCCAAGTGAATTGGTGTATGATTTTGTGTTAGTTATCGTCTCTCTTCTTGGCGCTTCTGTTCATGGTACCAGGATATGGAGATAAGAATACCTATCCTCCTCTGCAACTCACAAGAGTTCTTTGGCAATGACAGAAGGTGAAAGTGAAAACCCTATGTAAATTATGAACTGCATGGATCTCAAACAGTGCTTTGTCTGTTACTTTGCTAAAAGCTAGCCAGCCTTCCCGTGCCTCTGAAAGATCTGTCATGCACAAATTGAAAGTAGATAATCTTCTTGCAGTTGACTGAGATGTGTTTTCCTCTCAGTGCCTAACGGGGAAGGAGGAATCCCAGAGCAAAACTAAAATAAAATGATTTCCTTGTATAATTCAGTCTTAGAGGAAGCGGTAGCCACCATATTGTGGAATCAAACACATGGAAGCTGTGGAAGATCAATTAGTTCTGTTTGTTTCTGAAGAGTGGAATTCTCATTCAAAATTTAAGTGCGCACACTTTCATTTTCTGCTCGTATTTCTAACGCTTTCATGTTACAGTGCAAAGTCCCAAAGCTGATAAAGTGGTTTTAAAGAATATTTTTTTCTTCCAGAACAATATATAAAGATTTTTTTTCAGAATGTAAGATGAAGAATGGTGGCTGAAATGTTTATGTTCCAGTGAAATGTGCTAATGCACTCGGAAACAGGGAAGTAGTGGCAGTGACAGATGCTGGATATGAATGAGGATTATTTAAATGTGTAATCTCTTGTTAAGGTAGAATTGTATTAAGAAGATGTGTAATTAGAATTTTTGTTAGTTGGGGATTATTTTAAATATACATTAAAAACTTTGCATTCATATGTGCCAACCCTGATGACCCCAGACTCTCCTCGGGATAACCACCTGTGGCATCTCAGTACTAGATCAGGTTGTGTGTGGTGATCCTAGGCAGAGTAGAAGCATATTGCCTACTTATATGCCTCAGCCCATGGGACCAGGTGAGATTTTGGATTGTGATTTGGCAAATCCATTGACTTTCGTCTTTCTCACCTCCCCTCATGTGTGACTCATGGGACTTTTCATCAGCTATCCACTGTGTTGGCTTCCTCATTTAGCACTTTGTATCCTACCAGACTAGAGTTTGAAGGTAAAATTCTTGACTCTTGAGGAAAGCACTGGAAAGCTACTGCATCCTTCACTTAACTCTTCCCTGGAATCTCAGAACATGTTCTTCACTCTCCTAGAAGTCTCTGAAACCAACAGACCTGCTAACATCATCACATAGAGTCATGGAGCACACCTTCCTCTCTCGAGTCCCTCATAAGATCTAAAGGTTTCCCCCTTTCTATATGTGAAAATGTGCATAACTCTGGCTGAGATAGACTTTATATTGAATTCTGCTTCCTGTAACGGGGAGGCATTTCTCTTACAAGTGGACTTACGACTGGATTCATGTTGTGTCCCTAATATTCATTGCATATATGCCCACTGCCATAGTGCACCTCCTTGATTTTATATCCTGCTCTTGGTTTAGGAGGAGGTAGACTAGTATCCATAGCCCCAAGCTGCCGCTTCTGTTCCTCCTATACTAGTGGTCATTTCTGTGGAAAGTGGAGAGAAGGAGTGGGAGGGTGGGGGTGGAGAAAACAAGGAAAACTCCATGCAACAGAGTTTGTGGATTTCAGAAAGAACAATTCATGATGTATGTAGCATGACGAAACTACTTGTAGTTCTGTTTCGTACTGTTCAATGGATAGAATTCAGTTTGCAGTCAATATTCATGTTTCAAAATAGCTGAAGTGACTTCTGTTGTATATGAATGCCACATGCACTGAGAGACAAACATGGACTCATTTCCTGTGCCTAAGGGGGTACAACCTCTATTGCAATATGCAAAGTGGACAGGTCAGTTCTGTCACATAACATCTGGCACCTAGTAAGAAGGATTCTCCCACTTTTCTGTTACACATCTGCCTGATGTTTCTACTGATGTATTGGAAAAGTGTTCTAATTTACAACTCTTCCTATCCTGTTACTATATAAAAAAACAAACTTCACGAAATTGCTACTTTGTTGGAACATGGAATTTGAGGCAACCTAAAATCTGTATTCCTGGGCCATGATCATTTGTAGTTGGTTCTGGAATTGACATAGCCCTCTGGAGTGAGGGATATGTTTTTTAATGCATGTATGTATATACATCAGACAGAGTACACCCTTGAAGCAGTTTTGGCTGAGGGTGAGGAACACAAGGTTTTTACTTCTGTTCCACGCTGCAACTATCCTGGTGAATTACATCCCTGCTGAGTGCTCCTGGGAGTCTCCCCAGTCATTGTGAGGACAGCTCCTTTCACTTACCAACCAAGATCACAAGAGATTTGATTTGAGATCTGGGTAAATGAAGCTAGAAACCCTTGGAGAAATACGGACTGACAGTTCTAAGAAATACTGCTTACCACTAAGAAAGGAGGCCCATAGAAAACTGCAGGACGGGTTACCAAATCGACCGTGGGTGATGTACAATCAAATTCTATTACAGAACACAGCAGTGGATTCCATTTTAATGTCTTCAAGAAACTTTTTGTTTTATTGGTTCTGTAGCAGAAATGATTTTTTGAAACCGTCATTCTGTTTCATGATTGACTAGGCAGTTTGCTTTCTGAACACTGATAATCGGCTAATCATCTTTGAGCGCTCAGTGTGGTTGAGCATACCTGACATATGTGTCCCTGTATGTTTTTCTATAACCCGAAGGAATTTGAAAATCCTCCATATGCCAAGCATAGAACATTTTCTGTAATGAACTATAGCTCAAGACAGTTCCAAACAAAATAAAGGACAGGAAGGAAAGGATTGTATACCTAGTTCAACAATCTCAGACCACAAGTCTCTTGAAATCTCAAGAACACAATTGTGCATCAAGGAAAGACACCATGTGACAATAAATGTTCTTCTAAATCGAATAGTTGATGGTCCCTTTACTTCAGAGATCAACAGTGCTGTCAACTAAAGCAAGTCCTTCTGATGAACATGAAAACTGGGCTCTTCTCTCTGTTGTAAGTCTCTAAGAGAGTGAGCCCAACCCCTTCCACCAATGTTTGGGCCCCAAGTTCGCTATCTAATGTTGCTTCTAGTGAAAAGTTGCTGCTGTGTGCTGCAAAATTATTGTTTGGAAAAGATCCCATGTGTATCCGTTACTCTTTGTGTTGCTGTGAGACACCACTGAGGCTCAGGCAGCTTAAGAGGAGAAAGGGAGTTTATTCAATTTATGGTTCCAGACGGGAGATACAGTCCTTTGTGGTGGAAAAAACTTGGCCTGCTGGCAGAAGCTGGAGGCAGCTTAAGTCAAATCTGTCAACGAGGCTAAGAGCTACAAACTGCTTACTACAAATTGTAAGAACAGATTTCTCCTGGAAGCAGGGTAGGGCTACCCAACCTCAAGCCCCACCCCCTGTGACTGCCTTCTTCCAGCAAGACTCTACCTCCTAAAGGTGCCATGACTTTCCCAAACAACTAAAGATTCAAACACAGGACCCGATAGGGAACAACTCCCATTTCAAACCATGATGCCAGTTTTTTTTCTCTCTCTCAGTTTTATCTATTCCTTTACATGCTAATGATGTAGTCAAATAACTGTCCAACCCAGTTGCAGGACCAAGAGACAGAAGGAAGAGCGCCACTATGACCTTCCTGACCTCCCGCAAACTCCCAAGAACAAAGCAAGCCAGTTTCTGGAGTGGCTGAGATGAAGTTAACTTTGAAGTACATTTTCCTCGCTTCTGCACAGAGACAGAAGAGAAGAACTACCCTGGAAGCCAGAAGACAGGTGCTCCCGGAATTTCGACAGATGCCTGACAGGCCCCCATTCATCATTTAGTCCACCGTGAGAAATGGTGATCGGAGACTGATGTTATCAAACTGCTTAATCTTACTCCCATCACACTCCCTTTTCCTGAACTTGGATACAATGTTCCGGAGGAGAGACGGTCATACATTCGCCTCTGATGGCAGCTCCTGATCACCAGCAACCAGGGCTGGTCCTCTGATTCTGGGTTGACTTGAAAACTACAAGTGTGTCTTTAATGTGTGCATGTGTATGTGTGTGTTCCCATTATGCCTATTTTTAATTTAATTTTTAAATTTATTTGAGAGGGGGAAGAGAGAGTGAGCAAGGACAGGTGCATGGATGGGATGACATACACATACAAGCCAGAGGATGACATTTAAGTCAGTGCTTTCCTTCTACCATGTGAGCTCGGGGGTTGAAATGCAGGTTTCTAGGTTTATACAGACACTTTTACCCTCTGAGCCATTTTGTTAGACTGCTTCATATGTTTTGACCATTCATTCATTAATTCACCTCATTCATTCATTCGTTACTATTCATCCATTCAGCAAACTTTCATTGACCTCCTTCTCTGGCCAAGCACAGTTGTATACCCTGGAATCTAACCATGAATTGTAGAGTTGTGATGACTGATGTGTGAGTGATGAACAAATGCACTAGATCCTGTTCCCATGGCACCTCCGCTCCTTCCCAGTGAGAATGTTAAGCCACTAGAGATATTAATGTAGCTCATGATGCACAGCAAAGAGGCGGAAGTGACTATGGAGTAATAGGGACCCTGAGAGTCTCTGAAAGGATCATCACGAGACACTTTGCCAAGTGGAGACAACTTGAGGATAGTTATATCTAGCAGGCAGCTCTTACAATGGAGTTCTGAAGCCTTAACCCGCAGCTACTTCAGCAAGTGAGATTGATAGGAAGAAAAGATGAGTGGGAGATTTAAAAAAAAAAAGGTGAGAGGTCAGCAACATGGCTAATGATGCCGTACAAAGGCACAGCCTGAGCCCTCCTCCTGGGCGAGTGTGTGACTGAAATCCCTCGCTTATATCCCGGAAGCTCTGTGTTTTCAGTTCCCCTGCCTGCAATCCCTTGGGTGCACTACCCATCAGTCCTCAGTGGCCAGGTGTGGCCTTCAGTGAGTAAATAAGTGATTCTGGCTGAAATTTTTATTGTGAAATTTCAAAATTAACACAAAATATGAAGGGACAGTTTTCAAGGAGGAGGTAGAGGCATCCATGGTGGTTCCCAAATTCGTCCATGGTTCTACACACACACACACACACACACACACACACCACAGACATGCACACACGCACAACTGAATAAATAATAAATGGAAAGGAGAAAAACATTAAAAATGTAAAAATGTAAAAATATGTAATGTATGAAATTTATAGGACCAATGAGATGGTTCGACCAGCAAAGGCACTTGTGTACAGCCCTAGAAACCTGAGTTTGAGTCACGTAGTGGAAGGAGAGAGAGAATGAGCTTCTGAGAGTTGCCCTCTGAGCCTACTCCCTGAGTGGTGCGTGGTTCTCTCTTTGTCTTTCTCTTTCTCTCTCATAAAAATAAAATATTTAAAAAGATGCACTTCAGAGACAGAAAATAATAATTATTTACTGACATTGAAAGATATGGGTTGATTAGCTTAAAATCTTATAATCTCATTGGACTATATTTGAGTAAATGGCCAAGAGTGGGTTCTCAACTCTCTAGCCAGGATGATAATTCTGATGACTTTCTTATTATATTACAAACCATGGCTTCATGCCCCAAGGAAAAAAATAAGTCTGTCCTAATGCCCATTCAAGATCATGTTGTCATCTTAAAAGGATGTATGTTTCATAGAATAAATCAAATAAGTGAATTTTCATTTAGAAGTCCATCTGGTATGCTAAAGGAGAAACCTAGCTAGAATCGGGAGGTTTCTCATCTTTCCGTGGGCACTCCCTCATGTGACCTTGTGCAAGTCATTTACTCTTCAAGCAGCATTTACTGTTCAAATTTATTAGTGTGAAGGATGCTTCGCAGAGGAAGGTACTGTTCATGAGAGTGCTCTGGGTGTTACTGGAAGACTGAGCTCCTGTGAGTACTGAGGACCTCGCAGTGAAAGTGGGTAAGTGCACTCTGTTATGCTCCTTTCTCCACTTTTCTCCTGTACCCCAATTTGCAACTCACCCTTTTAATCACAAACATAGTCCTTTTCAGCTGCAAGCATTCTCCATTAATGACTGCAATAATCATAATTTATCATCTTCCCTTAATAGTCATAATTTATCCAATCCTTAGTATGGTCCACACACTATTCTAAATGATTTCCGTCTATCAAGTCATTTATCTTTAAAAAAACTTTATGAATTACATATATGGCTATCTACAATATACATTAAAGAACTTAGACACAAATTATGTAGGTAACATGCACAGAATTGTGAAAGTCTTAGTCAGAAGTAATCTAACTTGATATTCTGTTTTTTCACGTTATCCTCTCTGATTGCTCCCAGAACATGTAGAGATTGGCAAGATATTTCAGTGGGTAAGTTGCTTATTTGCAAACCTGGCAACCTGAGTTTGATCCTCAGAAGCCCACATGGTGAAAGGTGAGAAGTGACTTAGAAAAGTTATCTTGACCTCTACCCATGAGCTGTGGTATGCATGCATGGGAATGCTCTCTCTCTCTCTCTCTCTCTCTCTTTCTCTCTCCCCCCTGACAAGGGCTTTGTGATGTTTACATGAGTATGTAGCATACTGGCTAAGAGAATGATGCCACTTTGGCAACTTCGTTAAGGGCAGACCACCCAGAACCCATCCAGGCCAAAGAACAAATTTCAGGATATCTATGACTCCTTCATTTCCAAAGATTGTATTCAACATACTACAGGAAACTCTTTTTCTTTCTCCAGGGAAGGAGTTTATATCCTTCAACAGAACCTGAAAACGTCTATGCTTGCCAAAGCTTAAGGTGCAGCTGTAAGCTTCCAAGCAACTGAATACTGGAAACTAGTGTCTCCACCTGACTAGACACGAACTAGAATTATGTGAATCTTTAAGATGGGAGCTGCATAGCCAAATTTTCATGTCACAACCTCTAGAAATGTAAGAAAATACTACTTTTAATTACATATAAAACTTTTGCATGCTTCAATTTTAAAACAGAAACGTTCACAATTGTATTAAAATTGAAACATTACAGTAAGTAAAGGTATCTAAATATTTGGTATTTTAAGGCTATTTATTCATTGATGGATTTATTTTTGTCCATGATAATAGATGAATTACACAAAAATTAATACAATTGATCAGGTAACACCACAGACACCTTTCAGTGAATGAGCAATCATGGTAAGTTCAGGTTACCTTTTCCCCTTAACATAGCATGTACTGGTACACATTCCATTTTATTCTTATCAAGGTTCTGTTAATATTATTGACAGCATTTTATTTTCATTCTAGAAACACTTTGCCCTTTAAATACTTTCATTCTTTGAAATTTTCATATGTGGATGCAATGAATTCATGTCATTTTTATCCCTTCTACTCAATCCTACCACCTCCTTTCTCAGTATACATTTTTCCTTTCCAACTAGTCTCCCTCATATTTTCATACTTTTGTCAATCTTTCTTATTTATTGGATTAATTTATCACCCGAAAATTCTTGTTTTCTCAGAGTGGAGAATTTCTTAAGTGTATAAGGTGATGGTAGTAAAAGTCAGAAGGATTGATCAAATTAAATTTAACTAATGTCTACTCTCTGTCTAGGAATCTACTAACTCCAAGGAGTAGTAAGAGGAGCAGAAGATACAGGTTTTTCCCTAAAGGATCTTATACTCTGGAATGTAGCTTATATGTGTACATCCTCAATATTAAGCTAGTGGTTGTAGCTAGTTGATGTATAGGGAAGAGACATCTATAATAGAAACCTGAACCAAGGAAAATAATGATTAAAATTGAAATATACTGCAATAGATTTCTTAAAATGGAATAGACAATGAGATCAAGGTGAGTGGAATGTGTAATGGAAGAGGATGGTGGATATCTACCTGAATTTTGTAGTGTAGGTTGGTTTGTGATAGTGGAAATGAAGGCAAAAGAAAAGATATGAGAGCTATCTGGAAAGAATTGGAGCTTGAGAGGATTGTGTTATTCCAGTCTGTCATGAGAAGAGCCAGACTCACAGTGCCTTCCATATGAAAGTATGTTCCTCACCCCTGCTGAAGGAAGAGTCTTGTTTTTATCACCACATGGCCGCCACTGTTCTGAACACAGTTAATCCATCCACTAATACACTTCTCCCACAAGGCCAGTCAGTCTCTATCCAGGTTATGGATTGCCTTGGTGTGCAATGATGAGATAAGTCAATCAAAGTCTTTCTCTCTGAAATTTAAACAACCATGTACCAGGTGAGGACAGTTAGACGTGGAAATGGAAGCTGAAAAGATATCCCAAGATGGAAATAAATACAACAGGAGTCAGTGGAATTAGAGTCTATCAGATGTATTTTGGGCAGAATTATGACCAAATACACACATTAAAACTTTGTTTCTTTTATTTTAGACCAGGAACTGGTGTATCAACCTGTGTCTGCCCAAATACACACCTAAGATTAAAACTTATATTTAGGTGGCTTTCGTGTTTTGAAACAATTGAAGAGGGAATGTCATGATGGGCACCTCGCTGGGCAACAGAGCTATGATTTCTTGGGGCCCTCTTGAAAAACACACAGAATGCCCAGCAGATGGTCCCTATTCTTGGTCATTATGTGTCCACCTTGTAGACAAGAGTGAATGTCATCAAAACTAGGCTTTTCAAATGCCTTAATTGAAAAATAGCATCATGGCAGAAGTTTAAGACATTCAGAAGATTTCTTGAGAGAAAGTCCCACAACCAGCATTCTAATGCTGACAATGAATGGAAGCCTTTACTGCTCTACTGGTTGCATGACTACATGAACAATGAGATGATACAGGTAGGAAAACCAAGGGTAGCTGTCATTATCCATCTTTCACATTGTACGTATTTGTTCATATAAGCACAAAGCACTTTCCGTCAATGGATCTTCATTGATAGCTAGACAAAGATTTACTAAGCAAAGGGAAGGGAGACAAGCTACAATCTCATTGATTCAATTGATCCAGAGTTTTAATAGGCATTTGAAATTTCCTACTTCTAACATACATTCTAGATTTCACTTATTTCATCTGGCCGTTCAACTAACAGGTTTCTTGTACTGTAGAGTAACAAAGTCTTTCTAATTTGTGTGTATAGCTTTCCTTCTAATTGGTATATGGAGTTTGCTTAAATATTGTTTACCCTTGTGGCCAAGCATGTTAAGTATAAGTGATTCATGGCCACAGAAGGCATGGCCCAGCTCCAGAGTCCCCAGAATGTAGGAAGCTCCACTCAAAACTCAAAATTTAGTGAAAACAACACCTATGCTAACTCTGAAGAACAAAGGATTGTATGATTCCATTTTCTTATGCCTGTGAAAGAAACTCTTAGAATGGGAAAATGACAAGCAATAGACAATCATTTGGCCCTTGATTCTAAAGACTCAGAACTCCCAAAGCTTGACACCCAGTTCTGGTGAATACTTTTGTACTGCATAATAGTACAGTAGAAAAGTGAATGGGTGGGACCCATTCCTAAACTCTTTATCAGGAGCCCGCTCCTCTGATAATTAGCTCACTTCACCAATAATAGCACCTATCACTCATTGAAGAGGACAGAGCTCTTAGGATCTGACCATTTCTCAAAAGCCTCTTGATATTATTATGGGAGAGGGACATGCAAACCTAAGTGCAAAGTACATGCTGTGGGTCTTTATTCATATTCCAGATGATTGTTTTCCTAAATATTTACCAATGTGGAAATCCTTGAAGCATTTTAGAAGCTACATCCGGTCTTCCTACACACACGTGCACACACACACACACACACACACACACACACACACACACACACACACACACACATATGCACACACACACATGCATTTTTAAAATATCTGGATATTTTCAGATTTATATCTTCTAAAGCCACTTAGTCTCATCATTAGACAACTGGTATCATTGACTAGTATAATGTTTCTAGGAATATCAAGATGTGGCAGAAAGCAAAAGATGTACATTAGCTCCAGATAAGGTAGCAGACATACTAGATAACTTCAGCTGTTATCTCCATGTAAATGCAAATAGTATCTGGCACATAGAATATTGCACATTTACCAAACTAAGAGACCAAGCAACCACTTTAATAAAGGTCTCTCATTCAGCACAGCAACTGCCATTGGTCCTATTTATTAAGTATGTTATGACTAATAACTATTTACTTCTGATTATGAATCTTCTGTAATTTCAAGGATTCAACAAATGAACTAAATGGGGCCATGATTAGAATAAGACTCTTACAACTTTGAAGTCATGGAAATGACTTCATTATTTCATGGATGAATTATTGTTTTACTATAATGGCAAAATGGTGTTGGAGGAGATGTTTCAAGGATTCTGTTAGCTTTTTTCCAATAGTTGATTCTCAGATCCACACAGGTCAAAAAACTATTGTGAATATTCTACTAACTCCTAAGTCTATACATCTCAATTATTGGTTGGGAAGTAGCCCCTTTTCAAAGTCTTTAATCCTAAAATTCTGTTTGCAGTTATTAGCGAGTACTAAAATTATTTTGATTGAGTTAGTATTTTCTTAGTTAACGTCAACAAAACTCTGATTCTACTTTTTGTGAAGTGGAAAAGATCAGAAGGATTTTTTAATAGTTTTTTTGTATGTGCATACTGTGTGTGTGAGTGCGTGTGTGTGTGTGTGTGTGTGTGTGTGTGTGTGTCTATCAGAGAGCACTGTGTGTGTTGTATGTGGAGGTACAAGAGTGACTTCAGAAATCATCCTGGATTGTGCTACCTCTCCCTGCCTTCCAAAGCCTTAAGTACACCACACCATCACGCCATTTCTACCTGGAGTTTTTACATGGGTTCTGCTATCTGAACTCAGGTCATTCTGCTTGTGAGGCAGAGTCTTAGTCCCTGAGCTACCTCTACAGGTTCTTGGGAGATACACAATAGTTAATAGTTAATGTATTTGGATGGCTTTTCCACATGGTCCCCAGCTACAACTCCTTATACTTGGGAAATTTCAAAGAAATTGTAACTTGCTTTCTATTGCACATTAGTGTGTCTTATTTTTGGTGCCTGAGGTTACACTCCCTGACTGTATTAAACTAGATGCTCTCTTTTTAAAAAAGTTTTATTTTACTTTATTTTTATCTTTTTTTTACTTCCTTCTGGGACTTCCCAGGCTCCGCTCACCAGGGCCAGAAGTTCATGCTTTTCACCTTTTTGGCCTGGCATCTATTTATACGTGGGACTTGGGATCTGAATTCATGTACTTCTGCTGTCAAGGCAGAGTCTTTATCCCTGAGTCATCTCTCCAGCCTCAACCAGATACTCTCGCCATCAAGGAAGACTGAGGAGAAGTGATGGAAATATCTCTAAGTGTCCAAAGTAGAGACTGGGGACTGCGACAGAGCACCAAGCAAATGAGGCTGCCATTGATCAAAATGAAGAGCCACAAAGAATGTCTCTAGAATTAAATAAAGAAGCAAAAAGTGCTGTTGGACGCTAGTCTTTTGTGCTCATGTCATCACACTTAAAGTTCAATTTGAATTTATTTTATGTCGATTGATTTCTGAAATCCTTATCCCCAGCTCTAGTTCTACCTCCCTTTCTTCTTAAGAAAGGAAGAAATTTCCTTTTATATTTTATTCTACATCCTATACAATCTCTAAGGCAGAAGTTCTTTCCCTTCCTCATTAAGCATCTGGATGAGCTTGAATCTGCTCAATATGGTCTCTAATATTCCAAAGATGTAGGTCATAGATCACTTACTCTTTCATTGAACCTCTACTATGTGTGAAGACACTGTTTGATCACAATAAAATTAGAAAAGGACTTAAATCTTGGTCCTTCATTCCAGATGGCTCATAGTGGAGGAAACAGAACCTCTGATGCATTTTAACTTGTCCAATGTATACAATATAGGATGTTACAAAATCACAGTTGATTGTGATGCTAGCTGCCTGGAAGGCAGGACTCAAATGTCATACTTTTGGGATGAAAGTTTGTATAATAAGTGGAAATTGACAAAATAAACAAGAAATGAAGGAGGCAAGATGCTTAATACTAGATGTTGTTTGGCTGTAAGTGATGAAAATTGTGAAGCAAACAGAGTGTTTGAGAGCAGAAATGGGTCAGATGGGAGAGAATGCAGGGGGAAAAAACTTAAGGTTAACATGAAGTTAGGCCAAGGGAGTCATTATGTTCTTTGCCATAGTATCTGACTTTTTAGTTTTATTCATCCACTGCCTGGGAATAATGGAAACTGTGGGAAATATCACACAAAGGAAGATGATGAAATAACAGATACTTGGTGAAGCGATGATTCCCTTAACAACCTGTGCAATACACTCAGAATTGGTGAGTTTGGGTTCCCATGTGATATCTAAATGGAAAACCATAGGCAACTGGAAGCTTAATGTGTAGATCTAGGGTGACAGATGAGAGCTGCAAGCTACCGGCAGCTGGGTCCTGATCGAAGCTGAATCATGAACACTGGAGTCAAAACAAATGGAGAACAAATGGCAGTACCATTTTGAAATATATATATCTATATATATATGATCCATATATGTATATGATCCTCCTTTACCCAAGGATGAATTAAATCCAGAGAGCATGTAAATAATATATAATTTGCATATAATTTGGAAATAGATATTACAGAGAAAAGACTAGTACTCTACAAATAATTTCAAATCCCACATTGGAAGAGTATATTGCACAACAAAGAGTTAACATGCTCTGGCATTTGAATGTGGGATAGCCTTCATGCGTGAACTCTACTTTAATAAAACACTTGGTTTTCCCACTAAAAAGAGTAGAGCATCCATTAGATGTCACTTGACCTTCTGAGCCTCAGTTTTCTCATCCATAAACGAGAGAAAATTATACCAATTCCATAGGGTCAAACTGAAGATGGAAGGAAATAATTGCATTTAAAACACTTAATCTGGCCCATGGCGTGAGCTCAATAAATAATAGCTATTATGATTATGTGGGGTTGCGATGTAGCAGCAGCTCTGCCACTGCCTGACTTTTCATTAACCACGCAACACTGGGGAGTTTTTGGCAGCAACCACAAAGCAGTTTGTTGGCACACAACCTTTCAATTATCTGCACTACTGATCCCCTCCATTAGCATGGATAAGAGAAAGTGTGCGGCATAGATAAGCCAGAAGAGAGGAAAAAGAACCAGTCTAACCATGGACCTATACAAATCCTTATTAGGATTTAGGTCTCAGGGCAACAGATTTCTATCTTGAATGGAGGAGTCTAAGTTCTCTGAGTTCTCCAACTTGATCCCGAGGAATGCTATATTTGCTTGGTTGTTGCATGTTGTTACGTAATGGATCTCTCTTCGAGAAGATATACCAAGAGACATTTATTTTTTCTTTCTTGTATGTTAAATGTTTTAGCCTTGACTTGATTTCAAGTGCTGTGCCTCTCCCTAGCAGAGAGAGAATTATTTAGTCATTTGAAAGTTGATGGCATGATAATAAAAAGTCCCCCCCCCTTATTTGACACTGGATTCTCATTCTGTGAAATATAGAGATGACTTTTTCTTCTTTTAACAAAGCTAAGGAGGCTTTCCTTAGAAGTGCTGTAAATTAGAAGTGTAAATTTATAGGTTTTACTTTTGGCCACTGGAGGGCTCTCATTTTTTCACTAATGAAATAGAAACTTAGACGAGTATTAAAAGTTAGATGAACGTTTAAAGCAAGTGATCTAGTTTGTGCCAAAAACTACATGAGCTAGACATTTGGGCACAGGTAAACTGAACACTCTGGGTCAGAGTTTTGGCTTCTGGAGACAGATCCTGAGTCACTTGCTATAACTCAGATCTCGGCTTCAGGAACTGACTGACTGTCTTCTTTCTCCCGAAAGTCTTTTGCTTTAGCAATGGTTTGTTGCTGCTGTATGCTGTATCTTCTGGCATCTTGCTCTTGCAACAGAGTTTCTAGGAAATAAATTCTGACTCCCCATTCTTTCCTTCTTAGAATGACTCCTTTAAGCTGTAGTCCCTTTCCGGCATGACCATCCTCAGCCACTAGACTTGTGTCCCATCTATCTTTTTTTATTATTATTATTATTCATTCAATTGTGCGTGTGTGTATGTATGTGCGCGCGCATGTGTGTATGTGTGTGTGTAGAACCACGGACGAATCGGGAAGCACCATGGACGCCTCCACCTCCTCTGTTTACTCTGCCCCAGGATTCACAAGCTTCGCCCTATCAGGACCAGAAGCGCAGGCCGCCCCTGCTTCCACCTGGCGTCTATACGTGGGATCTGGGATCCGAACTCAGGACCTTCTGCCTGCAAGGCAGAGGCTTAACCCCTTAGCCACCTCTCCAGCCCCTCCCATCTATCTTTTAAATAGCGTCTCCATTGTTTTTCCTCTTCCCTACCTCACATAATCACACAACCAATTGTGTTAGACTTAGTGCTTTCAAATGAGCTCAGGCTCATCCATAAAGAGCTGTCTATTTATACGATAATTACAGACCTTCTAAACAACTACTGATTTATACATAGAAGACAATCTAATATGGTGACTGTCATAGTTAGGCACAGGTGTCAACTTGACAATTGGGGGTAGGAGCTCAGGTACATTTGTAGAGATTTAATAGTTGACTTAAGCCCACAGCAAACCTGCAGGCGATGGTCTAGTTGAAGGGGAAGGCCTAACCCATGGTGGCAGGACTAAACCCTGGACAGATGAATAAAAATACAGAGAACTGGTTGAGGAAGTTGGCATCATGATGCAGGCTAACTGCAATAATGACCTCAGGTCTGATTCAATTGCGAATGCCTTAGGAGTATGTAAGAAACGGAAAAGGGGATCAATCACTTGCCACACATGCCTTCAGATTTGAGTCCAAGTCCCTAGAATCCATATAGATCTGGGTGTTGTAGTGTTTGTAATCCCAATGTTCTTTCAGTGAGATGGGAAGTAGAGGCAGCAGATTCTTAGGAAGCTTGTGGGCAGCTAGCCTGGCACACAGAGCAGTAAACAACAAAATGGCTCTGTGTCTATATCAAGGTGGAAGGTAAAAACTTACCCATGGGTTTGTCTGTGACTTTAACAAGTGTTCCGTACATTGTACATACATGAATGTGTGTGCATATTCATATACACTCCCATCATATCCAATAGTCTGTCTGGTGTTAAACAGTACTCTATCTGGATTTGAAAACAAATCTCCCAGCCATAACGACAGGTAGGTTCAAAGTCTGGCTTTTGGGGGGTAGCACCTGGAAATTCCCATTCCATCATTAGTCCAGCCATTTGAGGGGTTGGGAGAACTGAGACGTTCAGTATGGAGGGCACAGGGTTAGATCTGCAAGCATCTCGCTGGTAGGGCTGCAGCTGGGAAGACACACAGGAACCAAAGATGCGTCTGCCACTGACTGATACCCGACTTGCACCAAGAAAAGTGAGAAAGCTGAGACAAAGTCCTTGCTGGAGATTAGATTTCAGAGGATTTTCCTGTCTTTTATTTTTATTTGCTTTCAGGTATCAAAGAGTCAATACCTTCATAATCTAGCTAGTTTTACTTTGCCCCATTCAGATCCAACTACAATGAAACCTCTTTGGGCCCTCAAGATTGGTCCTTTCTGCTGGGATTTTTGTGAGATTATGGTTACCTACCAAAATAAAATCTGTTTCTTATATGTAATTCACTGTTTTCTATTGCCTTCGATCTAATTTACAAATATACACTATCGCCATTACTTATCTCCAAATCATGTGTAGAATTGGAGTTTTTTCTTCTTTTAGCTTTACCTTGTGTGTGTGTGTGTACTGTATTGATGAGATATTTTCTTCAACCACCTCTCTGAAATCTGTTTCTTTATTTTCTTGTTTATTCTTGAGACAGAATCCTTACCATTTCTGTTAGACCGTGGGATACACCTGCATGAGATTATAGGTACATAGATACAGGAAGACATATCCCCACTTTTTCATGGATACTAGGCTCTGAATTCTGGTTCTTCACAGTTGCAAAGCACGCACTTGGCCCTCCTGAGCTCCTAGAGTTGTTTTTCAGAAGTTGCCATTCATTAGTTAATAATGACAATGCATTGATAACTCATTGTGACAAATCATCACACTAATGCAAAATGAAAAGACAGAAGGGAACTGGGAATGGGGGTATATGAGAAATCTCTGTTATTTCATCTTGAGTGTACTTCTAAAACTGTTTTAAAATACAAAGTTGAAGCCCCAAATATATCTGACACAACCCCACCATCAATTGTGGCTAAAGGATGAGTAAAGGTAGGAGTCTGGACGTGGTAGCAGAGGTAACCTTGGGATCGTTGATGGATGCAGTGACTGGGTTGCACAGCAGTCCTGGAATAGAGGGAGAAGTATCTCCCTGGTTCGGGGTACTCTATGATTACAGTTTTGTTTTAAGATCACAAGGGTAAGGTTCGGGCTACCTCCCCAGAGGGGTTCTTTGCAAGAAACATTGGCTTACTTCCTTTTCCCCAGAATCCTGAGCTGAAATCAATCCACTTCTCCTGAAGGTGTCTTAGGATGTGCAGACAGAAAGCTGTGCTTTTTACTGCCTCTCTGGGACTCTTCGTCAGGTTCTTCTTCTTTGTCTTTTCATCAGTGGCATCGCTGAAATAGCCTCTGCTGTTCTCTTTTCATGGACTGATGATGGTTAAGAAAAGTATCACCTTGTACGATTAGGCAAAAAATGTAATCATAAAATAGAAAAGTATCACAAGACTTTGTGACGATGGACCCTTCATAACTGTCTGAAGATGGGTGACTGGTGCCATTTGGAAAAGCCAGTGCTTTTGTTGACATCCACTCTTCTTTTTCCCTTTCAAGAAACTTGATTCGACATCTGCTGTTACTCTGAGGGTTAGTGTGGTCTTGGTTATTCATTTCCATGGTGCTATGGTTTGGATAGGAAGTGTCCCTCAAATACTCGTGTGTGAAAGGATGGCGGTAATACTGTTCACAGGTGATTGGAACATGCAATCTCTAACCTCATCAATGGATTGATTCATTGATGAAGGGACTACTGGGAAGTGGTAAAAACTGTAGAAAAACCTAATTGAAAGAGTGGGACTGTGAGGACATTCCCTTGGAGACTATGTTTTCTCTAGCCCCTTCTCTTTTCCTGTTTGCCTCCCTCTCTCTCTGCTTGCTTCCTGACCACCATAAGGTCACTAGCTTCTCTCATCATTGGCTCCTGCCACCAGTTCAACACAGCCCCGGAAGCAATGGCACCAACCAACTATTTAGAGCCCAAATCTCTGAAACAAAGTGCTAAAACTCATCTTTTCTCCTTTCCATTGATTTCCTATGGCCTTTTATCATGATGGTGGGAAATTGAGTCACACCAGTTGAGTTCTGTAGCCCATATCTACATATGAACTTCTTATCATTACTTCCTCAATCACCCAGCACCATGGCCATAGATGTAAGATTTACCCTGTATTAGGACTAATCTAGAGATCATTAAAGCCCGTAGGAGGGTGTGTGTCGGTTATATGGAAACATTATACCTTTTTCACAGGAGACTCAAGCAGCTGCAAATCTTGTGTCCTGCAGGTGTGAGTCGAGGTGCTAGACCATTCTCCATATTCCAAAGGACAATTGCATCAAGAAGTCCATGGAAATGCCCATCAGATCCGCCTCCAACTTTGCCCTAACAATGCCACTCCATTAATATTGCCAAAAATCCATCTGAGCCAAATGTTGTTTCTTTCATCCCAGCCCCTTTTCTTTTGTCTGTGAGCTGTGTGTTGTATGCTTCATTGATATCCATTTCCTCTTTTGGACACATGAGAGGCTTATTGTTTCCTGCCTCCTTTGAAGCTAGGTGTCACCAGGTAACTGGGTTTGGCCAATGAAATGGGAACTGAAGAGAGCACGGCTCTTTCTTGTTGGAGCATTTAATTGCAGTGTAGAACTCACTGGGCTTCTCTTCTCCTGCTGTGAAGATCATGGGAACACGTGTTGATTCGGAGGTGCCGTAAGATCAAAGGAGCCCGTAGTGCTGAGCCAACACATGGAGGACAGCTGCCCTGGAGGGCTGCCCAGACACGCAGGGGGCTTTGTAGGAGTGAGTAAATTTTGTTGTGTTAAAAAGGAACTGAGCTTGTGGGAATGTTTTTTTATCACTGCAAAACCTAAAATATCTCCACTATTACAGTTGAAAAGTAATCTCCAGGGTATAATACGTTGTTAGTAATTGATGATATCTTAATGTATTACCTCTTCCAGAATATTTCCATTGTGATAGGGGATCCCAGGAGAGGAGATATCTTAACTGAGAGGAATGATCTGCTAATGATGGAGGAGAAGACCCTTGGGCATATTACAGAAGATGGCTTTTGGGGATAAAGCTGTCTTTCTTTGCTCTCTCATCATGACACAGTGATGTCTGGCCAGATATTCACCCGCAAACACATTCTTAAGAAGTACAATTTGTGACAGATGCAGAAGCTATGGGATCCAGGCTCTTGTTTCCCTATGCTAAGCCTTTCTAAATATCACTGGCATAATGCTATAGGTCGCTCATTGTGCCTTTAGCATACTTTATGCTTTTAAACTTTACATGGCTTGTTTGTCCTCCATGACTATTAATAATAACTCCTTTTTTTAGATGTACTGGCTAGGATCTAATCTTCTAAAGTATGATTGCACTGTTCTCGACTGCTCTGGGAGGTATTGCTCCCAATCACATGGGTAGAATGTGGCAGAAGCATGATTCAAACCCAGATTCTCTTGAGAGTATCTTCTCATCTCACTGTGAGGACTTTCTCTCTCTTTCAGTTGAATGTATCCTTCCTCTGATTCAAGCTCCAACTGCTCATCGGAGGGATTTTCTGATGGAATACCAAATGACTTATTTTCCTTGACCCTCCTGTTCTCCCTTTGAGAACAGGAACTTCTTTCCAAAGATGACCTGGTCACTATCCCATGTATCTTTGTATCTAGATCCTGAACAGATTGTCCCCGTAGTTTACATTTTGCTTTTTAGACCACAATGGAAGTGGCATTGTGTGACCTCTAAAGTAAGATCATAAGAAGCCTTGTGACTTTTTCCTCAGCCACCAGAAACATGCCACTCTTAGAATACATGCTCTAAGGAAAGTCAAATGTCATGTGGAGCATAACCACCAGGACTATTGCTTCTTGACACAAGATGGTCACAGAGATGGAGAGGCAGATGTTTGGGTTGCCCCCTGAGCTGTACCAGTCCTGTCTGTGTGGCATCACACATAAGGAAAGAAGGAAAGAACCTATTCTGGATGTCCTAAACAGCCCTGCCACCTCTCGGAAACCTCATGAAACTCACAACAGAAGAATCACCCAGATGAGCCCAGTTTAACCACAGAACCATGAGTCACAGGGCAAATAAAATTATATCCTTATAGGTAACACATTTGAAGAGGATTGTTATACCTTAATGAGTATTTGCAACATAAACTGTTCTCCTATTCCATGTATTATACTTTTTTGTGGGATGCTATACTGATCATTTCTAAATTAACAACGGATGCCATTGACTGGTTGATCTTATCATAAATAAAGGCTTTGGGGGATTTTTGCCATTCAGAATAGATCCCGTTACTTCCTTATGTCACACCTGAGACATGGAAGGATTTCAACAAATGGTCATTGATTGATTGATTGATTGATAAGCTCTTTTCGATCAGAGACTAGGTAAGTATAGCTAGTATTCCTTACAGTATGAGTCTGTTGCTGTCCTGATGCTCCCTGTATGCCTCACAGACCTTTGAGGATATTCGTAACTGAGGCACATGACAACAATGGACTCTCATGTACTTGAACAAATGTTTGACTCCTTTTGCAACCACTTCTCTATGACTTCCTTCCTCACTGAATTCCACACCCAGAGTTTTAGGCTAAGCAGATCAAGCACATTAATCTGTGATTGTGATTATCCTGCTTCCCACTACCCCTGGCTTGGGACATCTTCCCCACACCGTCACCGTCACCAGAGCCTATCTCCATTGTCAGAAATCTATTCATTCATTCCCTGGAATCCAACTAAGAGATTTCCTTCTCTCCTTCTCTTTTGGCGCTTCCTGGCGCTCACTGGGACGATCGTCCTCTTTTCTGAAGTACTGGGACCTACTGAGTGCTCAGCCGGGACAGTCCACTGACCATCTGTCTTAGGTCTTAGCCTGCACACTTCTCAAGGGTGGAGGCTGCAGCTTATTCAACTTTGCTTCACCAGCAAAGAAAATGGCAGAGACAGGCGGTCAATAAATGAGCGCTGGGTGAATGCATCCATTTTCCAAGGAAGGAACAGTCATGTGAGAGATAAGACATAAAGTGTTGAGAGCTTTGTCACCACAGAGTACTATTAATACACATTGGCACCCAGCTCCCTGGCTGCTCCCGCCTGGCTCCAGCCTTTCATCTTCTCCACAGAGCCAAGAGCCCTTTCATCAATGCTGTTGTCTTTCTTCTGAGCCATGTCTAGTTTGTACTTCTATTTTTTTGTCCAGAGATGCCCGAACCCTCTTCATATTCAGCCCCCACACAGCGCTGACCTTTCAGCTGCCAAATCACCTGACGACTCACATCTAATTTCCTTTTTCAGGAGGCCAGTTCCCTGCCTCTTAGCATTTCTGCTTTCCAGCTTTCTCTCTAGCTGGCTCTGTGGCGGATGCTGTTTGTCCCCAGAGAATCTGGTTTCCACCTTTTCTCTCCTTTGCATTCTATCTGGTTGCTTGTTTCTTTCCTCCAAAGCAGTCCACGGTGCATTTGTATGTGGCAGTGGTGGTTGTGGGAGGCTGGGACATGGGAATGGTTGTCTCCGGGTGATTTCTCCTTTTGGTTTTTTTTTTTTTTTTTTTTTGGAGAGACTTATCTAAGGCTTTGAAAATGGTGTTACCCAGTTTTTTCTGCACCCTCTCCCCAAGTTCACACAGCAAACTCTACCTGGCTGCTTTTCCAGACTTGAAACAGAGCAAGAGAAGCATTTCAGGGTTTTGGAATTTGCTTTTCTTTCTTTTACTGCTTTTTGTGTTATATTCTTTCTTTTTCTTTTTTCTCTCTTTTCCTTTCATCTCTTCTTCTACTCCCCTTCACCTTTCTTCCCTTCCTTTCTTTTTTCCTTCTTTCTCCTTTCCCCCACACTCTTCCTCTTCCTTTTCCTTTTCTTTCCTCCCCTCCCTCCTATTTTCTTCCCCTCTCTCCTTCTCCTTTCCTCTCCTTTCTTATATTCTCCTATCTTCCCTTCTTCTCTCCTCTTTTCCCTTCACTTCTTCTCTCCTGTCTTTCCCTTCTTTCCCCTCCCTTCCCTTCCCTCTCTTCCTCTTTTCTTTCTTTCCCTCTCTTCCCTTCTCCTCCCTTCTTTTCTCCTCACCTGTTCCTTCCCCTCTCTTCCTTTCCCCTCCTCTCTCTTCCTTTCCCTCTTCTTTCTCTCTTCCCTTCTCTCTTCCTTCTCTCTTAATATAAACAATATCTAGATCAAACAGTGACAAAAGAATCTGTGACTGAGAGGATATTTCCCCAGTTCTCAGGAGCCATCTTTCTGATGGCTCAGCTGACATTGACCTCTACAGACTGACTATCCGTGGAGAAATAGGTAGGTAGACATCTTTATGTTCTCTACAATTCCTGTGAGTAAATTAGAGCTTTAATAACATGAGATTTTTAGACATCTAGGAATGGAAAGTGTGACTCACCCAAAGAAACTATAAAAGTAAACATCATTCATAGCTATGAAAGTCACGGATTAAACATCATAAATACACTGGACATAGTGGCACATGTCTGTAATCTCAGCATTTGGGAGGCACAGGCAGAAAGATGGCCAGAAATTTGTGGCCAGTCTGACCTAGCAGCAAGCTCCAGGCAAGCCACAGCTACATAGTGAGACCCTGTCTCAATATTCAGCTTCTAGAATATGCTCCATAACTTCATGCTTATCAAGGTGCTGTTTATCCTGTGTAGAACAATATTTTGGTCATTTTTGCCATTTACTTGAAATTGTATTTATCCTTCCAAGTACTATTCCGTTGCCACTTCCTGCTTGAGCAGCCATCTTGTGACCCAGACGTGCATCCCCACCTTCTCCTCCCTGTCTCTAGGACACTGCTTTGGTTGTTCTTGCAGAGCCTACAGGGCTGTTAGCATTATGCTCTGGTTACCCATGGAAACATTATTTCTCCCTCTACAAACCCCATGAGGACACATCTTTCCTTTGGCATCTAGCAAAGAATTCATAAATCTGTAATACCACATTTAGGATGGCTCACTGACATTTTGCTTTCAAGATGAAAAAATGCATTTGGAGGTAAGTCCTCCAGAAAGCCCTGAATGCTTAGGGTTCTCCTAGATTATTATAGCTTGTAGGTTAAGAAAAGTTTTCCCACTGGGGAGGTCACTGAACCTGGGGAGAACCTATTACTGTTATTTGGCTAAATGGACACAATCTCCATCATGGCTTGAATGTGATTTGCCCCCCACAGTCTCATGTGCTTGAATCCTTGGCTGCTGTTAATTTTGTGATGGTTGTGGCCACATTTAGAAGGTGGAGCCTTGCTAGAGGAAGGGATGGCACAGCAGGGAAGTGGAGTTGAGGCTGGTTAGCCCTGCCCTGCTTTGGGTAATAATCTGCTATTGGTTCTCTCTGCCTCCATCACGGTGTCTGTAGTGACCTGAACTGCTTCCAGCTTCTACCACACACCACGCCTTCTGCTAGGGGATTTCCACCTTAATGGACTGTATCCCCCTCTGGAACTATAAGCGAAATATCTCTCCCTTTCTCCCTTAAGCTTGTTGTATGAATGGTGTCTCACAGTAGCAGAACGAGTAACTGGGACACTGTCAAACTGGTCTCTATGTATTTATGTTTATACCATAAGTCAATGTTGTTCTCTGCCTTGGTCAGAGCATCTTCTTTTTGTAGTGGGTGACAGTTAAGGAAGAGAACTGCACCTGGTAAAAGTGCAAACAATTTATACTGTGACATTCTTGGTTTGTAAGAGGACATCACAGGGATAGGGACAAATGTAAGAGTTGGAATTTGAGAAGGAACAATACAAAAATGTCTTCTGGACATAATGCAGCCACTGCACTCATGAACTCACTGTCTTTACAGACATAAAATCTGTGCAAGATTGAACTGGTCACCATCTCATCCATGAAGGGAGAGCTCACTGAGGGACCCTGTGCAGTTAAGGGTGTCGATGAAGTGTGAGTATTTTCTTCAGTAATGTGGTCACTAGTAAGCTGCACATATTCCTGTAAATAAGACCCTACTTGTGTTCATACAAGTAGACGCAGTGGGTCAAAACAAATCAACACACACACACACACACACACACACAGACACACACACACACACAGACACACACACAGACACACACGCACACACACAGACACACACGCACACACACACACATGCATCAAAATGAAAAAGGGAATGTTGGCAAGAAAGGTTTCAACAAAGGAAATCGGGAATGAGGGTAGATAATGCGGGACAAAAATGCTCCAAACTTGACATATACATATATAAAGCTATCAAAGAATAAAACAAAATAGAAGAAGCCCTTCCAACTGCTCTTGAATCGCTATAGTGGGGCAGACATGTAGGGCAGGAATGATGGGGGAGTGTCAGGTGGGCTTGAGTAAGAAACTGGGAACGGCGATGAGAAGCGAGATGAAGACATTGCCTTTCAATCAGAGAATGGAATCTCTGGTCCCTGTGGGACCCAGTTGTGATCTTTTTCTAATAGCAGCATTACCGGTGATTATTTTAACACTTGACATTTGAGAGTATTTAAATTCAGGTAGTGTGCTAAGGGCTCTGCATGGAACACAGCCCATAGCTTTCATGACAACCCTGAGACGGAATTCATCATCTCCACTACTAAATGGTAGGGTCCTACACACGATAATTTACCAAGTCACCCAAGCTTGAGCAACAAGTAAAGATCAGAGGCTGAAAACTGCCCCATACCAGCTGGGGCAGGACCCCTGCTCTTTACATACCACTTCGTCTTCCTCTCGGGTGGGAATGGTTTCCTTTCCTGTGGCATAGTTCCTTCTCTCTGATCAGGACTGAATAAGGAAGATTGTTCAACCTTGGCTGCCATGTGATAAAAGGATTATAATTATACTTCCAAAGAGAATAATAACTGTAACGATGGCTATTTATAAGTGAATTTAAGCTGTTGTAAGCGACTCCTATATATCAGGGACTTCTGCATTTTCTAAACAATTGTCTCTACCATTTGCAACCGGTCCATAAGGAGGTTTTCATGAACATTACCAAAAAGACAAGGGAACTAAAGGCCATGGGCTTGGTGAAGCTTGTGGCGTAGCCCACCAGCTGCTCAGTAACTGAAGGAGCCTTATCAGCAGGTCTGTTTCTGATTGAGTCCTACCCAGGTTGGATGGCCCTAGGGCAAAGATGAGACTACACTACCCCTCACCTCCCTCTCTCAACTCTAAGCAAACTTTTATCGTTGTTAATGTCATGGTTATTTCTCAGGGTCTTTGAGAATTTATTGGTGCACATACGTGCTCTCTGATTCTAATCCTATTTTTTTCCAGAATTTTGTAAGCAGCGTTGAGCATAATTGTGTTGGGCACTAAACTGAAATTTTCTATATCTCCTACTGAAAGGAACAATTGAAAGGGAGGACAGTTATTCAGCATTGAAAACTCAATTCCTAGTAAACAAAAGGTCAATAAAAGTTGAATCAAAGAACACTCTTCCCTGTCTTTCTCCATGGTTTTGCCGATTTCCTTTCTTCCTTTGCTATCATCATTTTTTATTACTTACTATGGTATTGGAATGGAAGAGGCCCCACTAACACTATCAACCCTGGTGGGAGTATTCTGCATCAAAAGATTGGCTGACTGCTCCTTGGCAGACAGGATTTGGAGCAGGTTCTAAGGCCTTGGGACCTCAACAGTCAGGGAGCACTGACTGTTCATATTCCTGCTTAACAACACTCATGTTCAGATTCATTAATGACTGGAAATTAATTAATAAATCAACATTCTATAACCATCCAGAGGCTATCCCATGGTTAGCGATATGCGTGTTGCCTCTTTTATTGAAGTAACATGTGATTCCGGAGCTCTCTGGTACTACTCACGGTTTGTGTGTTGATTTTTATAGGATGCTTGATTGCCAAATTTGGATGCCCTGCTTGGTCCTCTCCTCCATGGTGACCTCAACCCAGTCCTGTTGGCAAAGCCACTGTTTACACTCTCCAAGATGCCTTTCAATCCGACCCTTTCAGACAGTGAACTTGGGTTCTTTGAGCTGATGTGCAGTGGAGCTGGGATGGAGTCAGACAGCTTGGGAACAGAGTCCTCAGTGGCAGGAGTGAAACCCTCAGGGCTGCCCTGGCAGCAGCTGGTACCTGGTGCTTACAGGACGCATAGCAGTCAGGTTCACGGCTCTCTGCCTGGATGCTCTGTCTGGATGCCACAGGAGGATACTCTGATGGGTGTTGAAATGGTACAATTGGAAATCAGACCGCTCACAACCACTCAGAACCAGAGCACTCTGATCCTAAGGGGAGAATTCAAAGTCTCTGGGAAGGAGAATGTTGCATCCAAGGCGAGAGCATCATGCATGTCCACGGTATACCTGCCCAACGGGGCAGAAATCTCTTAATTGTCTGGCATCTGGGATTCTGGCTCAAATGCTGATTGCTGTGTCTTGCCTAATATATTCTATCACATGTCAAATGCATACTTTTGAATCTAGATTTTAATGCGTACTTAAGGTAGTGGAGTGGCCTATGGTCCAGCTGGGGCAGAACCTGGGCACACACCAGGAGACACTCAGCTGGTCTCTGGGAAAATGCTGCTGCTCTGTCCTATCTACTTTCAGGATTCTTTGCTCATATTGTCTAAGAGATCAGTGGCAGCATGAGCAAAGTCACGTGGACTTCCAAGCACCCTTTATACACAGAAGCTGCTGGAACTTCAGCGTGCTAGACGCTCATTCAGGAAGGATCTGTTCATCATGTGGACATTGACAATGAGCAAGTTAATGGGCATTTACAGCAATGACAAAAAACAGCCGCTGATGACTGAACACCTACTATGTTCCAGCCTCTGTGTTCAATAGTTCCCATGAACAACAAGAGAAGATTCCAGACAGGTGTAAAGATCACAGTGGGAAGAAGGAGGATTTGCAAGCGCAGCTGGATTGGTTCAGATTCTCCGCACTCATTTTCTCCCTTTCCCCCTTTCATTCTCCTTCAGTTGCTCTGTGTACTTGAGTGCTGAGGACCCTTCCAGTTAGAAGTGTTCTTTCCAGGGCCGCTCCGCGTGATTCTCTGCTGCCACTCTGGGCAGTGTTCCCAAGCTGTCTGGCCCCATCCCAGCCCCAGCACATGGCAGCTCAAGGAAGAAGACTTCTTTGTGTGAATGGCCGTGCGCACAAGGATGGTGCGCAGGGGACTGGGACTCGGGTCTGCTTCCAAACCATCTGAGAGGGGAGCCAGGAAAAAAAGAGTCCAGTGTTTCGATACCTGAAGCTGAGGCAAAGCTGACTGTGCGGCTAGACCAGAGTGGACTCCACTGCTTATACCCTGTCATGGAAAACCAAACCTAGCTGTTGAGTATCTAGAGCATATTCTTTTCCTGAATGCTACTTATTTTTATGAGAGAGAGAGAAAGAGAGAGAGAGAGAACACTCACATGCTACAGTTTACATGTGAAGGTCAGAGAACAACTTTCATACGTCAGCTTTCTGCCTCTGCTCTAGGAGAACTCAGGTCACGACGTTTGCATGCAAGGACCTTTACTGGGTTAGACATACACCCACACACACATGCCAAACAAATGCACACTACATACAGACACATTCACACACATACATGCATACTTACTACACATACAAATGTCCACACAGCACACATACAGCATACACATAAACACTCATATATTCTATACATACTATGATATGCACTCATGCACACCACATACACATTCAATAATACAAACACAGCACATATACAAACACATATACTGATATACATATACATCACGTACAATACATATACACTAGTACACATACACTCATGCACAAAACACACAACTCACACACACCAAACACACACATACAATAATACAAACACATGACACAGAAACAAGTACATCTTCCATACAGAAAGAGCGCACACACTCCACTCATGCTACCACATACTACACATCACACCTATACACAATATGTAGGAAAAAAGACTGAAGTAGGAGAATCAAGCTAGCCTGGGCTGCATAGTAAGACCTTGTCCAAAATGAGAATTAGGGAAAAGTACTCAAGTATGTAGAATTTGCATGAATGTTCAATGGAGCCCTGCTCACAATGGGAACAAAGCAATTGACTATTAAATGATGAATGGATAAATCAAATACCACATATATTCATACCATGAAATGTTACTGAATAGAACACTTATATATGCTATAAGAGGTTGAGCTTGTAAAACTTACTGTTGTGTGAAAAAAGGTAGGCATTTGTAGGAAGTGCACAGAACAGGTGAGCCTGGCAGACAGAGCACATTAGTGGCTGCTCAAAGAGCAGGGGCAGTGAGTAGGAGAGAGCTTAGTGAATAAAGACTTTCCACTGAGTGGGATAGAATGTTTCAGAACTAGATAGAAATGATGCTCGTGCAACACTGTGAATGTCATGATGCCACTGGATTGTTTGCTTAATCAAAATGATTAATTTTATGCTGGAAGTTTCACTTAATGATTAACTAACAAGTATAAAACAAAAAACAGGAGATAATGGAAATGTATGTATGTGTATGTGTCCATGTGTCTGTGTGTGTGAACATCTGTGTGCATATTTGTGTTTCTGTGTGCACATAAGTTGTGAATATGTGTGTATAGGTTTGTGTATGCATGTGTGTTTGTGTGTGTATGTGGGGGGGGCTGAAAATCATTAACAAGCTCTTTCTCATGCCTGTACTTTTCTGATGTAAGGGATCATCCAGGGTGGGCAGGTACAAACATGAGACACACAGGACGATTTCACTGCAAAGATCCTGGAGTCCTATTGAGATCACACCACAGGAAATTGTTCCATTTGCAACAGGACTGATGCACCATTTGATGACTGTCTGCAGAGCAGAGGGCCTAGGCACGCACCAGGAAGGACAGAGAATAGTAAAGAGAGAGGAGTTGAAGCACAGGCAGAAGGCTGGCAAGAGATTGGTGAAACGGTTATAAAAGGCTATGAACTCAGAAGCTCGAAGAGAGAGAATAGTTAAGAGCATTTACCAAGGTCTGCAAAGATGGCTTAGCAGGTAAAATGCTTGCTTCATAAGCAACAGGACCTGATTTTGGTTCCCCTGCAGCCCTCGTGAAAATTGGCAGTGCTCACACATGTGTAATCCCAGCTCATCCCAGAGACGAGCAGAACCCAGGGATTTGTTGACCAGTCAATCCAACTGGATCAGCTTCAAACAGTAAGAGACCCTGCCTAGAAAATATACATGGTGGAGAATGATAGAGACAAAGACGTCTAATATTGCCCTCTGACCTCCACAGGAGCATACACACGCACACACACACAGAAACATGCACATACACAAATACATACACAAAAAGAATATGCAATGGAGAGAACACGGAAACACATACACAGAGAAAAACAAACAACCCACAGAAACACAGACCACATACATACACATACATGCACTCAGAGAAATATGCACAAACACACACACACACACACACACACACACACACACACACGTCCTCCTCCTAATCATCATCATCACCATCATCATCAATAGAAAAGAAACAAAGCAACCAATGCATCCATATACATTTGAGATACTATGTCTTTTCCACCCCAGAGATAAGACCATCATTATGCCCCTCAACTCTCATTCTCTGTCCCATAGAGTTAAGCAATTATTCACATTCTCCTGTGTGACAGAATAAGGCAGATCTTTTTCTTTTCAAAATAAACCGTCTATCTCTAGCCCCACATCATCCGCATACCCTCCCCAAGATTTCTGTTGCTCCTGTGTCTTGTTTAATTTCTTTGCTTGCTTTGTTTTGGGCCTATTAACATTTTATTTTAGGATATTTGTACTGCTATAGCAGTATTTTACAAAGAATAGACACTTCTTTTCCCCTTGTAGCTCTGGAGTCTGGAGGTCCAAGGTCAGGTCGCGGCAGTCTGCCTGCCTGACCAGGGCTGCTCTCTGCTTCCAAGATTCCACTTTGTTGCTGTGCCCTCCAGAAAAGGGAATTTTGTGTCCTCATGAGTTGGTGATCTATTTGATGAGGGAGACGCCCCTCTGGTCCATTCATTCCTTCAAGGCCTCATCTCTTAATTGCATCATGATGGCAACACCTGAACTTAGGAGAGATGCACCCCAGTCATGGCATGTTTCCCCTGCTCCATCTAGTGCTTGACCCCCAAATCTGATTCTTTCCTCGAATTTCTCTTTTCTTCATTTTCATCCTGGATCTTGACTAAGTTAAAGCCACTGTCCTAGGTACCCACCACCCATTCACGCTTCAACACATTTGGCCCCACCAGCAAAGTGAAAATCTCCCACAATGTCCTAAGAAACCAATCTCTGTGTCTCTGTCTCTCTGTCTCTCTCTCTCAGAATTTTGTCTCTTCCATGTGTTTCACTGGATTATCTTTCATCCTTTCACATCTTCACACTTTTTGAGACTTGCGTAGGGGTTCTTTTGTTCATGAGATTCTTTTTTATTTTTATTTTTTTTAATTTTTTTATTATTTATTCAATCATGCGTATGTATGTATGTGTGTGCATGTGTATGTATGCGTGTGTGTAGAGCCACGGAAGAACTCGGGAATCACCATGGATGCCTCCACCTCCTCCTTGTTTACTCTGCCCTGGGATTCACAGGCTCCGCCCTACCAGAACCAGAAACGCAGGCCGCCCCTGCTTCCGCTGGCGTCTATACGTGGGGTCTAGGATCTGAACTCAGGACCTTCCGCCTGCAAGGCAGAGGCTTAACCCCTGAGCCACCTCTCCAGCCCCTGTTCATGAGATTCTGATGTGCAGATGTTTGAGGTTTTCTGCTGATAGTGGAACACTAAACATTTCCAGTTTCACATCGATGATCTTCTCTGGTATTAAAGTGGTTAGAAGTGTGCTATAGACAGTACTCACTCGCCTTCATTTCATGCCTTGATGAGAGTCTGCAGCTTCACCATGATCAAGGCCTGTGTTCCTCTAGAACTAGTGTGTGTGTGTGTGTGTGTGTGTGTGTGTGTGTGTGTGTGTGCATGCGCACGTGCACGTGTGTGTGTGAGATGGCACCATTGGTACCTGTGGAGGCACAAATGTGACTTTAAAAATCATCCTGGACTGCTCTACCTCCTTTCTACTTTGCTCTAGGGTTTCCCAGGCTCTGCCTACCAGGGCTGGAATTACAAACCATCCCCATTTCTGCCTGATGATTTGACATGAGATCGAAACTCAGGTCCTTCTGCTTGCCAAGCAGAGTCTTAACCTCTGAGCCATCTCCCCAGCCCTGTCCTCTCTAGATCTTAAATGCAAACTGGAAGATGTCTGAAAAGCCATCCTATTCTTCTTCTCAGGCAACTCTGGCTTATGTTTTTATTCTTTTCCTGCCTTTTCAACTCATTGCAAGAGTCCAAAGCAATCATTGAGATTAATCCTGCACCCAAGCAAGTTCCTTAGTAAAATTAGCCCATTCACACCCTGTGCTAGAAGCAGAGCTATTTTGAGAGGTCTGTCTGGCACCTTGGTGACTAGGATGCTTTCTGTTCATGCTGTTTTAATGTCTCAGAAAGCTGGAACTGCATCTGTTCTGACCCCAGCAAACTTCTTTCCAGAGGCCGCTTATGGCTGCTGGTCGCACCCTCAGTTCATACTTGATTTTGCTAAGTGCTTGACCATTGCTGGATTTGTCTCTCTTCCCAGTAATGCTGAAAGCAATTAGAGTAACAGAACTGAAGGTATGATCCTTATTCCTCAATTTATCACCCTTCGCTTGACCTCCATACCACACTCCATCTCTCTTGGGAAAAGTGCCAAAGCAGAGGTTGTTTTCAGGACTGGAATGCAATTAGATTTATCACTTAAAGGAACAAAATAACCCGGGCCACTTAGTGCCAGTTACACGAGGGAGAGAATGGTTAACTCTTGATTGGAAAGAGAAAAGTCACATGCAGATGCAAATAATTGTTTCATATAGACTCCAGCCCCGATGTGGTCTCACACAAAGTATGTAAAACTCCTAACTTCTCACTGACTTGGTTCCACATTTAGAGCTGACTAGCAATACTGATTTGTAGTGAGGATTGATGGCAGTTCCAGCTCAGAGAAATCACAGAAAGAATCAGCATTTTTATCCTGATTATTGAATGCAAATGCAGTTAACCCTGTCTCAGGTAAAGAAAGAGACAGTAGTCAATTGGCTTCACAGATATTTACACAAGCGGAGAATGATAGTCTAGTTCTTTGTTTCATCAAACATGCTGTTATCCTTATACATCTGGCGACATTCAAGTGTTGTAGTCATAGAAGTAAAATGAGGGCTTTGTCTGCAAACGCAGACCTTCCTGAATAATGTCTATGTCCTATCATGTCAGTTTACACAATCGGGTGCCTCATGCTTTCTAATTCTGGGACTGACAGGTGCCAGTGCCTACGTCAGGAACATATCCCGAGAGAGATGACCCTAAGTCAGAATTGCATATCGCATAGATCTGCTCCAGTCTGCCTGATCCTGTGACCTCTGTTGTAGAGACTGTAGATTCTCAGTCTCTGCTATATTTGAGTCAGAAGTGTCCAATACAGAGGGGAAGAGAGGTGTGAGTCAGATTGCTTTATATCACGACTATCACTCTAACAATCATCACCATCGCCATCATGATTACTGAGACCAGAAGTGGATTATGTTAGTTTAACACACACTACTATGCTGAGCAAGTACTTAGTCCACATAGGTCAGACTCTTAAAGAATTGATGCTGAGCCTGGAATGGTAACAAACACCTAGAGAGAGGTACAGGCAGAAGAATGAGAAATTTGAGGTCGATCTTGGTTACCTGGTGAATTTGAAATCAGCCTGGGAAGCATGAGTCTCTAACTCAGAAAACAACCAAACAAAAAAAGGACAAAAAAGTAAAGTTGGGGAGATAACTTGATGGTGAGGTACTTGCTTTTGAGAGCATGAGAATCTTGAGTTCTATCCCTGGAACTCATGTGAAACTCATATCAAAAAATGGGGAAGAAAAAGTGGGAGGGATATAATTAGAGAAAATTAAGCATGTATGGAAAATCAGAGGAAACTACTATATTGCAATGAAAACTTAAAAATATAATTGAACCAAAAAGCAAAACCAGGCATGAGGGTATATGTTTGCAAATCCAGTGTCAGAGAGGCAAAGACAGTTAGATCCCTGGAGCTCACTGGGCAGACAATGACATGATCAGATACTGGTGGACAACATGTCAGAGAGACCCTGTCTCAAAATCTGAATTGGACAACACCCAAGGAATAACACTTGAGCTTGTTCTCTGGCCTTCAGGTAAACACACACACATACACACACACACACACACACACACACACACACACACACACACTCGCATACACACACACACACACAGAAAAATTATAAATTGTTTTAGAATTTAGAGCAAGAGAAGTGTCCATGAAAGTACAAACCAAATTTATTAAGAAAATGAAGTAAAGCTACCATATGAACAGCTCCACTCCGAGATCATAAAGTCTACTATAGAATTTTCTACATGTCCACTTTTATTTCCTGAAGAAATAGCAGCAGTGTAAAGTTATCTAATTTGTTTGAACGACTTTGTTGGACCAGGAACCAACATTGCAGTTGCTCCAGAATTCTCAACCCTGAAGTATGACCCTTTGAAGAGACCATCTCTTACTGCCAAACCTCAAAAGCTCTGCTTCCTCTCATCAGGACTGTAGAGGGAAAAATGAACGTAGATTACTGCAAAGCTTAATTTTATGAGAGTGAAACTCTTGGTTCATCAGTGTTTTCGCTCTGAAAAGCTCAGCGAGATTCTCCATCCCTCTCTCAGATGGATGGCTCAGTTCCCACTCCACCTCCCCACCTCCAAACCTGGTGTTTGTATGTTATAATGAGTCCTGTAAGCTTGGGCCTGATAATGCTTTTATAATGTAAAGAAGGAAAGCCAAGGAAAGTGGATTTGTATGTCCCTCTAATGAAAACTTGGCCTGCCTGTTTTTATCAGCCTAATGAAGCCCCTGCCCCATTCTCTCGCCCAGTGTAAGCCTCACAATGGAGACCAGGGGTGCTTCCAACAAGGCTCCTACACAGATGCTATCTGCCAGCTCTCTTCGCAGAAGAGTTCATTTTAAAGGGATCTTGGCTTGATTATGGCTTTGTGGGCCTCCCAGCCTCATTACAAATCAATGGAGATGAACTGAGTGCTTAATACTCAAAAGCCAACCTAACAAAAGCTGACTTATTACAAGCTGAGGGGCTGGGCCTCTCCCGGGGGTTTGGTTTTGTTTGGTTTGTATTTCAGTCCCTTTTCTCCTCCTCTCCTTTCCCTGCCCCCCCCCCCGACCAAATTCATTTTCCATGGTAATATTTGACTACTGCAAAGACCTCTCTTCCATTTCCCTGTAAAAAACACAGCTTCCAGAAGAATCATGCATTTTACTGGATAGCATGCTCTATTGTGACCGGATGAATTTTCTGAATGACAGAGGAAAGTATCCTTCCCATCCAATGCCATCAAAGTTCAGCTTTTCATGCAGTAGTGAATTACTCTCCATTTATTTATTTATTTCTAAACTCAATTCATTTATTTATTTATTCATCCATTTAGCATGCATACGGGTGCACGTGAGTGTGTCCTGTGTGTGTGTATCAAAGGACACTGCGTCCCTGTGGAGGACCAAGCGTGACTTACGGAATCATCCTGGATTGCTTCTACCTCCTTTTTGCTTTGCTCTGGGATTTCCCAGGCTCCGCCCACCAGGGCTGGACGTGCAGCGCACTGCATGTTCAGCCTGGCATTTTTACGTGGGACCTTGGCTTAGAACTCAGGATCTTCTGCTTGTGAGGCAGTCTGAACCCCTGAGCTATCTCTCCAGCCCTCTCCAGTCCTTTAGAAAGCTTCCTGACTCCTTCCTTCCCTCCATACCCTGGGACCCGCCCACCCAATAAAGGGGGTCAGAAATACTTGACCGCATTTTAAGGAAAGGAGCATAAGTGGACATAAACCTTCTTCAAGATCCTCCGGCCGCTTCAGACAATTCTTTCCTCGTGTCCCTCTGTCTCCCCCCCCCCCCCCAGGGAAAATTGCAGTCAGAGTGGTTTTTATTCCATATTCAGAGACAGGAAAGAGCTAGTGCTGAAAGAAGATACTGAGACCCACTAGATGGGGGAAGAAAAAAAAAATCACCAAAAAGCGGAAGTCTTAAATGTTATCATGGAATCAGGTCTCATGGCCCTGAAGTGCACGATCACGGAGTGTCTCTCCAGAAGCACTGGAAGGCTCTTCCAGGATCCCATCCCCTCGTTTTTCTCCTCCAGAGCGGTGACAGTAAACATCAGTGTGTATTTATTCGGTCTCTACATTGTTAATCCCTCCATTCAGTCCTCACAATAGTGTTATGAAGTTGTTCCCGGAGGAACTGTAGTTTACAAAATGGGAACAAAAAAAAATAAATAAAAGGAAAAAGACACATTTTTCCCCTTAAATCTCATACTCGGAAAATGGGGACTGTTTTAAGATCCCCAAATTCTGATTACAGAGTCTGCGAGCTAAGATATTATGCTAATCTTCCTGCGTACTGTCGGATTTGAAAAAAATAATTCCCTGAAAACTAGAAAACATTTTGTTGGACTAAACGCATGTGGGCCTGAGCAGCCAGTCATCTCAGCATGACAGACCCCTCTTTTCCACCTGGGCTCCCCATTACACTCTGGGAACATTGCTCTCCTCTGACTTGCAACCCTGCACTCTGAGCTGTCCCCAGAGGAAAGAGACCAACTCTCCGTCAGCATCGCCCAACTTAGACACCACAACCTTGTCACGGGTCAAACGTTCTTGAAGAACGTGCCTCGTGCTCCTGAGTTTTCACTTCCCACCTGCAAAGTGAAGCCAGGGTCATTTATACAGAAATTAAATGTGAAGACAAGAGAAACGATTTTGTAAAAAAGATTTCTCCCCGTTCTCTCTCTTTCTCTTTCTCTCTTCTTTCCTGTTAAACTGATCCACACTAATGACTTCCAAAGCTCTGTAAGCCCCTTCTAGAATGTTTCAGGCCAAAAGAGATGGGTTTTTAATTATGAAATTAGATTATTGGAGTTCTAAGCTTTTGAAATTTTTCTGTGAAATAGATGCCCTTGAACTTATCGGTAGAAAATCAGAAATAGGACCCGCATGAATTCCAGAATTTAGAGGCCATGCATGCTTCCTGCTGTAAAACATAAGGTAACCATAACTCTGTCCTACAAAGCCCACCTGGAACAGTGTAGCTACTTAGTAGTGTGATTCATGCATTTCCATCTCTCTGTTCTTAGTCCTGTTCTTGCCCCCTCCCTTCTTCTTTGTCAGAATCTTGTTCTTGACCGTAGAAGATCATCTTCAAAGCTCAAGTGACTCAGAAGCCAATGGCGGTGGCAGAAAGATTATAAATCGTCTCAGAATTATTTTCTCCAGTAGTTTTCTAACTGCCAAGATGTCAAGAGACAGGCCCGCACGACCCTTTGACAGTTGTGAGTTCCAAAGAAATTTCCTGGGGGATTTATGAATTCTGTCACTACCCTTCATTGCATTCATATGGACATGAGGCTGCGTGGCTCGGGCCAAATCAAACTTTCAACAGTCAATTGACCTTCTCCAATTCCAGACAAGAATCCAACCCAAGAGAAATGATGCCACTCGGATCTCAGCCTGTAATTATTCCCTCAGGACAGGAGCTGCCTCATGGGACGTTCGAGGTCAAAGCAAATCCAGTTTCGAGTGCAGAACCGCATCCAGTAGTAAGTGATAGCATCCGGAGCCACCGACATCGCTCATTCCAAGATTAGGCCTGGGCTGGAAACGAACACAGTATCTGGCACAGCAGGACTAAAGAGCCTTGGTTTGGGCCTCTACTCTCAACTCCCTGTTCCATCTAATTTATTCACCCAACAACGTTTTTTTAAAATTTACTTTTGCACATTCCATATTGTCAAGTCTTTGGGGGTTAGGTCTAATTGGAATCACTTCAATATTTGTTCATACCAAGAGGCCTGCTGAAGTCATGTAGAGTAAATCCCTAGATAATAACTGTAACTGCTCTGCAGATAATACATAGATGATTCTGGATGAAGCACTGATGGGGAATCTCATGAGCCTTTCTCCTCTTCCAGAATCGAAGTATTAGGCTAGGGAGATGGAGCAGGTGATAAAACATGTCCTGTGCAGCCATGGGGACTTGAACTGATCACCAACACCAAAGGGAGAATGTTGAATGAGGCTGAGCACACCTGTCATCCAGGTGTTGAGAAGACAGAGCCAGGAGTATCCCTTATCTTACTGGCCAACCCATCTAGTCAAATTGAGAATCTCTAGGTATACTGAGAGACCTTATCTCAAAAAATAAGGGAGATATTGACTTCTGGCCTCCATATACACATGTCCACAGACATGAACACATGAACACACACACACTAGACACACATGAACATACACACATACACACATACACAAATGTCTCTAAAGAGCTTTCTTTAGATGCAAAGTAGGAAACTCAACTTCAACTTTCTAGATTTTTGTTAAGTCTTTGGTTCTCAGCTTTCCTTTGATTCATATTTTTAAATATAACTATATTCCCAACACACATTAATAGCAACAGAATTGACTGCCTAACTTTTTTGGTCAGCGATTTCTGCCTTCAGAAAAGGAAAAACATATTAAATCATTTGGATAAAGGTGATCTTTGCCCAAGAGGAGAGACCAGGCAGAAATGGTAGCAAGCATATTCTGCTCTCTGCTCCCATTGATCAAGATTTCAAAGAAACTTTGTATTTTGAATAATTTTATATTTTCCTAAAGAGCTTCAAAGATTATATAAAGAGTCTTCGTAGGGCCTGCATCCTGTTCTTCCCAATGTTAACATCTTACATAGCCACAGTCTATTTCTTATAATGAGGAAATGAAAGTGAATAACTGCTTAGTATCCAACCATCAGTATTTACTAGCTTTCACCAGTTTTCCACTAAGGTTCTTTGCCTGAAACCCGCAGAAGCCAACATACCATAGTGCAGGTAGGGCACAACATGCTTACATACTCTCATTAATATCATTGACTATTAAATTTAGACATCTGACATCCCCATGAGTTTGAA
Organism: Typhlomys cinereus; assembly: GCA_023101885.1. Classification (NCBI taxonomy): domain Eukaryota; kingdom Metazoa; phylum Chordata; class Mammalia; order Rodentia; family Platacanthomyidae; genus Typhlomys; species Typhlomys cinereus. The sequence goes on along the minus strand of JALPQD010000099.1, from coordinate 4,476,644 downwards.
ATCATAAAAAAGTGACTGTTGGCTTCAGCTGGACTTTTTAAACACTGGAAATAGTTAATTTTCATTGCTATTTTTAATATTCTATGTGTATTAATTTATTGTGGTACTTTGTCACATAGGACTTTTTTAATAGAAGTATAGACTGCACAGAAAGTATATTAAGATAGAGTGCAGAGGACAGTGATTTATTAATTTGTTAGCAATGATCAGTTGTAATAGATGAGGGTCACTTTGATTATCATCCACCAGTGGCAGAAAGAGAAGAGACAGCATGCTACAGAGGACACCAAACCTCTTTAAAATTGTGGGTTGTGGTGACCACACTCCTTCTTGCCCATGGGGCAAGAAAACACATTCAGAGTAAAAGAAAGACAACTCTATGAAGTCGACAGGTAGCTATGACAGAAACAAGAACATGTTTACACTGCTGTGTAGCATGACCTGATGCAACCATTAACACATACAGGGGTACATCTGTCCCTAAAATCTGCTACATCGATAACAGCACATATTCTGATACTCTAAGAAATATTAGAGCACTGAAAGGAGAAGGTTTGTCCAGATGTCAGCAACATTTTAAGGATAGATCTACTTTTCATGCCTGCCAACCCATAAGTAAGCAGAGGGAATGGCACAGTGGCTAGATCTAGATTTCTATGACATCTATTCTATGACATCACTATTTTCCAATAGTGAAACTGCTTTAGAGAAGATACGTGTACAACATACTTTCAATTAGTCATGAATCATTACTCCTTAACTCCATAACTCCTTAACTTTATAAAATTTATTTATAGTTTTATTTAGTGTTGAGCCTAAGATTTCACTTATTATCCTACTTCTTTATGGAATCTACTTTTTTTTATGACTCTGTAACACCTTGTTGCCCCTCCCCCCAGGGGACTTCCTGTTTTGGGCTCTATTTCTAGGAAAAAAATCATTTCTCTCTCTCTCCAAAACTGGTGTTGTTTTATTTATCCAGGCTGGATTCTTAAGTTCTTCTTAAGGAGTTGGCTTATAATCAACCAAATTTTTTATCCAGTTTGAACTGCCTAGGCTAAAAAACCGTTATATTACCAGCACCTTAAACAGCTTCCATATCTTCCAGTTCTGTGGTCAGGTGTATCCTGGTATGGGCAGGACAAATGTTCTGCACAGGTGAAGAATTGCCAGAACTGGTATCCATTTCTTATCATAAAGGAAACTACACCAATGTCTGACAAAGACATGTTTGTGTGGTACCTGGCTACAGCTGGGAGTAGATCTTCAGTGGATTATCTTAGACCTGCTTCAAAGGAAATTGGAGGAATGCCCAAATGGCACCAGATTAGAGTGGAAAAGCAAAGTGGAAGACTTACAAAAGTGGAGGGAACGCAAAAGAAGGAATTGATACCTTCCGTACAAAGTAACTTTCATAATTTGTTCTATTCATATATAATTAAATATATATATAATTAGTTTTAATATGTTTTGTTTCTTGTTTTATTCCAAATTCTGTATCTTATAATTAGCCAGATTGCCTTTCAAGTAATCAGAAAGACCTGGGCTTCTAAGTGGGCACCCTAAACTCCTAACGACAGTCTTCAAACACTGTGCCCCAGTCTTACCAACCATGAGCCCTTGTGGCTGTGATCTGGAAGGTCTGTGAATAAAACATGCTTGGAGCCGAAGAAGAGGACACGGATACAAATGGTTCTGTAGTATAAACACAGCTGGAGACATTTTATTTAAATGAACGGAAAGGGCAGCTTTTGAAAGCAAAGCCCATCTTGAGATTCATAAAACTATACCCATCGCAAAAGCCTTGGCCAGCAAGCACAGTAAAACACTTGGGACAGCTGGGGTCAAAGAGTCTTTCACAAATATATTAAGGAAGAAAGGCGTACTAGAGAGAGCGCAGTCTGCTAATAAATCAGAAAAGGGATGAAAACCATGATGGCTTGAAAATGACTGACTTACTGAACTGACGTATGGTGGAAAAAATAGATGTTAGCAACGGAGCGAAGGAAAGCAGTGTGGGTTATTAGAAAGCAATGGATACTTGGTACATATAAAGTAGCTATTGATGGACAGCACTGTTAAAGAATATTTGAAAAATCGAAGGCATAAATCAGAAGCCTGGGAGGCAATGTTTCTCAGCTCTAGCCAAGGATGATCTAGTCCTTCACTATGCCAGTGAAACTCATGGCATTTCTTCCTAAAACAAAAAGGGAAATCTTAACCTGTCATTAGAAGAAGAGCTATGGACCCCCAACCAAAAAGCAATCACAAGGTAAGGAGAGGCAGAGGTTGGACATGAACATCAAGTTTTGGAAGAAGCTGTAAAAGGTGGTTGTACCAGAAATGAGCACTATCTAAGATGCTAAAGAAAGTTAACCAGCTGCTTGACAGAGAAAAAGACGCAGGCTGATCTTTGAGGTCAATGCACTAGATCAGTTCCTTTTAGCTTGAAGTAAAAGATGAAACTGGAAATTTATTTGTAACTTACAGTCATGAAAAATCTTAACTAAGACCCATGTGCAAGTCGGGGATCCAAGCTGCCAAACAAACTCCTGAAGAGTGAATGCGATTGTAATACAAACACTGACGCAAGCTGGGTTCAAATTTATCATCATGAACGTGTAAATAAAATTTTCAAAATTAAGGGCTAGGAAGATGATCCAGCAGCACAAGCAATAGGACCAGAGAATAGATCTCCAGCTACCAAGTAAAATGCATGTCATTGTGCTGTGGCTTCTCTACAATTCTAAGTCTCAGAACATAAATGGAGCTTGGGAATCCTCTTAGTAATCTCACTAGCCAGACTAGTGTGTTAGTGAGTTCTGGTTTAATTAGATATCTAGGTTCAAAAGAATAAGGTAGAAGAGTGACAGAAGACGATTCCAAATATCACTCTCAGCTTTCCATAAGCACTCACACTCACACACACCCACATGCACATGTGAGTCCAGGCACATGCAGACATGCATACATACATACATGCAGACACATCATTGGCACACACACATGAAAAAAAATCTAAAAATAGAGTTAGCATTGATCCAGGGCCTATTTGTGTCCTATTTCTTTGCTGTTCCTTAGACACATTCTAAACCTGATTTCACCACGGTCCTGAGAGAGCTGCAGCAATTCCCATGATCAATGCTTCCTTTGTCACATACACAGAAGGGAAAGGATTCCTTAGGTTGCATCCCTAGGGCAAGTCTTGACATTCATTCTGCTTGGGCTACCTTAGGTTGCCATTTAGTCTTATGGAGCACTGCTGTGACCAGGAATACCAGGGAAGAATGGTGGGTGTACCCGCTAGCTCAACCTACATCACATGCTTGTCATTTTGCAACCAAAGAGCCAGTCCTGAGACCTGTATGGATAGGGAAGTCCCAATTGCAATTGAAGCTTTCATGAACATTTACATATAAAAATGTGGGGGGAGTGATATAATGTGTGTAGTGTGCATCCACAGACATGAACAGGTATGCACGTATGTGTTTACGCACAGAGGCCAGAGGATGATGTTGGGTGTCCCGCTCTGTCCACTTTATTCTCTGGAGGCAGGGTCTCTGACTGAACCTGGAGCAAGGCCAGAAACCAGAGAGGCTTAGGGCTCCTCCTGCTTCTTTTTCTACCCCAGTGTCAGGGTGAAGTGCGGATCGTCCCACCTGGCTTTTGCATGGGTTCTGAGGATCTGACCCATCCTCATCAAATCTTCATGTTGCACAGAAAGCAGTCTTAGCTACAGAGCCATCTTCCGCTCACAACAAAACCTTTAATCGTGACAATGGTGATTAACTTAGAGGTGACTGCTTCCCAATCACATTAGGTTAAATGCACAAAAGGGCACCTCGAGATGTTGAGACAGCTAGACTTCTTTCACCCCAATACATTGAATGTCCAACGTGTAGTACTTTTCTTTTTCTTTCCAAAGACCCTTTGTCCAAGCAGATTAGGGTGACTTTTGGGGTGATTAGCATTTACCTTCAACCTAACATTTACTAGGAGGGAGGACTTAAAGAACATTTTTCAGATTGAGATAGGTCCTTGGGCAAGTCTGGAGGAGACGATCTTGATTTCTCTGGTTGAGTTGGGAAGATCCATCCACTGTGGGAGTTGCTACTCCCCATGTAAGGAAGCAAGCAGAGCACAAGCCAGCAAGCACCTATCATTTGCTGTTACTGTAAATGTGATGTGATTAGGCTTTTCCTGCTGCAGCTTCCTCACCATGATGGACCGTAACCTAGGTTCCTGAACTGGAATGAAACATTCTACTCCCCTAAGCAGGTAGAGAGAAGCAATTCATTTCACCAATGTATAATTGTAATGAAAATCCAATGGCCCTGCTTAGTCCCTACACCCAGATTATAGGATTTATCAAAGAGGCATCTAGACAAGGGAAATAAATTAAAAAAAAACACCCTGGCAAAAGTCATGTTTAGAGAACAGCATTTTGATAAGGAGAGATTTCAGCTAAACAAATAAACAAATATCAACTGGTTTCTGAGGTATCGTAGAAATAAACCATAAACCCTGGTATCTTTAATATTGAGTGGGGTGGTGATGCAGGGAGACCACCCACTTACCTGGAGCTCTTGAGTTATGGAGATAAAACACACACACACACACACACACACACACACACACACACACACACACACGTTATTTCCCAGGTCAGAGGTACAGCTCAGTGGTAGAATACCTGCCTAACATGTGTGATACTATTATTTCGATCCTTCACACTGCAAGAACTGCAAGACTTGTAATGTGGGGATTGTTTGGCTCCTACCTCAGTGATTTCCAGCATGCTTTCATATTAATCCTCTTTGAATCGATCAGGAAGCCACCTCCCAAGGGCTCTGACAAGTCATTTCTGCATCTGTCTGGTGCATCTTAGGTACTGGAGACAGTGATGTGGATGCTAGAAGAAGTCTGCTTCAATGCCTATCCAGGTGTCAGACTGATGTCAGAGAATGGCCACCAAGGGTGTGTGATACTTGCTCAGTATTAGTACTTGTCCAGTGTATTAAGAGAGGGGGATTCAGTGTTCTCTCCCGAAAGTCCATCTCCATTAAGGGGAGCGAATTACAGACACAGTCCGATGCTTAAGCTCAGTGATCGGCTAGTAATGATCACTCTCTCTGCCCATTGCTTTAGTTTACCTTTTTGTAGTAGCACCCTAAGTTCAATGTAGCACCCTAAATCCAACGTAGCCCTTCCATCACTCAGGCAAACCCTGGTGATGTATAAGTAGCTTACACATTGTCTCATGGAGGCTTTCTTTTCCCTGGGAGATTCTGCAAACATTTCACCACAGATAAACACGGAGAAGCACATGCGCGCACAGCACATTTATTATCACAAATCCCATCGGGGAGTCGGCTGATTGCCTGCCTCCTCTCTCTTCTTTCACCTTTCTCTCTTCATCTGTTGCACGCCTTCTTCTTCTTTTTTCCCCCTTGCTCCTCTTCTCTCCAGTATGTTTATGCATTCAGAGAAGAGTCTTCTGGGAAAATAATGGAAGGGAAAGCTTGTGATTTATCATTACGCTATAATGGGTGCCCTGCTTCCGCCGAAGGAGGTCAGCCTCTCTTCCAGATACCACGGTCCCTCCTTATTAACGTTCTGTTCGCACTAATGGCTTGGGGTAGGGCAGCCAGGTCTTACAAGGAAGGCATTTAAGAAGGGCACTTTGTTTAATGGAAGCTGGGGGGTTTTACTGGGGACACACAGAGCACCATGCACTCCTAGGAGAGTGACATATTCACAGATAAAGAACTCCCTCTCTCCGCCCCTGGGGAGAAAACAGGCTTTTAAAAACCAGGATGCTCTTTCCCTTCGCTCTTCTGCTCAGTGTGTCCAGTGTCTTTTTGACTCTTACTGCGAAGCACCTCGACAATTGCTGGTCTCGTCCATTTTCACTGGCTCTCCTTACTTCAGACCTCCCTCTCCCCCCATCATCTCGCGCACTTTTTAACAGAATTCTTTCTTGGGTCTGTCCTTCTGCCAGGATTCTTCCCAAGTAATTGGTTTCATCACATCCAACTTGTGTTTAGCCCCTTTGCACTCATGAAATGGATTCAAAGTCCTCCACAGAGGCCCTTCCAGGCTTTTTCCACCCCCCCCCCCATTCTGAGGAAGCTTACTGTCATGGTTTGAAATGTGTTCCCCACAGTCTCATGTGTTTAGCAAGGTCATAGCACCTTGAGAGGTTGAGCCTTGCTGGAGAAAGACAGTCACAAAGTGTGGGCTTTGAGGTGGATTAGTCCCACATTACCTCCAGGAGAAGTCTGCCTATGCAGCAAGCAGTCTGCAGCTCTCAGTTTCCAAGATGTCTGCGGTGACTTAGCCCCCTCCAGCTTTGGCCAGCCAGCCATACCGCCTCTGCTTTGAGAGACTGTACCTTCCCTCCGGAACCATAAGCTGAATAAATCTCCCTTTCTCCCTTAAGTTGATTGACTTTGGGTGCTCTCTCACAGCAGTAAAGAGTAACTGTTACACTTACCTACTCAAATGTAGAGCCTGAAGATCTAAACATGACTGGCAAGTATGGGGTGGGCTAATCCCCGACTCTAGACTTCATCCTGAACACACACACACACACACACACACACACACACACACACACACACACAGTCCCACAAAGGAATGACGGCTTGCTCCTTTCCAAATCAAAGATTAAGTATTTATTTATTTGTTTGTTTGTTTAAGAGGGAGAGAGCAGGTGCATCCTGCATGCCATCCTGCGTGGGTGGAAGCCATTGGATTTTGGGAAGTTGGCTATCTATCTCCTTTCACCATGTGGGCTTCAAGGGACTGAAATTAGGTCCCCAGGTTTGTCTCAAGCAGAAATCATGGCTGCTTGGTTATCTTGTCAGTCCCCTCAAAGATGCTTTTACTGACTTAGAGGTAAGTCTTACCATGGAAATGTTCACCTTGCTATTTCTACTTATATCACAGAGCTTGGCCTAGTTGGAGAAATTAAATGACAAAACAAAACAAAGGAACACTATAGTGGATAATGCAATCCAGTAGCATTCCAAGGTCAATTAAAAAAATACAAAAGACTAAGCCATGGAACATGGCTTTCAGACAGAGGTGCCAGGAAGTTTTAAGCAGGGAGCTTAAATCTCACAACCATGGAGAACAGCACCAACACTATTGTCTTCTATTTAATACGTGCCGGTTCCTTCTAATTATTCTCTTCATTATAAATGATACAGGGTGGGTGCAACTGGGGAAAGTTCATAGGTATTTTGGGTTTCATATCACTTTCACAAGGGAGTTCCAGAGAAAGAGGCTTTTCATCACTTTGAACTGTTTGCTCCGTTACGAGCCATAAGTGCTTCAATCCATTAGCAAGCCAAGTCCATGGAGTCAGCCAGGTTTTCGACTTAACTGACTGCTAAGCAGGAAAGCGACGTGGATGCGTCTGTTTTCAAGCTTGTGTTTCTTTGCTTCGAGCTTGTGTTTGCTATCATGCAGGCCTGGCTTATTGTTCAGTGAACAGTTTATGCACCACCTGCTCTTAATCCAGTGCACTAACCCATTTTTAAAAAGCTGTAGATAGACCTGTGTCAAGAATGCCTGAGGTTCTAAGCATGCACATTGTGAGGAGCATTAAGTAATACTGCTGCAAATACTGTTGACTGAATATTATGGAACTCTTAAGAATAATGCAGTGATAAGTAGATCCATATGTCCTCCCATAACAGTATACCCAAACTGTCTTTTTCATTTAAAGAAAAATCAAGTTGCAGAATAGTGATTACTGACTTTTTTTTTTGAGATAGTGTGTCATTGTGTAACTCAGGCTATCCTGATCAGTGAACTTATGATTCTCCTCTTTCAGCATCTGCAATACTAGGACGACAGGTGAATGCCATCACCCAGTGCTGAAAGAAAACTTTTTCATAGTTTTGTTTCACTGCTTATTTTAAAGTTTTTGGCTCCTCCTCTAAAAATAATGCTAGGGAAGAAGTTAATACTGTACACCTGCACTGAGTAGAACTGGGAAGAAATGCATTAACTAGTCTGAAGATTCCATTTTACTCTAATTTCTTACAAAGAAAGCATTTCATTTTATGGTACAATTATTAAGAATCAGAATCTAACAGCTAGCCTTGTTTCAGTTCTACAAGATGTGAAACTTTTCCTGTATCCATTCTGCAGCTGCAGTGAGATGGTTAAACTTGGGGGGATTGAGAAGCATCTGGGAGATTAGTGAAACCACCTCTGCTGTGTGCTTCTATGGACCCCAGGTTCCCTCTGGCTTGTCTACTCTTTTTTTTTTTAATTTTTTTTATTATTTATTCAATTGTGTGTGTATGTGGGTGTGCACATGTGTGTATTGTATGTGTCTGTGCGCATGTGCGTGTGTATGTGCGCGCGCGTGTGTCTGTGTATGTGTAGAACCACGGACGAATTCGCGAACCACCATGGACGCCTCCACCTCCTTCTGCCCCGGGATTCACAGGCTCCGCCCTACCAGGACCAGAAGCGCAGGCCGCCCCCGCTTCTGCCTGGCGTCTATACGTGGGATCTGGGATCCGAACTCAGGACCTTCCGCCTACAAGGCAGAGGCTTAACCCCTGAGCCACCTCTCCAGCCCTGGCTTGTCTACTCTTGTGGGGGTTCGGGCCTCTGTGGCATACCAAGTTGCCTCTCTTCAGGCTATCCCACTCATTTAGGAACCTCGAAGAAGAGGGGCAGTGATATTGAAAGAACTTAAAGATGGGAAGGTTCGCTGTTGGACAAGGCATTCTTCTCTAGGCAAGACTGCTATATCTAGGAATTCACTGGATGTAGGTAGCACCATTGTGTAGATTGGGATCCCAGATGAAATTAAAATAATAAAAAGACAAAGCCCATTGCAGTAGATCTCCTATCTCCCTTTGTTTCCTGGCTGTGCTTTTTCCATGATTACCTCCCTTCCATTGCTCTGCCCACCACGAGGAATAATTAGGTGCTTTAACTGAAACCTCTGAAATTATGAGCAGAAAGAAGCCATTTTTTTCCTGTAAGTTTTTTTATAGAAATGACAAAACTAATACATACACAGAGTGACCTTCATATATAATATGACAAGGTGTTAGGTCATAAGATGAATAAAAAGAATCCAACCACTTGCCCATCATGCTATCTGTCTATCTTAGTTCGTGATGCTATAATAAAAATGATGATGAACCTAAGTCCTGAAGGATGAGCAATCCAAGGTTGGTGTATGGTGAAAACTCTTTTACATTTTTTACATGGTTAATATTGTACCTATAGCTAACAGAAATGGGTAGAAATGCATTAGTCAGTTCTGAAAGGTCATTTTATCTCAAATTCTTTTTTTGTTTTTTTTTTATGTGTATATGTATTCAAGGTGAGTGCACGTGTGTATGTGTGTTTACATTGTGGGTAGGAGCACAAGTATGCATGTGCAGACGTCATGTGCATGTAAGTGTGCATGCTGTGGAGGCCTGAGGGAGATACTGGAAATCATCCTTGATTACCCTCTTATCATTTGGGGCCTGGGTATCTAATTAAACCCAGAGCATGCCCTCACAGCAAGCCAGTTTGTTCTAGAAGTCTACCCCAGTGTTTTATGCAGGATCTGAGGATCCAAACGCCAGTCGTATAGCTTGCATGGCAAATACTTTCCACTGAACCGTTACCCAAGCCCTGTTTTAATTTCTTACCAAGAAAACACTCAGTTTTATGACAAATTATTAAGAATCAGGAATCTCAAAACCACTTTTATTAGCTTTCCAAATCTTGATTTGCAAGTCTTGCGCTTTCACAGAGTAGAGAGAGAAAGTGGGCCTGGTCTTTGATCTCCCCCAGTCCTATTTTAATTTCTTACCAAGAAAACATTCAGTTTTATGGCAAATGATTAACAATCAGGAATCTCAAAACCACCTTTGTTAACTTTCCAAGTCTTTCTTTATCTGTGAGTCTTCGTCCTTCACAGGGTAGAGAGACAGTGGGACTTGGTCTCTGATCTCACTGGAGACTATCTCTAGATTTGCGACCTCATCTAAACCTAACCTTCTAAATGCTCAACTATCATATTGGGCACTAAGACCTTTTTTTATTATTATTTTTCTACTTTTTCAAGCATATTAAGTAATTGTCCCTGCTTCCCCCCCCCATTCTCTCTTTTCCTTCCTCAATCCCTCCCACTCCATCACACCCTCCTGCCTGTATGCTTGTATGGACCCCAAGTTCCCTGTGGCTTGTCTACTCTTGTGGGGATTCGGGCCTCTGTGGCATACCAAGTTGCCTCTCTTCAGGCTATCCACGCATTTAGGAACCTCGAAGAAGAGGGGGCAGCGATATTGAAAGAACTTAAAGATGGGAAGGTTCGCTGTTGGACAAGGCATTCTACTCTAGGCAAGACTGCTATATCTAGGAATTCACTACAGTGAGACTCATCCTTCAGGCCACATAGACTATCAAGAAACTCAAGAGAGATAAGAACATACAGTGGAAATTTGGGGACTAAATGGACACTAAGATTTTGAAGTAAGAATTCATTTAGCTTAAAGTTCTATTCAATCTCTCTTTCTCTCTCTCATTCTTTCTTTCTCTGTGAATATACATGAAGGAAGTGAGGTTTTGCCATGTGATGAAAATGTGATCCATCAACATGCTATTTCTCTCCATTTACCTCTATTCCATTGCAAAATACTAGCGCTTCTCTGTCCATTTCTATCTCTATCGTGTCCCTTTCTCTTGACATTCCCATCCGTTGCTATATAGAAGCAATATTCGTTGCTTCTGGGTTGAAGATTCAGTGCACTGCTTGCTGCAACATGAGCAAGGAAACCTTCGCTGAGCTGCCTTGCCTCCTAATGGAGATGGAGGACCCTCGAGCCCTCAGTCTGTAACATCACCAGGCGGCGACACATCCCTGCATCTAGAAGACCATGCAACTGAATGACCTTTGTGATCCTTTCCATCTCTATGGCTTCTATTCTAAGTGGTGCTTCTAAGTGGGGGTAGCTTCTAAGGGAATGATGGATATTTTTATTAAAGTGAAAAAAGTAATTTGCCCATGACGGCACCTCTCCTGGCAAGAAATGTTTAAAGAAATTATATCTCAGCCTATCATCCTATCATGGTTATATGGTGGTTATTAACTATAAGACCTACTTACCAAGCTTCCCAATACTCACATAAGACTTTATACTACAGCATTCTGTCTCTGTCTGTCTCTGTCTCTGTCTGTTTCTCTCTCTCTCTCTCTCTCTCTCTCTCTCTCTCTCTGTTTTTCTCATCGGTCTTGCAATGGAGCACAGTCTGGCCTCAAAATTACTATGTAGCCCAAACTGGCCTCAAAATCAGGATCCTTATGCCTCAGTCTACCAAGGGTTGAGATTATACCAGGGTTCTAGGTCCTGCCATTTATGTCATTTTGCTTTCTGCCCCCTTCTATGGTGAGGTTTGGTTCTCTGTTTTATGGCATAAGATGGAATCAGCCTGAAATTCTAAATATCTTTCAAATTTTTAGCCTAGAAAAGTATGCTTAAAGGCCCAAAACTGTATCCTAATATCATTTTGAAAGTGAAAACAAGTTTATTTTAACAGAATCTGTTGATGCATAATGATGAATGTGTGATTGATTCCCTTTCTTGAGTTAATATGGATTTGTGTTCTGTGGAGTATTGCTCACTGAGTGTGAAGATTAAATTCATCTATTACTTTTCAATCAGTTATTATCTTATCATTGAATAAAACACAATTAATTATATGCTATTAAATAATTTATTCAATTATTGTAGTTGCCTAAAAACAGTAAACTATCCAATTCTGCCTTGTAAGTGATTAATAATTGCACACAGAAGAAAATAATTTGACATTATTAAGCAATTACCATTTAATTATTTCAGTTAGCAAAATCTATTAAATGGTAGTCAATCAATTTTTCTTCAATTATGTTATTTAGTAATTATTTAATTCTTCACTTAAACTCATTAAATTTTAAAAATCATATTTTTCCTATATATTTTTAAGAAAATTAAATGCTATGATATATTAAGGGTAATTTTTAAGGATGAAAACTTCGTTAAAAATAAAGGGCAAAATTTGAACAGTTTTACAAAATGGGCATTTCTGAACAACAATATAGGTTTTTACTTTTGGATTTCATGAAGAAGCTATTAAATCTTCCTTATGATGGTACCATTTGTACACTGAACAATCCATTATTTTATCCAATTTTATTTCAGGTGTTTGGCTTTTATTTCTTATACCTTTGCTACTCATAGAATTGTGTTACAGATTTTGGTACTGAACTCCATTTGATCTAGCACTGCATCATTTAACAAATTATTGCTCTAGTTTTCCATATGCACAAATTCTTTTCTCCATTAAAATGTTAACTTTCTTCAAAGGAGTGGATAACACATGCTCACACACGTGTTCATGTACACTCATGTGTATATTCACATATGCTCATCATGATAATGGATTCTTAAGCACATATCATGTGCTTATGTATGCTCATACATGCTCACGTGTGTATGTATGTCCATGTGTATACTCACAGTGCATTAGTGTGTGATGATGTGAATGTTCATTTATGCTAATATGTATGATTGTGTGTTGAAAAGTAAGCTTAGGAGTATGCTCCTGTATGCTCATGTGTGTGTTCATGCATGATCATGCATGTTTGTATGCATGTTTAAGTGTGTGTATATGTTAAATGTATATATATGTATTGATGTATATGTTCATGTGTGTGTACATGTTTGCCTATGTGTATGTTCACATGTTCTCATGTGAGTGCTTATATATATTCAGACTTGCACTCATTTGTACTTGTGTATGTTCATGCATGATCACATATGTGTTTAATCATGTTCACATGAACATGTATATGTTTGCATGTTTCTGTGAATGTTCATATGTAGCTAGGTTTATGTTCATATGTTCATGTGGTTTAACATATATGCTCATATGTGTTCATATGTGCTTGTGTGTTCTCATATGTGTTCATGTGCATATTCACATACGATTCTGTGTGGGTTTATGTGTGTGTTAATGTATTTGCTTCGTGAATATTTATTTGTAATCTTGTGCACTTTCAGGTATGTCCATGTGTGGGTTCACATGTACTCATGTATGTGTTCCCATGTTGTTCATATGTTCATGCATGCTTAAATTCATGTTCACATGTGCTTAAGTTTACATTCATTTGCAGTCATATGTATATTCACAGATGCTCATATGTATTCAATGCTGACATGTATTTTCATGTGTGTATTCACATTTCCTCAAATTTGTGCTCACATATGCTACTACATGTTCATGTGTGCTCATGTGCACACATATAATTCCGTGTGGGTGCATGTATGCTCATGTGTGTGTTAATGTATTTGCTTTGATGAAGATTCATGTGTAATCTTGTGCACATCCAGGTATGCCCATGTGTAGGTTCACATGTACTCATATATGGATTCACATGTGCATTCATATATCCTTAAGTTTATGCTCATGTGTCCTTATGTGTGTATGCTATTTTATGCTTGTAGTGTGTTCATGTGTGTTTCTGTGCATGATCATGTATGTCTGTATGTTCATATATGCCCCTGTGTATGTCCATTTATGCCTGTGTTTATGTTCATATGTGCTCAAACATGTTTATATCTACTCATGTGCTTCATTTACTTAGTCGCTCCATTTCACTGGAAATTGAATGGAATGGAAAGAAATAAATTGGTTGATGATTGGCACAATGTGGATTAAAACTATATATGTCTTTTTTAGAGGTTACAAGTTCCATTGACAGGATTTTTAATAACCAGGCACATTCCACTTCCTAGATTAGTTGCTTAATCCCACCACTGTTCCAAGTTCGCTTTATGTACTTGTACGAAAGCAATTAAAAATTACAAGTGGTCAATACTATCACTTTAGTCTGCTGAGAAACCATATAAAATGGCTTAGTGGCCACTGTAATCAAAATATCTCAATAAGAACGTGATCGGGTTACGTTCCTTTGCCTGAGTAGAAAAGACATTACGTGTCTTTATGCTTGAGAGTTCTAATGACTTGACTTTTGATCATTTTCTGACTACTACTTAAGTTCATTTCTCCTCCCTCTTCCAGGTTCCACAGTTAAAATTCCACTTTTGTTTGTCCAACTCACATGCTGTGTGCATATGAGCACCCACGGACACTTCTTGCCTGATTGGCCTCAGCCGCATTTGTCATCTCTGCCTTGTGGAGATTTCAGCAGCTCTTCTCACTTGGAAGGGAAGCCAAATCTGTGTGTCCTTGTCTAGCCCAAGCTTATTTAGAAGAGAAAGGTTTACTTATATTTGTTTACCCAGAGCATGAACACAGTGACGACTTGGTAGATGATTTGCTGGGTGGATAGAAGTAATTTTTGAAAGGGAAGCAGAAAAGGATTGAGAAATAGTCATTGTAGAGAAGTAAGTGTTCCCACGTGTGGGATGGACTCTCCAACTCTCACCGGTCCTGCTGCAACATAATGGATGCTAATGGGAGTTGGGTGGAGGAGGAACTCAGCCTACTTCAAATCTACTCACCTCTTACATCACTTTTTCCCGTGGCCTCCTCTCCTAAAACTCAGCTGTCACGACTGATACGCTCAGCTCTTCTCTGCCCTGGCATCTCTGACGTCCATCACCCCAGATTTCAGAACCTTTCTGGCTTTGTGAAGTACCCCACCCACCCCAATTTGATGATGTCAGGTACAGAGATTTTTTTTTTTTCACAGCTGCGCAGATCTGAAAGCTGCCAGTGGGCCTGCCTTCTTCAATCTCTTTTTTTTTCTCCTTTTCTTTTTTAATACATGTGTTGACTTGTCAACATTAAGGGGGCTGGTTTGTTTCATTCGGCTTTAATGGGAACACAAGTGAATTGTACATTGAAAACTAGCTCCCCTTGCCATTTCGAACACAAACATGACCAACTCTGGTTGTAAGTAGAGTCAAAACTCAGTGATCAGTTTTTTTTTTTAAAAAGAAATAAAATTCTCGTTCAGTTCACTACCCCCACTTAATTTTCCTTTCAAGTTAGAAAGGAAGTCTTCAATCCATTTGCATTTCAAATTCAAAATTTGTATTTAAGGCACTTAACAGGGTCCTTTGCATGTTGACAGCTTCCTCCTTAACTTCTGAGTTCTGTAATGTGTTGAGTCTTAATTTGCAGAATATGTGCATTGGCATAATGTTTAATTAGGCTTCTGTGTCAACTTTACATCTAACACCATCAGCATCTAATGAAATACGAGAAGCACTTGACTTTCTGTAGAGCTGAACTTATAAAAATCTACTTCCTTCCACTAACTCTTAAAAATAAGTAAATAAACAACAAGCAAAGACAATGGAAAAAGGAAAACTTGCTATCATAGATGAGGTACTCCTATAGCCACAGGTGTCAATAAAAAAAAGTGGAGTGGAAAGGACTATGAAAGGAAATCAGATGGCTCTTCCCTTACATAACTTGCAAAATTTGAACAGATGGGTGTAAATTAAATTTATGCATAGGAAATCATTTTCTCATCCGCTAACATTATGGTTTCAGGTGAGCTGCACTTTACTTTCTCTTGAGTTCAGCGACTATAGTGGGAACTAAGGTGCAAACAAAATCTGTACCTTCATTTCATCATGCTTGAGAGGCCCTTGGCCTCACAGAATCCAGACACAAATCTCTGAAAACACTTGCATTTATAATACAGAAAAATACACTTTTTAAAATGAATTATTTATTTTATTTTTTTCTCTAACATTTTATTTTTTTCCTAATCATACAAGCTCAATAGGTACCTTGTCTTCTGCCTCCCTCTCACCCCTCCCCAGTCCCCCCTTGCACTCTCCCCCTCTTTTCCCCTTTCTTTCGCCTCCTCCTTCTCTCCTCTTCTCCCAGTGTCTTCTCCTTCCCCTCTTCCATTCCCTGGAGTATTCTTTTGTGTGAATGCCAAACCTCCCTGAGTCCTCCACCCTAGTGAGGTGTAAGGACTCAGTCGCATAGCCCAGAGCCCTTTCTTGGGCTCCCTATTAGTATGACAACTCTATTATGACTGTTAATCCCTTGCCGCTAAGGATCCTAGTGCCTGTGATCCATGCTAGACTTTAGGGTGTTGTTGACAAGTCAGTCATTGTGCAGGTCATGCCATTTCCAATTATAGCTACGGTAGCCCAAACTTGTTTGGAGTACCTTGCATTTCATTGGTCCTCCCCATCTTTAGGCTCTTACAATTGTGCTGCTCCCTCTTCCACAAGGTTCCCTGAGGTTTAGGATGGGGAAAGATTTGGTCTGGTTTTTAGTGTTCTGAATTATGGTTTGTTATTATTTTCAGTTTTGCTTTTCCTGCACTACCCTTGGCTCCATCTTGATTGGTATTGAAGGTCACCTCCTTAATATAAGAGGAGACTTAAAGGTAGATGGAATAAGAGGAGGACAGCAGTGAGGAGGGGTCAGTGGCCCATTTGCAAGATAGTTACCATCTATCTGCCAGTCTCTATACCTCCCTGATTGGTGAAATCAAACTTTCTCAGTCACAAGTGACCAGGAAGGAAAGTGAGAGTGAGCTTCACCAGATGTCTTGCTACTTACATGCAATGTTTCATGGTGACCTATTTTCTCTACTGAAGCATGATCTCTTCTCTCCTTTTTCTGTGGGGGCCTTCTTCCCCTTTCCTCCTGTTTATAATTTGCGATATAGTAAGTATTACAGAGATTTATCTTTGAATATGACATTAAGTGGGTTTGGTACTAGGATTCACCTATCAGGGAGTTCATATGGTGTCTAATTTTCTGTGTCTGATATACTTCACTCAATATAATTTTTTTCTAATTCCATCTATTTCCTGGCAAATTTCATTAATTTGCGTTTTTTGATGGCTAAGTAGTATTGCATTGTATAAATGTACCACATTTTCCTTATTCATTTGTCAACTGTTGGGCATTTGGGTTGATTCCATGACTTTGCAATTGTAAATAGTGCTACTATGAACACGGTTGTGCTTGTGTCACTGTAGTGAATTTTTGCATTATGTGGGATTATTCCCGAAAGTGGTATAGCAGAGTCATATGACATTTCAATCTTTAACTCTTTTAGAAATCACCAAACTGATCGCCAGAGTGGCTGTATGAGCCTGCGTTCGCACCAGCAATGTAGGAGAGTTCCCCTCTCTCCATATCCTCTCCAGCATTTGGTGTTGTTTGTATTGTGGATTTTTGCCATCCTGACGGGAGTGAGATGATATCTCAGGGAAGTTTTGATTTGCATTTCCCTGATGGCTAAGAATGTGGAGCATTTTTTAAGGTATTTGTTAGACATTTCAGTTTCATCCCTGGAAAAATTTCTTTTGAGTTCCCAGGCCCGTTTTTTTAATTAGGCCATTTATCTCTTTGGTGTTTAAGTTTTTTAAGTTCTTTGTGCACTCTGAATAATACAGCTCTATCAGATATGTGGTTAGTGAAGATTTTCTCCCATTCTGCGGGTTGCCTTTTTGCTCAGTTTACACTCTCTCTTTATCTCTCTCTTTTCTTGCGAAGGCCCAAGGTGGCATGGGGAATCATCCAGGATTGCTCTACCTCCTTAATGCTTTGCTCTGGGGTCTCCCACTCCTCCCAGTGCTGGAATTATAGGCGCCCCCGTAGGCCATGGACATTTCCTCAGGAATTTTTATATGGGACCTGGGATCTGAACTCAGACCCTTTTTCTTGGGAGGCAAAGGCTTTAAGCCTTTAAGCCATCGCTCCAGTCCAACGGACTTTTTTGAGGAGGAGCACAATCTGGAGGTAGCACATCATAACTGAATGCTGTCAACTCCTCTTGCCTGTGGAAACAACAGTTAAATCATTCCTGAAAGAGGTTTCCAGGTGCCCTAGCTCTCTACTGAGTGCTGAATTGTTTAAAGGTAATGTTCACTTCCATCTAGAAATGATCGTGAAACAAAGAAAGTCTCCAGGCTGCTCCATCACTGGATGTCATAGCAGTGAACAGTATACTTTCGACACAGGTGTTTTTGGTTTTATGTGCTTTAAATGATGTCATCAACAGTCCCCAGAAAGGATAAAGACAATTTCCATAGGGCACCTGGAGTTATGCCACGGTTCATTGTGCACTGAGACAACTTCTATCTCTAAATCCTAAATCTTTGATCTTTGGGAGAGCGGCAAGCTTAAGAAATATAAAAGTTGATTTATTTTTCCTTTATCTTTAGTCCCTATCCAGTTGATGTTCCCTTTCCTCTTTTCTCTTCCTTCAGTAGTTGTCCTGCCTTCAGAAAATTATCCATTCTTACCCAAGACTTTGTTTGGCCGGAAGTCGATCTTCCTGTCTGTTTCACCACAGGTACTTTTCCCATCTCATGAGAGAAGGGTCATCATTGAATTTCACATCTAGAATTTGCCTATCTGTTCTATAAATAGTTGGCTCAACTGTAAATGGTTCAAACTCTTGGATGTCAGAGAAGGACTTTTATCTTAGCTGATCCTTGTGACAATCCAGTACAGTACTTATTAAGATTCTCTGTGATAAGTGAGAAAAGGGAGGTTCAGAGAAGTTAAGTGATTTCACACGTGTACACCTCATATGTAGAGAAGAACTTGACTGCAGGTCTTTCTCTTTTTGCCCTGCACCATGCATACTTTGTGTAGTTAGGCTCCCAATAACTGCTTTGACAGACAGATCATAAAGACGTTTTAGTCTTATTTTCCAAAAGATCAAGAATCATGAGGCAATATTTCAAATTGTATGTGTGTGTGTGTGTGTGTACTGCAGGATCACTAACACATAAGCCTAAAGTTGCAGGAAAAGTTGCATATTGGTTGATGTGCCTCCGTTGGTTAGTATGTGGGTTGGATATTACTCAGAAATTCAAAAGGTTGCAAAAAAGTCCAGTTAGGACTAGAGAGATGATTCAGGGGGTAAAAGTACATTCCATTCCAAACCAGTCTGAATCTGAGTTGATCCCAGGTACCCATCTAAGTGTGTAAAAAGAAAACTATCTCCAAAAAAGTTGTACCTCTGTGTACACAATGTGAATGTACCCTCCAACCCATTACACACACACACACACACCACACATACACACACTACACATATATTCATGCATTCATAGACACATCACAAACGTGCACGCACATGCATACATATGTAGGCACACACATGTATGCAGGCACATGCACATATATCTAATCAATTAAATTTTAAAAATTAAAAAAGTACATTCAACTGTTGAAGTTTTAGTGCCCTTTTCCTTCAGAAGTCCTGCAGTAAAGATCAGGGCTGAGGGGCTGGAGAGGTGACTCAGGGGTTAAGTCTCTGCCTTGAAGGCAGAAGGTCCTGAGTTTGGATCCTAGACCCACGTATAGACACCAGGCAGAAGTGAGGGCGGCCTGCGTTTCCAGTCCTGGTAGGGCGGAGCCTGTGAATCCCGGGGCAGAGTAAACAAAGAGGAAGTGGAGGCGTCCATGGTGGTTTCCGAATTTGTCTGTGGTTCTACACACACACACACACACACACACACACAATTGAATAAATAAGAAATAATGATAAAAAAATATTTAAGATCAGGGCTGAGCTTCTTTCTGCCCGAGATTTTTGTGACTATATGCATAAACGGCCCCTGTCCATGTTCTGCCTGACTCCTTAGTGCTATTAGGTGCTATGTCACAGGGTTCGCCTAAACGTTCAATCCATCTGCTTGGCGAATGATGCCTTCACCACAGTTATCGAACCACATTGCAGCAAATATCAAATATAGTATGAATGACAGGGGTGAGGCTGCCCAAAGGAAAAGGAAGTGGGAAGATTGGACACTGAGTGAAGTGCCAACTATGTGTCCTAAGTGTAAAATATACATTTTCATCTCTGAGAAGCAGCAGAAGGACCTTTTCTCTTGAAATTTTTTAAGTGCAGCGAACTGATCTGGCATACCGAGAAATCTGGTTTGACTGAGCAAACTCTCAGTTCTGAACTATCTGTCCAATCTGACCGAGTGTCTGGTGGAATTCCTTTGCAATAGTTTCCCAGGCATAGCTTAGTACGTGTTGAAAAGTACTTATTCCCTTGCATACTGTGCTGAATACAGCCTGGTGTTTGCAAATTGAATTTGAATCTATTGAAATAGGACATTACCTTTTCTGTTTACCAGTAGCTCAGCATTTTCTTTACCTGCCCAGAAGGTTTTTCAGGAGTTATTGAGAAAAAAATGACTCATTTATTTCTTCTCCCAGTTGTCTGGTGGGTAGAACGAAATTTGGAGTAAGAACCCCCAATATTTCCCACTTCCTAGATGCAAATCCCATTTGAGCCAGAGTAGCTCTTCAGAGGAAAAGCCCAGATTTTACTGGAGAATCCTTGAAGACATGCTGTCTGCCCTGAGTTCAGGGTCTTCTTCATGGACTCCAACCTCAGCGAGTGCTACCTAGTTTAGTGTATCACTGCCATTGTCTTGGATCTCTTAATCAATCTTAATGGAAGACCCTAATGTTGTCATTGTACACTGATTTTCTAAAATTATATAACCAGGCTTGGCATATAAACATCTTGTAGCTGAGAAAGTAGAGATCAGCTTAACCCTCATCTCCTCATTGTGAAAACTGGAATGATCCCAAAGGCTGTCAACGCTTATAGCCTGTAAATAGCAGAACACAGAGGATGCAGCCTAGACTGCATCCACAGTTTCAAACATGCATGTTGAGACTTCAGTAGTTGGACCCCAAACGCATCACCAGTACTAGGGATAAACACATATATGACATTATTTTTTATTGTCATTTTACTTGGTGGTGTCATAAGAAAAATTCTCATTTCCATATTTTACTTTTCTTATAATTATTTGCATTTGAAATATGTCAGAAAACAATGGATGGTGTTATAAAAGGGCATCAGCATAGCAAGAAAACTGGATGTCTTTCCACATAAGACTAACAAGAGTGACTAGAAACCATTTTCCTGGGAAAGAAGAGATCGCCTGTTAAAGTTAGGAAATGGATCACAATTTTTGTTAATCCTGTGTAGTGGCGTGCTGAAACTCTACTACAGATAGGTAGAGAAATTCTTAATGTGATAAAAATCCATAAACTCAAAAGAAGAGAGAAAGTTTTGGTACTGAAGGAGAGCGATAAAAACCATTTGGAAAGAGAAACAAGATGAGTCCACTTGTAACACAGTTAATAAAGCAGTCTCTGAATCCAATCACCAGGACAGAGGTGGATATGCATTAGAGCAGCCACTCAGTTCTTAGAATCCAAATCCCTGAAGGTGGGAATCAGAAAGGACTAAAACGCGAAGTCGCTTGGCATTTCTGATTCTTCTTTCAGTCTCTCTTGCAGCAGAGACCACTTTCTCTCCAATCTGACAGAGTAAGAGAGTCTTTAGTGTAGAAAAACAAAAGAGGTTCAAGTGGGACTAGAAGGTATTTAAGAGAAAGGAAATGAGGGTATACCAGGAAAGGGAATGAGTAAAAACGTTCTTCTGAGACTTTCCAGTTTTCCCAAGTATTTCACCCTGTAGAATATAGATGTCTTGGGTCCTCCAGGCCGACCTGAGAATGCCGCTGTCCACCAAAGGGAAAGTCCACCCAACTGTTACACTGAAGAAGCACTGAACAGTGGTTCTGAAGTCCTATTAGTAACAAGCAGATTCACAGTGTCTGTTACATAGATTCATCATCCATGTGATTTAGCATTGAAGCCCTCATAATTTATCATCCAACCCAATACACTTTTTTAAGTGGAAGACAGTGATAAAACTAACTGTTGGGTATTGGTTGATCTAAAATAGGCATAAACCATGAATGTTAAAACCACTGCAACTCATGGTTGCCTCCAAGAGGTTAGCTGTATGCTATTATTTTTAAATCAACATTAACATCTTAACATTGTGGTATTAGGATACATTTGAAATTATAATCTAGATTGTTACAAACGCATTTTGTAAAATTTAAAGGGGGAATTGATGACAAGGTACCTGTATGACTGAGCTATTCTGGAAGTAGAAAGTAGAAAGAAGTGTAAACTATGGTTATGACGATCATGAGCCCACAGTAGATCTGCTCACTGACAATGAGACTACAGGTTGTCGGTCACGAAGAGACTTCAGGTAGTCGGTCAGCAATGTGTGGACCATTTGATCCCACAATGTACCAGTGAGCAATGGGCGACTAGCAGATGCAGGGTGAGTAGGGTGGGGAAGCAGGAAGAATCCAGTTGTGAACCTACCCACTGGGGAATCTATTAGGCTCCAAGAGCCAGAGCCAAGTCCAGGATCATGCAAAAATCCCTAGTTCAACCCAATGGGATTCAAAAGAAAGAACATGAGTATGGAAGGGAAGTCTTATAGGGAAAGGAGATAGAAAGTGAGGTGGGAGTAGGGGGACAAGGACAGACAGAGGCCAATGTCGCCAGAATGCATTCTATACATGTATGAAATTGTCAAAGAGCAGAATCCCTCTGTAAAGAAGAATGGAGACACAAAGAAGTGTAAGTTTAGAAGCATGATGTTCAGGGAGAACAGACCAGGTCAGGTCTGGTGTCATAGCGACAGTTTCTTAATGCACCTACTGCATTGTGTAGGTAATTTCATGTCTGCCTATGGTCAATACCCTTACCTTTGCTCCTGGCCTTCATTCTCTACTGTATATATGTATATGTTTCTTTTCTCATGACCTTTTATCTCCTTTTAAAGGAACGGTATGATCTTCCCCGTTAGTCCACTTTCTGTGTAAAGCTGGGACCAAAAGGAGGCAGGAGACCAACATCTCCTACCGCGCCGGGTGAGGGGCTCTGCCAGGTGATGAATGGATGCATGTGGAGCAAGGTAATAAACCAGCACCCCAGTCATGTAATCTCCCATTAAAATGAAATGCATACCAGGCACACGGCGTTTCTGCAGCTCGTACCCTCTCCTGTAGAAGATCATGAATAAAAGAGGGAAGTGTACTGCTGACAGATGCCAGCATGCATAAAGGACACTTCCTATAAAGGCGAAGCTCCGGCTAACAGATGGACTAAAGATGTGAGATGCAGAAAGATTTACCAATCTAAATAATTCAAGGGAATGTCGTATGGCGAGCTAGCGCTTTGCAGAGGGAGCCAGCAGAAGGTGCAGATGGAAAGGCAGGCCAAGCCTTTCCCATAAACCCATTAAGAACAGTCCTTGTCTGAGCGACAGTATGTCGCAGAAGGCCCGGGGAGAGGCCAGCAAATGACGAATTTGCTCTCAGGCTTTGTCCCACAAGGTCAAGAGCGTACTTAATAATGAAGGTTGCAGCAAGAATCTGTTTAACAGGGAGCACAAAAAAGGGGGTGCTATGGGAAAAGGGGGTGTCGTGTGCTCCCTTGTTCATCTCCCCACCCTCCTGGAATACTCCCTCAATCCCGAGATATTTTTGTGTTGTGAGAATTAAAATCATGGAAAGTGGAGCTCATGAGAGGAGATACCGGTTACTTCTCCGGCTGCTTTGGCACAATGCTGGGCAGAATCAACCTAAGGAAGGGGAGGTTTATTCTGACTCGGTGTGAGTCCATCATGGCGAGGCAGGCGTGGCGGTGAGTGGTATCGGCTGGGGAGGAGTGAGAGGTCATTCTGCATCTCTGCTTGCTTCCTGCTTTTTACCTTTTGATTCTCTCTGAGACCCCAGCTTGTGGGATGGCACTGCCCATGTTCAGGGTGGGTCTTCCCTGCTAAATCTTCCTGGAAGCACCCCCCCCAGAAATTCCCAGAGTTGTGTCTCCTAGGTGACTCCAAATGCAGACATGTTGACAATGGAGATGAACGATTTAGACTATCAGAACCAATATTTTTAGTTCTCAGTCTGTTACTAAGTCTAGGTACAAAAGTCAGATGACACAGGACAGTATCACTTCCTTTAAGTGTTTTTTTAGAAGTAACTACGTCCTTTTTCCCCAGAGAATCTGTGCATGCTTGTCTGTACCTGCTCCTGAAGTTTTCGGTCTCTAATTATAGCATATTATTAGGCTTTTCATACATTTCACCTCTTTTTTCCAGAACAAGGTATTTGTATAAACTGAGCTTGCTCTGAGTAAATGCTCAGCAAATATTTCTTGATATGAAACTCCTTCAACTTAAGACCCTCCTGTCTTATGCACCTCCACATCTTGAAAGGCTGTGCCAATACATTAGTAGCTCAGGCAGGAGAAGCCATGATGGGCAACATGGCAAAGAGTCCGTGTAGCAATGCTGTAGACTGTGACATGGGGGAGATGATCCTGCCAGCCCGGGCCTGGAGGAGCCAAGCTATGGCAGGAAAGTCAAAACAATCTTTTCTTAACTATAGAACAAACAACTGAGCCAAGCACACCCCAAACACTTTCAACAATATTACTTAACTACAGTGAGATGAAATGTGAGATTTTTGAAGCAGACAGTCCAGAAATTTCAGGAAGTAGTTGGGTTGGAACAAAGGAACCGTCCTCTCACTGCTCTCATCACGGGAGTTCAGCATCACGCTCCAAGGTCAGAAACCTTAAGATTATCACCTCCCCAAACACACGTGCACCCACACCCACACATGCATACGTGCTTATACATGCTTATACATGCATGTGTGTATACATGCATACACATACAAGCAGATACATGCATGCATGCACATATACACATGTAAACAGACACATCCCTGTATGTACACACACAAAAGCATGCAGCTGCACCAAATGTAAACACCTACATGCACACATACATGAATATGGAATATGCATATGCACATGCATGAAACAAATACATGCACCTGTATGCACTTACACACATGTACAAACCCTTATATTCCTGCATGAACACAAATATACATTCATGCACATATATTCACACATGCATACAAATTCATATGCATATGCATGCATATACAAATAAATAAATGGTACAAATAAAAAATAAGCATACATGCAGAATTACTCAGTTACAATATGAACACATACACACACATAGTTTTCATTTATTTTAAGCAAAATAATTATACTTTGAGGCTGCATTGAGTTTTACTGTATGTCATATGAATTGAAACAAATAGGAAAGCTAGATTTTTTTTTCTACTGTGAATAGAAAATTGATAATCTTGTGTAAGATTCTCTCCACTCCCCTGCACACAAAACTTTTTGCTGCAATTTCATTTTTTATTTTCGAGGTAGGCTCTCTCTCTGTAGATATTGTTGACCTTGAATTCAAAACCATCCTTCTTTCTAAGCATCCCAAGTGCTCTCAGAGGTGTGGGCTGCCATGCCTGGCTCTTGCAGTTTCCCTACAAATGAAATTTAAGTTCACATAAATGTGAACTCAGGAAGAATCCAGGAGCTATTTCCCTCTAATAAAGCAACAGTAAACACTCACGCTACTAGCAAACATTCAAGAAAAACACACCAATTTGATTTTATGACTTTTTGTGGCCATTCTGATCAATTTCTGAAAATCATGCTTTGAGAATTCACACATAAAGCACATTGCTACAAATGAATGTCCAGCTTTCCAGTTCCCCAAATTATTTATTCAGACTTTATTTTCATTTTCTAACTGATATTTTCACCTGCAAGAATCACCCATATTTCTGTCCTTTCAACTCTGGCTTTTATAATTGACTCAGTTAATCTGAAAACTATTAAATACAGGATCAAGAAAATAACTCAGGAAAGGAGTCCTGAGTCAGAATTATCTGTGAATAAAGAACTATTTTGAACCATCTTTCATTTGCACAGATTGTTAATAAATAACACCTCTTGTAACAAATTCAGTTGGCAGTTTGCTAGTTAACTTCTACTGTTATTTGGGTCCTTGCACTGTTAATAACCGTGTGTGTGTGTGTGTGTGTGTGTGTGTGTGTGTGTGTGTGTGTGTGTGTCTGTGTGTTTGCATGCGCATATACAGCATTGATTTAGCAAGATTTTGTTTTGTTTTGTTTGTTTTCCTCATGGTTTTCTTGAATCTTTTTTTAACCATGATACATTTAAAGAGTCTTCCATTGGGAACAAACATGCCAGACTTAGGATTTTTCAGTAGCAGAAGTTGCATTGGCATTGCAAAGGACATGGATAACTTGGGCCATCTCTGGTGCAATACTATACCTTCTAGTGAATACTGTACAGTGCTTCTCAGTGCTGTTACAAAAAGAGATTGTGCGATCGCGTCTTATGTCCCACAACAAAGCTCTTGCTGGAAATAGTGTTCCATGGTCCATTTACTTAAGCATTCTGACAGTTCAGTGTCCTCAGAAAGGTTGTATCCCAATACCCCAATTCCTTTTCCAGCTCTTATTACCTGACTCCTCACTGGGGGCAGAAGCGGCAGGTATCCCTCTCAGCACAACTGTTAGTGATGATTGGTGAACATTGTTCATTGTTTTTCTTCTTAGAGTGTGAGATCATAAAGGCAGTTCCACTCAATATATTGTTGGAATTGGAACTGCCTGGTCTTGGTCTTCATAGTTGTACTTCACGGAATTCCATATATGGAAGATGAATGTTAGATTCTTGTTTGATTGGCTTGTATTCTGCTAGGAGTCCTCAGCACCAACGGACCGACCAAGGAAGACCTGGTGAGCAGTTAAAATATTAATGTGAGTTAAAGCCTGGCCCTGTGCCCATAGAGGTCTCCTGTATTTTAGATATTATCTAAGTCTCATAAGGATAACTTCACATTAACCCTCATGAATCAAATGAGAAAACTACAAAGGATATAAGTAGCCGGTCAGATAGGTTCCAGGAGTCACCGCCTAGGGAGTGGAACCTTTTCAGTGGAGCTTGTCAAGTTTCAGTGAAAAGGTGAATCACTTTCCTCTCCCAGTTTTCCATTTGAGATGTTCACTGTTATAATTTCAAAAATAAACTTGAAGAGATGTGTTACTTCAAAATAAGATGATAAGTTTGAGCAATGGTAATATTTATAGGTGACAATATTATTTTATTCTCAAGAACCTTGCTATAAGGAAGTGTGAATTTGCCTGAGGAAACTTAGGCAAAATAAAGAATTTTGGGGGTCAGATCCCCATTTTGCAATGATCCATGCCCAATGAACCGTGTGTTTAAGTGCTGTGCAGTACTCTGTCCACATATAAACAGATAATTAATTCCTACTTTTAAATAAAAATAGATAGCCTCAATACACTTCATACAAAGCTATAGACAAATATTCACATGCAAAGAGATACATAGACAGAAGAGAGAAGGAATGGCAGAAAGAAAGAAAGAAAGAAAGAAAGAAAGAAAGAAAGAAAGAAAGAAAGAAAGAAAGAAAGTGAGCGAGAGGGAGGGAGGGAAGGAGGAAGGAAGGAAGGAAGGAAGGAAGGAAGGAAGGAAGGAAGGAAGGAAAGAAGGAAGGAAGGAAAAGAAGGAGGCAGGGAAGAAGAAAAGACATAAAAGAGGTAGGGAAGGAAAGAAGTAAGGAAAACAAAATCATAGAGATTAGAAGAATAAAATCTGAAATTGGAATTAATGTCCCCAAACAGATCTTACTGCATTATTAAAACAAGGACAAATTCTATTCATGAGGAATTGCAGAACAATTTTTTTTTATTTTTCTGCTCATACAAATATAATAGGAACCCCTGTCCCCTCCCTCCCTCCCTCCACCCCTCTCTGGACCTCCCTAGAATAAGGATTTTCTTAAAAATTAAAAATGAAAAAGTGACAGGATTAAAAATTAAATAAAAGTTTTGCCTTAATACATAGATCAAACAAGAAGAAAGCATAAGAAGAGGAAGGATGTTATCAACATATTGCCAATGTTGTTTCCCCACAGTCAGACAGGTGAATTTTAACACTGCAGTACCTCTGTGAAAATGTACCGTGGTGATTAGAACTAAATCCAGTCAGGGCCCATCATGGTCAACCGAACCTGGCCAGAGATGGTTCAGCGAGAAAAGAAGGCCTTGTATAATGAATCAGAGTCAAAGCAACAGTTTCAGACCCACTAAAAATCAGAAGCGAGTAGAAAGACAGATGACAAGAAAGACAAGCCATTCTAGTTCTATCTAGAGCATTTCCTCACTTGACTAATCTTACAGGACCATAAAAACATGCAGCAACAGCTAAGTCCCAGCATTTGCTCTCTCTGTGTGCATGTTCTCCACTTGGAAGACATCCAGCACCCACCCTGGAAGGAAAGGATGAAAGGGATATGGAACTCAAGGAGAATGAAGAGCTACTCATGGCAGGAGCATGCCGGGTGACAGGCAGGCAGAACCGCCCTTCCACGGGAATCCAGGAGATGTGGCTGTAAACACATCTCCAAACCAGCCAACAGGGTCAAACAAGTCAGAACAGAGAGATTACTTCCATGTTTGAGCATTCTGGAGGACGTTTTAAGATTCCGTCAGAGATATTGTGGTGGAAGATAATAGCTATAAATTACTGTTTGCTTGGGGAAATTTTATTGTGCTAAGTTTTAGGGAGGAAAAGGAGAGCGTTTGAGGGAAAGAAGTACTGAATCATCCTTTAGACATTTAGTAATGTCCAGAACAGGGGGAATATCAGGAAGTCTGAAGAAGAGTTTTCAGCCCTATGAGACAAAGCAAGATAACTACTTTGAAAGGTTTCTTAGAGAAGAAGAAGTCTTGTGTCACAAGAAGTAGACTTAGTTAACATGTGGCCTACTCTATATAGCTGAGATAGGGATATGGGACATTTGTGACAATACGTGGCAAATGTCACTCTTTTTTGGGTAGGACTCCTGGGCAGCACGTACTAGGTATGTTCTTATCCTGTTTGTCACCTCATCTGTTTAGAGCATTACCTGGAGGACTCGGTTCTCTAACAGTGAAAAAGAAGAATTATAGTCACAATACCAGCTGTAGTAAGCAATAATTACATAACTCCCAAACAAACCCTGAGTTCACCAAAAAATTGTGAAATAATTCCACTGTGAAAGATGGAGGATGCCAGATGTGGATGGAAATATGTATGCATAAGGGGATGAACTCATTTCCATTTTACATATGAGAGAGTCAGAGATAATGCTGAAAAATGGAAACACTAAGAAATAGAGTAAGCAGGCTATGATAAGGCATGAAAATAATGAATATCACTGATTCTTGGAAGTGGACCTTGGAGTAGCATGGGAGGGGTGGTGCAAGACACCATTATCCTACATCAGGTTTCATAGACATATTTACCCATTAACTTATCGATAAACATTTTATGTAGAATAAGTATTTAATTCAGTACAAATGTAGCACCCAGTAGATTGACATAAGATGTAAATAAATACATATGTGACAAACAATAAACTTAAATAATAAGAAAATCTTACCTTTCAGCCCTGTTGGAGTTAAAATAAAGTGACTCACATTGTAGTTTCTAGCAAAAGGCAATAGTGAATAATGAATGCATGACCATGCACACTTAAATGTGTCAATATGTCCCATTAGACACAAATAACTCAGCACACATACAAATGAACCTAATTACAGACATATAAGCAAATGAGTTCTGAAGCTGAAATTGCTAAGATCCTTACTAATTCATTCTTGCATAGAACATAGATGTTGAAAGAGATTGTGAAATTAAAAAGATACCACTACATTTTAGAGAGAAATGATTTGGTACCAAGAAGTGTGACCTTGTTGTAATAAACATACCTAGGTGATTCTAAGGCATTAGGAGCTCATTTGTGAGAGGAATATGGAAGAGTTTGGAGCTGTTGTCCAGCAAAGTCTTAGCTATAAGCCAAGCTTAGTGGGGCCATTCTGATTTGGTTGTGGAAGATCAGAATGCCAAGAGAAACATAGGCCATTAGATACCTGGCTCATAAGATTTCAAAGGGGAACAAGGACTCCATCCAGAACTGGGATAGAGGACGATGATTGCATTATATTCTGGCAAATGGTCTGGCTGAACTTGGGTGAGTGGAATGAAGTTGATACATGAGTAACTGACTAATTTCATTAGCAGAAGATAGTTCCCACAGCACAGTATTAAGGCTATGGCATAACCTTCTCACTGACCTTATTCTGATTGAAATAGAGAGACAGAGAGAGAGAGAGAGAGAGAGAGAGAGAGCAAATATTGAGTATGGTTAGGAAAGATATGTGAAGGTTTGAGGTTGAAGACAAGAAGTATGCAGATAAAGCATCTCTGATTGTTAAGAGATTAGTGCCAGGAAAGGTAAAATTCACACTTTTCATGGGACAATATGTGCATAAGGACAAGTCCCCACTCTATGAACCAATTTTCTATCATGAATTGTTTTCTCATTTTCATGACAAAACCAACTTGAGGTAGGGCTTTACTTTGGCCCTTTTGGCTTTACAGTTTGAGGAGTAGTCCAATATGGTGGGGAAGGCACAGCATCAAGAGCTTAAGGTGGCCTGTTACACATGTATCTAAAATCCTCAATCCTTTCCCTAAAGGTGAATTCTGGTGCTCAGCTGGCTTAGGACCCCAACCCATGAAATGGTTTCATCCTACAGTTCCACCTTAACCCTATCAAGGAATTCCTTTAACATACATATCCAGAAGTTTGTAGTTAGGGAAAAAAACTTACTGTGAAAAGTCACACTATGTTTTTCATAATTAAGCATATTTTTCTTTCACAATTTGTTTACATGGTTAGTAACACAGAGACATTTCCAAGCTGCTAATGCAAGAATTCAGACTTACATATAACTAATATAATTACCTCTACCTCTATCAATTCAGCCTGCATATCCACCCAAATGTAAAATAAGCATTTGACCTGTTTTGCTTTTCTTAAGCCACATGTGTAAATTACCAAGGACAAGTAAATATCTAACTTCCTTTCTCTTGGACACAAGGCAGTCTAAGTTGTCAGACAAATTTATGCTGAATACATCATCTACCATGAGGTTCCCTTCCTAGTTTTGAGGAATCTCAGTCTATACTTAGGGAATTGATTGCCTATGTTATAGTTTTATATATATATATTCTCTTACTGTCATGATAAAGGATGGAATAGTCAAGCCTTACTTGTCAAAGAGAGATTTTATTCAACTTCAATGAGCCCCTACATCAAGTTTTTGCAAATGAAATTTTGTCCTTTCATTAAATGTTGACTTGAAATAAAGTTACTAAAATTCAGTGCATCCAGATGGCTGGAATACATTGACAGTCTGTGGACTATGATGTGTAGTAAGGACCCATCTCTCCCCTCAAAGAAGCATGGATACTAGCAGCATGGATTCCTTGTCTTGGGTTGTCCTTTAGGAATTTATTTGTGTGATGATTGAGTGGGGAGAAGAGGATGCAGGAAGCAAAGCAAAGTTCCATGGGGCTTTCATGAACTTGCATTTCAATTTCACTTTCCGTAGCTGTGTTACTTCACATACAAAGAGAACTGTGCACTAAGAGAGTTTCAGCAAACTCCCCAGGTTCTGTGAAATTATAATAGGCCTGAGTGTCAAAGTACTTGGAATAACCTACCATGGTTATGTGACCAAGAGCAAGACCTTATACTAAGGTGCTAGTGAAGAAAACAGATGTAGGTATAGCTATGACTAGTCTAAAATCTTTTCCTAGGTTCCAGCTAGTCTATAAACACTTTATAACAAGGTAGGTCTCAGTGTATGGCTGACAATCAGGAAGAGGGAAATTGCTTTAAGCTTTTATCCTGCCCAGGTTTCACAGCAGGAGGAAGAAGATGGTGAGCTACATCTGTCCTTCCTTCCTACCAGTGTGATCACCTTGGTGGTGATGTTGACTTTTAAGTATATCATTATTAAATTGTGGCAGATTCTTTGCTTCACTCAAACCAAGAAGGAACTCTATACAAAGAGCTATGTTAGTAAAGCATTCAGGTACGAATTTATACTGAAAAAAAATCTTAGGAGATACAAAGCTTAAGAGACTCTTATAGTAGTGAGCAAGAAGCTCATTTCTCATGATCTATCATATATAAAGCCATTTTAACAGCTTACCGAGGGATCTAAAAATCATGTGCAAAAAAAGAATGTTACTGGAAAAATGTTAAGTCTTTGATATTCCAAAGTTTCTCATGCTTCCCATCTGTAGACAAATGTGACAGCCCAGCTTTCTAGAACCATGTTTATTACAATAATCTACTCAGATTTAAGACACCGTTTCCTTATCATAAGAAGGTGCCCCTCATTCTCCTTTCCTAGCTTAAGCTGGGGGTAGATTCTCAAATGCACTGCGTCAGCTGCCGGTCTCCCTGAGGAAGACCCTTGAGATAACTTCACCGTAGGCAGGGTGGGCAGCACACAGAGAGCTGCTTTATGTGAACCATTGAGAAGCCAGTTCCTTCCTCTGCCTTTGGCCTTTTGGACCAGTGTTTGAAAAGGCAGTCTTGGGTACAAAGCCTTATTTCTCTCTTCTCACAGGGCTACTGACAAAGTCCAACTTTCAGAGACAGCAATGCTTAAAATTTCTCTTTTTCTTGCTCACTGGGCCATTCAGAAACTTTGGAACTGTCATCACGTGCATGGAAACCTACATCTGGGTATTTGGACAACAGAGACCAACATCTAGACCAGAGTTCATGATCCCTTGGTCTATCTGATTTTCCTTTTCTGTATGATGATTTTCAATCATGATATCATAGTATTAAAATATAATCTGAACAAAACAAAATTATACAACCAATGATATTTAGTTTCAATCCTAATGACTAATTCATCTTAGACTTCTCAGAGGATATCTAAAGGTGGTTAGTCACACCACAATTTGGGCAGGCAGACGTTTCCAACTTGCTAATTTGTTTGATCTGGTTAGTTCAGCATTTGGTTCTATTTTCTTTCTACAACATAAAAATCTCAGGTAAGCCATGTATGTGAGGTGACAGGGTCAGGAGGAAGTGAAAATGAAAACTCTTAAGAAAACGTGAGCTGGGAGGTGCCTCCTAGGAGGTGAACAGGGAGAGCACTCCTTATCATTAATAGATGGCAGTGGAGAAAGGAGTTTCGGCGTCTGTGAAACATCACTAACTCAGAACTTTATCTCAGATGATTTTCTTGGCTACATTGTGCTTATTTCTGATATTTGCTTAATTTGGGGGGCGTTTCCTGTGCTTGTGAATGATCCCAAATTTTCTAAACCATACAACGTTTGGCCGCAGGCTTTACATGCATTTGCGAATGCGGAAAGAGTACGAGGGCCAGAGATATTACCAAGAGTTCTTATGATGCAATTCCCAGAGCAGAAGCACCTGGAGACGTAGCCGACTGTCCTAGATTTGCTGAATCAGGAAGTCCAAGAAGTAGCGATCCACGTCTTTTTGCATCTCTTTGGGGATTCTCATGGTTGAGAACAGGGCTGGGGAATGCAAAGCCGAAAGTGAAATGAGAAAGTTGGACCACGGCGTTCTTCTGCTAGTCCCTTGAGACACAAAGATTTGGGTGTTTGTGGAGCTTCAAAGGAAAGTACCACAAACACAGTCTTCTATAAATGAAAGAGTATCCTAACTCTAAGCAATAGATACACAAGATATAACAAATATGGAGTAATAATCTCTCTCCACATGTGCCTCCACAAGAAAGAACCTTTAGAACCTCAGACAGCGAATTTGTGAATCTGGTTCTTCCTTATCTGTTTTTACATTTAAAAAATGTGTACGTGAGTGTGACTTTGTAGAATTCAATCACAGAAGGTTACATTCCTACGTAATGCCTCCGTCCAAAGATGTAGTGAAGAAAGCTTCAATCTAGTGAAGGTTTTTAAATGCTGCCTTGTTCCCTCAGTGACAAACCCCTCACTGTGCTCCCTGTCTGGCAGCAGACCTACAACAGAAGAAAGAAGGAAGGTGGGCCATGGTGGCCAAGGAATCAAGAAAGAATACATCGATAAAGAAAGGTGGGGGGTGGAATGATGATGGAAGTCAGACAACAAGAGAGGGAAGATCAGATTAGGAAAAAAAAGGGGGGGAAAGAGCAAGTTCAAAGGGAGAAACAGGGAGTATGGAGCCTGAGGAAAGCAGAGGGAGGGAGAATCGACAGAACACCCAGCAGCTGTTTGGCATAGATTGCATGCACCATCCATTCCGAGTGGACTCCTTCCTGTGTTCCTCAGAGTCTGCAATGTGGTGATTAATCATTCATGTCAGAATTCCTAATCCTATTCAATGGAAAACAAATGCCGTGGCATCCAGCCCTTCGCTTATCCCATGCGCTTCACAGGCTTGCCTGGATGAAGCCGTCTGGGACCAAGATGGTTTTCTGGGGATCCCACCCCCCCATGCAAATTCTGGGCAGCTCCACATGTTGGAGGTGCCCTATGATCTCCATAGGCCTTGCCTTTTAAGGGAAGAAAAGAACCACTAGTAATATAGGTCAAGTTGTGCTTGTCTAGCAAACAATCGCCATTCACTTAATGCTCGTTTAAAGACAAAATTAGTCTAGGTTATTCACAAAGCTCCTTCATCCAGGGACAGTCGATGAAGCTCACACTACTCACTCTGCTCGACCTCCTAACAGTTCTTTGTGGTCTCATTGTTAGATTCTTTCTAGGGCTGTGCAATCTTCTAGCCGTTTCATCTTTCCATCTTCATTTCCTTGTCACTTTTTTCCCCTTTGTCTGCATGTAGTTGACACTGGAAGCAATAGTCTAGAAACATGATTTGCCCTAAACTGCATTAAGGCAGATTGCCTTGGAAGCTGCCATCTACTCTGGATAAATAATGAAAATGTCTTGCATAGGATGGAAGCATTCAGACCCCAGTTAGAAGAAGAGCCAACTTCATGTCTGATCATCTGCGTAGGTAACTATGTGTGATGACTAACCTTTGTTGTCAGACTTACTGGTCTTAGAATACCTGAGAGGATTAACGTTCCTGAGAAACACTTTTCCAGAGACACTTCTATCAAATGCAGGTGGACTGGGGTTCTTCTTGGAGTAATGTGAGAAAAGAAGGAAGTCAGCCAAGCCCTGGAATTCCTGTTTCTCTTCTTCCTGGGTATCCATGAG
Organism: Typhlomys cinereus; assembly: GCA_023101885.1. Taxonomy (NCBI): domain Eukaryota; kingdom Metazoa; phylum Chordata; class Mammalia; order Rodentia; family Platacanthomyidae; genus Typhlomys; species Typhlomys cinereus. Next base: position 4,441,796 of record JALPQD010000099.1, on the reverse strand, counting down.
ATGGGCAGCTCTTCTTAGCCCCAGGATCCTGCCGTCATGATGTTCTGTCCAAGCAAATGGACATGGATGCTACTCAATCAAGAGCCAAAACAAATCTTTTCTCCTTCAAGTTGTTCCCTCAATATTTTCCTTACAGGGTGCCAGAAGTGCAGTTTAGAAGCTCTGGCTCAAAGCTTGACATTTCTCATGTGCAAAGGAAGAGCATATGTAGTATGACATGTAGTAGGCTCCCAATAAATATCATTTCTTTTAATGCAGTAAATCAGAGACCTAAGAAGAATCTGCCCAGGTAGAGGTGTGCTCTAAAGGTAAACATTCCTTTTTAGCATTCACGGCAAGGAGAAATGTCTAAGTTATCTGATGAGCACACTTAAGACTTTTAGCAGATGGAAGTAGTAAAAACACAAAAAGATGTCACTGCAAACTCACACTTCTCCAATTCAACATTAAATAAGGACAAAAAATGCCATCAAAGGGCTACTTTGTCTCATAATACTTGCATGTTTTAAAGTCTGTATACATTCTGTTCCTCCTTGTGTTTGGTACTCTTCTACCACTGGGCATGTTGGGCTGTGTGGAGCTGTCTACTGGGAAGCCCTTTATGCTCCAAGCAAGGAGAATCTGGGACTGAGCTCTCATTGTTTCTAGAATGCATTTACCTACTTAAGACCTATTGCAATTCAGGTCCTTGTTTGGACCTTATATTACTAGATTTCTTTGAAATTTATTTTTTTTACAGCACTCTTATGTGGTTTCACTAATTCTCATTTGCAGAGAAGAGTTTACATGACTCTCTTAAGATTACACAGTTAGTATGTCATGCAGCAACATTAGAAAAAAAAATGTTAGTCCTGATCTCCAGGATCTATAGAATCAGAGAAAAAAGGATAAAGAATGATGGTTCACACTGGGCCATCCTTCAGTATCTGCGGATGATGGGCTCTAGGACCCTCTATGCTTCCCTGTATCCCAAAATTCTTGAGTGGTCAAGTCCCTTACATAAAGTAGAGTAGTGTTTGCGTAAAATCTACATTATCCCTCACACTTCGAATCTTGTAACATCTAATATAATGATAGTGCTGAGTGAATCATTGCTATACTGCAATGTGAAGGTATAATAACAAGAAAAGTGGTCTGTGCATTTTCAGAATAGGCACTTTTTCCTACATACAGCAGGATTTGTTGGATGTGGAGTTCACAAATGTTGACAACTGACTGAATACAGATAGTTCAAGATGGTTCAGTTACAAAGATAAGAACTTTTGGAATTTTACATTCATTAAAATAAGAAAATGAGCATAATCAGAAAGCTAGTCTTTGAGCCATTTGGGACACGTTTTTGAATATTTTATTAAAGATCTTGGGTCTGTCATGATAGACTGAGACAGAAGGAGAACTGTAGGCTTAGACAGTACCCATATCTAATATAGGGGCATAGGAAATGCTTAGTGAGTATTTACTATACAGTTGCTTAGATGCACAACTAGCATTATGCAATCCTTCCAAAGGAAGACCCTCTCCTGCGCTTGATCATCAGTAGTATCTACAACATGAAGGCTTATGGGCCATTCCAGCTAAGACAGGAGTTTTGATGTACTGAAAGAGGATATAGGGGTAGAATTGCGAATATATATTTTCTAAGTATGGAAGATAATTATTTCTTAACTTTTCTCATTGAGTACATGTGAAGCCACAGATAAACACTAGTTTTCAATGACATTCAAATAAAATATGTTCCAATGATACAAATTGCAGGAAAGTAGTTTTTATGTCTCTGCCTCCATAGTTTATCTCAAAAGTCATCAAGCACTTTGCTATCAATACGAAGCACATGCTGGACAATCCCAAACACAGGTGTAGCAGAGGCAAAAGTCAAGACTCAGGTACTCTTGTGCTAGATAACTACCACAACCCCTCCCGTATGTACATGTAACAGTCTGTCTTTCACTAGGTTAGAATTCAATTCCAAGCAAACTCTGTGTACATGCATGCATATGTGTGTGTGTGTGCATGCATATGTGTGTTTGTGAATTTGATGTTCAAAGAAAAGTCAGTGCTAACATTATCTTCAGGAACCATCCACCTTTCTAATTCCAGCAGTGTCACTTATTGTCCTTGAACTCATTTCCCTAGTAGGCTATGCTAGCTGGTCACAGAGCCCCAGAGATCTCTCTGTCTCTGTCTCCCCTCCAGCACTGGGATCATAAACATGTGCCACCATATCAGGTTTTTATCATGTATGTTCTAGGACTAGAACTCAGGTTGTTATGTTAGCCCAGCAAGCACTATACTGATTAGTCATCCCCTGAAATTACCTTAGAGAATTCTTTATTGTGTGATTCTTTTTTTATTATTCTTTATTCAATTGCGTGTGTGTGTGTGCGTATGTGTGTGTGTGTTGTGTGTGTGTAGAACCACAGGCGAATTCAGGAACCACCATGGACACCTCCACCTCCTCCTTGTTTACTCTGCCCCGGGATTCACAGGCTCCGTCCTACCAGGACCGGAAACGCAGGCCGCCCCCGCTTCCGCCTGGCATCTATACGTGGGGTCTAGGATCCGAACTCAGGACCTTCCGCCTGCAAGGCAGAGGCTTAACCCCTGAGCCACCTCTCCAGCCCCCTATTGTGTGATTCTAATTCTCCATTTTTGTCTAACTTAGAACTTAAAATATTTAAGCACATTCTTTATTCTGGCTGTGGTATATTATTTGTAGTATAGAAAGAATCACCAAACAGCACTCTTGTCTGTCAGTATAAGGTGAATTTTAGCCCTTTCCTCAGTCCCTCCCGCAGCAGCATAATGGCAGTCTAGACGGTGAATTTATTCCTCTCAGGACTGCAGTTTATCATCACTTTGTGCTCTCTAAATCCACTTTTAATTCACTCTTGTGTCTCGGAGGGCGTGGTTACATGCCTGAAATGTCCTCCCATGGAAGAATGAACAAAAGCCCCATGCTCAGCCGGGCTGGTGCAAGCTGCTGGGGAACTTGTCCAAATGGTGCAGGGCTGTGAGTCCGGATTGTCAGGCACGCTATGGGTGTCAAAGGAGCTGGAGACTTAAAGATAAGTGAATCCGAACCATTCAGGATCTACTACTCTTGAAGAAGTTTAATCTCAAGACACGAAAGTAGCAGAACCTCATCTTAATCATCTCGTAGGAGCAAAGATATTGACCCCCTGGTGTGGAAATGCAAGTTCCTAAGAATGGGAAAGGAAAGCTGAAAACATGCTTGAGACAAATAAAACACGAGAGATACTTCCATTCAACTTCTGCAGCTCACTCATTCCAACTAAATGCTCATGATCTGGCTCTTTCCACCATTTTTATTCATTTTATTGTTTATGATATTTGGCACTTGTGATGATAACTTCATACTTGGCATATTAGTGATGTGCTTGTAATCATCCCTCTTACTTTACTTATTTATCTATTGATTATTTATTTTTCTTTTAGGCAGGACTGATGGAAGTTATTGCTCCATTTGCCACTGGTACATACATACACATATATACACATATCAGAATAAATATAAATAAATATATTCCCTGCAGTCATGCATTCAACGTTCAGAGTGTAAGAAATGAATGGTGACATTCACTGTGTTTGCCTCCAGGTTGTTTATAAAATAGGAACAAAGGATTTTTTACATAAGGCTCCAATGTCACCTCATTAAGCACCTACTATGGCCATGGTATTTTGCTAAACATAAAATGAACAGAAGTGACATAGTCTTTGTAGTTACAAAGCCAGGAGGATTAGCGGTGAGTGACTAGCATCAACAATGTCACTATAAGGGTGAACCACAGAGAAGTAACATGTGGCTGACGCCTACAAGATCACTAAAAGCATTCCTATCAAAGAGTCATGCAAGCCAACCAGTAGGGAGGAAGTACAATTAGGAGGTTCCAAGAGAGATTTAGGTCAAGAGAGTAGGAAAGGAGAAGAAAAGTGTATTTCACTTGTAGATCCCATATTGAGCAATCTTCTTGACACTAAAAAGAAAGTTTAAAATGGTTAACTCATGTGGTTCAAGGGGGAGCAGTGAGGCATGTCACTGGATAAACCCCAAACAAAACACAAAACTTTTTTTTAATGTCAAAGTAACTAGTGAAAATTTTATTTCAATAGATTCATGGAGTCAGCAAAGTTAGAGATGGCAGATTTCTCACTTTTTCTGCAGTGAAAGTCTATGTTGACCATATTAGCAATGGTTTGACCAAAGGGCTGAGAGAGAGGAGAGTCAGGGAACTCCTGTGATCCATTGAATGAGAGGTAGAATGGCCAGGGCTATGCAGTGGGGAAGGAGAAGGCTGTCTATACTCCAGCACTACATGAGAGATGGGTTGGAAAACTTGATATTTGGTAGAGGTTTGAGGCAGATAGAGAGTGGAAACAGCAAAGTGATGGTTTGATGCTTTGGTGGTAGATCGGGCTAGACACCGAAATGGAGAGGGGTTTTGCAAGGGAAAATGTTGGGAAGAGAGACAGGTTAGAGAAAAGGTGCAGTGTGATATAGTAAGTACTGGAAATATCATAACCAAGAAACAGGAATTTGGACAGATACAAATTTCCCCATCACATCTGGCCAATTTTGACTGAGCGTATGCAGGGGGTACCTGAAGGAAGTTATGGCAAATCAGGAGCTGAGATGTATCTCTAGAGCACTGAGGACAGGGCTGAGTGCCCACGAGTGTTTTTACCTTACATCACTCTCTAGACTGAGTCTTGAAACTGGATTTCCTTTCTAAAATGTAAGTGGAATCATGCCAGCTTGCACTCATTACTCTTGGAGCATCCCATCCCCAGAGGGATAAGTCTACATCCTTGCCATAGCCTAGAAAACCTTATCTACCCACAGGCATGACTTCTTTCTTCCCTTTCTGCACCTCAGTCTTTCCCTGCTCTGAAGATTTGGTTGCTTAAAGAGTTCAAGTGTGACTCCATCTTGCAGTCACAGCACAAGCTCCTCCTTCTTCACTAGCTCCCTAGGTTGATGTCTTGCTTAAGACTGATGTCTTAAGATTACCTCAGCTGTCACATAACTGTTAGCATTTTAGAAAACTCAAGACCATTTCCTCTCCTGGTCCCATCCATAGCTTTTCTCCCATGATCCTTATCATGTTCTAAAATGCTATATATATATATATTTTTTTTTAAGTGTTTATCACCAGTCAGGATGTAAGCTTTAGGAGAGCAGAAATTTTTATTTTTAGATTTGTTTACTGACAAATGTGCTATCTGACACTTAGTATTTGCTGAATAAATAAATGTGCAAGCTTATATTATTGAGCCTGCCACAGCTATAGTCACTCTTTGGAAACTTCTTCTTTCTTCTTCTCTGGGAAGACACACTGAAAAAAACATATGGTTAGCACTTGCCAAAAGTAGTCTCCACCTAAATTACACAACAGCATGATCTGAGGAGCTTTAAAATAAGATGAATGTGTGGATCCCACTCCTAGAAAATCTGACCTAGGGTAGAGGATTTTCAAAAGTACACACTTGACTGAAAAAGGGAGGTACAAGAAGAGCTTGCAAGTGGAACTGGAAGGCAAGCTTCTGAAATGAGATCTTTACCATCAGCTAAACAACTTGGAGATAATCCATACTGAATCTATCTGAACTTCAGTGGTATGTTCTTTTGTTGCTCCTTCCTTATTTTTTACACTGACACTCCATTTTATGTGTTACAGTATTCATAACTTTCATGTTGTGGTAAAAATCTCACATTAAATATGGTCTCAATCATTGCTCAGTTTTTCTTACTCCAGTTCCAGTCAGTCACTGAATCCCTCTACTTCCTTTTCCTCAAAGGGCTCAAGAAGAATTGCTTTCTTTTTTCCTGAGCCAACCCTCCTCATAGTCCTGCTTGGATAATATCAAAAACCTGTAGAGGATTCTCAGTGGCTACACAAACAAATGGAGTAGATCCCCAGGTCCTACATAAAATACTGGGTGAATAGGATGGCCTGCCTATAATTCCATCCTTGGAAGGTGGAGAGTGGGATTCCCTACAACTAACCAGACAAGTCCCCAGAAAGTTCTGGGTTTGACTAGTAACCCTATCTTAAAGGGAATGAGATGAAAGAGTGATTGAGGATGATCACCAATGTCAACCTCAAGTTTCCACAAGATGTGCATATGTACACATGCACAACTTCACACACAGCTGTACTCCTGTACACATATGAATATGCATACACATGTCCCCAGACACACACATGAAAATGAAAAAAGGAAAAAACACATTTGTGAGCCTCTTCTCTGGAGGAAATATACCCCCGCATAACTGCTTCCTCTCAATTCCACGGACACTCTAGAATATCACTTCATCCTGTCACTGTCCCGCTCCTAATTTTTCCTTAGCCAGATACTCATATCTACTTCTACCTCCCCTTGCAAGGTATTGTTCTGCTAATTATGCTTGAAAAGCATCACCTGCAGTTAAACCGGGTCACTGATTACTCACCCAGGTTCATTCTTCCTTTGCACTTTTGACATGCCTCTCATGTCTGAAGTTGCCTCCGCTTGCTTCTTTTGTAGAATACTAACCCACTTATTAAAGCCAACTCACCTCTTCAACACAGCCCACCCCAATCATCCAAAGTGTAATCTTCTCGTGAACTCACAGCAATTATTGTTTATACCGCTCATTTGGTACTCAAGGTTAAAACCCTCTGTGGAATCTCTCTGAATCTATGCTGCAATTTGAGGTCTCATTTTCTCAAATAGCTGCTAAGCTGTCAGTACAAGGATAAAACACAGTTTCTGTAAAGTTCTTTGAACATAGTAAGTGTTCAAATTTATTATTTAAAGGAGTGAATCAATGCATGAATAATGTTCAGGTCTTAACACATCACAGTGACGACCTGCCTTACTTTTGATACTGATAGAAAGCCCAGTAAGGTCCCTTCAGTGCAGGCATTTCATGCAAAAAGGAAGCAGGTGAAACTGCTGATCTGTGGGGAAAGCGAGTCTCAGATTTGTCTTAAAAAAAAAAAAAAAAAAACCCTAGCCATTATTAGTTCCGCCTGACTTAGCTTCCCTCCACCTCCATTTGAAGACTAGTTGGAAGAACCTGTCCACTGCTGACCAGCATTTGTGACCAGCAGGTGGTGAGTCACATCAAGAAGTGATTACATCACAAGAGATAATTTTGTCTCTGAAAAACAACTGTTTTATTACCCTTATTTTAGAAACAAACATACACACATATATGTATATATACACTTAAATATATATATTTAAACTTTTAAATTGTAATAGAAGATATAAGGCATGTAGTAAACTTGAAGAAACATTGCTGTGGTGCACTTTGACAATGCTCACTAGGATACCAATAAACCTATAAGGACTTGCTCTCCCTACCCCTCTACATGGTAGCTCTGTTAACAAGTATATACATTTTACTTCTCCATCCTTCCTAGCTTTACATCTGGCTTGCTTCCCAGGAAGGTCAGTCGGCCTGAGACGTTTGATGCTTCCACTTCCTGGGATATTTCTTCACTTCCTGTCTACCCCTGTGCATTGTCCTTACAACAGCATCCGACTGTGGACACACTGCTGAGTTCAGTCGAGCATGGCTCTGCATTGCCTATCAGTATCTCCTATTCTTCCTCAGCTCCCTGGAGACACTAGGTTCCAAGGCCATCTGGGTCATTGTCTGTCCCCCTAGCCTGCCTTGTGGTGGTCTATGAGCTAAGTAGATCTGAAGTACCCCAGTATAGCCTCCAAAGCACCACACTCTGCCTCCTCATTTTCCACAACAAAGGCTTCTTTAAAAGACTTGGAAGCTTGGTCAGCTGTAAGGAGTCGGGATAATTCTGTACAGGTGATTAACACTCTTGGATGATTCACAGTAAAAAAATATGATTCTAACAATTTTAATTATCTTTATATAATGACGGCTTGTGTATTTGCCTCTTAGTCCTCTAGGTAGACTTTATTGCTACTTTCTATTGGGCAACTAACTGATACTCTGTATGTTGAAATGGGTTCTGGCTTTTTGCATGTCCGTGAGCAAGTACTGATATTTCTGAAGGTCACTGATTTTTATTTTATTATCATTATTCTTTGACACTTTAATACATGAATACGAAGAACCCATGTGTTCTTAAGAGAGAGAATAATTTGGGTTAGGCAGTTTGGAGGAGAAATTTTAGCTCAAATAGATTTTTCTAGGCAGTCTTAGAATAGAGGAGTCAGGTTGGGAAGGTTCTTGAGGTCATCCCCACTGCCAGGATTATCCTGAAGGAACTGGTTCCAATCCCCAACAGAGATAATGTCCCTCAACCCTTTGTTTTTGAAAGGATAGGATATGAGCACCTCAAAAGCAACAAAGATACAGAGCCCAGCTCCTCAAATACAGATGAGTTAAGTTCCTCAAAGAAACATGTGGCCACAAGTTCAACCTAGTTGAGCCTCAGTATGAACAGACCAATCAGACACAGGGGAGACCAAGAGCCCCAATCAGGTGTAAAGAAACTAAAACTAACCTATTAGGAGAAGCCACTTTCCCCAGACTTGCCAAAACTATTCAGTACCCCTGAGTTTACCAGCCATAATATGACTCCCTTGTCCCTCACGGACCCACTGTCCCTGAGTTCCTTCCTTTTCTTCCTAATAAAAGTCTGCCTAATTCTCTACACGCGTTTTTGTTTCAGTCTTTGGCTCTGGAACACAGAACCTGGACAGAAACCCAGTAACATTTCACCCCTTATTACTGAATCCTATACTCCTTATCTTATCCATTGCTCTCCTTTGCAGCCACTCCTCTGCCCATCCCCCTGTCTTCTCCTATATGTGCTCCACTAGGTCTATTCTGGTAAATGCTGCACTGGTAAATGCCTGAATCATCATGACTCTTGAATTGGCAGATCACTGAGGAAAACAAGGCCCTTTACTCTCTCTCTCTCTGACATTAATCTTCAATAACCTCTCAGGGAGATTATTTAGATTTGCTCTTTCCCAAGGTGAAATGTTTGTTAAACTAAATCTTGTGCAGGTCTGGTGGAAATGGACATCACTGGGGTGAGTTCTTGGGTGTAGAAGCCCTGTAGTGATTCTGTCTGGTACCACCCGTCCTGCCCTCTGGCTCCTACATTTTTATCAACCCCTCCTCTGCAAGGTTACCTGAGCTTTGAGACTTGCTCTGACTACTATGGAGCTGCCATAGAGACCAATGGAGATATTTTAAGCAAAAACACTTGGGGTCAGAGACTATTTGTTGGGTGAAAGACCATTTGCCTAGTGTGTATAAAGCTATGGGTCAGTCCTCCTCCACCCCTTCTAGCACAGTATAAATGGGATGTGATGGTACACATTTGGAATCCCCATTCTAGGGAGCCAGAGTCAGGAAAATCAGTTCAAGAAGGTCATCCTTGACTACCTAGCGATTTCAAAGCCATTGTACAGCCAGTCCGTATCATTCAAAGAAAAAGTTCTGCAAATATTCAATGCAATTCTGATTACCTATTTATTCAGCGTGTCATCTTACATCACACAATCTTAGATCCATCTTCCACCTCTGACCTCATTTCCTCCATTAGCAGCCAAGATTCTCCTACGGCTAATAAGAAGCTTTCTACCCCACACAAATATTTGCACAAAGAAGTGAAGTACTCAATTAAAATCTGTGAAGACCACCCATCAATGTCTCTAAAATGTATCCAACACTATCCTTGTCTAAGAAATGAATTTGCATGTCTACTGGACTTTCTCATCCTCTGAATGCCCCATGTGCATCTTCATTTGAGTCTCACTACACAGTGTAGCAGGAGGTAGGGCAGTTGGAAAAATTTCAAGGCTTACAGAGCAGACCTTGAAAATGCAAGGTAGTCAGATATGGGGAACACTGGCCTTGGAGCGATAGATAGGGCCCACAATTGTCATTCTCACTAGCAATGTGGGTTTCCAGAGCTTCTGTGCAATGTATTTTTCCCTTTTCTTCTTCTTTAAGAGGTGAAGTTTTGTTTCTATAGCTAATCATTAAGAACACCTATTTCTTGGGCTGGAGAGGTGGTTCAGGGGTTAAGCCTCCGCCTTGTAGGCGGAAGGTCCTGAGTTTGGATCCCAGATCCCACGTATAGACGCCAGGCGGAAGCGGGGGCAGCCTGTGCTTCTGATCCTGGTAGGGTGGAGCCTGTGAATCCCCGGGCAGAGTAAACAAGGAGGAGGTGGAGGCGTCCATGGTGGTTCCGGAATTCCTCAGTGGTTCTACACACACACAGACACACACGCACACACACATACATACGCACATGTGCACAGTTGAATAAATAATAAAAAAAATTAAAAAAAAGAACACCTATTTCTTAGACTTCTCAGAAAATAGAAATAAAACAAGTATAAAGTGGTTATCATGGTGCTTTTCCATGGTAAAATACTTAATAATTATGATTACTTTTATTAATATGAACCCAGGAATTCAGTTTTTAATGCTTTTTTCTATTCAATGAGGTCTTTCAATTCTTACAATGTGAGAATTCTTACTTCATACATTGTTAGCCTAAATTGTCTCATGTACTTTGAAACTGGACTTTTTTTGACATCAAAAGAGAATTGACTGCTTTGAATGACTATACAACCTGCCAACCAGTAGTTCAACCTTAGCTGTGCAGCTACTTTTGTCTGGAAATGCATAGTGTAATTATCGGAACATTCCCTTTGTATGTTTCTTTTTATTATTTCATGAAAATGAGTGGGAAACAGAAAAACGAATGTGCTTATATTCTGGTAGCAAGAAACACCAGTACCATAAATTTTCTATGTTGGAGACAAAGATGGCAACCCCTAGATAGTCTAGAATTGATGAATCTTGGTGGAGACCTTATGATGATCAACTGGGCATGCAGCGACAGAAGCAAAGAATGAAATAACGAACAGAAGACACCAGAAACTCACTTGTAGCTAACTGACAAATTATTCTGAAGAATTTGCTTTCAAACCATCTGCCTTTCTCAGACTAGAAACTCTTATAAACCTTAAATCTGTTATTGAATTCAGCTGTTTGACCTGCACATAAGAAGGGTCAGAGGCTCGGAGTCTCTTGAGGATCTTCTCCCAGATGAGGTAGACACAGAAAAACTACTAGTAATAATAATGTTGTTTCTTAACAGTAAATCTCTCCTAATCCTTGGTTAGATACAGAGAAAATCCAAAATGCCAACATAACATTACTCTCAAATTCAACGTTCTCTGGCACTAAAGAGAATTTAGCCAAGTGAATGTGGCCAAGCATTGCAGGATGGTATCTGCCCAGACAATAGATAACACTTGAGGTCTGTTTCTCGACACTCCATCAAAATTGTCTACTTGTATTAATATCTTCATATATTTCTCCCTGAATAAATATAAAAACAGTTATAATTTAATAGGTTTTATCTCATTTTTTGAATAAAGATATTTAAGGTAGGTCATTAGAGAAATGTGAAGCACAGGTCATGTTCCTTTAAACAAAATGACATTTCTTAGTAAAGAAGTTCCCAATGTCCCCTGCAGAAATATATCTGATTTCAAAAAAGGATTGATTCAAATAAAAATGTGTTTGTATAAGAAAAATTATTTTCTGCTGAGAAAACACATAGTTTGGGGTAAATTTATAGTTCTGGCCAGGTCATTAATATCTGGTTGTCAAAAAGTATTGGTTTGAACAAAAATATGTTGTAATAAAAATGCATTGTTTTGACGAAATTTATTGGCCCCATGAAAACCTATTCGATTCAGAAAGATATGTTGATTTCAATGAAAAATCTATTTGTTTTAAGGGAGATAGCGCTGGGCTCTCTAGTTTTCTGTGGGAAATCTCTGTGACATTGATGTTCACTTAGAAAAATGAAACATGGGCATAATTAGTATAAAGACTGCAAAGAGGAGAGAACAGAAGGCCTGTTTAGTCAATAATGCTTAACTGGGACATAATGGACTTCAATCTTCAGCACTTGTTGACAGACATTGGCTAACGAATCCTTCCAAAAGCCCAAAGAGGGGTGTGGCTAGCCAGGATTTCATAACATGAATATTCACTAGAAGAAAAGGAGAAAGGAGATGGAATAAAATTAAGACTTTAAAGCTCCAGAGAAGTCCTTCTACCTGTAACCTTCACCTTAGGCCTGACATGCCTCTCCGTCTATGAGAGATCAGGATCTTCAAACAATTTAAAGACTATTTCCACAAGATTATTCATCCTGAACAATCATATATCTGCTTTAGAGAGAGAGAGAGAGAGAGAGAGAGCATGCCACACACTGAGGTGAGGTTAGCTCAGTGTGGGCAAAGCAGTCTGTATTTTCTGTTTACCACAAAAGTCTGTCCCTGAAAGTTAACAAAATTCTGAATTTAGGAGCAAGTTTACTATCTTCAGCTGTTGACTTCAAGTAGGAGTGACTGAGGTTTTTTTGTGTGTGTGTGGGAAAGGAGTAAAGGGCTAGATAATAAATATTTTAGGCTTCCTTCAGAGCCATACATTCTCTGTCAACACCTGGCTCTGATACTGTGGCAGGAGAGTAGCTAGAGACATGCAGGAAATTATTAAGCCTGGATCCGTTATATCAGTGTCTCTCTCTCTCTCTCTCTCTCTCTCTCTCTCTGTGTGTGTGTGTGTGTGTGTGTGTGTGTGTGTGTGTGTGTGTGCATATTTTGCAAATAGATTGTAGGTTTAAAATTGGCCCATGGGTCATAGTGGACCCAGAAAATCAACTTTCCTACACAGGTCACACAATGGATCACTAAGAAAACGAGCATGAAAGTAAGCTGGCTGGAATTATCTATGAAAGAAAGTACATAGGCAGATCTCCAGAGATGCTGATTAATAAGAAGAAATCCAAAAAGGGAACTCTTAAAGGAGGGAAACTTAGATGAATGCACTATAGCTTCAGGAAATCAGTGTCATTTTGAAGCCCAGTTTGTTTCCTTAGTAAAACCTCCTGGTAGAGCAGTATTTTTAAAGAGTGAAATGGGAGGAATTATAGGAGGTTTATGTGAAAGGGAGGTGGGCTTCTTATCCTAGCAATTGTGTTTGTTGGGGGCGGTAATACTCTTGATCAGGGCCCATGGTCACATCTTTGCTTTAAAGTAGGTTTGCTCATCCAGTGAGGAGTTTTCCAAGATTCCACAATTGTAGAATCCCTTTGATAGTTTTGCTGACTGGGGACCTGCAGGCAGGATGAGCTGATCCACAGTCAGGATATGCACTGATTCTATTTGAGATACATTATGCTAATTATTACTCTGGTGAATGGGATAAAGTCACCAGACAAGTAATTATGTATATAAGCAAGGGATAGGTCAACTTGCTACCAGTAACCAGTTGTCCTCTTAAATAGGCTTTCTAAAGAATTGAGCCCAATTTTAGTTATTGTTCACTTAGACAATCAATGACATCATATATAACCCAGCTTCGGACTATGCATTTCTCACCTTCTTCTACCACAGAAACTTCCATGAGCCTCTTGAACTACTTCTAGCACAGCCCATGGCATAGGCAGTCTAGAGCTCATTACTTGAGTCATCCCATCCCACTGACTGTTGTGTCTCTTTTGTCCCCAGTGCTTTGAAGTGAATATTCACATATACTTCAAAGATCTTCACCTTTCTTATCATGGATCCATATGGCATCTTTTCTCACTCTAGATTTCTCAAATAGGATAATGTCTAGCGGATCGGATCATGTGACCCAAGCAGCATGGTTGCTTACGCACACACTGCACCTGCTCCCAATTGCTGCTTTATTACTTCTTTTTATTTAAGTATACTCTCTTGATCCGTGTGGAGAAATTTCAGAAGCTTCCACATGGTTCTACTTTTGATTATTGCTCCCGTGTCATATCAAAATAATGTGGAAGTTTTGATAAGTGACATGCAAATATAATCTTATTATACATTCAAAAAAGAAGAGTAAATGGGGGCTGGAGAGGTGGCTTAGGGGTTAAGCCTCTGCCTTGAAGGCAGAAGGTCCTGAGTTCGGATTCTAGACCCCATGTAGAGAAGCTGGGCGGAAGCTGGGGGCAGCCTGCGTTTCTGGTCCTGGTAGGGCGGAGCCTGTGAATCCTGGGGCAGATTAAACAAGGAGGTGGAGGCGTCCATGGTGGTTCCTGAATTCGTCCGTGGTTCTACATACACACATACACACCGCACACACACACACACACACACACACAATTGAATAAATAAGAAATAATAATAAAAAAAAGAGTAAATGACAATTGGTAGCCTCATAGATTCCTTTCTATTCAGATATACCCTGGTTGCCCTGAGATATATGGCAGGGAATATAATAACACATCCAGTCCTTGGACAGTGTTGTGATTTTGGACACTCAAAAAATATTAAATGATTCCCATGTCTAGTATCCAAGTCAATGGCTACAACATTCTTATTTAGCTGGTGGAAGCACAGGATGGACTAATGAAATCATCACAGCACAGGGTATGATAGTTAATCTTGAATGTCAACTTGACCACACCTGGCATTAACTAAGATCAGCTGAGACCACCTGAAGAGATTATCTGGATCAATACATTTACAATATAAAGACCAGCTCTAGATTTGATTGGAACCTCCCAGGAGTGGACCAGATACAAGGAATCACAGAACAGGAGACTGGGAAGAAAAGAGACTCTCAAGGATGTCTGCAGTGACTTAGCCTGCCACCAGCCATATCGCCTTGCCATGAAAGACTGTTTCTCCCCTGTAAGCTGAATAAATTTCCTTTTCTCCCTTAAGTTGTTTGACTTTGGGTGTTCTCTCACAACAATAGTTAAGAATAACTGTTACACAGGGTTACCATTACAGAAGCCACTTCTTCACACAAGGTTCCCTATCCTTCAGTTGGTGGATTCTAGGAGTGAAATCAATATCACTATATCTATATCTAGAAATTAGGGAAGAGATGGGCATTTCTTGAGACAACTGCCCTAAAACTGTCCTAAAGATGATTTTTTTCATTTTTTTGTTTTTGTCATTTGTTTTGATGAATTAAATGCTCTTCTTACGGAGTTGCTCATCTATCTTGTTTTGAGGGATGACTTATCAGGCTCTCAACTGTAACCCCTCCATTCTTTACAATAATAGCAACACTCGTCTTGCTTTTGATGGCTGAGAACCATCCCAGGACCTCTATTATTTGGGGAGTTTACCATCTTTTTCTTTGACCACAGAGGATGCCTTCTCAGTGGTAATGTTTCTTTCATAAAAGAAGTCTTTATACTTCAATATTTAGAGAGTTTTTGCAGACTTGAAAACCAAATAGAAAGAAGACACATAAATCTCATTGGATGTGGGGACATTCTAGGCACAGGAGGAGAGAAGCAAAAGAAAAATAAAAGCGCTGAAAAATTAAGGGATTTTATAAGCCTAGTAGAGAGATCACAATACAAATGAAGGAAAACTTTATTGGAGAACAAAGTCAAATGTGCAAGTTTGGCTTCAGAATGAATGAATAGCAAAAAGAAGAGAAAGCCAAAAGAACTACATAAAGAGTGGGGGCAGAAACTATTCCCTGCCAACTCTTAACAGTCAGGATATGAAAGACAGAACAAGGAAATCAAAGCTGGAGGCAAGAGAGGAGAAGGTGGTGGTGGTATTCTTGGCACTTGTAGGTCAAAGTTTTGTATTTCTTGGGCACCCATGGCTGCCAACTTTAGGATATGCAAATGAGATGGAACCATACCACACTGCTCTACCAGCAAAAACTTAAGGATTCCCACTAGGAGCCAAATCCTATGTTTTAGCCATAGAAGATTGGCACATGGATTGTGTGATAGCTGAGGGATAAACCTTCTACCTCAAAGGCAAAAGGACTTGAGTTCATATCCCCTGATCCCACATAAAAATGCCACGCAGGTATGGCAGCAGCCTATAAGTCCAGTACTCTTTAAGTTCTCCCTTTAGGAGAACTCAGAGCAAATCAGTGAGGAGAGTACAGCAATCCAGGTTGATTCCTAATGTCACCCTTGGACCTCACAGGCACATATACACTCAAGTACCTTTCTTGTACCCATATCCACATGTACACACACACACACACACACACACACACACACACACACACACACATACAAACGTGCACATACCTACACACAAGCAAAAAAAGTCTCAGAGAACAACTAAGACTATGAGCAGGACTGAAATATTAATATAAGAACACTAGGTGCCCACAGAAGTGACTGAAATACCAGTCTCTGGGTAATCTCACCAACCTGACTTTTAAAATGTGCTGAGGAAGTATAATGCAGCTGCTCAACCCACAGAGATATTTTGGTTTCCACAGACAGGAAGAAAGGGTCTTGTGTGTGCACAGTTTTTGTGGTGCCACTAGGTTCAATTTTTTAAGTGCTTGCTCATGGCCTCTGAATGACTTATACAGGAAAGTCTTCAGAAGGTCAGAGAGTGGTCTTCTGGGGTTGCATGGTCCGCTTCAAGGAACAGGGAGGAGAAGCCTCTATACTCCTGCTGTTTGTTTCATTGCTGCAATTTCTGATGGGATTTATTGAAGTCCATTAAATCCAAAGCCTGAGATTACTAAGGATGACACTTCACATAACACTTGTCTACTTCAACTTCAGCATAAAATGGTGGGGAGCTTCCAGAAAAAAACGAAGCTTTAATCCGCATGGTAAGTATTTCTTTTTCCTAGTTTTCTTCAACTGTTTTTATAATTAAATTTTCTGTGACTAATGAACCATTAATTCCCATGATGGAAAGGTTATGCAAATATTGATTAATTTACAGGGACAAGTAAGCCCGCTCATGAAAAGATAAAGTTATAAGTCTATGTTGGACTTCTTATACCCCCCAAAGAGTCTTATATCCAACAGCAAACAAAGAAAAAGTCAAGTATCAATCCTGTGTCTAACTCTGCTAAGCTTTCTATCTTCAGGCAGGTGAGTTCAACTTTTGATTTGCAAAATGAAAGTATTAAAAATAAGTGTTTAAATGTGTTATTGGAAGCCTAACCAAATAATACAGGTTGAGCATTCCTGGGCTGAATTTCTAAAATATAAAATCTGGAACGTTCCATAATTCAAAATTTTTGAGTGCTGACATGATGCCACAAGTGCAAAATTCCAGAAGTGCCTCCATGTGACAAGACACAGTCACAACACAGGTGCACAAAAATGTAGTATAAAGTTGCCTTCGGGGAATGTGTATAAGGTATACATGAAAAACAAATCAAATCTGTGTTTAGACTTGGATCCCATCCCTAAGACAGCTCAGCATGAATATGCAAATATTTCTAAATCTTAAATCCAAAACATGAAACACTTCCGGCCTAAATATTTCAAATAAGGGGCACTTGCTGCAGAGGCACCCCTAGAAGAGGAGACTTTCTTCTTTTCATAGAGATGAGCTTCAGAACTTGGGTCTTTGTCACTCAAGATTTAATCAGAGATTGCAGCTGACTCTCTTATACTTCAAACACTTGGAAATTAATAGAGGAAATTGATTTTATGGGTGATGAAAGAAATGAGAAGCCAAAAGAGACAATGAAATGAGCAGGATCTATTGTCCAACACCAGAAAAAGAGGCTCATTTCCAGAAGATGGCATGGCCAGATCCCAGAATTCAGGGCAACGACATAAAATTGTGTTGTGGTTATTTCTCTGTGGCAGAAGCTTAGACCATGAGGCTTCTCATGCTCCATGTGCATATAGAGACAGTCACAGTCCTTTCTCTCTGCTTTGTATTGTAATTCTGTTGCAGTTCACCTGCATGGTCGCTGATAAATGACCCTCAAATGGCTTAAGAGAACAAGAGGGTTTATTTTCACTTACAATTACTGTTACAGTTCTTAGTCCAGCTTGATGGGAGAGCATGCACCAATACCAGGGCCAAGGGAACTGGCCACACCATCACCACGTAACGGCTGAGAGAGGGACAATCCTTACTTGCCAGCCCAGCATGTCTGGCCAAGTGTTCACAAGGATGCCAACTCCTTCTACCAGCCCTCTGTCTTTTTCCAGGGCCTAATCCCATCCACCCCAACAGCTAGACAATCTCCTGAAGGCTTGCTCTGGGCCAACTCAACCACCACTTTGCCACAAATGTGCCCAGAGCTCAAACCCTCAACTGTCAAGTTGACATCTGTGCCTGACTATAACAAGAAAGGGAAAAACTCATATTTTATTATCTGTATATTTTCAACAAAAAGTTCAACGATTTTCTCAGAAAACAATAGTCTTTTCACGGACCAGTGAGATGGTTCAGCAGCCAAAGGCGCTTGTGTACAATACTGGTGGCTTGAATTCAATTCCCAGAAACCCACATGGTGGAAGGAGAAAACCAACTTGTGAGAGTTGTCCCTCTGGCTCCAAGCATGCTTCGTAACATGCATATTTTCTCGTTCTCTTTCATAAATAAATAACATTTTATAAAAAGAACAGGCCTTTCAACAAATGGTGCTATATTTTCAATGCTCCATCATTTCAATGCTCCATCTCTAAAGGAGAAAAGCCATGTCGAGTTTTCTTTTACCCATTCTCCAGTCTTCCACCTTCCATATGCATTTGCAGACACACCGGAATGTTAACGTATAAATGATTCTGAGATTTGCAGTTTTCTGAAATTCACAATGGAACAGGGATAAGAGAAATTCGGAATCTGAGTGGTGGAAAACTCAACTTGGTGGCCAAATATCCCATGACTTATTTCCAGCACAGGAAGATCTTTCTTGTATTCACCACTTCTCTTCAGCACAAATCAGCCAAACTCTCGCTGCCTAGGAAAGTTCTTGTTGGGTGTACTCACTTACCAAGACCCATAGTAGTTTCCCAGGATGCCTAAGGATCCAGGAGGTGTCAAGAAAAGGGAGAACCCAAAAGCTCCTGCTTCAGTTGATTATCCAAGTTCTTGCCTGTCTGAATGAATGAGTCAGTGGTTAGATTCCTACTTGAGTTTCCAGCTTTTGAACTGCTGTCAAGCAAAATAAATTTGATGTACCTTTTACTGTCTCAATTTATATATTAGATACATGCCTTACAAATTCAAGAGAAATTTAGTTATAATAAAATGAATAATATTGGATGTATTACAATAATTGTAATCATATAATAATTCACTTTTGCCAACCTATGAAACTTCTTGTTATAGAAAACATTTCCTATTGGATCTGTTTCATAAATGTGGATTTTTTTAATGTTTTAGCTTTTGTATGTAGATGATAATTATATTTATCAGCCCCTGGCCTTAGTTGTTTTATAAACCACCTTGTTGAATGCCATAAGATACGGGACTGCAAAACATTGCAAGAACATAGACAAACAGAGGAAATAAGGAATGAATAGTAGTTAAAAGTATTTAAACATAGATTCATGAGAGAAATAGCAATACATTAAGCACTTGGAGAACTGGTTGATTTCTTTTTATGCACACACATACATATAGAGAACAAAAGAAGAAGGCAGGGGGAAGAGAATATGAGGACAAGCCAAATCAGCAGGACATTACAAAATGTTTTGGGTAAACGAATATCAATTGAAAATTACTGGGATTTAGGTAAAACCTGACTTATTTGTGGGTATGGTCACATTAAGAAGCATCTTTGAGATTGAAATATTTGCACTTTACTTGATAGTAGAAATTCACCAAAAGTGTGGTTGCTTTGACTGCAGTGAATAGGACCATGATCTAACATGCTATTTTTTTATGCTAAGCACTTTTTAAAGATTAGATGTTAAAATTTATTTTTCTCTATACAATGCACGGTGCACTATTTATATCAGAAGTAATTGTATTTGAGAAATATAGAGAAGTGTCTAAAGTTTCTAATTTCCAAAATGCTTTCCATTATTTTAATATGGTCCCTCAATTGTTTGTAGAGAATAAAAATACAACAGTAGAAATGATCGGTATTAATTGTCACCCAGACACCAAGAAGAGAGACTCCCGGCTCTTCTGAGAGAAATTCCTTAGAATAAGATTACCCTCTGGGCAAATGTCACTAGATTGTATAACTGATGTGGAACTACCCAGGCCAGTGTAGGTCAGACCCTTTTCTAGGTACATGAACTACATAAAGGTGAAGAGAGCTACTTAAGCATAAGAAAAACCAGTACCCAAGCAGGCATTTACTCTTTGTACAGTACTCTTCTGGTACTCTAACGTTTCTTCAAAGGTGGATTATTACCAAGAATCACGATCCAGTGACCCCTTGCTCTCCTAAGTTGCTTCAGTCTGCTATTTTGCTGCAGCAATGTCTATTGAAACTAAAGCAAGAGGAAGCTGAAATTCTCCTAAACGACTTATCACAACATCCCAAGGAGTCTACAGAATCAATGTTCAAAAAGAAACTAATTGAATCTTACAATGAAAACTCTAAGCTTTCTGCAGAGAGTTCTCGACTTTTCTGTGAAGATAAAGGTCACACATTCGCTTTCACAATCTCACATATAATTTAAACCAAATACTTAAAGGCTATCTTTGTTAAGTCAGACTTTAAATTTGTATAATCCCCAAACTATTATGTTTTCACCTAATCTGAAAACTCTTCATGTCTGGACTCGGTGTAGAAAAATCTAAATAAATAATGATAATAAAAAAGATCCAACATATAGTGTACAACATCAATTACCTAGAAATAAAGTGGAATGGTTCTGTTACAATTTACTAATATCTTAGAGAGGAGATGGACCTTCTTAATCATTGGCACCAGTGAATGTCTTTCAAGTCTGTATGCCTATGGGTAGTAACTCTGGGAAAATGAAGACCAGAGAAGTGAAATGGCTGACGTAAAAACAAAATCATGCAGCTAATTTAAGTTAGGTCCAGATTCATCCCATCCCATGCCAGGTTGTTTCAATGTGTTTCCCTTAAGTAGGTTGCTAAAGCATTGATTAGCATCATGGTATTGTTCCTCCTAGTTCTCATATGAAGAACTTTGCACATATGTTGGAGAAACTGGGAAAAGGGGAAGGAAGGATTTTAACTGCATTTAGGGGAAGATGAAATCTATTGGCCCTCTAAAGATCAAACCCAGAAACTAAATCTCCTTGACTTTTCTTGGAATTTATAGTGTGAGCAGTTGTATGTGGTTGACTCATGAGTTAAACCCCTCTCCGTCAGAAGAGAGACTGTTCAAACAAAACACACAGCCCAGAGCAAATGCCAGGCTCCGGTGAAGACGTCACAGCCTCCGTCTCGGCCCAAATCCAGTGGCAGCAGATACATAATGCATGACCAGCAAGATTTCTTTTTGCTCTTCTATCTTGGCCGTTGCACAAGCACAAACCCCAATGGAACCAAGTAATCAAATACAGATTTGGAGTCATTAAATCTTCAAGGGGAAAGTTTTTCAAACATTTGGTTTGAGCAGCGTTCACAAGCTGGAGAAGCAACAGGAGAAAAATCAATTAGAAATAGGAAGTTGGCTGGGCTATTATGAGAAATTATAATAAATTTTCATGATGACCTTGAATTTTACTCCTGCCATTCTACAAATGGAAGAGATTAGAAAAATGGGGTTTCCTGTTCCTACCCCTTAATTGTATCTGTCTAAAAAGAAATTTTGGAAGAATGCAGCACAAACTTGGCGTGCACATTGCTTCCATAATGCAGCTGTAGGGAAGTGTCTTACTTTCTGAGAACCTGAAATCCTTTATCTGCAAAATGGAGATAAACATTGCAGCGTGTTCTAAGAACTGAGTCTGGTAAAAAGTACAGTATAACTTAGAAGGAATGACAAAAATGAAAGGTCTTGTTACTATTACACTCTAAGGCAAAAGCTTTTAAATTGGAGACCTGATTTGTATATCAAGTACACACCATCATAGCTACAAAGTACATTTATTAGTCAACATTATTCACATTGTTTAATTCTGAGAATATGTTCATGGGTATGGATCTAAGACACAGACTCAAGAGGGAGAAAACAACGTAAAAATACTTAAACATGACTTGAAGAATGTAATTGAACAGACACTCTTTCGATACCCACAAACAAAAGAAAAGATCTCAGTATCCAAACAAGACACAACCTGTTAGAATGGAAGAGCAGTGCAGAAGACAACAATGACCAACTGGAGTGCAGAGTACCGGCGACTCTAAAACACTCTCCCCATCCGAAGGCTCAGGGAATCTTGCCGAAGAGGTGCAGTCAGATTGCAAGTGTCTAAAGGTGGGGAGGTCCACAGCTGGCCAAGTCATTCCACTAAATGTAGTGTCGCTGCATCTACACACTTACCACAATGAGACTTATCCTTACCAGACCTTCACTATGACTGACACATCAACATTTCCCCATACACTAGTGATGAAGTCAAGAAAAATATTTACTTACAGGTGGACCCTTAGGGGCTAGGTCTAGAGGTGAAGCAGAGTACCCCTAACAGTCCGTCTATCCAAGGCAGGGCCACTTAATCTGTCACAGAGACTGAGTCCATACCAGTACAGACAACCTGAAGGAAAAAACTTATGATCCACATGAGCAGAGAGAAGGAGGGTAGGTGGGAGAGGGGTGGATTGGTGAAGGAGGAGAAGGTGAGAGAGGGGGAGAGGAGTTCAGGTACAACCACCTATTATGTTTGTAATGTATTTGTAACTAAATATTAATTTAAAAAGTACAAAAAATTTAAAAAACATTTAAAAATACAATTTCTTCAACCATAAGGCCTGCATGCAAACCTGGCAACCTGAGTTCCTTCCCATGACCCCACATGGTGGGAGGAGATAACTGACTTCTGAAAGTTGTCCTCTGACTTTCATACACACCATGACAGTGTCTGCCTTCTTCTCTGTGTCTGTCATTGCTTCTGTCTCTGTCTCTTTCTATCTCATAGATAAAATATTTGTTTTTTAAAGAAAGGATACAATTCCCAAGAAGAAAAGCATGAGGAGAAAGTGGATAGAGTTGATTTGTAGACTAATATAACTGGAATGTCAAAGATGAAATTGTTTGGGCTTTCAGTTTTAATAGTCTTAATTCATATTCTCTCATCTCTTTTCTGTCTAGTTCTCTCTCTCTCTCTTTCTCTCTTTCTCTTCTCCTCCTCCTTTCCCCTCCCCAATATCTTCTCTCTGTATCTCCTTATAAGACAAACTTATTGCACCATGCTAATATTGAGCTTTCTGTCTTTTCCACACTAGGGATACTGAAACAGAATTAGGCCTACAGTTTACAAAAAGTTGGGAGAATAATTCTGAATAACTGACTCATGAAATTATTTAGAAAGAGCCATAACTCTTCTCCATTACCTTATATTCATTCTTTGAGCTAATCACTAGCCTCAGGAGATGTGATGTTATTAGTAATCTCTTGATCTGACCAAGTTTCCTTTGATCTAATCTCAGCTTGCATGGAATAAAGGAAAAGATAGCAGGTAAGTCAAGGCCTTATTATAGCACTTTTTTATCAGCTTATCAGAGAAGCCTATTCTCAAGAGGCTGTCCCAAAATTTCTACCTCTGGATGGAAAGAAACAAAATTTAAGGATGACTGTGGATGGGTCCAACTCACTGTGAGGGGAAACACAGAGGCTAAGCAAGGATATGTTGTGGCATTGTGACCACCACAGTGGGGTTCGAAAACCCGATCCCTAATACAATAGAGCTTCCACTCCCTCCACAACCTTTGATCCTGATTAATTAAGCATAGCTCAGCAGACCACAGAACAGTTCCAACATTTGTATACAGAGTACCTTTCAGTAATATAGCATACCTATAGCAGTAGAGAAGAAACAAAATGCATATGAATTTTCATTCTCTTGCCTTTTCCCTTTGTATAATGTCGTGGACAGCAAACAGTGTTGAACTTTGGGTGGCAGTGGACTTACCCAGTGAGTCTGTCACATTGCCTTTTTTTTTTCTGCTCATACAAACATAATAGGAGCCCTTGTCCCCTCCCTCCCTTCACCCCTCCCTGGACCTCCCTGTTCCCTCCCCGCTTTGTCCCTTCCTTTCCCCCCTCCCTCCCTTTCTCCCAGTTCCCCTCCCCTCATCTTTGAAGCATCCTTTAATGAGTATATCAAACTTTCCTCTGGGTCCTCCTCTCTGATGAGGTGTAAGGACTCAGTGGCATTTCCTAGAACTCTTTCTTGTGTTCCCCTTAAATATAGGAACACTATTGTGACTGTTAATCCCTTGCTTCTAAGGATCCTAGTGCCTTTAGTCCATGCTAGAATTTGAGGGGTCAACGATATGTTGGTCATTGCACAGATCATGCAGAGTCCTGTTATAATTGCTTCATCCCTAACTTGTGTGGAGTATCTTGCATATCATCACATTGCTTTTTTTTGAGATTATTTTTTATTTTGAGATTATTTTGGCTATGTTTCACCCATCTAATATTTTAAGTCATGCTTCCATGTTATCTTTATTTAACCTCTGTATAATCTAAAACATATAGAACAAAAAAATGGGAAAGCGCTAGAAGAAAATTACCCTGGACAGAAAAGATAAAAACCAAGGCCAAGGCCAAGCAAAAAAATTCCATCATAAGACATGAAGATACAAAGGCATGACATTTCTTTCAGTGTGTATCTCCCAGATTGCATTGAAGGTAGCTAAATTTAGCATGAAAACTCAAGGTCAGGTAAAGATGCATGGTAGTTGTGTCTTGGTCAACAGTAAAGGACAAAAATAAGTCAACATTCCTTCAGAGAGGTCTTTCACAATCTTAGTTTATAACAACAGACCAGTTTGAGATAGAACTCTCTAAATAAAACAATGTACCTTGGTCTTCATCAAAGTTATGGATCCAAATCTTGTGACTTCTTTGTATTCCTATAACTTTCTTGCCTTTTATTTTAGATGTCCAGCTTTTTATAATGAGACCCGGGAAGTCTTAGGACTTCTGTGAGAGAATACAGCTTTCCAAAGCAGAAGTTATCATTGATGGCTTCCATCCTTCAGCTGGTAATATTAATAACAATACTGTCAGAAGCCAAAAGACAAGACATGTGGTATTTGGCTCCTGGGCCAGCCTGCAGGGACGTGTTGACATCTAGCTTCCCTTTGTAAGCCAAATGAAAAACCACATGGCAGCCTGAGTCAGGATTAGGAAGTAACTGTGGAGCTATCACCTGAAATCCACCCTCCTGAACATTTGATTTAAAACAATCAGCACATATTTGCTGTGGACTTTTCTTTCATTATAGTCCAACCCTGCTATTTAATCAGTCTCTGCTCTGTTCTGTTTGAACAAGTTGATGCTAAACCACAATAAAAAAAAGGGCCAGGAAATGTCATCACTGCCCTATTATCCCCTCTCTGTGAACACATTCATAATGCATTATGGTTTCAATAGAAAGGTTGCTTATGATTAAAATTAATAAAGAATTAAAGTTGTATTTGTGGTGTTGGCCTCCTTTAATTTGGCTTTCATCAATTGGACCAGAAAATTGGATGTTGGGGGATGAGGAACAAACTGTGAATTAGGAATTTATATTACATTCATTAATCACTACATGAGGGAAGATTTGAGAGTCAATCTCTCCTTTATCTGGCACCTCAGACAAAGATAGTATCACATTTACTAAAAGAGTGCTTTTGTCTACTTTATTAAGAGTGGTTAGTAATAGAGAATGAAGTCTAGGAGAAAAAAACGATGTTATATCTTCCTGATGGTTAAGAGCTTCCAAAGCCATAGCACTTTAAATGACCATTATTCAACCTTTGTAAGACTGATAAGTTGCACTACTTTGAAGCATCCTCATTATAAGGACTGTATTCATTTCCCTCTTCAGTAAGATGCAAAGGACTAACAAATAAGAACGACTGAAGAAAAGGACATCTGTTTGCATAAGTGTAGCTGATACTTGATTCTATATTATAGTATGACACTTAGCTAGCTATCAGTATATCACACAAGTATCACATATATATCATGTATCATCACACACCAATCACACACTTATTGTAAATCACACATCTATCACACACCCATCATATATTACATGCACATCATACACACATCACAAACTCACTGAACATCACACACACATCACACATCCATCATGTATAACATCACATGCACATAACATCTGTCAAATATCACACACACACACGTGTGTGTGTGTGTGTGTGTGTGTGTGTGTGTGTGTGTATTCAAGGGCTACTGAGATCTGCTTGTTTAATCAAGCAGATAAATCCTGGTTCATCAAGTCTCTTTATTCAGCTGTCAATTTTCAGGAAATACCAAGGACCATGAAATGTACAAAATTTCACCATAGAGATGAAATTGGTCATGCTGAGATGAACTATTCTGTAGGTCCATCAGGATTCCGCATTCTCATACACATTGAGTGTGTATGCTTATGGCGGCCCAAGATGAATCCAGAATCATGTGATTGCTCTATGCCCTTTGCTTTTCTGCTGGAGTTTCCCAGGCTCCACCTTCTAGTGCCAGAATCATGGCCACTATCATATTGACCTGGACATTTTATGTAGGATCTGGGGATTCAACCTCAAGTTCTTCGGTTGTGAAGTAAAGACTTTCACCTCTGAACCATCTCCTCACCTTCAAAATAAAAATATGTTTAAGGTAGGATGGTCCATATTATGAAAAAGGATTAGTGCACCTGACTAAATTAATTTGACATATATCTGTTACATTTTAGACAACAGTGAAAGTTTTTGAGCAGAGTGACATGATCATAATATTCCATTAGAAAATTAATCAGGCAATATGTGGAATAGATTAATGGACCAAAGATGATAAGACATTTAGCAGATTATGAAACAGCTTCGAAAAGAGTTAATTAAAATCTGACCCCTGGCAGTAATAGATGTGAAAGACTTGCAGATGGGAAGTGAGTCTTGTGCACTGACTGCAAGTAATTCTTCAGAGAAAATGAACAATTAAGAATGACCAAGAGGTTTCCTTAATTAATTTATTTTTCTATTTAATTTCATTTATTGTATTTTTAATGAGCCCGAGTCTCACTCTGTAACCCAGGCTAGACTTGGATTTCTAATCTTGTTGCCTCAGCCTCTTAAATTTTGGGATTAAAGATGTATATCATCATGCCCAACACGATTTTTTAAAAGAACTAAGAGACATGGTTAAAAACATCATAAATAGATAGAGAGAGTGCTATTTAAGAGTTTGCAAATATTAGAATGTAATGGCAGACTTTAAAGTTAGATCTATCTTTGGTTGACTCTAGTTTTTTCACTCACTTGGTAGATGATCCTGAAAAATTAACCTCTTCAAACATGCAATAAACTCATCAGTAAAGTGAGGGAAGTGACAGAACTCACTCCAGAAGTTACTGTGAGGATTAAACTGTATTATCATTGAAGTGAAACTGCTCATGCATGAAACAAGTAGTAAACAATGAGGGCGACAAGGGTGATTGTGGGACGTGCACCACTGGACCTCAAAAGAAGGACTGGCAATAGCATTAATCATGTGTCATTCCAAATATGTGAAAGTGTGTTAATTTAGTTTTCAGGGAAGAAGAAAAAAAATTAAAGGCTCTAACTTCTATGCGATACTATAGGAAAAAATGACAAACTTGTAGCTAACACAAGTTTCTTGAGAGAAACACGTTGATTAGCCAATACTTGATTCTTGTATTTGATAATATGTATTCTAAGAATTCTCAACATTCATTAGGAGTAAGTCAGAAGCCTTAAAGACTGATGCAGATTCCCTTCCTATCTGCCTGCCACCCACAGTGTAGGAGAGAGTAGACTCCATCGTTTTAATAATCAACCTCTAAGTAATTGTTGGTGCACAGAAACGCCACGTCTCCTTTTTGATGGCATGAAATGCAAAATACTTTCCTCATTGATATACCCAGTGATATAAGATTTGTGACCTACCAATTACACATCACATGACATCGAAGGCAAATCAGATGAAACCAATGGACCACAAATATGAAAAGTCTTGGAAGTCAGGCTGAAAAGATGACTCCATTGTTAAGACTCTACCTTTCTCACAGGACCTGAGGGGATATTGAATCCCACAGAAAAAAAGCCAAGTAGAAATGGTAGTGACCTCACTTCCAGTTCTAGAAGCCGGGCCTGGAAAGTCCCAAATTAAGTACAAAAGAAGTAGAAGCAATCTAGAATGTCTCCCAAGTGAACCTTGGTCCTCCACAGGCACACATAATACCTTCTCTCTCTCTCTCTCTCTCTCTCTCTCTCTCTCTCTCTCTCTCTCTCTCTCACACACACACACACACACACACACACACACACACATTCACCCGTACCAAAAAAGGGGGCGTATGATAAGGAAAAAGAATAGTTGTAATGGGAAAAGGAGGAGGATGAGATTGGAGACTAAGTGTGTGAAAATGTTATAAGTTCACTATATTCATTTATGATACAAAAAAGAATAAAGAAGTTTTTAAAAACTACAATATGATTCTCTTATGGCCTGGTGGTTTTGTGGTGCGGATGAATACAGTTAATTGAAAGAGAAGACATGCCAGATTACAGATGACTTGGCTTATAAAAGCTCTTTTTAACTGATTTTTGAATGACTCACTTTAAAGGTAAGACCAGGACAGACATGTTGGAAAGTATGTAACTTGTTTTTTGGTTTACTGGAGGTTTTAGGCTTTGGATTTTTGAATTGTGTTGAAATTACTGATGCAGTTTATGGGACTTTTAAAATTGAATTAAGTGTGGTTTGTTTGCATCAAAAAGTGGCCATGAGTCTGTAAGGTCTGGGGGTGGAGTGGCATGGTTTGAATGTGATTTGTAGCCCATAGACTCACATGCTTGAATCCTTAGCTGATGTTAGTGTTGTGAAAGTAATGGCACTTTTGGGAGGTGGAGCCTTGATAAAAGAAGGTATGTCATCCAGAGTTGGACATTGAGGTTGGTTAGCACCACTCTGCTTCTGCTAGTAGTATGCTTTTGCATTAAGCAGCTAATTCTATTAGCCTCTTTTATGTCTGCAGTGACCTAAGACTTCTACAGCCTGCCATGCCTTTCCTGCCTGAATAGACTGTATTTCCCCTCTAGAACCATAAACCAAATAAATATCCCTTTTCACTCTTTAAGTTTCTGGAGTCTGAGTGTTATCTCACAGCAGCAGAAAGGGTAACTGAAAATGAGTTTTTATTTATTTCTTCCTTCATCCAACACATCCCTATTAACTTTATCTCATATTACTCAGTAACTCTTGATAGAATAATTGTGACCCAAGGTGTTTCATTTTCTCAGAGTATTTGTTGAATACCTCAGCTAGCATGAGACCAATGTTAAAGTAATTTTAATCTGAAATCTTTGTTTCAACAAAGTAGCTTGTAGTGAGTAATATTCTCACTAAAAAAAAAATTCTGGGGCTGGAGAGGTGGCTCAGGGGTTAAGCCTCTGCCTTGCAGGCAGAAGGTCCTGAGTTCGGATCCTAGACCCCACGTATAGATGCGGGGCAGAAGCGGGGGCGGCCTGCATTTCTGGTCCTGGTAGGCGGAGCCTGTGAATCCCGGGGCAGAGTAAACAAGGAGGAGGTGGAGGCAGTCCATGGTGGTTCCGGAATTCGTCTGTGGTTCTACACACACACACACACACACACACACACAATTGAATAAATAAATAATAAAAAAATTTTTAAAAATCTTTAAAAAATTCTGAGAAAAACTGGAAAAATTACAATATTCATGTACACGAATTTATCAGCAAGCTTCTGAAGTGGTCAGTGCCAAAATCTTCCTTGAAGCAGAAGACCGAGGTGAGGCCAATATTCTGTGGTTTCCTTCCATGGAGTATCTGTCAGTGAATAAGATGGAGATAGCAAGACACGAAACAGCAAAGTTAAGTTCTAAGAAAAAGCAAGGGGTTTGCACATCTTTTGGAGGTCTATTGGGACTGAGAACACAAGACTGAGTTCAGACTTTTGAAGTCATGGAGGATTGAGAATGTCAGGATTCCAGAAGCAAGACAGGCACAGGAGATTGGTCCTCAAGTTGTCAGCTCTCTTTGCCGTTGTTCACCAATGCTACTGAGAGAGCTAAAATCTTGAATTGAGATTTCAGCATGAAGATGGCAGCAAGGAGGCAACATGTAATATTAAGGGCTTGCCAGTTTGGAAAGCTGGGGGAAAAATACCATCTTTCCCCAGGGACCTCATAAAGAACTACTTCCTGAGAACGAGAGAGGATACAGAGGCAGACAGATCCTTTCAAGTTACCAATAATAATGCATAGAAAAATGCCCAATGCCATGAGAAAATGAGAAAATGCAGGTGAAGTCACAATGAATGAAATGCACACCCATCAGAAAAGCTCAATTGAAAACAAGAAAATAACCAACAATCTGACAATACTGAAAAGATGGGCTCCTGGAACGACTTGAAATTTCATCTACTTGATAGGGTATAAATGAGCTCGACTGCTTTGGAAAATGATTCAGCAGCACCTAATGAAGCTAAGCAGATAAATGCCCGCAATCAGTAAATTCATTCCAATTTAGACACCAAACAATACACATATTCGTGTCCATCAGAGACACTGAGAAAAATGTAGTCCAAATCTCTAAGCATAATAGAAAGGATCCATTAATCGTGATTGATTTATCCAATGGACATCACACAATAACAAGAGGACAAGCACAGTCTGCTACACACAAGAAGGATGAGCCTCATAAACATGACCTAAGAAAGCCAGGTGTAATGAGTACCAAGCTGCAAGTCCCTCGGATGGATGCCAAGCTACAAGTCAGAGAGAGGAAAGGAGTCTGACAGACCTTGGGATAAGACTCACAGCACAGTATTACTTGGTTCAAACATGGGGCAGTTAGGAATGTGTTCATATAATTGTTAATTTATGACTTCTTCACTTTTCAATGTATGTGCAGTAGTCTGTTTGAAAGTACACATGCAAAATTTATTATTATGGGAGTTAAAATGTAAAGGAATATATCTAGAAGAATATTAAAATCAGTTATCAGTTCA
This sequence comes from Typhlomys cinereus, assembly GCA_023101885.1. Classification (NCBI taxonomy): domain Eukaryota; kingdom Metazoa; phylum Chordata; class Mammalia; order Rodentia; family Platacanthomyidae; genus Typhlomys; species Typhlomys cinereus. The sequence goes on along the minus strand of JALPQD010000099.1, from coordinate 4,410,952 downwards.
TAATGGTTTCCATGAAGTCCTTTCTGGGTTTTCTTAGCTTTAAAAATGTAAAAATTTTCCCTTGTTCTCCCAAGTAGTTGCTTCTAAGAAGAATTTTCTCATATAGCATATATTCACTAAGACATTACTTCTAAGACTGAGCTATTATCTTCTGCCCTGGATACAATTGGTCTCATACTATAAGATATTTAAGTAATTATTAACTCACTGTTTAATGCTCTTCTTTGTTTTTTCTTTTGCAAAAAATATATTTAAACTGAATTTATATGAAATGGCAAATTGATCATTCAACAAGCTATACAAAATTAACTCTGACATGTAACACAGAACTTAACAATATACTCTCACTAGCAGTAATAATTATTCTATTAAACTGTATCAAATTGATTTTATTTATTTATTTTTTTTATTAAAAATTTAATTATACATTTTAAAATTTTTTACCAGTTCCCTCCCTCCCCCCTCCCCTTCTCCCAGTGTCTCCCCCCCAATTCCCAGAGAGTCCTTTATTGTGTGCGCCTAACTCTCCACTGGGTCCTCCTCTCCGATGACATATAAGGACCCAGTGGCATTTCCATAAGCCCTTTCTCTTGTTCCCCTTAAGCATAAGATTACTACTATGGCTGTCAATCCCTTGCCTCCAGGGGTCTCGGTGCCCTTAACAGATGCTAGACTTTATGAGGGCAACAGTGCGTTGGACATTGCGCAGGGCATGCAAAGTTCCATTATGATTGCTTTGGCCCCAACTATTGTTGAGAATCTTGCAAATCGTTGCTCCTCCCATCCTTTTGCTCTTACAATCTTACCGCCCCCTCTTCCGCAAATGTCCCTGAGCTCCAGGATGGGGAGAGATTAGGCTGGCCTAGTTCTATGTGATTGATATAGAGTCTCTGAAGTTCTGGATTGTGGTTTGTTGATTTTCTTTTGCAGTTTTGCTGCTCCTGCAATTCCCTTCACTCCATTCTGCTGGGCACTGTATGTCACCCCCTGGCCAGAGACAAAAAGCTGTTAAACTGGAGTCTTGTTGTAATAGCACATTCAAGGGTAGATGTAATAAGAGTAGGAAACCTCACTGAGGGAGGGGTCCATCACCCATTTGCAAAATGATTACTTTTTATCTGCTAGACTATATGCCCTCCCCTTCTGGTGAGATCAGGAAAGAACGTCTGTGAACTTAACCAGGTTTCTCATTACTTACTTGCAGACCTTGATGGAGGCCTATTTTCTCTGCTGTAACATGGTCTCCTCTCTCCTTGTTTCTGGTGTGGCCCTCCTAACCCATCTCTCTTGTTCATAATCCTTGCAATTACTGTGTTACATAGGTTTACTTTTGAGTGTCCCTATGTGGGCTGGGCGAGTTTGGTACTAGGAGCCACCTATTAGGGAGTACATACGGCGCTTAATTTTCTGGGTTTGGGATACTTCACTTAATATAATTCTTTCTAATGACATCCATTTCCCAGCAAATTCCAGTAATTCATCATTTTTGATGGCTGAGTAGTACTCCATTGTATAGATGTACCACAGTTTCCTTATCCACTCGTCAACTGTTGGACATTTAGGTTGATTCCATGACTTTGCTATTGTAAACAGTGCTGCTATGAACATGGTCGAGCTTGTGCTATCGAGGTGAACCTCTGCTGCTTGGGGGGTTATTCCCAAAAGTGGGATAGCAGGGTCATATGGCATTACAATCTTTAATTTCTTTAAGAATCTCCAGACGGCTCGCCAGAGTGGCTGTATGAGCCTGCATTCCCACCAACAATGTAGGAGAGTTCCCCTCTCCCCACATCCTCTCCAGCATTTGTCGTTGTTTGTACTGTGGATTTTTGCCATCCTGACCGGGGTGAGATGATATCTCAGGGAAGTTTTGAGTTGCATTTCCCTGATGGCGAAGGAAGTGGAGCATTTTTTAAGATAATTGTTAGACATTTTAATTTCATCCCTGGTAAAGTTTCTTTGAAGTTCCAGGGCCCATTTTTTAATTGGGCCAGTGTTTTCCTTGGAGTTTAATTTTCTAAGTTCTTTGTGCACTCTGGACAGTAGAGCTCTGTCAGATATGTGGTTAGTGAAGATTTTCTCCCATTCTGTGGGTTGCCTTTGAGCTCGTGTGACAATCTCTTTATCTGAACAGAAGCTCTTTAATTTCACAAGATCCCAACTGTTGAGAGTTGGTAGCAGTGACTGTGCCATTGGATGTCTGTTTAGGAAGTGTTGGCCTAGCCCAATCAGCTCGAGGGAGTTCCCTATCCTTTCAACTATGGCTTTTAAAGTCTCTGGCCTGATATCAAGGTCCTTGATCCATTTGGAATTAAGTCTTGTACATGGTGACAAGTACGGGTCCAGCTTTAATCTTCTGCATGTGGAGATCCAGTTTTGCCAGCACCATTTGTTGAAGATGCTGTTCTTTTTCCATTGGATTCTTTGGGCCCCTTTGTCAAAGACCAAATGGCTGTAACTTTGTGGGCTTATATCTGGGTCTTCAATCCTTATCCATTGATCTGTGTGTCTATTTTGGAGCCAGTACCAGGCTGTCTTTATAACTATGGATTTGTAGTATAGACTTAGGTTTGGTATGGTAATACCTCCAGCTGTGTTTTTGTTACTCAGGATTGTTTTTGCTATCCTGGGTCTTTTGTGCCTCCATATGAACTTTGAGATTGTTTGGTCAACTTCTTTGAAGAATTGCTTTGGGATTTTGATTGGTATAGCATTGAATCTGTATATTGCCTTTGGTAGGATGGTCATTTTTACAATGTTGATTCTGCCAATCCAGGAACAAGGGAGGTCTTTCCACCTTCTGGTGTCTTCTGCAATTTCTTTCTTTAGGGTTTTAAAGTTTTCATTGTAAAGGTCTTTTACCTCCTTAGTTAGGTTTATACCAAGGTATTTCATTTTTTTAGGGGTTATAGTAAATGGCATGGTTTCTCTCAAGGCTTTTTCACTTCTTTCATTCTGGGCATATAGGAAGGCCTCTGATTTTTGCACATTTATTTTGTATCCTGCCACCCTGCTGAACTTCTCAATTAGTTCCAGGAGCTTCCTGGTGGAGTTTTTGGGATCACTCAGGTATAAGATCATGTCATCTGCAAATAGAGATAGCTTGAGTTCTTCCTTGCCAATTTGAATCCCTCTTATGTCCCTTTCTTGTCTTATGGCTTCGGCTAAGACTTCAAGTACAATATTGAATAGAAGTGGTGAGAGTGGACAGCCTTGTCTTGTTCCTGATCGAAGTGGGAATGCTTCCAGTTGTTCCCCATTGAGCATAATCCTTGCTGTGGGCTTGTTGTATACAGCTTTTATTATATTGATAAAGGTTCCTTCCATTCCTACTGTCTCTAGCGTTTTGATCATAAAAGGCTGTTGGATCTTGTCAAAAGCTTTTTCTGCATCTATCGAGAGTATCATGTGGTCTTGGACTTTGGACTGGTTTACATGATGAATTACATTTATTGATTTGCGTATGTTGAACCAACCTTGTGTGCCGGGGATGAAGCCTACTTGGTCCCCATGAATGATCTTTTTAATATGTTTTTGAATCCGATTTGCTAAGACTTTGTTGAGAATCTTTGCATCTGTGTTCATCAGGGAGATCGGCCTATAGTTTTCTTTTTTAAGTGAATCTTTATTAGGTTTTGGGATTAAAACGATATTAGCTTCATAGAAGGAATTTGGTAGTGTTCCTTCTTTTGCTATTTGATGGAACAGTTTAAGGAGTATTGGTGTTATTAACTCCTTAAATGTCTTGTAGAACTCTGTGCTGAATCCATCTGGTCCAGGACATTTTTTGGTGGGAAGATTCGAGATTACTTCCTCAATTTCCTTATATGTTATAGGACTATTTAAGTAATTCACAACTTCCTGATTCAATTTAGGTAAGTTGTGTTTACTTAGAAATTCATCCATCTCTTTTGTGTTGTCAAACTTCACAGAGTATAAGTTTTTGAAATATGATGTTATAATTCTCTGGATTTCTTGGGTATCCGTAGTGATATCTCCATGTTCATTTCTAATTTTGTTAATTTGGGTTTTCTCTCTCTTGCTTTTGGTTAGTTTAGCTAGGGGTGTATCAATCTTGTTGATTTTTTCAAAGAACCAGCTTTTTGATTGGTTGATTTTTTCTATCGTTTTCTTAGTCTCGATTTCAGATATTTCTCCCCTTATTTTGCTAATCTCTTCTCTTCTACTGCTTTTGGGATCAGATTGCTCTAGTTTCTCTAAAGCTTTAAGCTGCATTGTTAAGTTGTTTATTTCTGATGTTTCCATTTTTTTGACGTGGGCATTAAGAGCTATGAACTTACCTCTTAGAACAGCTTTCATTGTGTCCCAGAGATTTTGGTAAGTTGTATTTTCGTTATCATTCACTTTCAGGAAATCTTGAATTTCCTTTTTAATTTCTTTCTGAATCCAGTTCTCATTCAGCATCATAGTGTTAAGTTTCCAGGAGTTAGTGTATTTTCTCTTGTTTGATGTGTTGTGGATGTCCAGCTTTAGGCTGTGGTGGTCTGATAGGGCACAGGTTAGAATTTCAACTTTCTTGTACATGTGTAGATTCATTTTGTGGCCCAATATGTGATCTATTTTGGAGAAAGTTCCGTGTGCTGCTGAGAAAAATGTGTATTCTTTGGTGCGTGGGTGAAAAGTTCGATAGAGATCTGTGAGGTCCATTTCTTTCAGGGTTTGATTAAGTTCCAAAGTGTCTCTGTTAAGCTTTTGACCTGTTGATCTATCCCATGTAGAGAGGGCGGTGTTGAAGTCCCCAAGAATTATCGTTTGGGGGTTGATTTCTTGCTTTAGACGCTGTAGGGTTTTCTTAATGAATGTGGAGGGGCCCGTATTGGGTGCATATATGTTCAGTATTGTGAAATCTTCCTGGTGAATTGTACCTCTGACTAAAATGTAGTATCCATCCGTGTCTCTTATAATTTTTTTTGGTTTGAAATCCACTTTGTCTGATAGCATAATGGCTACCCCTGCCTGTTTTCTGCTTCCATTTGCTTGTAGAATTGTTGACCAGCCTTTTATTTTTAGAGCGTGCCTATCTTTTGTGGTGAGATGGGTTTCCTGCAGGCAACAGATTGATGGATTGTGATTTTTAATCCAAGTTTGTAATCTGTGTCTCTTGATCGGTGAATTAAGTCCATTAACATTTAGTGTTATAATGGAGAAACTATTGTTAATTCCAGACATTTATTATGTTTAGTAGCTTTTATAAGTATATTGCTTCGCTTTTAATGGTGTTATATTTGCCTTCTGTTCTCCTGGATATGCCTGTTTTTTTCTTCACGCTTGAGTATCATTTCTAGCAGTTTTTGAAGGCCTGGTTTGGTGGCCATGTATCCCTTAAAGTTGTCTTTGTGCTGGAAAATTTTTCTTTCTCCCTCGATCATGACTGATAGTTTTGCAGGGTAAATCAGCCTGGGTTGACATTTTTGCTCATTCAATACTTGAAGTATGTCTCTCCAAGCTCTTCTTGCTTTTACTGTTTCGACTGAGAAGTCATTTGTTATTTTAATAGGTTTGCCTTTAAAAGTGACTTGTTTTTTCTCCCTTGAAGCTCTCAGCACCAGTTCTTTATCTTGAATGTGGAGTGTTTTAACTATTATTTGCCGCGGTGTGCTTCTAGTTTGGTCGTATCTGTTTGGGGTGCGGAATGCCTCTTGTATATGAATGGGCCTCTCTTTTTTTAGATGAGGAAAGTTTTCCTTGATGATCGTTTGAAAAATTTCCTCAGGGGTGGTATTTTGAGATTCTTGCTCCGGTATTCCATGAATACGCATGTTAGGCTTCTTCAGGATGTCCCATATCTCTTGGATATTTCTCTCAAGTATCTTTTTGGCTTTAACAACCTCTTCCATTGAGCTGGCTAGTACTCCCACTTTATCTTCAAGGTCTGAAATTCTGTTTTCTGCTTCATTAGTTCTGTTGATAAGACTCTCTGTGGCATTCTGGGTTGAAGATAACTTGTCTTTTAGCTCAGTTTTAAACTCTGCTTGAGTTTGTTTTAACTCTTCTATGCCACTTTTTGTTTCTTGCACTGTTTTTCTCAACTCCTCCAGATGTCTGTTGTGTTCCTCTTCAAAGCGATTGATTCGATTATGTAATTCCTCCCGGATTTCCTCTTTCATAGTATTGAACATGGTAATGATCATATTTTGAAAGTCGTTATCCTGGGTCAGGCTTTCTTGGCCTTTTTCCGCGGGTTTGTTCTTGTTGGAGTCTAACATTATGGGATTAATTTCTTCAGTGGGAGATTTGTTTACTTGAGTGTTGCTTCTCATGGATTTGCACTTTGACTTTGGCATTGTCATTTTAACTCTTAAGATCTCTCAATTTCACTAAACTGAATTATTTGGCCTGGGGTACTGATGGGCGGGGCCTGAACGGGGACTTACCTAGGGAGCGGGGTGAGGCCCGGGTGGACCGCGTGCGTGTCCCGACTGGCGGAGCGGGGGTGGGGCGAAAAGGGAGGATGGGCGCGTCGACGTGGAGCTATTTAACCCGAGGGCAGCTGGGGCGGGGCCCGGGCGCAGGGGGAGGTCCTCCTCGTCCCTCGGCCCCCGCGCGGCTCCGGCTGGATGGCGGGAGTCGGAGCCGGGTCCCCGTGGGCTGACCTGGGGTCCTAGAGCGCGCGTTGAGGCCCGGCTGGATCTCGCCTACGCGTCCCGACCGGCGGAGCGGGGGTGGGGCGAAAGAGCTCAAATTGATTTTAAAGTTATGTCTTACTCTAAAATCATATTCCATTGATCTCTAGTGTGATTGTTATGCAAAATTACATTTGTATTCATTCATCTATGAATTAACTTTTTGGCTTTCATTTTTCTTCTTTCAAGTGCCTATTTTTTAATGTTTTCTAAAATTTGAACCTTTAGATAGCAAAGATATTATCATATATTGCTGTGGAGATTATATCATAGTTAAGCACAGGTGTCAGCTTGACTGTTGAGGGTTTGATCTCTGGGCACAGTTGTAGAGAGTTGATGGTTGAGTTAAGCCCAGAGCAAACCTGAAGGAGGTTGTCTAGCTGATGGGGAAGACCCAGCCCATGGTGGGTGGGATTAGGCCCTGGATAAACCACAGAGAGGTGGTTGAGAGAGTCGGCATCCTTCTGTTATTTGGCCAGACATGCTGGTCTGGCAAGTAAGGATTGTCCATCTCTCAGCCGTTATGCAGTGATGGTGTGGCCAGTTCCCTCGGTCCTGGTATTGGTGCATGCTCTCCCATCAAGCTGGACTGAGAACTGTAACCGGACTACTGTAAGGAAATAAACCCCTTGTTCCCTTAAGCTGTTTGATGGTCATTTATCAGCAACATTCAGGCTGACTGCAACAGATTACAATTGTGACTAATTAACAACTGAAACCTACAGTTCTGGTTCCATTCAGTAGACTAAGTCGGATTGTCCTTTCCATGTAGGAGATACTTGTCAAATCCCCTGAAAACTATAAGAGTAGAATAGAAGAGAAGAACAGAAGAGAATTCCCCTTTACCTGTCTGTCTGTAAGCTGAGACCTCGTCTTCCTTTGCTTTGGACTCATAATCAGACTGGACACTATACAACTATCTCTCTTAGGTATCTGATTATCACCTGTAACTATTCAGATTTCTCAGCTTCCATAATAATGTGAGTCAAACCCAGATGACCCAATGGATCTCCTACTATCTCAGTTTCTCTTGAGAATCCTCATTAATACAATGTACCTTTCCATTTTCTCCCCATGTTTGTCATTGTGTACTTAATTCTTAAATCTATCTGGAGGATTTGATGAAAACTGAATCACCAAACCTAGTCATTTTTGTTGTTTTCCTTAATGACACACCTGCCTTTCATGTCTGAAGACTCTACCAAGTATTCTTTCTTCTGCCATCACTCTGTTTGACACCTGTACCTATCTCTCTTCTCCACTGACTAGACATCCTCACTCCATTCACAGCTTTGGATGATATACATGCCTTCTTTGACTATATAAATAATACTCAATGACCTTGGGTCTCAGTGTCATGCTCTTTTCAGACATTATTCATCTCTTCTAAACCACACCTAATATCAACAGGTGTCTGTGGAATAGTCAGTTTAGCCACACTGCTGAGATCACCCATGTCAGAGATTTATTTCCCCCTTTAAACTATTAATGTTGGTCTGCTGAAAAGTTTCTGGCTTATACTGCCTGTGACACTGAATAGCACTGTGCAGCCAGAAGCTTCGAGAAGGTCATTTAGAAGGTTTGAACCACAGTTAATTAATTTGAAAACTATGATAATGAATCTTAGGCACATCAGAATCATTCTGTTGTTAATTTAGAAAATAGCTTTAAAATAGAGTTACCAGATAAAATGCAAGGCACCAATTAAATTTAAATTTCAGATAAACAGCAAGCTATAATTCTATGGTAGAATGCTTGCCCAGCATATATGAGGCCCTAGGAGCCACTGATCCCTAGTACCGTCAAAGAAAAACCCACTGTATGTCTGTACATCTGACCAATGAACACAATTTACATCTCAAAGGGGGTAAGACATGTATAGCTTATTCTGGAGCTAAATATGAGTGAATATGGTCCTGGGAGCACAGATTCACCTTGCCCCAAATTCCATGTTCCAACATGGTAACAGTTTGGTTAAATTTTATAGTTATAAAACAATCATAAATCAAGATAATTTTAAAATATGTTGTTTGAACTGTCAGGTAAAGTGGATTACAACACACAGGGAAGTCTGTGCCTTAGACCTCAGATGCTCTCTGATGACATTTTTGGTCTTTGCTTGGTGGAAGTTGGGGTCTGATTGTGCATTTCACCTGATGTTGGGTCAGATAGAGAGATGAGCATGTACTGTACTCTTAATGGCTGTTAGAGAGGGAAAGAGGGTCCTAAGAGAGTCTGTAACATTCCAGTCACATAATTGTGGCTCTAATTAGTCAATCAGCCTTGTAAGTTTAACTTCTTTCTTAGAGTTTTCATTCAAATAGCAAGTAAATCATTACTTACCAAGTAAAAGTAATTAATGAGATGAAAGTACAGAAGAAATAGAATGATGTTTGGCTTACTGTCACCCTGATTAACTGTACATTAACTTGTTTGATATGATGTTTATGATATATGATATGATATGTATATAAGATATGACTATCACACATATCTATATGATGAAGGGGATGAAGGGGTGTTGGCTCACATCATTTTGGAAGCTGAGAATTTCTACTAAGTACCAGCTGAGGGAGGATGCAGGACGTCATGGTGCAATTCCAGTACGCGCTGGTTTGAATATGATTTATCTATTTCTTTCCTGTGGAGAGTTTCAATGCTTGATTCTTAGCTATTGGAGAGAGAGGTGTTTGGGAAAGCTGGAGCCTTGCTGGAGGAAGCACAGTATGGGGGTGAACTTCAAAGTTTGGTAATCATGAACTCTCTTTGATGAATGTAGTAATGTGAACAGTTTGGGACTGCCAACTGCCATGTATTCTGCTATGCAATTCCCTTTATAATGAACTACACCTACTCTGGAATCATAAGCCAATGAATAACCTTTTCTCTCTTAAGCTGTCTGGGTCAGAGTATTTTCTCACACCAACAGAAGAGAGACTGCAATACAGTCCAAACCCCAAGGCCTGACACCCAGAAGTGCCAAGGTCAGAGGGATGCACCGGTTCACACAGAGAGCAAACTCATCCTTGCTGTCTTTCTTGCCCTGTCTAGGTTCTAGAATAACTGGATGAATCTCACCTACTCCATCTGGTACTGGCTCAGATGCTAATTCCAACCAGATTCGCCCTCCCAGACACACCCAGAAATAATTTTGACCGATTTACTGGGTCATGCCTTCCCACAATCAGTTGACACATTACAATTAATCACAGCAGTCACTAGTTTCCACAAATGACATCCTTCCATGCAATCTTCGGGACAGCAATAAAGGAAGCAGAAGGAAAGAATGGGAGTAGGCATCAAATTGTCTTTCTGGAAAGTTCCTGGCGGAATCTGATCTTGTGTGAGTCTCTTGCTGAGGGTGACAGCTGTGAGGCCCATGGCAATGCTGATTCATTCTCAAATTAAAACAATAAAATTTACTAACAACTCTCCAAATCCTCCCGCTAAGAGATCCATAAACTGTTTTCTCTTTTCTACAACTCCCTGAAATTACTTCTCCATCTCCTTTTCCTTTTAACTACAGAATTTAAGTACTCTTCTAAAATCTCAGAACTCTATTTCTTCTCCCAGTTGGCTCCTAGCTTTGGTCTTGCTCAGTTTTTATTCTCTTCTTTTTTTTTTTAATTTTTCAAACTGCCTGGTTTCCTAAGAACAGGGGCTGAAATCAGACTTATGCTCTGATTCTCCTCTCTCTCTCTCTCTCTCTCTCCCCTCCCTTTCTCTCTCTCTCTCTCTCTCTCTCTCTCTTTCTCTTTCTCACATACACACATGCACATGCACACACGCACTCACATATACACATACACAGAGTTATAATATTTTCATCTGTAAAAAAGAACCTGATGATATTGCAGGAATTTTCTGATAATACTGCAATAAAACAGAAGCTTTACTAGGCCACTTAGAGATGCTTTCAGGCCTTGGAGATAGTGGTTTTATTTCTTTTTTATTCCCATGCAGTTCCCAGAAGAAAGAAGACATATTGGTACCACTGAACACCTATATGATGGTCAGAAAAGCAAATACAATAATCTGAGGAATGGAATCTGGTCAAAATGATCCGTGAATGCAGATGCCTCCACGCCTACAAGAGTGCTTTCCTTTTTTGGGTGAAGATATTCATCAAAAATTCTGGGGGCTGGAGAGGTGGCTCAGGGGTTAAGCCTCTGCCTTGCAGGTGGAAGGTCCTGAGTTCGGATCCTAGACCCCACGTATAGACGCCGGGTGGAAGCGGGGGCGGCCTGCGCTTCTGGTCCTGGTAGGGCGGAGCCTGTGAATCCCGGGACAGAGTAAACAAGGAGGAGGTGGAGGAGGTCCATGGTGGTTTCTGAATTCGCCCGTGGTTCTACACACACACACACACACACACACACACACACACACATACACACACACACACATACACAATTGAATAAATAATAAAAAAAATTTTTAAAATTCTCTCCTAAGCTGCCTCACAATCACATTCACATCACTCGGCTTATTTGAAGACTGCTCACATGCACAGCAGAGTTCCTTTCGCCTTGCAATGATTTTCTTAAGTAGGTAGGAAAATATTTTCCCTTGCTTCACCAAGGCAGTGGCAAAAGCCTCAGGGAATAAGTGTGGAAAAAGGAAGCGCAGTTGGGAAGTCCACCCATGCTCGCGTGCATGATGGGTGTCCTCGGGCCAGTTCTGGCTCAGCAGAAGCTGCATAAATTGCTGAGATGTTACAAGCCTCCCTGATTCATTCAGACCTTTGTTAAGGTTAAGTAATATATTTGAACTCATAGCTAGATAGAATCCTGGAAAATGTTTAATCTCTCATTCAGAGATGACTAGAAGAGTAGCATTATCTATTAGAAAATAACTATAGGCTGAAATCTGAAAAGCTTTGTTTCTAATTTCAATGGAGCTATAATTGAATTTGAATAAGCCACCTAATCCCTCCAGGTCTATTATAGCAATATGAGTCCAACTCTATTGTAAGGTTAGTGGGACTATGAGCCCCATGCGACAAGATATTTTCATCAATATTTATTAACAATTCAGAATATATCTCTCCCTCCAAATTACTAATATAAAAATATTAATACCAATCACTTTGTGGTATTTCTGTCAACTTTACTGAGGTAGCTGAAAGAAACGTATGCATTGTAAGCCTGAGGATACAAGAAGAAAAACAACTCTCTAAGTGAGAGAATACAGCTGGAAATTCATCTGCTGTCTCACTGCCCATTGATCAGTCCCCTCCTAACTCAAGGATGTCATCATTCAACACCCATTCCTCAGATTCTACTAAATGCCAGCACTGGGCACGGGAAACAAAATTTATTTCCAAAGCCTCTGTCAGAAGGGCCTTGAGTATTAGTGGAGTTTGTGTCTTACAGAGAAGGCCAGGACAGCAGCAGAGACTGTTGAAATGTTAAGAAAAAAAATGGAAACTGAATACATTGCCAGAAAAATTCTCAAAAGAGTATTGGGGGGGGCTGCAATTGTGTTTTTAAAAATAAGTCAAAGCTGTGTTGGATGTGTTTTACTTAGATAAAGGATAGGACTCTGACTGCAAATGTTCTGATGTCCTTTCTGTTACCTAGCTATAACACTGTGAGTTTGATGCATTTCTGATATTAAAATAGTTAGGTGCCCCTAAACACCTGTTAGCCTAAAACACATATTCGTCTCAAAGATACAATCAGAATTAAAGTGCGCACTTTCCACATTTTTCCCTCTGTTCACATTTGGTCCCCTCTATGTTTTTGAGAGATATTTGATACAGTCACTTCCTTTCTGAAATAAAAGCTAGAAAATTAAGGTTGGTGTGGGTTTTTTTTTGCCTCTTTTATATGTAAAAATATATATATATGAGGTGGGTACCATATATAGAAAACAACTTCGGTATGTGATTTTTTTTTCAGTTTTTCTTTAGATTCAAAGTTTTCTGAATGAAATACTAAGGAGGTCATGAACGCTGACTGGAGATTTTGAGTTTGTTACAGTCAGTTTGAGGTTGCTGTGAAAACACATCTGAAAGAAGTCATATTTAAGGAAGGAAGGTTGACTTGTGCTCATGGCTTCAGGCCTTTCAAAACCAAGGTTGCATGGTGCACGTTTTAGGTCTGGAGCAGGGCAGTATACACATGGGAGAAGGAAGCTTCTGACTCCAGGATGGAAAGCGGCAAAGAGGGAAAGAGCTTTCATGGCAAAGTCCTCTCCTCCAGCTCATCAAGAGAGACAAGAACATAGAGTGGAAATCTTGGGTACTAAAATTGGATGAGTGAAGGGAAATGCTTCTATCAGTGGGATGGCTGGAAGAGAGGCAACTTTGTATGCCACGAGAGGTTTGAACCCCACAAGAGTAGACAAGCTGGAGGGAATCCTGGATTCTATAGACGCAACAGACAGGAGGTTGGGAGGGAATGGGATGGATTGATGAAGGGAAAGGAGGAAGATGGGAGGGAGGGGGATGAAGGGAATTATGGACGAATACTCAATATGCTTGTAGAAGTATAAAAGTAAAATAATAAAAAAGAACTGCCGCCATAAGTAACAATAACAATAAACAAAACATCGATGTAGGTAGAGCCGTCATGATCCAATCTCCTCTCAAAGATATGGCATCAGAACATCTTTGCATTGGTGACCAAACCTTCAATCCTTGGACTTTAAGAGACATTTCAGATACAAACTGTAATGAGAAATGAGCCACCAGAAAGAGCGAGACCCCAAGGGAACTACTTCCTGGTAAAAAGAGTGACAGATACCATCACTGAGCACAGAAACAAGTTTGGGGGAGAGCAGGCCAAGGTGTGTGTAGATCAGCTAGTGAAAGCATAGACTCCTAACTGCATGCTCATGAAGAGGGGTGGTCCGTGGAGCTGAGCTCTGCCAGTGTAGAGAAGGTCGAGGAAAATCATGTACATTTGTGCTAATCAAGAAAAGTGATTTGGAAGTTCCGCCGGAGTTTCTTTCACTGCAGAAAGTTCAGAAGGATATGCAATCGACTGGTCTTTTTTTTTTTTTTTCCTTCCCCTCAGCAGCATTTGACATTCCAGATACAGACTTAAAGAAGCTAGATAATTGAGTTCACCTAGGATGGAGCTGCTGCCAAATGGATACTTTGAAAAGGCAGTGGGACAGGGGATTTATTTCTTGAAGGTCTGATTTTTGTTTCTGGTTACAATGAGAAGTACAAAGAGCTCTCCATCTTCGTGCTATGGTGAAAAGAAACATTAAAATGTTAATTGTTCATGACTTGCAAACTGCATAGATAATAACGGTGGAAGGCATTCATTAGCAGAGAAAAACTATATAAATTGTGACTTTTGTAGTGCATTAAGCAACACTTCAGTCTGCATTTTAAATTCCTGTTATCAGGAACAACCCCAACAAGAATAATGAAATAAGTCATTTTCTTATATTTATAGCATATGCTCGTTATTCTCCATGTCTTAGAAAGAGCAGCCTATACAAATGAATTTAAGTAAGTGCTTTTTCATTAGTATAAATAAAATGTTAAGTAGTCTAAGGAGCTGCTGTAAATACTGTAGGCTAAAGCACTTTCTGCAATCTTTCCCTTGAACGATGGTGGCAGTTAAAAGAACATTTCAATACTTGTTCGTAATAACGGCAACATAAACCCAAAGAAATAAAAATCTCTTTTCTTGGAAAGCACATGATATCCACAGTAGGAAGGTAGAAGTGTAAGATGGGTCTCGCACCCCCACCTGATACCCATAGGATCAATATATGCTATAAGAAAAAATAGGAGAAAAGTTTTCTAGTGTTTCCACATATGTGTCCTATTCCTCTCCATAATCATTAATTTGGCCAGCATTCTCATTCTCTCTCACTCACTGTCCTCTCTCTTGCTTTCTCTTTCCCTCCTCTCTCCCTTTCTTACTCTCTCCCTCTTGTCTCCTTTACTTATCTCCATCTATATGAAAGAGAGAGAGAGAGAGACAGAGAAAGAGAGAGAGAGAGAGAGGAGGCGGCCAGAGGTCAATGTTTGTTGTCTTGGTCAATCAAGATAATTTTTGAGACAGGGTTTTTCACTGAACCTGAGTTTACAATTCAGCTAGTCTGAATGACCTCAAGATCCTTCTGTCTATACCTCCCCAATTCTGAGATTATAGACTCATTCCCAACTTTTGACATGATGTCGTAGATTGAGCTCAGATCTTCATCACCTGTGTGGTAAGCATTTCATGGACTGAACCATCTCCTTCTCCCACTTCTTTTCTGCTGTTAGTACTGAGAATTAACTCATTAGTTTTAACTAGGTCTGCAATGTTATTCACAATGTGACCCTAAGGTACTTGCAAGCTTCTTTCACTAAGAGGGTTAAGACAAAACAACCCTACTCTGTAGAAGGGAGCACTTTCATGCCTTGATGTACTGCCTGGAATGTTCTAGTCATTCCAATCTTTCTTAAATAGTTCTATCTCCCCATAGCTTCCTTCCCCCAGAATCCTATCTTAAATAGGCTCTGTTATTTACTTGTCACATTGTTTGGTAGAAATGACTCTTTTTGAATCATTTGGCTAGCCATAATAGTTAATAACATTAGGAAACTTGCTAAAGAGTATTAAGCAGGAAGATTGAGAAGTCAAGTCTAACCTGGACCACACTAGGTATAGTGATGCAGGCTTATAACCCCAGGATTGAGGAGAGCGGGACAGGAGGATCACATCATGAGTTCAAGGCCAGCCTGAGCTACATAGTGAAAACCTGCCTCACAAAATAGAAACAAACATATGATCCCTTTTCTGTAATCTCACCTCTTATGGTCAGGGACCCTCACTAAGTTCTCAGGTGGAGTATCAGAATGACAGCGACTAGGTGAACTTCAAAAGCATGGAGTCTGATTTTGTTGTGATCACAGAACAAATCTTCCCCCAAAGGACTATGATGCAACACAATGGAAAAGAAAGACATAAATAGTCATACATGGCACATAAACTATTACATGCACCTCAAACTGTTCAGTTAGAAACAACATTGAACATCCACTTCTTTTTTTTTTTTAAATTCAATTGTGCATATGTGTGTATGTATGTGTGTGTGTGTGTGTGTGTGTGTGTGTGTGTGTGTGCATGTGTGTAGAACCATGGGCGAATTCGGGAATCACCATGGACCGCCTCCACCTCCTCTTTGTTTACTCTGCTCTGGGATTCACAGGCTCCGCCCTACCAGGACCAGAAACGCAGGCCGCCCCTGCTTCCGCCTGGCGTCTATACGTGGGGTCTAGGATCCAAACTCAGGACCTTCTGCCTACAAGGCAGAGGCTTAATCCCAGAGCCACTTCTCCAGCCCCGAAAATCCACTTCTTTCAGCCCAGGTGCACTCACTAAGGCATTACCTTCCATGCGCTTTGTTTAGTTCTTGTCTGCTGCATGCTTTAATCACTAGAATATTGCTTGATGAAGGGGAAGCCTTGGTACGGTTCCTTGCTGCATCCTCCGGGCCTGCATGTAGGAAACACAGGAAGCCTTAATTAGGAGCAAGGATTACACGTATGGAAGTTCACTGAATCACCCCTTCACCTGGAACTCCAGTTCTAGATCTGTCTTTCTGGTCCCTTTCATGCCTCCTGCTCTCCCCCCTGTACCCCACGGTGTATGTCTATGCACTTCCCAGTATGGCCAAGGAGCCCAAAGTCTCAGTCTGATTACAGGGGCTGGGACAGGCCTGCAGCACGTAGTTCCCCCCATGAACACCCCGGCTCTAGGAAATTCAGTTTCTGTAACTTGGCTTTCTGAGGGTGTACACCTCTGTCAGGCGGCTTTACATTAACGGCCATTTCAAAGAGGAGACAGCTTGGCAAAGCAAAAGGAATTGAGCCCAGCAAAGAACTCATCTCCGAGATTAAATCTTTGAAGATTCTCAGATAGCCATTATTAGCCTGGCTCCCTTCCAGCTGGGAGAGTCAGCAGAATGATCAGCGTCTTATCTCCCAGGTTAAGGATACTCAGAGCCCATTTCTTTTTGAGTGTATAAAATAAAAAATTTACTGAGTGGCTACTTCCTGTGTTTGGCAGTTTGAAAGATACACAGGCCTTTTCTAGAACAGAGTGGGGATTGGCAACAGCCAGTTTTCACAAGCTGAAAGAAGCTATCAGTCTTTATGAGGGAATAATTGCTGCATGTTATATATATTCTGTAGAAGTGCTGATTAAATAGTTGCAGTATTTAATTTCCAAAGCCAGTCTTAGTTTCCAGGTAACCTAAAAAGCAACACTAGCTAATATCCTCAAAGTGTTTAAGAGATTACTTTGCAATTTCAACTTTTAACAAATTGGCCCAATAATCCAACTGTTTCAAGACATACACATATCTACATGTATTTTACTTCAACTTTCATTAAATTATGAAGTGATCTCTTCTTCTAATTATCTCACTCATCTTTCTCCTGTTAGTTTTTGTATATAGATTAAAAGTTTCTTGATAGCAAAAAGTAACTTTACCAATGTTCTTATAATAATCAGAGTCCAGCAAAGTTCTCTTGATCTCTCAAGAAATATGTGGTTAAATAACTAATATTAGGAGTCAATGTTTTGTTGCAATACATAAAAACCTCTAAGGCCCTCTAAGTTCCATCTATTAAACCCTAAGTAGTTGGCACTGATACACAGACAGAGATCCAAATTGAGTCAAGCTATTCTGAAGAATCATATTTGGACACATTCACATTCAATTGCATCTGGACTAAAGGACTGGAACTTTTACTGGAAGTGGAAAATGTGTCTTTTGCCAACTTTCTGTAATTCTTCAAAATGCTTCAGGATACATACTGATGGATTCCAGTGGACTCATCCTTTTGACCTCAGTGAGTAGAGTCCCTGCCTGGACTCTGTGCCTTAGAATTTCTATCTCTGGAAACTTTGGGGTACCCCTTAAAAGTTTCCAAGTTCCTCTTCATGCTAGAGCCAAAGGAAATGATTAGTACCATCCACACAAGATGATCTATGCACCGACTGGACCCCGGTACTCTGCTTACCATTTCTTTCTGTAGAATCCTTGCTGGCATTGCATTCTACATTGTATATAGACTAGAAAATAAAAACCTCCAAGGATCCTAGCTAGAAGATTATGTTGTGTTCCTATGTCTGGAAATTCCTCTAGAAGAACTGATTAGGTTACCCATATCACAAGAAGTTCTAAGATTTCTATCTAGAGGACTGTGTGATGCTCCCATGTCTGGGAACTCTTCTAGAATGGTTAGGATGCTCATATCACAAGAAGCTGTAATAGGGTTTTATTATGGTCCTTTTTCTGTAAATTCTGCTAAAAGGATGGTCCAATAAGAAAACCATTCTCTGGCAGACATTTACTTTGCAATTTTGCACCAGTTTGACATTCTAACTTTAATGGCATTCACATGCGAAGAGGGATAAGTTAGGATTCTGGGCTGCCAATTGCTCATTTCAGACTCTGAGGACTTTCTTGCTTGTGGGACCTTCACATCCACTTTGACTCCATTGCAACCATGCAGTAAAGCTGCCTCCGTACAACCAAACATAAAAGTTGTGGCAGACATATGTTCCCGGGGTCTCCCCACCACTGGGACTATCCATGTGGTATATTTGCTATATGTCTGACCTCAACATATGACTATACATATATGCTTTAAGAAATTTCAAAAAAAAATTGTCCTTGAGTCCAAACATTGTGCCATCTTACTCACAGCTTAAGAAGGAAGGGTCTAGTCCCTTGGGTTAATCTTCAGTTAGTCTTTACATGTATTAGAGAAAGTCACTATAAGAAATTAACACAGGGTCTGGAGAGGTGGCTCAGGGGTTAAGCCTCTGCCTTGCAGGCGGAAGGTCCTGAGTTCGGATCCTAGACCCCACGTGGGCGGAAGCAGGGGCGGCCTGCGTTTCTGGTCCTGGTAGGGTGGAGCCTGTGAATCTCTAGGCAGAATAAACAAGGAGGAGGTGGAGGTGGTCCATGGTGGTTCCCGAATTCGCCCGTGGGTCTACACACACACACACACACACACACATACACACACACACATACATACATGCACACATGTACAATTGAATAAAAAAAATCTCTTAAAAAAGAAAAAAGAAATTAACACAGATTCAGTAGCAGAAAACAACAGAAATTAAATTTAACACTAACCTGCAGGCCAGAAGTTCAAGATTAGTCTCATTCACTAAAATGTTTCCCTTGACTCCCCCTGCTCCAGTGGCTGTTAGAATTTCTTCGTGATATAGCATCTAACATTTATTTCCACCACTGGAATACTTCCTCCTTATCTTTCCAAATCTCTATCTTCTCTTAAAAAAAATCTGTGATTGCTCTGAACCCACATGAACAGTTACTCATAATATACCTGTCTTGAGATCTATTGTTTACTTATATGTGTAGGGATTCTTTGGCCATATAATATATAAGATAGAATTCATTTCTTCCAGGGATTCATGCCTAGATATGTGTGAGGGCTATTGAGTCTATCACACAGACAAGAATGCATGATCTATGAAAACACACTCCACTCTTCTATGCATATCACTCTTTATGTCCATCTCATTGTTGGTGGCATGAAGAAGTTGAGTAAGACTTCATTTTATGGCTATCAATATTGATAACTCAGTCACTAAATGTTTACCTTGCAGACCCAGAGGCCCAAACTCAATCTCTGTAATACACACACACACACACACACAGGTCAAACATGGTAGTGAAAGTTTTACTCTCAGTGCTCAGGTGTCAGAAACCAGAGGAACCTTGAGGTTTGTTAGTCAGTCTACTGACTAACTTGGCAAGCTTTAGTTCACTTCTATGAGGGACCCTGTCTTATAAAAAAGAGTACATAACTGTATAGTGGACAGTACTTTAGGAACAAAACCAGGAGATATCCTCTGGTTTACACATGCATAAGCAAACAAAATATGTGCCCTTGAATATGTACAGAGGGAGAGAGAGAGAGAGAGAGAGAGAGAATCATATTCTAGCAAAGTCTAGATGCAAGATGTCATTTACGCTATGTTATTGGAAAGAAATAAATTTAAATATTGTTGTGTCACAGTTCCTCTCCAGTGATGAGCAAGACTTGCTTTTTTTATGAACAACAGACACTTATTTTCTCACAACTTAGAAGGTAAGAGGTCAGAGCTCAGGATGTTAGCAGAGTCAGAATCTGGTGAGAACTCCCTAGATGTCTTCCTCTATTTATAAGGTTACCAGTCTTATTAAATCAGGACTATGCACTCAATACTGCCACATTTAACCTTCCATTAATAACAGCCCTATCTAAAAATGCAGTCATGTCATTGATCCCTTTGTAAGAGTGGAGGGTTTCTTCTAGTTCCTTCCTATTCTGATACAAAAGTCTTCAAATGCTAAGCTGACTTATGTATGGATTATTTTACTCATAACCTACACAGAGCTTCCTGAACACTTTAAATCACTTCTAGGTTAGTGATAGTGTAAAAGTTATGTCACTTAGTATTATAGTATATTACTTGGGAGACAGTGACAGGAAATAGCCTGTTTATGTTCAGTATAGACAAGATTTTGTAAATATTTCTCCATTCAAGGCTGAAGGAATCTGCAGATGAAGAACCTGGGTGTGTGAGGAGGAAATGTAAAGTCACAATGGGGTTACTTCTTCCACAGGCAACTTTGCGTGTGGAGGGGGATACAAGTCAGACCATAATAAGTAATATGACTGAATGTAACTGAAAGTAGTGGGCTCATCTTCAGACAGGGTAGGTAGGAAAGGCCTCTTCAAGGGTGTGGTACCCTGGATTTTGTGCTGCAATCCAGTTTTTTTTCCTTTAATTTTTTGGAGGGGAGACATTGAAGCCTTGGAAGCCTGAATTGAGATTCCTGTTTTGCTAAGATTTGCTTTTTGAGTCACCATCAATGAGAAGAGTCCCTGGTTGATAGTGTTCTTCGATGATACCCCGGATGGTGCGGCATGGTGGGCATGCAGAATAGAAGACATTTTGCTTCCATCAACACATAGCTCTCAGGAGACCGTTATCACCCTTTCTAATGGAGAGAGATGGAATTATTCCTGAATGGCACATTTAGCAATAAAGAACACAAAGAGGCAATTTTTAGAAAGATATGGTCCTTACATGGTATGAAATAGGCTTCTGGAAAGATGGCTAGTTGAGTAAAATGCTTGCCATGAGGGCATGAGGACCAATGCTAAGCTCAATGGAACCCATGTAAAACTGTACATTGTAACATGGGTCTCTAATGCTAGGGCTACACAGCAAGATGAAGGCAAAAATGGGAGGATCCTCAGAAGGGCCCTGGCCAGTCTATCTGTTACATGCAGAGGTATAACAGTTACTCTAACTATTGCTATGAGAGAGCACCCAAAGTCAAACAACTTAAGGGAGAAAGGGAGATTCATTTAATTTCCAGTTCCAGAGGGGGAAAACAGACTTTCATGGCAGAAGCAGCACAGCCAGCTGGCTGAAGCTGAGGATAGGTTACGTCACACCCATCAAAGAGGCTGAGAGCTGCAAGACTTCCCAGTCTTCTGTTCTGTGGCTCCTTTTATCTGCTCCGCTACTGGGAGGTTCCAATGAGATCTGGGGAGGTTCTGATTGGATCTAGGGCTGATCTTTGTATTCTCTAGATAATCTCTTCAGGTGGTCTCAGTTGATCTTGTCAGGTGTGGTCTCAGCTGCTTTTAGTTAATGCCGTGTATATCAAGTTGGCACACAGGATTAACTATCACAGGAGGAAAACAACAAAGCTTCTCAAGGTAAAAGGTAAAGACCAATACTCAAGGTTTTCCTCTGACTTCCACATAAGCACTGTGGCAATTGTACTCTCTCACACACACAAAATGCAGATGCACAATATGTACATATATCATTCACACACATGATAAAAAATGAGACTTTTTCTAATAATGGATTGGGACTAAAATATTTAATTAACTTTCTGTTTCATTGACCTAAATCTTCATTAACAATACTTTAATTCCAAAGGACATGTGGACTCAAATTGCTTATATATAAGCTTACCACAAAATATTTACCTGGAGGGGGAGGCTGAACATCAGAAGCATCATGTGTTGTGCACATGGCGGGAGTGGGCTAATGAAAGAGATTTAGGTTAAAAAATTTTATCAGTTTACTTGCTTTTATTTCACATGCTACTTGTCTAAATTCATATGAAAATTTAAAGAACTATTCTAAGAATAAGACTTTGTAAGCATTTTACATGCATTTTATCTCCTCAGCTGAATAGATCATTCCAGGAGAGTATGAACTGTTGCAGTAGTCTTCAGGAATGTTCATTTGGAAAATGAATGAGCACACACTTTCTTCCTTGCAAGTTTATAAAGTTAATAAATACTTGCTAAAGGGCTAGGGAGACCACTTGATTGCTAGATACCACAGAAAGACAGCTTTCTGTGCAAGCATGAGGACCTAAGTTCAAATCCCCTCCAATCAATATAAATGGAAAGATGGATGTGATCACATAAGTCTGTAACTCCAACACTGTCCAGGGGGCAGAGGACAAGACACCACATGCATGTAATACAAAGACACATACACAATTATTAAAAAGCATGCTAAAAAGAAATGAGCAAATACCCAGTTTCCATATTCATCCCTTTCCTAGTGACCATCATGTCTGTGCAAATCTTGAACACAATAAAATATTTGATTCAACAATTTCAAACTTAGATTTTTGAATCAAATTTCTTTCACAAAGTTTGTTTCTTTACAAATTCCCAAGGCATTTTGCTGCAAATATCTCCAGTGTAGGTTGTTTCCAGGGAGAGCACCTGCTTTCCAGAAGGTGTTGAAGAAACATGTAACATCTTTTTGTCTTGTCATAATAATACCAGAAAATGATTGACATTTTGTGAACATGGGCCTGAAATCTGTACCTGGAGCCCAATAAAAGATAGTGTTGTATCTTATATGACATCTATATACATTAAAGAATCTGCTTTGAATGATCTGAGTTTCATTCATGCATCCACATTAATGTAAGATATTATATTTCTAAGAGCATATGACTTTAGTATACTTTTGAGTTTTCTGGGATTGTAATTTACATGCTAGTTGAGGAATGATTTTATTTTGTTCAAAACTTACATAATCTGGGAACCATTTTTGGAAAATTACATCACCAAATGGAAAACTTCCAAGGCAGTAAACACTCCATGCACTACACGTGTAACAGCTTGCATCAGTAGTTGTCCTAGTGAGAGTCAAGGTAGAGATGGGGGCAAGCATCTAATGTCTAAAACTATTACTACACTTTACCATTTTCAAATATATTGAGGACTAGGAAAATGACTCAGGGCTTAAAGCCTTTGCCTCACAAGCAAAGGACCTGAGTTCAGATTCTACATAAAAATGTCAGGTGGATATGACTTCAGCCAGGCAATTCTGCTCTGGAAAGTAGATCCTTGGAAAATATAGAGCAAAGCAATAAGGAGGAGAATAATCTGGGATGACATGGGGCTCCACAGGTATCTCACTCAAGTGCCCTCTTCTACATACACCCATTCAAATATGCAAGCCACACACAAACAAACAACATTTTTATATTGAAACCCATAATAGACATTTTTATATAGTAATTGTTGCAGCTAGTCTCCATGGTTGCTGATAAATCATCATCAAACAACTAAAGAGAACAAGAGGCTTATTTTCTCTAGCAATAGATTGGTTACAGTTCTTAGTCCAGCTTGGCAGGAGAGCACGCACTATCACCAAAGGATCAAGAGAACTGGACACATCATCTCCACATAACAGCTGAGAGAGGGACTTACTTGCCAGACCAGAACGTCTTGTCAAGTATACATAGGACGCCCCCTTTCTCAAACAGTTTCTTCCATTTTATTCAACTGCCTGGGATCTAGTTTCATCCACCATGGGCTAAGCCTTCCCGATCAAGTAGACAATCTCCTGCATGTTTGCTCTTGGCCTAACTCAACTACTTATTCTTACAAATGTGCCCAGAGTTCAAACCCTTTTCTTTTTTTAAACATTTTTTATTATTATTTCCGCTCATACAAACTTAGTAGGTACACCGGTTCCCTCCCTCCCTCCTCCTCCCCCCCACCTCCCCGCTCCCCCTCCCCTCACCCTTCCCTCCCCATCCCCCAGTGCCTCCCCCCCAAACCCGGAGAATCCTTAATGTGCATGCCAGACTCTCCTCTGGGCCCTCCTCTCCGATGACGTACAAGGACCCAGTGGCATTTCCCTGAACCCTTTCCTGTGTTCCCCT
This sequence comes from Typhlomys cinereus, assembly GCA_023101885.1. Taxonomy (NCBI): domain Eukaryota; kingdom Metazoa; phylum Chordata; class Mammalia; order Rodentia; family Platacanthomyidae; genus Typhlomys; species Typhlomys cinereus. The sequence continues at coordinate 4,387,097 of JALPQD010000099.1, read as the reverse complement.
TAAGCATAGTTCCCCTTAAGCATAGGAACACTACTGTGGCTGTCAATCCCTTGCCTCCAAGGATCTTGGTGCCTTTAGCAAATGCTAGACTTTGTGGGGTCAATAGTGTGTTGGACATTGCGTGGGCATGCAAAGTCCAATTATGATTGCTTCAGCCCTAACTTGTGTGGAGTATCTTGCATATCATTACTCCTCCCATCCTTGTGCTCTTACAATCTTACCACCCCCTCTTCCGCAAATTTCCCTGAGCTTCAGGATGGGGAGAGATTAGGCTGGGCTAGTTCTAGGTGGTTGATATAGAGTCTCTGAAGTTCAACCCAAATGTCCAACAGTTGATGAGTGGATAAAGAAAATGTGGTACATCTATACAATGGAATACTACTCAGCCATCAAAAATGATGAATTACTGGAATTTGCCGGGAAATGGATGTCATTAGAAACAATTATATTAAGTGAAGTATCCCAGACCCAGAAAATTAAGTGCCATATGTACTCCCTAATAGGTGGCTCCTAGTACCAAACCTACCCAGCCCACCTAGAGACACTCAAAGATAAATCTCTGTAATACCTACAGTAATTGCAAGAAGTATGAACAAGAGAGATGGGGTAGGAGAGCCGCACCAGAAACAAGGAGAGAGGGGACCATGTTACAGCAGAGAAAATAGGCCTCCATCAAGGACTTCAAGTAAGTAATGAGACACCTGGTTAAGTTCACAGACTTTCGTTCCTGATCATTTACAACTGAGGGGGTATGATCTCACCAGAAGGGGAGGGCATATAGTCTGGCAGATAAAAAGTAACCATTTTGCAAATGGGTGATTGACCCCTCCCTCACTGTGGTTTCCTACTTTTATTACATCTACCTTTGAATGTGCTCTTATAACAAGACTCCAGTTTAACAACTTTTTGTCTCTGGCCAGGGGGTGACATACAATGCCCATCAGGATGGAGTGAAGGGCATTCATTGCAGGAGCAGCAAAACTGGAAAAGTAAATCAACAAACCACAATCCAGAGTTCAAATCCTTAACTGTCAAGTTGGCACCTGTACCTATGACACTCCACCCCTTGTCAGTTTGACACAAGAACATATCACTTTTAAACCGTAACCTTCATCTTGTCCCTATAGGTATTGAATTTATCTTCTAAATACATTTAATCATAAAAGTCCGAAATCTCTTAACCATAAGATCCTGTCAAATCGAGTTAAATATTTCAGCACAGATAAAACATTAGGAAGTATTATGACACAATAAGAAAATATCAAGACTAAAGTTCAGCCAGTCAAATGCCACATCCTATAGTTCAATGTTCCTCTTCTGTTACTGATCATGTAGTCATAGGTGACTCAAAGTTCTGGGAAATTCTAGTCCTTCTTCATAGTCTGAAGTTGCACAAACACGATTTATCTGGACCGGGTTGAATCTCTACTCACAGCCATCCTCAGCACATATCCTATGTATGCAGCTCTTCTTTTCAATTGTCCCACATTAACTCTGGCATTTCCAACATCTTCACTTCTCAGTGGCAAACCAGACTTCAACTCCACAGCACTAAGTGCCCTTCCTGGGCCTCTCTGCAGGTCCTGCCACACACTGCCTGGGTTCTCCCCATTCTCTGAAACCTTGGAGGAAGGATCTACTATCTCTTTCCTCTTGCATCTTTGATGCCTCCAAAACTAGTACCATGTGGCCAACATTGTCAAATTCCACCATAACCTCTGGGTGAAGACAGACACTAGTATCACAACTGATTTAGCTTCTCTGTGCTGACTTCTCAGGGGAATCTCTATGTTGGGCAGAATCTCAACACACTTATGTTCCTTTCTTCTACTGTGCCAGTATAGAGCATAGGTTTTCCTACAATGACATTTACTACGTCAACAATTGCAGCTGCTCTTCTGTCTGCGCTTTCCACATCCAAAACTTCAAGGCTGCCAACACAGCTCTCCTCTGTTAAGTAAATCAGTCCATCATCTTTACATTGAATTTCATCACATGTTTCATTCCCTTCATCACAAACTGGGCTCAAATAATCCACAACTCTCTCATCATCTCTAGTCTCCAAGTGGCCCATTAAACTCCTCAGAGCAGTATTTGTAATCAACTGATTCAAAAGCTTTAAACATTTCAAGGCATCTTCAACAAAACCGTTCAAAATCCACAAAATCCACATAGCCAGATTTAAGATCAACACCCCACTTCTGGCACCAAATTTTGTTGCAATTGGCCTGCATGGTTGCTGATAAAATCACCATCAAATAACTAAAGTGAACAAGTTTTTTTTTTTTCTCCTGCAATAGTCGGGTTACAGTTCTTAGTCCAGCTTGGCAGGAGAGCGTGCACCATCACCAAAGGGCCAAGTGAACTGGCCACACCAGCATCATATAATGGCTGAGAGAGAGACAATCCTTACTTGCCAGACCAGCTTGTCTGGTTACATATACATAAGAAGGCCCCCTTTCTCCAACAGTGTCCTCCTGCCTGGGGACCCACCATGGGCTGAGCCTTTCCCATCAACTAGACAGTCTCCTATTGGCTTACTCTGGGCTTAACTTAACTACTAATTCTCTACAAATATGCCCAAAACTTGATGGCTAAGTAAGTAAGCCATCAAGTAGACACCTGCACCTAACTATGACAGTAATTATATCTATCTTATGTTGTCTTCATATTGGAATTCAGGAATTACACAGATTTTTAGTAAACACATTTATAAGTAAGTTGTTTAAATTACTTATGATAGATACAAGAGTTTCTAAGAGTAGTGGTACAGATCATTGATAGGCAATCATTTCTTTATGGAGTGAAGTATGGACCCAAGTATAGCCTGGAAAGTTTGAGAGTACAGATCCAGTTGACTTGCTACAGAGGAAGGAAGATATGTTCAAGAAATCAGTCTCTTTCAGTGTTCTTTTTCCCCTTTTCTGTCACTTAGGACTAACAGAGATGTTGTAACTGAAGACAGTATTCTTGGAGCTCTGAGGAAACAGCAGAAGAAGTGACATTACTTAGTCACCAAGACTGAACAAACCTAATCAGCAATGGAAAGAAAATGCAAGGCTGATATGGAAGTAACAATCCATTTCACTTGAGTTGATTCCTACTGTCTTCAGCAAGGATCAAGCAGATTACCTCCTGTTGGGGATGGATCTCAAGATCAATAAACAAGTCCTTTCAGATAAGATTAGAGGTGCTAAGTAAGTCTTTTCAACAAGATGAAGTAGAAATCCTATAAAGGAAAAGACTACTTTTTTTTTTTGAACACATTGCTTTTCTACATCCTAGGACAGTACTTCCCCATATTACAGTAGCTATTAAACACTCTAATGTATGTAAAGCAACACCAATGGGGTGGATTCTATTTTCCCAACTTCATTCTTATTACCAATCATTTTTAGGATGAAATTTTTAGGACTAAATCTAAATCCAGGGTTCAGCAGACCTCTTCGTGATGGCAGCAACATTTCAAAATGTAGTTTTTAATGATTAAATATGGTCAGAGAAATACAATGAGGTCATTATGGGTGGAGGAATTAATCTTCCCACCAGAAATATGAGCTGACAAGCAGGAAGGCCAAGGAGGGTTCTTCAGAGTCAGCCTCAGGAATATTGACTCCTTATAAGAAAAGCTCTGCTGGTCAAAAGTCTGCCTCGGTGGGCTTCCATTGGAAGTTTATTTTGAGTCTATTTATTATTCAAATACAAGAAGAATTCAGCCAAATCATGAATCACTGTCATTAATTATTCACTGGGATTAAGGAATCAGTTATAACCATGTCTCCCTTTAATCCTGTTTTATTAATTTATATTCTTGGCAAACTCTTCTGCTAAACGGATTCTAGTTTACCACAGGGACCCGGAGGAGAAATGGAAGGTCCCTAGGGTCAAAGATCAGCATTTGCTTTAATTTGATAAAATAAATTAGCATGGGATTATGGGTGCCATTAGCATAAAATTCCCACTTCTGCTGCTCAGACCTTCAGAAGAATGCTGAGTGCTGCTGTTGACTCTTGTGTGAATTTCTGTCTAAGGGAACTTCCAGAACATTCTGTCCTAAAGTGATCCAGTAGTGTGGGAAGTTTTTGTTGTTTCTGAATGTGTACAAGCAGGATGAGTGCGTGGGTTTATACACCTGTCATAGGTACAGCATATAGAGGAAATATTTCAAATCAGAAAGCATCTCCAGACCTCCAGTTAGCATCACTTTCCCACACTCACTGTGGAGCAATTAGGAATAGTCTATGTCCCTGAGATAAGCCTCTTATCTATCATGCCAACCAACATGGCAATATTTAACCATTTAACCTTAGGCTTTTCTCAGCAAAGCAAGAAAGCAAGAGAAAAAGAGAGAGAGAGAGAGAGAGAGAGAGAGAGAGAGAGAGAGAGAGAGAGAGAGAGAGAGAGAGAATAGAGAGAGAGCAAAGACTAACAGAGTTTTATACTTTTGAGATGTACTGGTGAAAGATCTGCTTCTTCCTCATTTGTTTGAAGGTTAGCTCATGAGTTTAAATGGAGATTCCATGTTTTCTGGGTTTAATTAAGCATACATTTTTCCTAGGTTTTTAAACAATTTTAGATTTTCATGATATTTAATAGTTGGGCTTCAATTTCTCAACTAAAAGGCAGTAGGTAGAATTTCATTTCCCATATTAGTTGCTTTTGCATTGCTAAGTTCCAAATATCCAAAAGGAACAGTTTGAGAGAGGAAAATGTGTCTGGGTTCACAATTTCAGAAGTTCAGCTCACCATGGCCGGGACATAGGAAAGCTCAGCCTGTAATAGCAGGACCACAAGGCTATAGGTGTTCATTCAGCAGCAGACCAGAAAGAAGAGTGATTAGAACTAGGGATCAAATTTTAATTTTCAAGGTTCTCTCTTTGTGACTCTGTCACCCAGGTGCCACTTGAGTGACAGTGCCTCTAGAACTTCTCATCCAGACTGAGAAAAAGTGTGCAAAACGCTCCTCTGAGGACATTTCAGACTCCAGCCATAGCATCTTTCCACAGAGCAGAGCCTAGTAATTTTATCCTGGGCTAGCATGGGCCTTCCTAACTTTGGTTCTGACATTCTTCGGGAGAAGAATGTCATCCTATTGAACCTCTGTATGATTACATATATTGCCTAGAACTCAAGGCTAGATGTCACCCATTCTTCCAAACAGCAAACATACAAATATGGATACACCTTCATTTCTGAAGCACATTCTTTTAGAGTTTTCACACCAACCTTGCTTTTGAGCAATTAAATCTATTTTAAAAGCATTCAGTTTAAAAAGTTTTGCGTGTTGGAAGAATATCACTTTTCTTCTGGCTTCACTTGTCTCATGCAAGTCATTACACATGCTTGTCAGAGGGGTGGTAAGATTGAAAGCGTCTGGAGTGGGACAAGGGCATATCCAGACACTATCTTCTGTATATCCCACAAGACCTGCATGGGAATTGCCCTAGAAATATTTCATTGTGGAAGGGGAAAGACCTCAAGATATACCACCCCTCCTCAAGAAACTGATGAAGGCTAATGCTGAAGGGAGAATGATGCAAAATGCTTTCCTCAATGACTTACCCACTGATATAAGATTTATGCTCCAGCACGTGCTCAGGCACGTAATGTCAAAAGCAGGGATGAAACCCAGTGGCCTGCACATGTGAAAATACTTGAAAATATAAGCAAGAAGAGTTATAATGGGAAGAAAATGAGGGATGGGGTCGGTTATTAGTGCATAATAAATAGTACTGAATTCACTATATTCACATATGATACACAGAAAAACAACAATTCAACAAATGTAAAGAAAATTTTGTGTGTTGGAATAATATTCTATTTCACTGTGATTTATACATGCTAGTCCACAGTTATCAGTTTTGGTTTTCTAAAAAATTAAATATTAAGGCAGGGATTGTTTTTTTCAAAATGTTCTCACCCCTTGTGCAATTTAGACATATAGATGTCGATTTGGCAATTGAAGGTTGAACACTGGGCGCATCTGTGAAGAGTTCGTAATAAGACGTGCGGAGCTGTGTCAGCAAGCAGCTTTCATCGACATGTTTCGCTGACATGCATCTAGCAAGTGAGGATCGCCCCTCTCGCGGCAACCCACCTGCCCAGGGCATGGTCCCGCCCACCGGAAACTGACTCCTCTTACGTTAATCAATCTCCTACAGGCTCGCCCAGGCTTCACCTTAACTTGTAACTCTTCACAAATGTATCCAGAGGTCAGTTTTCAATTGTCGAGTTGGCAACTATATGTGTAACTATCACAAAATAAATTCTATTCAATAGGAGAAATTGTGTATTTTTTTTCAATCGGAGACGTGCTTCAGGACTTTTGGCCAAGGATGTTTCTGTCTTGTGCAGAATGACACCTCCAGCTCCACGACATGGTTTCCAAATCTCGCTGTGCTCTGAGTGACCAAATGCTGGCTGAGCTCCTCTGCCCGTCACCCTTCACGTCTCGTTTCTGTTTCCCTTCCCCAAATCGGTGAGCAAAGTCCATCCTGGCATTAGCCTTCACCCCCCACCCCCACTCCCACCTCCCACCCCAGAGAGCACTGCTGGGCAGAGCAAAGCAAATGTTCACCAGCACCTCATTACCCTGGGACTGCTGCTGTCTGTTAGCAAATGAAAACCCTCAGACGGCTCTGCAAAAATGAATTATTTCAGTTCATGAAATTTGTCTATGGGCTCTTCAAAGTTATTTGATATTAAAAATGTGAGAGGAGCACTCCGCTGGGAGTCCCAGAGCAGCAATAACATTTAAATAAATTACAATTCTGACAACCTAGCAGTTTATTTTTCAATACCCCACCACTCTTCATGATAACTCTCTGCTATAACTGCAATGCTTCAGGTAGCAGCCTGTTTATCACACCTTGGTCATGCTACCTGTTCTGTCTGTAATCCAATTCAAAGTACTTTATCTTAAGAACACTCCAGACTACCCGCTCTCGTGTATCGCTGGAAATGCTTCCGCACCAGTGGCTGTGCTCTGTCCTTCTCCTCCGGCTGCTATTGGGATTCCTCACTCTTCAGTCATCTCCCTTATAGCTGGAGGTGGTGGCCAATGGTTGGGCTTGTGGGAAAGAAAACTAATTTTCCTTTCCCCATTTCTTTCTCTCTCCTCTCTCCTTCCCTCCCTCCCTCCCTCTCTCTCTCCCTCCCTCCTTCCCCTCTCCCTCCCTTTCTTCCTTCCCTCACCTCCCTCTTTCCCTCTCTTGCTTTCTCTCTCTTTCCTTCCTTCCCTCTCTCACTTCACTCCCTCTTCCTTTCCTCCCTCCTTCTTTCCTTCCTTCTTTCCCTCTCTTCTTCCTCCCTTTCTTCCTCCCCTCCTCCCTTCCTTTCTTTCCCTCCTTCCTTCCTTCCTTCATTCCTCTGTTCCTTCCTCCCTCCCATCCTTCTTTCCTTTCTTTCTTTTGTTCCTTCCTCCCTCCATCTCTCTTTTCCTTTCTTCATTGCTCTTTCTTTTATTTATCTCTTCCTTCCTTTATCTCTCTCTTCTTTCCTTCATTCTCTGTTCCTTCCTCTCTCAATTCTTCCATTCCGTTCTTCTTTCCTCCCTTGTTCCCTTTCTCTTCCCCACTTTCTTCCCTCACTCCCTGCCATTCTTCCTTCCATTCCTTCCTATCCTTTCCTTCTCTTCCTCCTCCTTTCTCCTCTTCATCTTTTTTCTACTTATCTCTTCCTCATTCCTCTCTCTCTCTCTCTCAAAGTTCTTGCTATAAAGCCATGTAGACTCAAAATCACACTCCTCTTACTCATTCTCCAAAATGTGGAGATTACAGGCGTGCACCACTTTGTCCAGCTCCAGACCCCCATTTGAAACTTGGCTCCCGAGATTGCTTTCTCTGCAAGCTGGCAGATAGTGTTAAGGACTACTCTTGCTGACAGCAGGAGATATTGATTCCTCAGATTCTTGTCTGTGAAAAATAGACTTATGTGGCCACTGGCCTGAGTTTCAAAGCAGATGATGGTCTGAGCATTTGGCAAGTGTATGTGTGAACATGGGGCTGGAGGTGAGCGGTTCCCTGTACCACCCGCCACATCCCCATGAGTGTCAGGAAAGTGGTAGAGAGCCTCCGACAATGTTTCGTCCATTCAGAACTAGTCCCTTCTCTTGGGCTTAGGGAGGCAGAGATGGACTAGGGAAGAATTCTGGAGGAAGAACCTACAGCTTCAGGCTGCACGAATCCCACTACCCACTCTTTGTTTGTGCCTGTTTTTGCTTCCCTCACAGCAATCCATTTGCTTATTTGTAAGATGTGAATATTAGACCAGAGCATGCTTTTCTGATGGAGTCAGCATTCCTTCCAGCCAGGTGAAGATGTGTTTTAAAAAGCGATTTTAAACTATTATACCAATTTGTGATCTCCCAATATTCAACCCAGACTAAAAAAATACCGCATTCATTCGCATTAAATTGATCCTCTTAGGGGTAGTATTTTGCATTTTTTTTCATGTAGATGTAGCATTAGAATAAGGGGGGAAAGAGCTCAAGAACACCAGACTAGACTTTCTAAGATCTTTCAAATCATTAAATCATAATATTCAATGGAATGGAAAACTTCCCGTACAGTGGTGAACCTGGGGAATGAGCGAAATGAAACAGTTTCTGGAACTGTACAGGTTTACAGCTGCAAACTAAGGATAAAAATTATTTCTTTATAAACCCGGTGCATAGCCTTTACAAGAAATGCAACGATAAGCACATCTGGGTTGCAATTTTATTTCCGGCACCCTTAACAACAACAAATGAAATATTGGACTTTCTACAAAAGTATGATCTCCCTGTAAAACAAGTCATTCCAAATAGAACAAGTATTAACTTACTACTTGAAGGCATGTGGTATAGCACAAGCTGTAAGGAAATAAGAAATACCATCTGTAGGTGTCTCAATATCTACCCTGTGTCTAACTATTAATTAGAAAGCATTACATTATTTAACCTGTGTTGCCACTAACTCCTCTTTGAAAGCAATTTTAATTCTTCATTTACTCACTAATATTTTACAACAAGCAAAGTCTCCCTGTGGCTGTGTGTCTCAGGAGTCTTGAATTTTCCCAGAGCTGCCTTGAACATTTGGACCAAAGGTTCTCCAGTACTTGGCAATGGGTACTTGAGTTAGAAGATAATAATTTTATGTTTAATTCTTGAAATTTGCAATTTATTCCCACAATGTTCCTTGCATTCTCGTCACCTGTAATTCTTCCGTGTTTCAAGGATAAGCTGTGTTCTTATATGAGTCCAAAGAGAGGACAGGGACTGACAGCCAAGCCCTCATGTCCGTGGTGAAGGCATGAGGTCTAATCACAATTCAAACTCTTCATCTTGGAACTCTCACAATGCTGTTCTCTCTCTGTCTTTCAAAATGTCTTTCTTAGGAATGTGGATAAGCTAAGGCACATGTTAGGAGAGGAACACTGTAGAACTTGCACACGAAGAATGCCTATTCCTTAATGATGACAATTATTATTACTAAATCTCTCATACCTGTCTTGGTTTCTCTAGTTTTGGCTACAGCACTAGGAGGAAAATGTCTCTGGATTATTATCCTTAAGAAGATTATCTGTTTAGTCCTTTGTTAACCAGTAAATATGTATTTCACACTTAGCACTTAAACATACAGATAGCCCTGTTGAAAAGTTCTCTAGGATTCAATACATGCTAAATCTCGAAAGTTGAAAGATGTGGTGAGTGCTGTGCTTTTGTTCAAACTATCTTGCTGAAGGCTACTCCAAATGAAAGACCCAGTTCTTCTGTGGTTCTCCTGAGATTGCTAGTCGTTTTTAAGGCACAAGGCAAGTGTGGTAATCACAGTGGAACATAGGGCAACCATCTAGCTTTTGGACTCGCCATCACCCTTCTGAGTTAATGCAGACATCCCCTCCACTTTAGAAATTCATTCTCTGGTCTCTTGTCTAAAGCAAAGCAAAGTGATCATCTTAACTGAGCATCTGGCTTGCTTCTGTGGGTGATGCCTATCTTCTCATTACCTTAGCATCATTGCTTGTAGACAGCTACACATGGCACTGAGAACTCTGACTGGGCTTAATGCCCTCTAGAATATGAGGCATTTGTAAGACTCACTGGCATGCTGAGCAGTTGGTGGACAGATGAAAAGACAGAACAGATCTGGTAGGATGGCCCATCGTTTGGCCAAAAGTTTTATGAGTGTGTGTGTGTGTGTGTGTGTGTGTGTGTGTGTGTGTAAAATTTGTGTGTATATATGTGCATGCCATATGTATGTTGTGTGATATGTGTGTGCATGTGTGATGTGTATACAGTTGTGTTACTTATATGCAATGTATATGCATATGTGTGCATGTACATTATATGCTGATATGTGATATGTGTATGTGTGAGTATGGTGTGTATGCATGAGATGTATATGATTTATAGTGTGTGCTCATGTGTGTCATGTATGTGATGTGTGATATATGTGCATGTGTAGTATGTATTATATATGTACATGTGGTGTGTGTGCATGTAATGTGTAGTATGTGTGTGATGTGCATGTGGGATATATTGATGTATTGTGTGTAGTATGTGTGTGTGTTTACATTCTGAATTTAACTACAGTGTTTTTTTGATTCTTGATTACCTTGACAAGCTTGAATTTAACATAATAATGCATTGGGTCTTTTTATTGTAATATTGGCCCCTCCCTCTGCGTATCTTTCTGTCTGTGAAGCATTAGATGATCAGTGGAGTGACGTATTAGTTTTGTACATGTCTTCATCTTTTTAATCTTTTTAAGTAATAGATTTCTCCTTTTTTATAACTGATAATTCTACAAACACTTCCCCCAAAAAGGGAATCCTATCTACCACCTCTTTAAAATGAATAAATTAGTCAAATGATGCTTAAGTTTAAAACAATTGCCCCTGTGTTTGATTTTGAAAGCATAATTGTGAGCACAGAAGTGTTGAATTAGAGGAATGGAAAAGGCCTGAGATTTTATTTGTTCCACCATTATTATTTGAATGAAAAAGAAACTGGAGAAGGAAAAGACAACTGGTGGGTGAATGGGCACCCATATTATGCCAGGAATGATTTGCACCCTGGGTGCTATATTCCTTCACCTAGACCAAATGAGTAAACCAAGCCAAGTGGGTAGGCTAGGCCAAGTGTGTAGGCCACTGAGATATGAAAGCTATGACCTTGCCTTCATAAACAAAGTGCCTAAATTTGCTCAAAAGACTGTTAAGATGCTCCAGGTGAATTTTCTGCACAATGGCTCCCTTTTATTTATGCACAGAGTGGTGCCATTATATTGAATTTAAGTCAGGCACAGGTGCTTCTGAACAATCTAAATGAGTCATCTACTTTTAAACCAAATCACTTGAAATCACATTCTTCACTAATGTGTAGAATGTCCTCAGCTTAAATTCACACATCTTCGCAAGTTACAGAGAAATTGCATTTCATCTGTAAGCAAAATGGCCAAACTTCAGATAGGAGCTAAAAATAAACAAGCACACAGTCTCCCATGATTAAAATAAGAATTAATTAAGGTCACAAATAAGTTTCCATTATAGAAGGGTTTGTGGCTAGCAACTCATTGGAGACTCTTACTCCTTCATCCCATAATAGCAACTGGTGGGTATGATAAAGCTGCCTCACCAGGAAATTATTTCCCAGCTCTCCTTTTGTCTGGTTGAGGTCGTATGACGATTCAGTGAACATGGGGAGAGAGAATGTGTGTCACTATTTTGAGCAGCCATTCAGCCATCTACCAACTGACTGTGGAGCTTTCATGGGCCTGTGGAATGACGGCAATGAAAGATGGGAGACTTGGAGTTTTTGAATCCCCTTGTGGAAGAGGTCCACTTGACAGCTAAAGAAATGCTACTTGCCCATTATCTGAATGGAAATTAAATCTAACTACACAAAGGCATGGTACTGAAGCAATCATGCATCTCACATACTATATCCACTAGAATTCTCTACACCAGAGGCAAAACATGGAGCAGATTTGCTCCTGATAAAATCTACTTTCTTAGGAAGATACATACTTGCACCAAGCGTTGTGGATACCAAAGATTTGTGTATCTTGTGCTCTGTCTCTTGGGTTCTGTATACTTAAAATCAAAACTGAATACCATAATTGAAAGATCAGATTGATGAGACCAGCACTATAGAGAAGATAAGTAATTATTTATTTATGTATCTATGTATTTTGAATGAATGCCTGCATGTGAGCATGTGAGCGTGTGGGTGCGTGCGTGTGTGCGTGCGTGTGTGCGTATCAGAGGGCACTGTGTGTGAATCCTCCTGGATTGTGCTCTACCTCCTTTTGGTTTTGCTCTGGAGTTTCCCAAACTCCATTTTTTAGGGCTGGAAGGGCAGGCTACTGCCATTTCCTCCTGGTGTTTTTATGTGGGATCTGGGATCCAAATTCAGGTTCTGCTGATAGAAGCAAAGACTTAACACCTGAGTCATCTTTCCAACCCTAGAAATAAGTTTTCTACCACAGTTTGACATTCCACTATCAGTACTATCAGGGTGTATTTTTAATCATAATCTCATTACTTGAAGTCTGATGGTTGAACTCACCTAGCAAGAAGAGTCAGGTTCAGAGGTGGGCCTGAGGCCCAGGGAGGAAAACAGAAAGGAGAGGGAAGGAGGAAGGGAAAGAGGGAAGGGGAGAGAGAGAGAGAGAGAGAAAGAGAGAGAGAGAGAGAAAGAGAGAGAGCAGTGTCGGAGGGTAAAGAGGACAGAGCATTAGAAACTTAATACAGTGTCTGCAGATGTCTCTATGGGACCAGGAGGAAATCATCCCAAGCCAATAACCACGTCATGGGGAGAAATGAGGATTTCAACTTAATAGCAAATAGATCCAGCCATGCAGCTTTGTAGAGCTGTGGGGGAGTTTGGTTCTTAGCCCAGAGAGAGCTTAATAGGAGTCAATAATGAAATCATCAAGATGCAAGCGTTAAATGCTTAAATGTGCCGTCTCTCCCTTTGATTAGGAAAGCTTTGTTTCTCCCCAAGCACAACCTCAGAGTACACAATAGAATCTTCACTCAAAAGAAGACAAAGTACTCACTCTAGCAAAAAAAAAAAAAAAAAGTCATATTGTCTTAGTTCATTATCTCTTTTTTTCTGGAGGGAGAAAAATCAAAAACAAAGAACCAGAAAAGACATGTGAGTGCTCTGAATGGAAATTGAAATGCTGTTGAAGTGACTTTTCTCTAGTTGCCATCTAGTTAAGAAGATGGTTCCCCACGTGATCTTTCTTTGCCAAGATGTAAGAGCCGTGCACAGGTGTCTAGCACTTTCCAAGCAAGGCACTCGACATGCTTTATCAGCATTTCTTTATTAAACACCGTAATACTCCAGATAGGAAGGTAAGCACATTTAATTCACACTCAGCTAATTCCCAGGGTAATATTTCAGTTCCATGTCTCACACTGGGAAAGGCTATAACATCGTGTCTCACAGTAATTACCCAGTGGGAATTAAAGAGACCACACTCCTAACCCCAATGACACCACAACTAAGTTATTAACTTTGAGCAATAAGCAGAGAAGAGCATATGCCACCCATACATTTATTCATTCATTACATCTCACCATGTTCAGCACCTCCTCTGAGTTGTCGATACATCTTTATACAATGGTTTTGGAATTGAATCTGACACAGATTTACCAATCATAGGGTTAATCATTTTAAACTGTTTTGGAATTAAGTTTCATGGAGGAAAAAAAGGAAATAAAGATGTCAGAACTATGCAGAAAGCTACACTGTCTTTTGCACACATAGAAACGAACACTATGCTTTTCAGTAAACAATTTCATAATCTTTACAATTTAAATTTACATAATAATTGGAAGAGAAAAGAGAAAGGGACATTTTTGACTTTTCTGAGTTTGAGAGAAATGCTCTTTCTGAGATTGGCAAGGATCTTTAAGCTTCATCCATCCCCATTGATGAGTTTTCTCTCTCACCTAAATGCAGGAAGTCCTTTGGGAAGGACAGACAGAGCACATGTCGGCACATAAGCAACATCCTAGGCCATGAGGTCAGCGGTGGGGACTAAAAATCCAACTGATTTACCCATTTCCAGCTGCCTGGGATTCTAAGGCAGACATTGGAGAATGAACATCAGGGCTCGCTGTCGCCCACCCCCACACACACATACGAGCACACTCTACGGAGCAAACCATTGCTTTTCTCCTTCTAAGTGTTGGTCAGAAGAAACAGATTTGCCAATTCTTTGTAGTTCATGAGTTCAGATCACTGAGCAGGTAGCTATAGAGTGAAAAAATGAAATGGAGAGGTGGTTCAATGAAGTGTTTTCTCACACGGGTGTGAGAACTGGCTGGACTTTGGATCTCTCAAACTGTCATAATACAGAGTGCGTTTGGTCTGCCTGCAATTCCCACTCAAGAACAGGGTATAGATGGATCTAGTTGATTGGTTAGACCAGCAGTGATCTGCTGGGGCAGTTGAGAGACCCAGCCTCGATAAATAAAATTCAGACAAATCGAGAAAATTGACCCAATGTCGACTTTTGGCCTCCATATACCAGTGTGCACTTACACACAACCCCCACACACGTGCACAGATATGAGCATGCCTGCACATCCACCATATACGCATGCACATATAAAAGGAAAATTAAAAAACTCAAGATTATATTTTCTTTCCTCCTACCTCCCTCTGTCTCTTTCCTTGTCTCTCTCTTTCTCTTTCCTTGTCTCTCTTTTTCTTCTTTCTTTTTTTCTTTCATCCTTTCTTATCAGCGATTCACAGAGTGAAATGCGTAAATTTTAATGTAGAGTTTGAGGGGTCTAGCTAAATGCATAAATGCATGTAATTATTATTTCTCCCAGCCCAAACTTAGAATATCTTCATGATCTCCAAGTCTCACTTTCTAGTCACTTCCCTTTCACCGAGGTGCTCTGATTTCTGTCCCTCTGGCTGAGGCCGCCTGTACCAGCATTTGGTGTCAACCAAGTCCTGCAGCATGTGCTACTTTGGATGTGGCTTCATGCTGTTGAGTGTATCAGTCATTCAAGTCAAAAAACAATTATTTCGACATTCAAATCTGGAAAAAATTTTAGTGATTGGAAATTCCTTCTGAAATTTTTTTATATGAACAGTATTATTTTTACTCTGGGTACAATTTTTTCCTCATAGGCTAGATGTATGTATGTAACTTCTCATTTTCTAAATAAGCTACTAATTTAACAACCCTGTTACCAAAACATAAAGTCCCAGTCATTTAACATTTTTGACAGTATTTAAATGTGTTAGTCTTTCTACTTTTCATCCTCTGCTTCTTCTGTAGGAGATAGCTAAGACAGGGTCTCACTGCCTGGCCTGGAATTTACCATGTACCTAAGGCTGGTTTCCAATTTACAGCAGTGGCTTCCTTATTCATAACTTGATTAATGTGCTTGGACGGACAGAATAGTTTAATTGCAATGAAGTCAGTCCTGTACATGATTGCTGTTGTTTATTTATTTAGAAGCTTGAGAGCTTATTTATTGAGAAACTCCACTTACACTGGAGTTTGAGAGAAAAACCAACCAGGCAAGCTGTAAATCCTCTCTGCTGCTCAGAGGAGGAAGACCGAGGGAAGAAAGTTGCTCTTCTTGTGTTAGGCACAGAATTTGACAAGTAGTTGTAAAAAATGGAATGTTAAAAAAAAAATCCTGAGTGTGAAGCCAAGCATGTTTACTATCCAGAGAATATCTAGAGAGGAGAAAAGTTATGCCTGTTAGAAATCAGAGTAGTGGGCAGGTTTAGTAGTGAAATTGCGGCTAAATACCATTTGGGCGGGTTGGGTCCCATTTTGGTTTTGCTTTTGTTTTGGTATTGACTATCTGCCTAAAAATTGCTTGCCTGTCTTAACTTTCTAAAGATAGTCATAGGCTTTATCTCTAAATTTTTATGCACAAAGGGTTAATGTGAAAATTGAAGAAAATAGAATTTTTACTTTCTATTATGTAATTGTGTTCCACCAAGCATATCCATTTATGTATATCACATATCTGTGTATGCTAATCTTATGACATGTTGCTACCTTTAGCTGCATAGAGGAAAAGCGCAGGGTATTCATCTCAATGGATAGACAAATTTTCAGGAGCACAATCATGATAGGGTCACAACTCCTTCTGTCAAGGAGCTAAGAGCTAAGAGTAAGTCAGGAATTTTTGGTATATTAGTGAAACCATATATGTACAAATAAAAGATTTGAGAAATCAAGTTAATAGTTGGATATGTGAGAAGTTTTCATCATTTCTACAGTGAGGAGTTTTAGTCAACATCTCAAGAGGTAGCCAATCAGCCTATGGAGGTTAATTTAAAAAAATCAATTAAAGGTTTAAAGTTGGAAAATGGATGTTGTATACTATGTCAGTGTGAGACACATTAACCAAAAGATGATTTCCAATGTAGAAATGCAGTAAGCGAAACATGATAATATATTTGTTCTGGACTCAGTATATCAAAGGGATATAAAATTATAATGTATATGAATATTTAAGAATCTTGTAGATAGACTTTTTTAAAAATACAAAAGGCCATGGGTCTTCAATATTATCTTAATTCATCTCAGATTTCCATGGTATGAAGATAATTCTGATTTTCATCATGAAACAAATTTTAGTCCTCAATCTGTTAATTCCCTTGAGACTACACCAGGAGGAACATTTACCCTTTATATCATTATTGTATTATTTCAACCTTATCATTCTCATCTGCCTGTGCTTGTTTTAATTTCTGCACATTTTCTTACAGAAGGGAGTGTGTGAAATAAGTTGGTAGAAGATTCTTCAGGGTATTTAAAACAAAATTGTTTGAAATTGCACAGAAGAAATTGATAATTGTGAAAAGCTTATCAAAATGAGATTCTCTTTGATATTTGGCAAGATATTTATGTTTATGCCTAAGTTAAGTTGAAATATCTATTAAAAATAAAAACGTTAGGTCAGTAAGATGGCTCGTTAGATTGAGATGCCTGTGCTCAAAACTGCCAATCTGAGTTGAATCTTCAAAGTTCGTATGAATGAAGGAGAGAAACAATTTCTAATAGTTGTCCTCTGACCGCTACATCCTCTTTTCTCTCTTTCTCTCTCTCTCTGCTTTTTTCTTCTCTCTCTCTAATAAATAAATAAACTGTTTTTTAAATGCAGAGATGTTTTTCCTTGAAGTTCCCAAACACACAAATTTGATGTTTCATTTGCATCACAAAAGGTGCAAAATTTAATCGATGTTCTATTATTCTCAGTAAAGGAAGAGCAAATGTCAAATCAGCAAGGTGTCTGTGGTGTTACAGTTCATGAGTTTTAATATGCATTTAATTTTATATTTCATGGAAAATTTATACTTTTTAAATAAAAACAAAAAAGTTACCAATCACAAAAATCTGATAACACTTAAAAACAGTTCAGTATGTGATCAACTTCAAATACGTTAGACCACAGAGCATCTTATTACCATCCTTAACATCATCCATTTACATTCAGAGGCACTGATTCAGCATTTTGAAAAGTGATGCTCTACTTTGGACCAACCTGCTCCATTGTTTATGATCCAATAGCCCCTTGTTGTTCCCTCATCCCTACAGAGACTTGAAATTTCTCTGGTACCCCTTTCTCTTCATACACAACACTAATGAAGAAAGACCCCATGGCAAAGAAAAAGATTCAATGGTTTTATCCTGAAATTTGGTTGGCCTCATGCTGGGGCTTGGCCCATTTTCCTGTTCAAATCTCATCCTGAAACCCCTGTCCTAATAGCTTGTCAAATCACGATGTAATTCATTCCTTTTCCCCCCTTGAACCTGCTAGAAGAGTTAGTATGTAAATTTCAACCTATTTTTAAGGGTTATTTTCACTCAAGTGAAATCTATCAAGGAAGGAGGGTTATTTTTACAGCATACAGCAACTGCCGATCACCATGGCAACCGGCCTGGTGAAATGCAATAAAGCATCCCTCTGTTATCGTAAACACAAAAGGGAAACACTGAAATCTAAAAGAAAGGCAATTATTGTAGGAGGAAAGAAAGAACACACCAATGGAGTATTTGCAATATCGTGTCCCGTGTCTCCACCACAGTGGACAACATTTCCAAAGCCAGGCCTGACCAGCTTTAGTACTCTGCTGGTTTGGACTAGACAAAGATTGGCTTAGGAGTTCTTGGAAGAGCCAGAATTGCTTTCATTTCTAACTGACAATATCAGACCTTATTTTTTCAAACCAATATAAACTTTTTTTCTTTTTTCATTTCTTAAATCATGATATGGGCTTGGAAAATAGAGCCATTAGGGAGGAGGGAGAAAAAAAATATCACTGTGGTTTTCTTCAGGGAAACATTTTGTTGTTGACTGTGGAATTGTGGATTAAAAAAAGAAAGAAAAAAAAAGAATCATTTGTATAGATCACAGAATTTTCTTTGTACATCTTCATCTTATTTCTTAATTATCTTTTACATGAATGATTGGTAAATTCCAAGTAGATGAAAGGAAAGCCATTTTTAACCATTGCTAAACTTTAGATTTAATGAGTGCTAAGATTCATGTAAAATGCATAGAGTCAAGACACATTGAAACACGTGTATAAATTGAGACAAGCTAAAATCTGAGCTTTTGTTCCCATGATGTGGATTAAGGAATTGGGGTCCATTAATGTCCACAGGTGAGCTAAAGGTGAGCTAAAATAGTACAGTAGCCAGAAATTAGAGAACAAACATGAGATCAATGTGTTAAAAGACTAGAGCTGGGATGATGACGCCACAGTTAAAGCACTTGCCATGCAAGCAAGGGGTCAGAGTCCAGGTCTCTAACTCCCACACAAAATGTCTGCTTTTAATTCCAGCCTTGGGAGGCAGAGACTGGAAATCCCCAGAGCAAGCTGACTAGACAGACTAGTCAACCCTATTAGCAAACTCTGAGTTTGATTAGAGTTCTTGTCTCAAAAAGAGTAAGGTAGAAACATGATCAAAAAATGACTTCCAAGATCAGCCTTGGGCTTCCACACTCAGGCATACACAAGTATAGCCCCAACACACATTTACCTATAAACATGAATCTGCATTTGCATGTGACATTTCCCTCCATATGAAAACTGATAAAAAAAGAAAGTATTTAAAAGACTGAAGAAACTTCAAAATTCATTCAAATTTTGAGGTTCCGTTTCTGTCATGGTTTAAAATATGAGCTGTTCCTCCAAAGAGTCATGTGTTTGAATCTTTAGTTGTTTGGGAAAGTCATGGCACCTTTAGGAGGTGGAACCTTGCTGGAGGAAGACAGACCAGCATATGGGACGTGAGGTTGGTTAGCCCCCTGCCTTGAGTGGATGGGTCTGCTTTTGAGTTTGCAGCAGCAGCTCTTGTCCTCCATGATGTCCACAATGACTTAGGTCACTTCTAGCTTCTGCCGCCAGCCATGCCTTTTCCTCCACAGTGAACACCGTACCTCCTCTCCAGAACCCTAAGCTGAATAAATATCCCATTTCTCCCTTAAGTTTCTTAAGTTTGAGTGTTATCTCGCAGCAACAGAAAACAGTGACTGCTCTAGTTTCCTTATTAGCATGTAGTTCAGAAATCAGATTGCCTCCTCCATCAGAATTAATTACTTCCAGGTAAGACATTCCATTCAAGGCAGGGCTGCTGCATCTACTAACTCATTGCAGTGAGACTTGTCCTTACCAGACCTGCATCATGACTGACATACCAACACGCCCCCATAGACTGTTGAGGAACTCAAGAGAGGTAAGAACATACAGTGGAAACATTGGGGACTGAATCTGGATGATAAGAAATGCCCCTATCAGTGGGGTGCCCCAAAGAGAGACAACTTGGTGTGCCACAAGAGGCCTGAACCTCCACAAGATTAGACAAGACAGAGATATTCCTAGGGTCTGCAGAATGAATAGGCAGGAGGCTGGGAGGGAGCAGAATGGATTGATGAAGAGAAGGGAGGGAAATAGGAAAGAGGAGGGTAGGGGGAAGCATGGACAAGTACTCAATATGCTTGTAAAACTTGAAAAATAAAACAATAAAAAAGGATTAATTACGTCTAGCTAGTATATTTAGGAATGAGAGTGTCTGCTCCCAGGATGTAGCCTTGCTCATTTCTCTTATTCTCTGTTTTGGAGACTGTTTACCTTCTGTATCTCCCAGTCTGGAAATAACAGCACAGGCTTCTCAGTGACACTTGTCTGCCTCTTCTACGTGGAGCTCTGTAGATGTGTGCAGGGTATTTGCCTTCAGACTGCCGTGCCATGTTTGGGTTTATTGACTTTCCTGTGTTTGCGTAAAACTAAAGGGAATTACATCATATGAAACAAGACAGTAAAACTGGCAGGTCATATATAACATTTATAGTCCAAGGGGAAAGTGCCCAAGGTTAAACATTTCATGTGTACCGTTCAGTTACAAAATACGCTTTCTGGAATTCTCACTGAAAAAGCACTTTCCTCTTGTCTTTGTCTTCTAACTATTGCCACACATATATCCTCAGCCTCTTTGGAGATTCTATCTGTTCCTTAGAGTTTGAACTCACTCTGAAATCTAGCCAGCTTGCCCCTTTGGAGTGTTCTGTCTGCTACTCAGAGTCTGGACTTACTACAAGATCTTTTACCCCCCACCCCCAGCATCCATCAGTGTATTCATTCAATGAATGTTCACTAAGTAAATACTGTATGCCAAAGAATACACCATACCATGGTGACATAGTGGTTAGAAAGCAGATGAAAATCCATGTCTTATGGAGTTTATATTGTAGTGAGGGAAGTGGACAAAACTAAATATTCTGTACATCAGATGGAATAAGCTCTAGAGTAAAACAAAGTGGGAGAGGTTAAGAGCCAGAGCAGGTGAAGTAAGGTACAAAAAGGATGGATGAGTTAGCTGATGTAGAGTGTATTCAGGATATTGCAGTGAATCGGTGGCAGCAGAATCCCTGTATCATGGTTAGATTTGAGTGACAACTTGACAGTTGCAGGCTGTTTGGGGCACAGCTGTGAAGAATAAATGGTTGGAGCAGGCCCCTGAGCAAGTCTGCAGGTACTTGCTTGATCGATGTAGAAAACCCAGCCCATAATGGGTAGAGCTTTCCAGTGGAGGACCAGACAATAAGTGCAAGGAAAAGGAACTAGTTCTTTCCTTATCCTGGATTAGCTTGCTGTTGACTCCACTCTTTGGGCATCATTGTCTTCTTTATTGTTGCTGCTGCTGCCTCTATCATTAGTTGACTCAGAGCTCAACCCTTTTGACCTTGCTGCTGTTCCTGCTGCCTTTGGAGCTTGGTCTCATAGACCTTGCTGCTGTTCGTTACTGATGTCAGAGCTCAGCTGATGTGGGAGCCCAGTGTCTTCAACTCGAGACCTTCTCAGGATCCTTCAGCTTTATGAAACATTCTGGTCAACAACAAAACTGCTATGGTAGTTACTTTTTGTGAGTTGATTTAATATATATACATATGTATATATGCATATGTATGTATAGATCTATGTATGTGTGTGCATATATATATATACACACACGTTCTAGCTATTCTTCTCTTCCAGAGAACCATGACCAATACATCCTGCAATATTCTTGGAGGCTTGTGTCACTAAGGAACAGTGAGAAAGGAAAGAGGAGTGAGTGATGTAGTGGAGCATCTTGCTGCATTTATACACTCACCACTGTAAAGACACAGTTCTAAACAGAATAGCTTCATGACCCGAACTATATTCTAACAGATCAATTGTGCTTTTTGAAGTGAAAATATACTGTAAGGATACAAAAGCACAGAGCCTGCTGTGGAGACTACTGTGCTAATCTAGGTGACAGTGGATGTGAACTAAATAAATATGAGAATCTAAGATACAAATTGTAAAAGTCTCTGATGGCTTTTTAAAATTGAACCTGTTGTATCTAGAAAATTATCCAATGGCTCAGTAAAATAATCTTTCCAGAATCATCTAGACTACAGAAATATTCAAGTTGAAAGAAGCACTTAAAATTGAGCCACCTTTGAAATTATCTAACCACTACTGGAAATTATCCATAGTGTTTTATTTTCATGGTTCAACAAGCAAACATCAGGTTATCAGGTACAGTCTCTCTCTCTCTCTCTCTCTCTCTCTCTCTCTCTCTCTCCAGATAGATAATCTTTCTTTCACTCCCTCTTTTTCTCTCTTCCTCTTTTTATTCCTCCTTCTATTTCTTCCATTGTGTTTGCTATACAGCATTCATATGCAACTCTCATGAAGGAATCATTTCTTAAAGATATTTAATATAGGAGTGGGTATGTATTCAAATGTGCAGTTCCTGTATCACATACATGAAATCCTGAGTTCAGTCTCCAACAGCACATAAAATAATGGGCTTGGTGGAACATCACTGTAATCTAAGCACTCAAGAGGTAGAGACTAGAGGATCATAAATTCAAGATCATTCTCGGCCATGTATCAGGTTCCAGCCCAGTTCCTCCTTCTGGCTTTGTCCATCTAGATTTAATCACAAAGTTTTCCTTCTTAGACTTTCCCAATTTCAAATTCCATTGTCTCTTTAGTTCATTAGCCCAAACCTTAATCAAATTACCAGTGTTTCCTGGTGCTCCTGTACTTTTCTAGACAGTTCACTTTTCAGTTTCCTCAGTCGACATTTTGAACTGTCTTTGTACCGCATTATAAGTCTATGACCTGAATTTTCTCATTTCGCTGAGAAGCAGTAGCAGTCAAATGAGAACATCTATACTTTCACCATCAATATACCCAGCAATTACCTGGGAACAAAATACTCATAAGAAAACATTAAATATCACTGCAGTACTGTCCATTTTCACAGGACCTGCACAGGATTTGTTCTTTTGATATTTCACCATAGATGATGTAAGATCTCAAGAAACACTACAGCACCCTGAGAGACTACTTAAGGTTATTGCCATGAAGCGTAGGATAGCTACTTTACTTAATGATTTACCCACTGATAAATCATTCACATCTCAGCAAGTACTCAAGAATTTGCGAGACCCAGTGGGTCACACATGCAAAAAGGTATGAAAGTAGAAGGCATACTGGCTAGGAAGGAGAAAAGTAAGTAGTGGGACAGGAAGGAGGTAAAACTAAGTTGCAAGAGGCGAAAACACAAATTCTCTGTGTGTATACATTTAAGTGTCAAAAAAATTTCCCACTCATATTCATACTAATTGGTATGCAGAAAAACATTTCCATTTTCATGTATGACCTTGGTTTTTATCTCCTTTGTTGTAACCATCTTTAAAAATACTTCTCTATAGTTTCTTTTTTTTCTTTCCTTTTTTCTTTCTATAGTTTCTATGTCTAATTTCTGTCCAATTCATTCTTGTTTTACATTTATCTATTTGTCTTGGTGTGTGTACGTATGTGTGTATGTGGGGGAGGGTGCACACATACATGGCACATATAAGGAGTTGAGAGGACAACTTTAAAGAATTAGTCCTCTCCTTTCATCATGTGGGCCATGGGGATCAAACTCAGATTATCATGTTTGAAATACCACCAGTGGGACTGTCTCTAAGTCATCTGGAATCTGATGGCGTTGACAGTGGTCTCTTCCTTCATCATGGATCCATCTTGTCTGGGTCCCACAGTGCCACTGTTTAGGTGCTTCTTCCAACTTACCTTCCTCTTATCTGGGCTTTTAGGTCCTCATCTTAATAAATATGACTCTGTGGAAGTTATCTGGTTTGTCTGAATACCTCATCTGTAAAATGGGATTCATATTAGTATCTGATTCAGGATTGTTGAGAAAACTAGATGAATGTATCTATTTGAAGCTCATAGAAGTGTCCATTATGTAGATGTTTAACAACTCTCCTCATCATCTCTGCCACCAACATCGTCATTATTAAAGCCATCCTCATTTTCATGGACACCACCATCAATATTATTACCATCACCACTATCATCACCACTGCCATCAATATTATCAGGACCACTGTAACTATCTCTATTACCAGCATCATATCATAAGCATCACCATCATTACCACCACCATCAATATTATTACCATGTCCATCCTCACCTCTATCACCATCATTGTCACCACCACCACCATCATTAACATCACTATTACCATTACCATCACCACCACCATTATCCTCACCACCAATGACTTTATCACCAATCAATCATCACCATTATCACCACAACTATTATTATCACCGAAATCATCCTCCTCGTTATTTTCATTGTCATTAGTAAATATTGAAATAAATATTTGAATATTGAATATTGAAATAGTAAATACTGAAGAGGGGCACAATCTCTATGACCCCTTCTTTTTTATCAGATTTCATTACTGTTTGATTTGTCTCATCAGTTTTATGATGAAATATCTTGCAAAGCTCATGAATAATTCCTCAGTTTTAGTTTTAAGTCATTTGCTCTATGAGCTCCAGATTCGTATTTAACTTATTACTGAGCATTTCACCTGATGTTCAAGACTCATTTCAAACTGTCTCACCCCTAATTATCCTTCCTGTAATTTATAAATTCTCAGTAATTACAGCTCTTTTCCATTGCTAGCCCAAACCTTGTATCTTTTTGGTGAACTCTCTGTCAACTATTTTGAAATCTATAATCAACTATAAAGTATAACTTATAAATAACAGAGCATAAATATTCAGCCTAGACTGAGGATTGAATCTTGAAGGTGCTGAACAAGAATATTGTGGACAAATGCCATCCCTGGCCCAATCAGCCAGCATTTCAGAACCTCACTTCAGGAGTGGCCAGTACAGGCCCTTCTATTCTTGTCTCATCAAACAACCAACATTTGCTGATTAGCATGCTGGATGTCAAATTTGATTTTTATTGGTGAAACTAGCAACCTATTAATTAGCATGATGGATGTTAGAAATGGATTGTCTTTTGTGAAATTAAGGTATTTAAGATGCAAGGGTTGGCTCAAATAGCTTCGAGATTCTCTTCACCTTTGCATTCAAACATTCCCTTGAGGTCTATATTCTGCGGCTCTCTGGAATGGGTCCCATGAGGTTACGCTCCTAATCAGTCTCTGTCCAGACAGGAATTTAAGATTTCTGATTGTGTGATCCTTCCCTCAGCTTTGGGGAAGTTGCTGCATCTGACTCCAGTTCATTTCTCTGACCTCATATGAAAACTTGACTTCACCAAATGAAGGAACTGTAGCTGTAATTGTGAAATAATGATTACGGAATAAATTATTCTGTTCACCACAAATTAGTTTAAGTTATTTATTTATGATAACCAGATATTTTGTTGTGAGGTTTAACAGGATTAGATGTTTTTCTGGGGCTGGAGAGATGTCTCAGGGATTAAGCCTCCGCCTTGCAGGCGGAAGGAAGGTCGTGAGTTTGGATCCTAGACCCCACGTATAGACGCCGGGCGGAAGCGGGGGCGGCCTGCGTTTCTGGTCCTGGTAGGGCAGAGCCTGTGAATCCCGGGGTAGAGTAAACAGGGAGGAGGTGGAGGCGTCCATAGTGGTTCCTGAATTCGCCCGTGGTTCTACACACACACACACACACACACACGCACGCACACGCACACGCACAATTGAATAAAAAAAATAATTAGATGCTTTTCATAAACCAAGTTTTTCTGTAGTGGCTTCAATGATGCATTTGAGAATAATTTAAATATTGCGCAGGACTCATCTGTTCTTACTACATTCTTTCTGTCCCATGTCTCCCCAACTGCATTGATAAACCCCCTCATCAGTTCCATTAAGCATGAGGTGTTTTGCTCACAGTTCTAATCCTGGCACTTGGAACTGTAGCAGGTAGTAAGTAAATAAAATAAAAATTTGTGGTTAAATCCATACTCCTCACTCATATAAAATATAAAACATTATTTTTAGATATATATTAGTAATTATATTGAAATGATCTTGAATCTTTTCTAAAAAAGAATCTTTAATATTATTGTTGCAGGTGTGTGTGTCAAACATCCCTTTGAAATCCTTAGTTTTGGAAGCACTTCTTTAATGTTAATAGCAAAGAAGAAATAGTTCTCAAATTAACGTGCATTTTGCAAAGTTTCACTTATCATTGCTATGCTAGTATTTTTTATTCCCAACACAACAACCTTGATTCCATTCATTTATGCCTTTGCCCCATATATATCTGCTCCCTTGGGCCTGTCAGAATAGGGAACAGGAGGATTCTGCCAAGGTATGTGCCTCACAACAGCTCTTTGCCTAACTAACAAAGACCCTGAGAAAGTACTGAAACTGCTTCTTGATTACTTTTATGGAGAAGGATTTTGGATTGCAGGGAAAAATTGGAAAGACCTGATGTAGAGGGATTGTCTTTCTGCAACACACACACACACAAACACACACACACACACACACACACACACACACACACAACCACCTATGAAAGGTGGAGGGAAATTCTAATAACTGTAAGATTTCAATAACTGTAAGAATTACAAGTGGTTTTTAGCTAGTTGAAGACAAAAAACAAAGGGCATACATGAAAGAAAAGACAATAAAGATGGGAATTATGAAAACAGCAAAGGTAAGTGAAATAGAGGAGGGAAGACAGCTTTGGTGTTTCTACTCCCCAAATCTGAGCAATTACAATATTTTCTCCAAATTCTGTGTATATTAAATGTATATATTAGTATATACTATATATATTACTATATGATTAATATTCTATACACATATTAAGTACTTTGGAAGCTACAAGGCACTATGGTGCTGGTTACCCATTCCCTTCCCTCCTTCCCATTCCCTTGCCCTGCTTGTATGGACATGTTCTGAAGAATGTGATCTCCCTGATTATATCTAACCTCCTCTCCAGAATGCTTCTGTAAGTGGTAGTTGTAATGTTGGGCTTCAGCAGCTGGCTCTCCAACTCAGACATCTTTAACCGATTTCAATTCAGCTGGTAATCACCTTCCTTTCCTGGAAAAACCACAAAGCAATGCTCTCTCCACAGCAGGAGAAATGATACAAGAAAGCAACTTGGAAGCCAGAGAGATGAGCCCTGTGCAAGAACAGACAATGGAAGGGAACTCTGCCAACCTTAAGGTTAGCTTTGCATTTTTCTAAGTGAGGGAAGGAATGTGTGCAACACACAAACCACCAGCTCAAGAAAGCACCTACTTGGGGGTGCTCTAGTTAGCAGGTGTCTGCAATGGAAAGGAGGGTGGATAATTCAATTCAATTATGAAGTGAGCTGCTACTTGCAAATCAGTGGGATCTAACCTGGTTTCGTTGCTCATTAGGACCTATTAGAAAATCCAGAGTCATTCAATGTGCTAAGATCCTCCTTGAGATCTAAGTTTAAAATGTTCAAGTCACAACAGTGTTATCTATTTCACATAGTCCACTAAGTCAGTCAAATTCAAATGTTATTAGTCTTGACTTCTTAACTCCATGTTTTGTAAGGAAATATTAGATTGCTCCACTGAAACACATAGAAATTCATATTTAAACTAGTGTGGGTGAAGAACTTTTTCCTGGAAAATTAAAATTTTACACTAAATATATATATTAGAATTTTCTTCTCTGTAGCAGGAAGAATCAATCTGTTCAATGATTTCCACAGAGCTTGAGTCTTCTTCGACTATTCTCTAGTGTGTCTGTATAGTACTATAGTTGAAGAGAATTCTTTCTCTTGTCAATTTAATGTCCAAATTCTGTATCTTTATTAAAAACAATTCAGTATTTCTATTTTGTTATTGTGGGAAGAGTCACTGCCCTTAAATTATGACTGTTTGTAGATTTTGTGTGCATGTGTGTGTGCACACATGCATTTCTGTGCAAAGGTGTGCACGTGCCCATAGTGTGAACATGTGGAACCCAGAATTTAAACTCAGGACAAGCGTACCTTGTCATAAATTTTTCTGAAGACAGCCTCTCTCGCTGACCTGAAATTTGCCCTGTAGGCTAACTGGTGATTCAACCCAGAGTACTCCTGTCCCCTCCTCCCCACTACTGAGTGTATACTGCCACACCCCGCTTTTTAAAAGTATGTCATGAAGATGAAACTCATGTCCATGCTTACATGACAAGCACCTTGTCAACCGAATTATCTCTCTAGCTGCCATTGCTTGCTTTTGTGAAGTTTCATTAAAATACCTCGGCTTGAACTGGGGAGGTAGCTTTGTGACTAAACTGCTTGTTTGCACACGTGGCACCTGAGTTCAATTCCTGGAAGTCCACGGGTGGAAGGAGAGACTGACTTCTGATGTGTTCCACAGCATTCTCTGACTCTGTATCTGTCTCTTTCTGTCTCCCTCTATCTCTCTGTATCTCTTTCCGTGTCTTCTCTTCCTCCTCCTTCTAAACAGAATATTTTTTTAAAATTTAAAAAAGCACCCAAACTCTTTCTGCCCCGGACCGGAACCAGGGCAGATTCCCTGCTCCTCAGGAGGTGACCTTTGATACCAATCAAGATGCAGCCAAGGGCGGCGCAGGAAAAGCAAAACTGAAAACAACGACAAACTGTAATTCAGAACACGAAAAACCCTACATTAATCACCTGGAACCAGACCAGGCAAATCTCACGCCATCTTAAAGCTCAGGGAACCTTGCAGAAGAGGGGCGGCAAGATTGTAAGAGCCTAAAGATGGGGAGGACCAATGATGTGCAAGATACTCCACACAAGTTAGGGCTGCAGCAGCCAGGATTGGACTTTGCCTGATATGCACAATGGCTGACATGTCAACGACCTCCCAAAGTCTAGCATGGATTACTGGGAAGAAGGCTCCAGGCAGTAGGATCCTTAGAGACAAGGGATTAACAGTCATAATAGAGTTCCCATACTAACGGGAGCCCAAGAAAGGGGTCCGGGTTATGCTACTGAGTTCTGAACCCTCACTAGGGTGGAGATCTCAGAGGGAAGTTTGGCATTCACACCAAAGGATGCTCCAGGGGATGGGAGGGAGGAAAAGGGAGGCACGGGGTGGGGGGGGGGGAGAAGTGAGTGAAAGGAAGAGGGAAACCGGGGAGAGTGCAAAGGGGGTCTGGGGAGAGGAGGACGGAGAAAGAGGATACGGTTATTTATTGAGCTTGTATGATAAGGAAAAAAAGTAAAATATGGGAAGAAAAAACCACTCAGACTCATTCAGATATTTTCTGTAGCTGTTACTATACAGCTGTAGCTTTGAGTATCTACAGATGGCAGTCTGCCCTGCAAGCTTAGAGTTTTAATTTTCCTGCTCTTCAGAGAAAAGTTGGCCAACTCTTAGCCCACATAAACGGTGATGTCATAATTCCGAGGATTTGACATTAATCTGAAGGCATCAGGGTCCAGCAAATGTAATCTGAAGAAATAAGAGTGGAGCTGATGACAAAAGTCCCCGTTATTTCATTTATTCATCATCGCAGAGCCCTAACTGCCATCCACTATTTGCCAGGCATGATTCCGATGCTAAAACACAGCCAGGAACGGAACAATTCCCAGACTTTCTGGAGCTTTCCTTTTCATGGTGGTGCCAGAAAATGAGCATACAGGTAAAAACAAGCTCAGAGCCATAACTACTAGGGACAAAATGAGCAGAAGGCTAATATGGACCAGTGCTGTTTAAAAGCAATGCAATATTGTTGTAATTGTAAATAGCCCATAAAAAGTTAGAAAGTGAAGTCAATTTAATGCTGCATTTTGTTTAAAATAATGCTCCCCAAAATAATCAGTTCAATATGTGATTCTAATGAGACACTTTGTAGTTTGTTCATATAGTCCTTGAACTTCCCATATGCTTTTTCTGCTATGTTGTAGCCTGTTTAAATTTGGATGTGTTGTATTTCAATCACTCATTCATCACATATGACTGATGACTTCTGTATTGGGTGGTGTAAGTATAGAATATCTGAGAAGTTTCTATAGCATTTAATCTAACACCTGGATTGGAAGAAGACATCCAGGCAGATAGAACAACCAGAGAAAGAAGACGGTAAGAGCTCAGGATTCAAGGAAACGGGGGCTGCAGCCTGCGATTAAGGGTGGTGCAGAGGCAGGAGGTAGGTGGTCAGATTCAGTTGTCCCTTGACCCTAAGATACAAGACATTGCGCTTGCCTGGTGTAGATTGCCTTGATGCTTTCATCGAAGTGAGATCACTTGCCCAGTTTGTATGTGTCAATGGGAGAGATTTCCTGTTCTTAGGGTCCTAAACTATATAAGAAAAAGAGCTAACCGGCAGGCAAGTGTGCATATATTGGTCCATAACTGTCTGTCTAGAACTGCGAATATATCCTGACCAACTACTTGCTCTTGGTACTTCTCTACCATGACGGACTGTAGCATGAATATGAGAACTGAGTTAAATCTTCTCCCATAAAGATTTCTTTTCTTTTCTTCTATCCCAGCACTGAAGAGAAACTAAAGCAGGAGGTAGGAACTGAGGACAAGGGAATGGCAGCTCTCTGTGGTACCCCCCCCCTTACTTTTTGCATGTGTATAGGAGCTAGTGTGTACGTGTGTGTGTGTGTGTGTGTGTGTGTGTGTGACAGAAAGAGAGAGAGAGAGAGAGAGAGCCCAAAGGCAACTTCAGGAATCATTCTGAATTGTTCTACCTTCTTATTACTTTGTTCTGGGATTTTCCAGACTCCACCTTTCAGCGTCAGAAGTGCAGGCTACTGCCTTTTTCACCTTCATTTTTATGTGGGATCTGAGATCCAAATTCAGGCTCTGCTCTCAAGGCAAAGGTGCAACTCCTGAGCCATTTCTCCAGTCCAGAAGCCTCAATTCAATTCTGTGTAGAATGACAACCTACTGAGATATGTTGAACTAAAGACAGGTTCCCTTTTATTATACTTTTAAAAAGTGAGTCCTGGGCTGCAGAGATGGCTCAGGGATTAAGACTCTGCCTTGCAAGCAGAGGATCCTGAGTTTGGATTCCAGGTCCCACGTAAAAATGCCAGGTAGAAATGGTGGCAGCCTGCACTTCCAGCTCTGGTGGGCAGAGCCTGAGAAATCCCAGAGTGAAGCATGAAGGAGGTAGAAGCAATGCAGGATGATTCCCAAAGTTACCCTTGGTCCTCCACAAGGACACACAGTGCTCTCTCTCTCTCTCTCTCTCTCTCTCTCACACTAAATAAGTAAATAAACAAAATAGTTTTTTAAAAAGTGAGTCTCTAGTTTTTGTATCACCATGCAGAATGTAGTTGGATAAGAAT
Source organism: Typhlomys cinereus (assembly GCA_023101885.1). Lineage (NCBI taxonomy): Eukaryota > Metazoa > Chordata > Mammalia > Rodentia > Platacanthomyidae > Typhlomys > Typhlomys cinereus. The sequence continues at coordinate 4,356,005 of JALPQD010000099.1, read as the reverse complement.
AAAAGAGATGAGACAAATATAAGACTGTCTCAGTGGTGCAGATCCGAAAAATTTGACCTGGATGACTATGTAATATGCTATGGATTTCAGAAAATTTTCACATCTATATCTGCTAGTGCTATATTAAATCATTCATAAGTCATTGACACACGCCTAGCATGGCATAAACACTCAATAATGCCGTAAATTTTTGCTATTTCTCGTGCATATGTATGAGAGGGAGTGTGTGCTCTAAGTTCCAGGGATTGAACTTGGGTTGCCAAGTTTGGTGGCATTAATCTTAACATGGTGATCTAGTCTTAGCACCCAATAATTCTTATGTTTGAACATAAAGATCTCTAAGTCTGGGAAGATTCTTCTGCTTGAAATAGAGTAGTATTTTGAAAAGTAGATAAAATTCAGACACTTAATTTTAGATTTCTTTGTTGAGGCAAAGAATACAGGATCTTTGATTTCTTCACTTTGTGTGGAAATGGCTGCAGCATTACTTGTTGCTGGCACAAAAAAGTCAAGAATTCCAGGGAACTCCAGCAATTCCTTTTGGCAGGTTGCACCTCCAGCAACAAAGGATCACAGCCTTTGGGTCCTTGGGCATTGATATTCTTGGTAATCTACATATATACATACATATATACGTGTGTGTGTGTGTGTGTGTGTGTGTGTGTGTGTGTGTGTGTGTTTGAGTATGAGTATCTTTCCCAGAATCTCATCTCATCTCACTTCCATTGTCGAGCTCTTTGCTAACATTTTTGGCTCTCAGTTTCTAGAACGGAGACTACTCCGTCATTCCTGTTAGACGAGCACTTTTTCATTTCAACCACTGAGCAGCCCATCAGGTGATTGTTCTGAAACCATATGTCTGCCCTCGATTTAATCACCTTGCTCACAGGATAAGACGACAAAATCAGTTGTGTGGGACAGACCATGGTCAGTGCTGCAGGAGAAGCAGGTGGATCTCAGCAAAGTTTATGACAGGCATTTCTCTTTCTATTCAAGGAGGATCGGGATAGAATAGGCCTTCTATTAATATCTCTGATAGCTTGCGTTCATTCAAAAAAATACCACTTACAGTAAGCAAGCTGGAACCACAGATGAGATAGAATAATGAATAGAGAACAGAAACATGGCATTTTAGGGAGAAGACATAGATGACAAGACGTCAATGTGTGGAATAAGAATTTCAGCAACTAACAAGTCCTACAAATACAAAGAACACAGGACAGTGACTGGGAGCAGCACTGGGGACAGTAGTTGTGTCCAGGGTAGAGGCTTGGTGGAGGTGAAGTGTGAGTTACACCCTTACCTAAGGGAGAACTCTTCGCCACAGCCTCCCCCATTTTGTAAAGATCTTCACTTTTACATTATCAGTTGTTACTGATACTAACTGACTTCCCTAGCAATGCCCAGGCAACTCCTCAGCATATGAAGGACATAACCTCTCTCCCCCTCCCCTGCTCCATCACTGCCTGTACATTCTCACTCTTCAGACTTCCTCTCCCCGTGTGATCCATGGCAGCTCCGTTCCCTGTTCTCTCTGACTTTAAGCCATTTCTTCTAGTCTATTGCTCTCCCATCGGAAGGTTCCCTTGGCCACCAGTCCCTCAGCTCTAATAAACTCGCATTTCTTAAGTCTTTCCTATGGGTTAGTCGCTCTTTGTTCATGGACCTCCACATGGCTCTTACACGTTGTTGGAACTGGTCCATCCCTTTTCCCTGCCAACCACAAGGACCAGGAGAAATATTCCAACAAAAAGTTAACAGTCAGTAGGAACCGTCTCTCCTCCCCTAGCCAACCCAAAGGATGGTAACTTCCTGGAACTTATCATGGACTAATAGGCCAATATGACTTAAGTCCAGAGTGAAGGGCAGAATAACAGGAAATTAGAATGGATGGGAGGTAAGCTATCTGAGACCAGATAGATCCTTATAAAGATGTGTGCATCTGCTTAGAAAGAAATGGGAAGCCATTGGTCGATTTTGTGCAATACTGTGATCCGAGCAATATTCTATGAATAACGGTAAAATAAAGTAATTTTGTCATGGGGAAAGCAGACGAAATAAAGGTAGATGCCAGGAAACCAGTTCAACAGTCTGTGCAGCATCCAGGAGGGAGTGCTGGTGTCCTGCGTGCAGCAAGAAGAGCCCATACGTTGGGGAGAAGTTTAAATCAGAAAGAGCTTGATCAGCACTCCTGGGATTTCTTGCGATCTGGGGAAAAGTTGGCCTGTCTCCTTCCTTTGTTTACCTGTAATTGACCATCTGGACATAGCCTGGCATTGTAAACCTCCACCACCTAAGGAGAATTTGGTAGCACTCCAGATAACTGACTCAGTAAGGCATTGTGGTTCTTGATGACTTATTTCTCAAGCTCAATATGGAATGGGAGCTAAGAAGCCAAGTCCTTAGGCAGTGACCATGGGAATGATCTCTATGGGGAGGGGACATATATCATGATCAATGATATCCTCCAACCTTGAGGTCAGTGTTGAGACTGGAACCATAGTGATGCCCTGCTTCCTGCCTTTCTCTCACTGAGCCACCCATTTGGTTTCTGGTTGCAGCCATCCTGACAGAGGGCACCTGCCCACCCATGGTGAGTGCAATCGGATGGAAGGTGAATTCCCCACCCAGCTGCCCAAGGCCCATGGCAACCATCTGGAGTCACCAGAGCATGACGGATCCAGCTGGGACGGGTGGGCAAGTCTCTGAAAAAGAGCTGGAGAGCGAAGGAATCCGTGCCGTTCAGTAATGAGAACTGGGCTCCCGTTTTAAGCAGGAGATCTGAAGTCTGCGTCCTATTCTTTCTCAGGGTGCAGAATAACATACATGAATTCATTTCAGTGAACACACCTTGCCCATGTGCCACTTGTATACTAAAGCCATGAGGATAAATAACCCGCATCCCTCATTAGAAGAACTCATCTTTCAAAGGAAATAAACACATTAATGCAGATCCTAAGAAGATATATATTTTGGCCAGTATTATAAAGGTGTACATATTAATTGTTATGAGGACATAGGTCAAGGTGGGACTACCTGTGGCTAGAGGATGTGCATACTGGTCCATGTCGTGATGAAGATAAGTGTGTCAGGGGAGATAGAGAGAGAGAAAGTGAGAGAGAGATTCCAGGCTGGCTACACCATTGCAAGAGTGTACAGAAAAAACTAGATGAGAGACACCCTTGGCAAATGATGAAGGGGGAGATTTTAACCAGAACACTGTATATGGACTGAGACTACAGATCTGGAAAGGTATGTTGTTAACAGGCTGTAAATACCTGGTTTATTGGGGAGAAAATCTAAACCCATAAAACATGTCTTGTTTTTCCTTTTTTTTCTTACTAAGAGAATAACATGATGATTTTTATAAAACAGGACATAAACGTCTTCATAAACTGAACTTGAACCTTTCCTTACTCATATCTCCTTTTTTATTTTTTTTTTCTGGTTTCATTTCCAATTTTACATGCTGTCTCTGTTTCTTCCTTTTATATCTCTTTCCACATTTTTCTCCACCTTCTTCTACCAAGACAGTACAAATATGACAATGGCTATGAATGAAACTAACAAGATATTAAAAATAAAAAGCCTTGGGAAAGATATTTTCTATGTGTTTGATAATTATGGAAGAGTTGGAGTATCACAAACATCCTGAGTGACATTGAGGTCCTGAGTTGACATTAATTGCAACTTACAGCCATGGTTTTATTTTGTTTTTAATCATAGGCACATGAAAACTTCAGCTGATTTGCTTAAAAGACTCTGCAACTATATTTTTCCCTTCATAGAGACAAAAACTATCTGTACACATTGCTTTTTCAATGATTTTTTCCCACATTGAGATAGTTCTCTGGGTGGACAAATCCTTTTCTCTCTGTTTATTTTGGTTTTTCACTAGTGAAAGACCAAGTGCACTTAAACAGCCAGTAAAGCAAAGGTTGTAAGCAAAGTTGTTGGGAAGAGTTCATTCTAATACCTTGGAATTGGTTTAACATGAACACTTCCATATATTTTGTACCCCGTAGTCCTAGAATTTGTGTTAAGTACACCAGGAAAGCATCAGCCTTGGAACATTTGACAGACCGCCTCAGTTTTCTGCATACTTCATTATCAATGAAAATAGGTCTGGATCAAGATCTGCCTATTCTTTATTCTAAATTATGTATTTATTTATGCCTGTATATGTATATATATGTGCATGTGTGAGAGAGAAAGAGACATTCAAGGGTATATATATACATGATATGGTGTATATGTGTGGAGGTCAGAGGACAATTTTGTCGAGTTAGTTTTCTCCATCATCTTTATCTGGGTTTGGGAATTAAATCTATGTCATCAAGCTCCACAGCAAGGACTTTTGCCTACTGAACAATCTCACCATCCGGGATCTACCTGTCTTTTAAAATTCAGTGACAACAACTTTCAACAAAGTTACTCTCTTTGTAAAATAATAACTAGACATAGGGAACATTTCCTGGGAACTGCAAGTTGGTCAAACGAATGTCAAAAATGCACTTCAACCTGATACTTTCTAAAGCGTTTTGCTACTCACAAGCCATGTCAACAGACTTTAGTAATGTTCAAATGGTTTATTATCTTACATAAACAAATCCTATAAATTACAAAGCATTAATTTCTATCCATTGAGATTATGGTTCTGAAAAGCTAATAAAGGGAGGCAAAAAGGGAAGAAAGATAAGTCGTAGAGAATTAGAGATCCCAAAAGAGATAATCATCACTTCTGTATTGAAGTTTGCTGTTTTCATAATTTGCCCTAATGGTTCATCCAAGCTTTGAAAGGTCAGAGATCTTTATCTCTCAGCTGGGAGACACATCCATTTATCATACTGGGCTTAATGTAAATTCCTTGGCTACCTCTGAAAGGAACAGGGGAGTGATTATTTTAGTGTAGCTTCAGTTTTCTTTCTTCTTTTCAAATAATATTTTTGATTAACACATCTCTGTTGAATGGAAAAATGTATACTGATGCTCTTGAATTGTACAGATCCAGTCACCATCTCTTGATATTTTGCAGGCAGAAGAGATTCACTGAATCTTAGGAGTGATTAGATGAAGAAAGAAAATCAAGTGATCATTTTTCCAAATATGTTTCCTTATAGATTCCCGGGTGATTTCTTTGTCTACAATTAATCTTATGAATCATGTTTCTTAATGCCCAAGTTTCCATAGTTCTCAGACTAAAGGGTTGTTAGAGTACCTAGGATCACAAGGTTTTAAAATTGCCTAGCATTTCAATAAAGAGAAACTTCAAATAATATAACCAACTTGGAAACATATTAAATAAGACTATCCTCACTGATTATATGCTGTGTTTTTCCTTTAACATAGCCTCCTTTTGAAATCACATGCTTATATCAGATTTTTTTATTCATGTCAGACTAACAAGAAAAAAGCAAAGAGGCTGGAGAGATGGTTCAAGAGTTAAGCTTTTGCTTGCCAGTGCAAAGGACCTGAGGTCTGATCCCAGATCTCAAGTAAAAACGCAAGACAGAAAGTACAGGGGCCTGTACTTCTGGCCCTGAAAGGCAGAGGCTAGGAAACCCCAGATCAAGCAATAAGCTGGCAGAGCAATCCAGGATGATTCCCGAAGTCACCCTTGGTCCTACTCAGGCACTTACAGTGCCCACTTCTACAGTACACCCCTCCATGTACACCCCTCCACCTATGTATGTGTAAAATAAAAGTTAAAACGTTAAGAAAATAAAAGGCAAAGGGGGCAGATTGTTTATTTGTAAGATGACTTTCAACACCCTTGGCAGGCTTCTCGGTTTTCTTCTCCCATTTACTCTGATTCTATCTGTGTTGCAGAGACCCAGACTCATCCAACTGAGATTAGTCCTACATGTTTTCTGAGCACTTCATTTGGGATTGGATCTCTCACCTACATACTGGAGCAAAGCTTAAGGAATAACATTGCTTCTTTAGTGCCTATCACTTAGCAAATGTATTCTATGTGCCCAGGCTCTGCTAAGAATTTCACCGAGAGTATAAGGTCCAGTAGTCAAAATGATTAGTGGGCATAGATGCTATCATTTCAGTTTACTTTGTGAGAAAACTGAGATTCAGAATACTTAAATATTCTGCCACATTTACAAAGCCTGTCAACAACAGAGTTGGAAATCTAGTCTCTCTCTCTCTCTCTCTTTTTCTGTGTGTGTGTGTGTGTGTATGTGTGTGTGTGTGTGTTCCTTCTCTTAATTGTATTATACCAGAGGTTTCTAAAAAAACTTTAGAACAATTATGTGGGCCCATCATGTATGAATCATAACATTCTGATATAACACCAGAAAGTATCCTACATGATAAAAGTAAGGATTATCTTATGAAACATTTATCTTTTTTATTACAGTCTTTCAGAGAAAGGGAGGAAAGAGAGAGAAGAGAGAATGAGGAGGAAAGAAGAGGGTTGATGCATACTATTACAGTGAGAGATCTTGAAGACACCACATAGTACTTTTGGTCCTTCATATTAAGTATGGAGGGTCAGACGCTTCCGTTCCCTGTGTGATCTAGGCCCATGCATATAGTCGATGTCTAAAACATCTCTTGCTATGTGGACTGTGTGATTGTTTTGTTCATTTGGGGTTCATTTGATATATCTTCCAGTCAGGAGGTCAAATCAAAGGAGAATCTAGGAGAGGTCTGCACTGGAGATTTCCTCTCATAGTCTTAACCTCAACGGGACAGGAGACTTCCCAGCTGGACGCCTGGATTACACCATTCACATGACTATGTTCTTACTTGGAGGCAAGCTTCTGCCCAGGAAGTCTACAGTCAAGGTAGGGAAACGGACAGGGCAGCTGGTCACATGGGGTTAGGATATAAATATCTCCAAACAGCAGCCAAGAAAACAAGATTTGACAGCCTGGGCAGCTTAACTCCTGTGCTTTATTATGTGGCCTGTAATTGTGATTTTGTGATTCTTTGATCTTATAATTTTACTGTTCTTTTCCCAACATACTCTGTTTACCACTGGAATTTTCCAGAATGTGCACAGTGAGTGACCTGGAGGCCAGAGAAGGGCAGGAGGAAAGAGTGACTCCTATTGTTTACTTGCCTTCAAAATAGCATTGATTGTTTCTTTTCCTATTTTTTAAGCAGGCTATTTGTAAATTTAGAGAATCAACAAAAATATAAAGAAGTTATAAAAGTCACAAGGTCTCCGCATTCTGGAGACACTACTGTAGACTTACTGGCATAACCATCACTAGATTTATTTTTATCCACTTAAGAACGCTCTTAATGAGATCATGTTATACACATAGTTTACAAATTACATATTTTTCATTTTGAATTCTGTGTACTTTCTTATGACTTTTAATTATTTAAATGTGTCATTTTGACATTATGTATAATATTTTATCTAGGTGTATCATTTTGCAATAAATTCACATTTCTACACATTGCTCTGAGCATAAGAAAGGATTCTGTCAGTACTTTATGTATTTTTACACTTTCCTGATAGATATATAATACTGTCTTCTCTCTCTTGAAACCAACAATCAACTCACTGTCCTCATTTCTACTAGATGATTTCATGCCTATTTCATTCAAAAATACACACAAAGATGAGGGAGATGGTCCTGTCCATTAAAGGCACTTTCCACACAAGATCTGAGTTTGATCTATGGAACCCAAGTAAAAATAGATGAAGACTACCAAAGACCCAAAGTTGTCCTCTGACTTCTACACAAGAGCAGTAGCACATATGCGCAGTTCTCCTGCACACACACACACACACACACACACACACACACACACGCATGCACGCACACACACACACGCACACACAGAGTAGTAATAACAATAATAAATATAAAAAGTTTAAACCTACATCAGGAGAAACCCACAAGTTTTCCTCTGTCATGTGCATACATCTGTTGTTTCACAGTTTCCATCTCCTTTAGTCGTTACAGAATTTTGTTCTAAAATTTAAACTTTCCTTTAGTGTGAGAAAACACATATTCTCTTCCCTATTGCAGGCTATTTTTCTAGCAATTCTCCTCTAAGTCTTTGGGATTATATATTTTAATGTCTCCCAAGTCATTCCCTTTTTGCTTAATTACAAATCTGCACAATGCAATCTTTTGTGTCCTAGGGACATCGAAAGGAGTGTTAAGCAAATGCTCACTTTGACTTTGTTCTGACTTTAGTGTCGCCTCTTTCCCAACTGTATTAGTTAGATTTGGCTGCATAATAAACATTTCTACAGTGTACAGACTTGAAAATTTGTAATAATCATTTCTATGTTTCAGAATTTGTCTGAGTAGACTAGACGCCTCTATCTAGATCAAAACAGCTACTTATTCTAAGCCCACTCATGTGCCTGGTGTCAACCAGAAGGGTAGATGATGGCCCAGGATGCCATCACAGGCCTTATCAGGCTCTTCTCTAGGGATACCTTGGTTCTTTCTCATGAAAAGCTCTGAGTCTCCAACACTGTAGGACTTTGGAAGCCTCTACTCATTCACATTTGGTAACATGCTGTTGATCAAAATAAGCCATGTTACAAAAAGTGTGCTGCATGGGAGAATATAGCTGAGGGACTCAGAAAAGGAGAAAGGAAGAAATTAAATACCAACTGCACTTCCTATACTGTTGCCACACACCATCAATCTAATAACTTCACTTAGAGACGTCATGTAAGATTGTTTTTGTGTGTGGAGGGAATGTTGAGGTTGAGAGGGACAAATATGCATTCGTGTGGATGAATGTGCTTGCATATGTGTACATGTATGTAGAGGCCTGAGGCTGATATTGAGAATCATCCTAGGTCACTATTCCACTTATTCTTTTGTGAAAGGGTCCCTGAATAAAATTAAGAGCTTCTGACAGGGGTAGTCTGATTAGCTAGCTTGCTTTCGAATTCCCAGTCTCTACCTTTGGAAGCTGGAATTACAGGCTGACATTTTACCTGCAATCCCTGCTGTTCAGTACCTGCATACCTGGATATTCAAACTCAGGTCCTTTTGCTTGCGTGATACACTCTTTAAATTACTGAGTTATCTCTCCAGCTGTGGAAGCATTTTTGAGACAAAGTCTCTTTGCATAGCTCAGTCTAGCCAAAAACTCACAAGTCCCATTGCCACATCTCCTAAGTGCTGGGAATGTATGCAACCTCACCCAGGTAAAATATCTCAAAGCAGATCAGACATTTAATATCAATTTTTGCCTTTCTGAAATGTATGATCACACTGAAGCAGGGTTGAATAGAAATACATGGCTGAGCCTAGCAGAAAAATACTCTGCTAGGATGATATGGATGATATGACCTATAATTGTTAACCAAAGATGAAGTCTATAATAATGATTACAGTATCATCTGCTGAGTTAGGAAGGAAAGGCCCATAAGCACTGGTAGCAGCTGGTTTCCTAGGACAGAGAATAAGGATTAATGACAGAGAATATTTTTAGTAATTTAATTATCCTCATACAATACAAGCCTCATAGGAGCAAGCAACAGGGCTCAGTCCTCCTTCAGAATAAGTCTTGGTCGAGTTTCATATTCACAAAAGTCCCCATTCTCCTAGCCAGTTAACTGCATAAAGTCTCATTATAAACTTGGGTGAGGATGAATATAACACAAAGAACAAGGGAATAAAGCTTATAGGTGTCCCTAGCTCACAAAAAAAGAAAAACAATATAGAGAAAAAGATGAACAATAGAGAACTTTGGAAATTAAAAAGGGGGAAGGTGTAGTTAGTAAGGCGTTCCTAATAGTAATGGGTTAGTGTATGGACTTTGGGTTCTACATGACATTAAAAGCTAAAGGAAGAAGACGGCATGGTCTGAACACCATGCTGAAGCAAAGTCAGGCGCAGAGCATGGATCTTGGCTCTGAAGACAGGCAGGATGCAAGATTAATGCTTACAATTCTTAAACTAGTGTGGAAGATTGGAGAATGCTAAGCTATCAAAATAACAGTCAATGCTTACTTTGTTTCCTCCTCTACAGAGCATATGTGACCATCTAAGGCCCTTCATATGCCCACAATAAAATCACTGATACTCTAAAGTGAGATGTTCTAAGTAATATAATAAAAAATGTCTAGATTTTAAAGTCAGGTGGGCCTGTCTTTATAGCTCATTGATTGTATGATATTGGACATTAAATAATCCTTCATTGTGTTTATTCCATTTTCTATTAAAAGGAAAACTAATGCATATTTTTCTAGATAACTGTAAGGATTAAATGGGAATATATATATACACACACACACATATATGAAGGGTGGAAGCAGTTGTCAACTGTAATGAAATTAACATTGTTAGGTCTCGTGGATTCCATTGTTTCCTTTTATCTATTTTTGTGATTTGACAAATTACTAATATCTTTGGACCACAGTTTCCTTTTCTTATAAAATAAGAATATTGCCAATTTTCAAGGTTCAGAGAGTCATTAAAATAAAATTACACTTCAAGTACACAGCACATCTTTTCTTCTACCTTTGAGAAGGTAATATTGATTATTAATGAGCCTTGCTTTGCCTTGGTCCTGGAGAACGATTCCATATATATCATGTTAGAGGTTTGGAACTAGAGTTGAAGAAAGGAGATGCGTACAGCTGGAATATAGTCCACATGTATGGTACTTGCCTCTTGTGAATCTGGTGGTGTGCTTCGCACAGATGTCTGCTTCCAAATATGAAACTAATTGCCTTTCTTGTTTCCCTCTAACTTTTCCTGGACTGCTCTGCAAACAAAAGGAGGCATTTCTGAAGCTCTGCAAAGCCCTTCTCCAGTGGGGTCTCTCATCAGATGTCCCCAAGAGTTCCCGATTACAAGATAAAAATGTCATGTTTTAAGGCTGAAAAACCTTTCCAGGTACTTCGTGGTTATTTATTTGTAGATATATAAATAACTGGGGTGTTTGAGGGGAAACTGCTTTTGAGGTGTACAGGCTAATCGTTGGACTCTCTTTTTGTTTCTTACTGTTTGTTCATATCTTAGCAATTAGTTGTCTTCAGAATGATGAGATTACAACAGACATAGTACCCAAGAATTGGAAATGCCCTTTCTAGAGGGCCAGAGGACGGTACTTTGCAAGCAGCAGCTACTCAGGAAGCCCAGCTTACTCAGTACCCCCTGCTATTGTTTCCCTGGCAACCAAGAGGAGACAGGAGTATCCATGAAAGTCCTGCACAGTTGCTACAGAAACCCCAGGGCTTTCCTAATTAGAACCAGGTGGAACTGTAGCTGGTGGAGATCGGCAGATTTGCTTCCTGTGGGAAACCCCTTCTTGAAAGACAGAATACAGCATCCCCGATCCATTCAGCGTTCGCCTCTTATCCTGCTGAGTGAGTCTCTGCACACTTGATTTGCTTCATTCTGTGGATGAACACCACTGGGCCTTGGGACATTAGTTTCGTCTTCAAAATCCTTGGTGAACACTAAGTCTCATAGCTGGGGAAATTGTAGCTACCCAGATGTTCTGGGACAGGCCTTGTTTCAAATAATTCATCCCTTGTTTCCATGGGTATAGCTATATCTGACAGTTTATTGTGTGACCTGATTTTCATCTGTTATTAGGGTGACAACATTGTGGAGATCTTCAAAGCTATTTACCTAGTAAAGAAGTAGAGTTTGATTACAAACTATAGCCAGAAGTGATAGAAACTTATTCTTTGCAAAAGCCAGTGAACTCTCTCTACCTGAGAACCTGTGCTTCGACATCACAAAACTTCAGATTTCTTAAGTGATCACATTAGACTATGTGTTCAGTGAAGAATATAAGTTTTTTTTATTTTTTTATTAAAAATTTAATTATACATTTTTTACCAGTTCCCTCCCTCCTCCCTCCTCCCCCTCCCCTTCCCCCAGTGCCTCCCCCCCAATTCCCAGAGGGTCCTTTATTGTGTACGCCTAACTCTCCACTGGGTCCTCCTCTCCGATGACATATAAGGACCCAGTGGCATTTCCATAAGCCCTTTCTCTTGTTCCCCTTAAGCATAAGATCACTACTATGGCTGTCAATCCCTTGCCTCCAGGGGTCTCGGTGCCCTTAACAGATGCTAGACTTTATGAGGGCAACAGTGCGCTGGACATTGCGCAGGGCATGCAAAGTCCCATTATGATTGCTTTGGCCCCAACTATTGTTGAGAATCTTGCAAATCGTTGCTCTTCCCATCCTTTTGCTCTTACAATCTTACCGCCCCCTCTTCCGCAAATGTCCCTGAGCTCCAGGATGGGGAGAGATTAGGCTGGCCTAGTTCTATGTGATTGATATAGAGTCTCTGAAGTTCTGGATTGTGGTTTGTTGATTTTCTTTTGCAGTTTTGCTGCTCCTGCAATTCCCTTCACTCCATTCTGCTGGGCACTGTATGTCACCCCCTGGCCAGAGACAAAAAGCTGTTAGAATATAAGTTTGAAGAATACCTCCTTCTTATTTTCAATTATATTAAACCTAATTTCTTCTTTTGTCCTATTTTTTAGCAGCTACATAACCTTCTATGGGTCATGTGCCATCTTTGGTCCTTTAGTTTCACAAATGCCACCACCAAGGGAAATCACAGCATCATGTTATTATCAATCCATAATATCTGAACTTACCCAAAGTCTTTTCCTCACTTGTCCTTGCTCCATATCCTTTCCCATTCTCTTTCAGGACTGTTCTTAGTCTTTATTCTGGCTCTCTGCCTACCCTTTACTTTCCTCTCTCAGTAGAGCATCTTTTACATACTCTAGAGGCCTTAATCCTCCTGAAATAAAGACTAATTTCTGACCAGAAACTCAGAGTTTAATAATAACTTGCATTCACTCTACCAGTTTTAACCAGTTTTAAGCAAATAAATATAAAATCTATTTCTCCAGTTCCATACAGATATAAGTCTTCAACTTATCCTTCAACATGGGATCTTATCATCTGAGGTTATGGTATATTCACCAAAGGAATAGAAACATAAAGCACAATAAAACTTATATGCTATCTCTCTTAGTCAACATCTTGAAATAGTACCATATTCACTAACATTATTTATTAATTATGTATACTCTGCCCTATTTCGAGCCCCAATATTTCACTGGTCAATAAAGCAAATAAAATTTTCACTCTCTATGGAGGTTGTATTATGTGAAAGAGTGTAGATAATAACTAATTAAGTTAACAAATAATATAATGTGTTACAGATGATAAGGTCTATAATAAAATGTGAATCAGAAGATACTGTTTAATGGTGAAATTTAAAAAGAAATAAATGACACTTAGAATAGCACCAAACATAGCAAATAAGTCAAAATAATTGCATAACCATATATAAGGCTTCTATAGAGAAAATGGTGGGCTACTATTGATTGAAATGGATGATATGCTAAGGTCATCTACTAGAAATTTCATAATATAAAGCAGTCATTTGTCTTCAAGTTTTTACCCAGTGTCATCTTAAATTCTAATTTAAAATGCAAAGTTCCAAAAGAGAATAAAGACATCATGAAGAAGAACAATATTCGATGGCACAAAGTAATTGAGACTATACAGTATTGGCATGAGGATAGATGAATGGATTGAAAAAGAAAGTCCAGGGGGCTGGAGAGGTGGCTCAGAAGTTAAGCCTCTACCTTGCAGGTGGAAGGTCCTGAGTTCAGATCCTATACGTGGGTATAGATGCCTGGCAGAAGCGGGGGCAGTCTGCATTTCTGGTCCTGGTAGGGCGAAGCCTGTGAATCCCGGGGCAGAGTAAACAAGGAGGAGGTGGAGGTGTCCATGGTGGTTCCCAAATTCATCCGTGGTTCTACACACACACACACACACACACACACACACACGCGTACACACACATGCACACACGCACACACACACATACACACACAATTGAATAAATAATAATAAAAAAGGAAAAAGAAAGTCCAAATCCATAAACAAATATATAGGACCCTTCAGCTTCTAAAACCAAATGTCTTGCATAATAGGAAGAGGTTGAGTCTCTGTTGCAGATCAGCTTCTTTGTACACACATGTACAGGCAAGCATACACACACACATCATTACATATATATATATAAAGATGCACATATGAGAGAGAAAAAAGGCTAATAATACTTTTTCTGAAAGAAAGAGTAGAAGAGTTCCATAATTTGAAATTATTATAAAAATATTTACTTAAAGAAATTAATCAGTATTGGCAACAAAAGAAAAATTTAAAGTATGATTTCATGGAAATTATAAATGTCTATAAGTAAAAATTAAGAGATTACTTTGTGGGCTGGACAGGTGGCTCAGGGGTTAAGCCTCCGCCTTGCAGGCGGAAGGTCCTGAGTTCGGATCCCAGATCCCACGTATAGACGCCAGGCGGAAGCGGGGGCGGCCTGCGCTTCTGGTCCTGGTAGGGCGGAGCCTGTGAATCCCGGGGCAGAAGGAGGTGGAGGCGGCCATGGTGGTTCGCGAATTCGTCCGTGGTTCTACACATACACAGACACACACACACACAGACACGCGCGCACATACACACGCATATGCACACAGTTGAATAAATAATAATAATAAAAAATTAAAAAAAAAAGAAATGCTCAAAAAAAAAAAAAAGAGATTACTTTGTATGCTAACTTAAAAATTAATTAAAAACCACTTTAATTTGACTTAAATTTAGAAAGCAAGCAAGTCACAGGCAAGGGAATATTCATATTTACAATACACAAAACTAACTTTTAACGTGAACAAGGAAGTCAGACACTGTGATTTTGAAATGGTTAAAAGATTTGACCAGTTAATAATAGATAAAAATTCAAATAAATAGCACAAAGTCAGAAAGCTGATACCATACTGAGTGATTAAAAGACACATGTAATATTCTTATGCATGTAACATAAATATACAAAGTACTGGTGAGAAGGTACAATCAATGGATTGTTCTTCTGCAGTACCAGAGCAGAGTAGTATAACTGCCTAACTGCCCTGCTTGGAGGAATCCATTATGCCTGCACTTACCACTTGTATATATACAATAGAATTTTATCCTGTGTATACCAAATACATCTGCAGGAATACTCCATTTGCATTCCTCACAGTGGTCAAAGCCCAGAAGAAACCCAAATACCTATCAGATCAGAACACATCATCACTGTATGATGTTCTCGTACCCTGGGATTCCACACAGGCAACGCCTCCTCATGAGAGCTTTGCCTGTATTGTTGAGAGAAAGCAAAGGTCCAGACAGGATGGGAAGCATGGGGAGAAAGTGGGAAGAGCGGATGCTCAGGTCCTGGATACCACAGGCAAGGAGGCAGCTGTGCAGGTCATTGCAAAGCCTTGGCTTGCAGCCTGTGGGAGATGGGAAGATTCAAAGCACAGAGGTGAGGTTTTGTTTTTGTAAGATGACTCTAAGTGTTGCTTTGAAGGCAGAATAGAAAGAGAGGGAGAGAGAGAGAATGATACAAGTGAGTACACGCATACATGCGCACACACACACACACACACACACACACACACACACACGCACGCACATGCACACACACATTCCACATTGTTAAGCCCATCAAACGCTTCCCAGACTTTCTCTGACTGGTCTGTGATACATCTGAATCTTTAGCAATGCGTTCATTCTAAAAGAATTATTGTTATGATTGAGTTTGTTGCATCTGATTTCTCACTCCCCTTTCACAACCTGTTCATAACCTTCTCTGCTTCCTTCTTAAAAGAGACTCCTTTAGATTTTAACTTTACCTCCATGCTCTTCTGCGTACATCCTAATAATGCCATCATTACTTAAACTGGTTTAATTTAAACTGTAGGCTTATAATAGTTAAACATAGTTGTTTATGAGTATAGATTTCTACTTAAACCACAAAAACAACTAGAGACTTATGTCAATGAAGATATTTTTGGATAAATTCATTTTCAAATATAATTATGTCAGTATCACAGGAAGTAATTACACAAACCAAGATGACTATAATACTAAAATAATATATGGAACCACCACCATGTTATATCATATGAAATCTTTTTAAAAAATCTAAGAAGGAACGAAGGCCTAAGAACAGAATGAAGGCCTAGAAGATAGCTCGGTGGCAATACACTTGCCCAATGCTGATGGAAAGAAAAGAGAATGCAATAAACTAGAAGAACTTATAATATGTAAAACCACGAAAAATTCACAAGAGGTGGAAATCAATATTGGTTTCAATAGGTTTAAGGAAGAATTCCAAAGAAAAATTTAAAACTTCTTGAAATAAGTTTAAATGAAGGACATTGTGCAATAATCTTTAGTATGCATCAAAAACACACTAAGAAGGAAGTGTGCCTTAATAGATCAATCAAAAGAGAATGATTATCAATAAATAAGCAATACTGTTATACCTCTATTAGAATACAAAGAAATTAAACAAACTCAAAACCTTTTTTAAGCAAGTGAAAATTAATTCAGAAATAAGCAACACTGAGAATTTAAAGCTATAGGAACAAACCTAACACTAACAGCTGTTTTTGAAATGAACAAAACTGGAGAAATCACAGGTAGACTAACTGAGAAAATAGAGAAGATTCAAATAAATAAAAAAAGAAGAGAGAAAATATGAAAACCAGGGCCATAGAAAGAGATCAAAGGATATGACTAGAGACAATTATAAAACAGCTAACTGCATAATGTGGAAACAACAGACGAACTCTTAAAAACAATCAAAATATCAAAACTGAGTCATGAAGAAATAAATAATATGACTAAACCAAAAAGAAATAATGAGACTTACTCAGCAATCATAGATATTAACGATAAAACCAGTTGAGAGCCATTAACTGAATCTAACAGTATATCAAAGGAATCATATACCAAGAACAGGTGGAATTTAACCCTGGGATTCAAGGATGGTTCAGTATTCACATCAAAATACTAGAGACTGGGTAAATTATAAAGAAGAGCTATTTATTGCTAATGGACTCTAAAGTCAAGGCACTAGCAATTTGAGAGTCTAATAAGTACACAGAGGAAGCTTCTGCAGCTTTCAACATATAATGCTAAAAAAAAAGATATCAAAAACAAACCCTGCATGATTCCACTTACATGAGATATCCAAAGTAGACAAACTCACAAAAATAAGAGAAAAGTAGATGTTAGGGGCTGGAGGAATGGGGGAAATGCTTACCTAGGAATACAATTTCAGGTTATTTATCATGCAGCATACTGCTTATTTTCAATGCTTATGTACTGTGCAATAAAAATTATATTCAGCAGACCTCATGTTGTGTCTTTACAACAAAAAGAGAAGGATGGAAGGAAATAGATGAGGGAAGAAAGAAAGGAAAAAAAGAACAAGACTCTTACATTTATCAGACGTGTTTTTTCTCCAAAGGTTGCATATCTTCTCCTGTAAATCAGGAGTAAAAATTGCCTACATTGTAGAGTCATTGTGATTGTTAATTGAGAGTAAATGTTTAAGGTGTTAACTCAAGAAGAACTAACTAGATGGCAAACATTATTGCTGCTGCTTTATTGTTAGTACTTCCCTGAATGTTCTACCAACTTAGATAAATATCTCACTCACACATGCTCTGTACACTAAAGGTACTCACACAACATAGCTCAATACATTCATGTTACAATTCTTTCTTCTTGCTACATGTTCTAAGTATGTGGAAGGCATGCAAATCTGATGTGCATCTTTCTGTTCTTTACCAACTGATATCCTTTGTGTGGCTGGACACACAGCTTCCTTGAATTTCTCCTATGGTTTCATACAATCCTTCCAAAACAGTATCTTGAAGTAATATTAATATCATTATCTTTCCCCCATGATTTTGTTAAGGCTGAGCATCAAGAAAGGCTTGACAGAGTGGTTATCCTTAGTTTCTTTCTTAGTTTCATAATTCTGTTTCTGTAATAAATGCTTGACCTGAAGAAACTAGGGGAATGAGGGATTTGTATCCATGTTTACAAGGCCATGGGATGGTTCATCATGGCAGGGCAGTTAGCATCATCAGGAGCTGCAGGAACTGAGAGGAGACTAATGCACACCTGGTTACTTTCTTGCTTGCCGACTTGCCAAAATGCAAGCTAGCTCTCTCCATTATTATCTCCCTGCCTGTGGAATGATTGGCCCCAACATGGGCTAGGACTTCCTACAGGTATCATGTAAACAAGACAATCTCCTCTAGGCTTGCCCAGAGGCTTAACTTAAGGAAGTAACTCCTCAGAGTTGTGCTCAGGGATACACATCAGCAATGTCACCTTCATGACTGAACCTAACTACTACAGTAGTAGTAGTAGTAGTAGTAGTAGTAGTAGTAGTAGTAGTAGAAGTAGTAGCAAATAGTAGTAATAGAAGTAGTAGTAGTAGTAGTAGTAGCACAGTTTCAAACAGATTAAGAACAAGTAGCTTCTACAATAGCTCATGAATCCAAAATGAGGATATGATGAGGTTTCTTACTACCTTGCTTCCTTAGTGATAGTGTCATGATTGCCATGGTTACAAGTTGTCTTGGATTGTAGAGAATGGAACAAAGACCTCTTCTTTCACTGAAAGGAGCATCGGCATGACATTATAGGGAAGGTTTGTGAGAGAGAAACTATGATTGTACTCACACTTGGAAAATACAATCCGATGCAGTAAACAATTTTTCCCATTTTTATTTATTTTTTCTACTTTTACAAGCATTTGAGTATTCATCCCAGCTTCCCTCCCTCCCTTCCCTTCCCTTCACCATTCCCTCCCATTCCCTCCCACCCTTCTGCTTGCTGATACAGTAAATGATATCTCAGCAGAACTCTAATGTGTAATATATAGACAGTAATTTGAAGGGTGTATGGTGGAACAGGCTAGAGTTGGAAAAGAAGTGTGTGGTCAGCAAGCCATTCCTGTAAGCCTAAATGTGTATGTGATGGTAAAGTTGATCAATCACTTTAAACAACAAGATGAAACTATGTACTCATTGCCACAGAGAATATTCTAGCATAAATGACAGAAGAGATGTCATTCCATGGCCTGAAAACCTTAGAAGAGTAAATGAATGGAAATAATTACCAACTGTAATTGATTCACTATTTTATATTTCACGGACAAAACACTTTAACAACAAAACTCAACAATCTAGGTATTGTATGTAACTCCAGCACTTCTTCAAGAAATAAAATTGTTTTTAAATATCTTCCTATATATAGTCAAGCACATATTATTTATTACAGGCATATATACCTATAATCCCACTTCAAAAAACAAAAATAGTAGGATGCTGCAAATTTGAGGGCTGCCTGGACTACACAGTGAATTGCAGGCCAACCTGTTCTATAGCATGAGACCTTGTCTCAAGACAAACAAATAATAAAAGTCTTCCTACACATTAAGCTTTATGTTCAAATGACTTCCACTGGTAAATTATGTCAAATCATTAAAGAAATAATAACATCCAAATTATTTCAGGGACCAGGTAAAATTTGAACATTTGTCAAAATGCATCTATAAGAAAAAAACAGATTATTATTCCTCATGAATATAGATATAAAAATACTTCATAAACTATTAACAAATTTAACAGTATATAAAAGAAGTGACAACATGATCAAGAGTGAATGGTTTGTCTAACATTGCAAAGTAAGGATACTTTTCAGGATAGTAGTAATATAAATAAATATACCCAAAATAATTTAGACAGAATTTTATATGAATCCCAATGAAAGTTCATGGCAAACTAATATGGATTCAATGTGTTTCCTCCAAGACTCTTGATTTGTGAAAGTTAATTCCTATTGCTGTCTTACTAGGTTGAGACTTTGTGGAAATAGTTTCATCATAAAGACTTTGTCTTGTAAAATGACTGCATCACTGGCTGAATTAGTTACTTTTTACACTTAGCTTTATACTACCTAAAGCTGTCATAAGAATTCCATCTTCATACATGAACCTGCCACCTCCTTGTTATTGATCTTCCCAGTCCCCTCTAGAATTGTGAAGAATAAATTTCTGTTATTTTATCAATTATCCAGTAAGTGACATTTTACTTATTATAGCAGCACAGACCAAGACACAAACATAAAGTCTTTATACACATCGTTAAAGGTGTATCAAAATGAAGTTTACACTTAACAACCAGAAATAGTCATCATAACCATAAAATACATTCAATATGAAACACAACATTTAGAGATGGGGCAAAAGTATAAAGGTTTTGTAATGCTTATTAGAATTAATGATCAATTTGAAACCTAGGAGACAGGCCTCCAGTATATGTGAGAGAGATTCTCTGGAAAGGCTTGTCAAGAATTTCTTGATTGCTTAATTTATTTGAGAAGACCCAGTTCATAGTGGGTGGGAACCATTCCTTAATCAAAAAGCCTGGGAGTGTATAGAGCTAGGAGAAAGCAAGCTAAACTCAGGCAAGCAAACAGGCATATATTGATTCACTGTTTTTGGCTCTTGCTGTGGATGTGATGTAAGCAACTTCTTCAGGCTCTTAAAATTGTCACTTCTCTGAAATGATGGACTATCATCTGGAATTGTGAACTGTAAGTAAACCTGTTTCCCTCCTAAGTTGCTTAGGTCAGCTATTTTGTTACAACAAGGTGTAATAAAACTAAAATAAGTTTTTATTCTAAGCCCATTATATTATCCTAAAGATGCTAACCAACATAATAAGACAAGGGAAAGAAACTAAGATACCAAAAGATTATGAATGGAAAAAGAGGACTTGGTTTATTCATGCACTTCAAGATTGTGTATGTAAAAGATGTAAAAGATCTAAAGGGAAGTATAGGGAAAATAAAAAACAAATCCAAAACTAAACAAAAATTTTACTATGGAATTGCCAAGTGTGTATTGCAAAGGCACAGGTTTAAGGGTTTAAAGATAGATAGATAGATCTATCTTATCTAAAGATAGATAGACAGATAGATAGATAGATAGATAGATAGATAGATAGATAGATAGATAGATAGATAGATAGAATGTTTAGGTATTTGTATGCTAAGGACCAGCAACAATTAAGACATTTCCTAATTAAGACATAGAAAATAAACATGCACAACCCTGTTTGTGATAACAACTAGAAATATCAGTATCTAGTTGTGATAACAACTAGAAATATCAAAGCATGAGAATAACATACCAAAATATGTCTTGAACCTCTATATCAGGAACTAAAAAACAGTTAAGAGAAAGCATTGCATGACTTACTTCTCACTCAACAATTTCTTAAATTTTCTCGGCAGTGTTTTTTTTTAGCTACCAATATAGATTTTTTTAATGTAATTTGTCCACCACAGCCTCATGTGTTTGAATCATTGGTTGATGCTGACTCTTGGGAAGGTTATAGCAACTTTAGGAGATGAAACCTTGCTGAAGGATGAGACATCACACGGGGTGGGTCTTGAAGTTGCCTAGCCATGTCCTGCTTTTGCTAGTAGTTTGCTCTTGCAGTCTGCTGTTGGAGCTCTCTTAGTCTCCATGATAGATATGACTTAAGATGCCTTCAGCTTCTGTTGCCTCTCATAGCTTTTCTACCATAAAATGGACTGTATGTCCTTTCGGGACCTGTAAGCCAAATAAATTTCCCTTTCTTCCTAAAAGTCATATATAAATGTATCACAGCAGAAGAAAAAGTAACTGTGACATAGTTCATCATGATGGAGAAGTCATGGCAGCAGGAATGTGAGGCAGTCCGACTTACGCATTCACAGTCAGAAAGCAGAGAATGAACGTTGTTGGTTAAACTCACTCTCTCATTCCAGAATTCCAGCCCATGGGATTTTTCCATCCACAAATAACCTAATCTTAATAATCCCTCAGTGATATGCCCAGAAGTTTATTCTGAAGGTGATCCTAGATCTCAAGAAACTGGCAACCAATGTTAATTATCATGCTGTCTAATAAATGGTACTAGGGCTGATTCAGGAAAGAGTTGGTTCCAGGACTGAGGCAGGAAGTGTATGGTTGAAGCTTGGACATCTGTGACAGGAGATGAACAGACACAATGAACACTGGTAGATGCCAGAGACCCCAGAATCAACTGAGCTAAGTATATATAAGCAGTTTTGGATTATTAGGTAAAAGATAAAATAAATAACCATATGTTTATAATGATATTAACATACAACTGAATAAATAAATTAGTATGGGGAAATAGACATTTTTCCATCTGCGTGAATTCCAAATATTTTTTACAGATAAATGGTCTTAAAAAGGTAGAACCTAACATCCCACTCACTTTGCAAAATGGCTTCCAGAGATCATGTTATGAATACACAATGCAGACTCACCTAGGAGGCACTACCTCAATCAGGTGATTAAGTTTAACATTAACAACCTTGATCATTGGCAAGGATAATGTGACCAGAATGAAACTTTGTCTCTTTAATCAATTACCCCTCAAACCCATCTAATCGCAAGCAGCTCATTAGGAAGACCCCATCTCTGGGATGATATTACAGAACATCCATCTGGTACTTCTCAGAGCTATCAAAGGTCACCAAAATTAGGAGAAGACTCAGACATGAAGTGTGGAAGAACTTAAAAGAATAAATGGGACATGGATAACTAGATAGATATCTGCTGACAAAGACACAAAATGGGTAAGAATATCAGAACATATGAATAAATTAAGGGTGTTAGTTTAAAACCATGCAGCACACTAGCTCATTAATTGTGATAAATATACTGTGCTAACATCAGAAATTAAAGAAAAGACAGAGCATTGGGATTCAATATACTATCTTCATAAATTATGTCTGAAATAATCAGTTTATTTTACAAGTTTTAAAATATCTAACTAGAATATGTGTGAATTGTTAAGCTGTTTCTAAAATTTACATTCTACTCAAAGATCTAAAATGTGAAACTTTCTAAATACAAATAAAAATCTGGGATCAGGCCCTAGACTTCCTGCTGTCTCCTGGAGTCCCTGACCTTTAGCCCTGATTCCTTCAACCTTCAGAAGCTCAAGTTTCAGATCTACCTGAACAACAGGTCAACATCTACAGACCCAGATCCAGGTAATCTCTTGTGGCTTCAGGTATCAGTCTGATGTTCCTGCTTCCAACAACCAGGTTGGCCCTCACACCTTGACTCCGGATCAACCCTCTGAACTCTGACTGCAGACTTGCCGAGGACCTTAGACAGTGCTGGCTGGCTAGTTCACACAGATCCAAGCTCCTGATTCCCAGATGTACCAGTGTCCTCCCAATACATGACAATGCCTATGATTCCAGCCTCTAACCATATCCTAGTACAAAGTTGTTACCCATAAATCTCAGCTATCCCTCATGATCTCAGACATTTAGTCAGTAAGTCTATACTAAGTAAGGGATGTCCCAACGAAACACAGCTCCAGATCTGTACCTTCAAACTCTCAAACCAAGGCTTACTGTGCAGCCCAAGCTTCAGAGCTACCCTGGCAGAAAGCCAGTTCCTTTGGATGCAGATTTCAGACCTGGCCCAGTGCTAGATTTGCCCTTATGAACCCTCCTTTAAAGTAGCCCTTGCATGTAACAACTCTAGACCCACCTCTTCAGATCTATATGCAAGACTACCTACCTACTATCTCAGACAACAGGCAGGCCTGTTGAGGACTCCAGCAAAAAAATTATCACACACTTGTCAGACAGATTCTCTAGCCTTACAAAGGCAATCTGAGAGGAAATATTCCAATAAATACCATTTTCTTCAATGTATAAATACTAACAGTGGCCAAAAGAATCAAAAACAATATGTATGTATTCTATATCCAAAAGTTCCACCCCAAAAAATTACTCTTAGTGGAAAGTGCTTAAAAATAAACACTTCATAGATGTTTCTCAATAAAAGACATACAGATGGCCAGCAGGTGTAAGAAAAATGTTCAACATTAGTTATCATCAGTAATCTGAAGATATAATGAAATAGCTATTAGAACGGATGCTATTAAAAGTATAAAGCTGCACAATATTAGAAAATATGGGAAGAAATTAGAAGCCAACAGACTGTTGGAAGTGTATTTCCATACACTAATGTAAATTAGGACAGCTGTTAGTGAAAATGCTATAGAACTTACTCAAGATGTTAAAATAGAATATAGTCTATAAATCTAACATTTAGGAATAAGTTCAAAGAGAATAAAATCAGTGAGCTTGAAGAGCACACTTGTCTACAATTTCCCAAGTATAGAATCATCTGAACTGTTTATCAATAGATGAATGGATAGAAAAATGTAGCAGATATGCAGTGAATTACTAAAGGCCTTAATAAAGAAGGAAATGTAATTTGTGGCACTGTGGATGAAGCTGGAGAGTATTATGCTTGGTGAAATAAGCAGACACAGGAAGATGAGCATCACATCATCTTGCTTACAGATGGTATGTGATAAAGGCAGACTCATAGAAGCAGACCTAGGGGAGAAGTCATGGAGATATTGATCAAAGGGTACATATTTTTCAGTTAGAAGGAGAATTCATTCTGCACATTTAAAATATACATGATGATCAAAGGTAGTAATACTCTGCATACTAAACTGGGTAAGAGAATAGCATACTGCATATGCAAAAACAGCTGCGTCATATATTATATATGACTGTCATATATATGACATATCACATATATATTAGCTTATGGTATTCATATGTGTGTGTATATATATATGTCAAATACCATGTTGTACACATTAAATAGATGCAATTATAGACATAAATATGCAAATTAAAATATAAAGTGTGACGGTGGTGAAGATGGCTCAGTGAAAACCACTCATTCTCACAAATTGTCCTCTGACGTCCACAAGGATACATGGCATACACACCACACACACGCACACACACACACACACACACACACACACACACACACACAAATATGCATTGCTTATGTACCATAAACAAATGTAAACAATATACAGTTCATAGGAATAAAGATAATCTTCATTATATTGAAGTAGGAAGAAATAATTTCATGCAAGAGAGTAAGACTATCTATAAAACATAAATTGATGATGAATTTGAATGTCACCCAAATTAAAAACACACACAAAACACACAATTTAATAAGAAAGATTATCTGCAGTCTGGAAAACAGTATTCACAATGCATGCGTGTGAAAGGTAACCAGAATGCAGAAAGAATTCCAGAAAAGTCTTTAAAGATGCATTGCTTCATTAGAAAGATAATTCCAGAAAAAAGCTTCACAAATGATCAACAAATACAAAAGAAACTTACCCTCATCAGCCACTGAAGACATGCAGAGTGAAGCATGACGATCTAGCACTGGCATGGCTCTATCTCCAGGCTAGTGATATCAAATATAAGAAGACACAGGAGTGACTAACTTGCAAAAGTGCCTTGAAGTATTTTGTTGGGGCTGGAAAGATGCCTCAGTGGCCATCGTGCACCTAACAATGTAAGTTTGATCCCTGGATCCCTACAATATGACAGGACAGCACCACCTCCCCAGGGTTGCTCTCAAACCTCCACTCAAGCACTGTGGCATGCACGTGCACGCATTCATGGGTATAAAAGCATACATACACATTCATGAATGAAAAATACACTCAAACAAAAAGTATGTTTGTAGTTTCCTTACATAAATATCATTTATATTAAACCTGTGATTTCAGCTCTGGACATGGGAAATGAAGTTATCCACTCTGTAATTTGATATAATTTCAAATATATTTAAATTGGTCAAAGCATGCTATCGAACTGCACACTTGTAATCTGAACATTTTCCTATGTGTAAAACTCTCACCAAAAAAATGGTCAGTGGAATGGACAGATTAATTAAGTTTTCAGAATCTCAAAATTCCACAGTATCTTAGACTACTTACCCTTAGTTTCACATAAGAAAAGAAATAACTGATCATGACAGATAATTTCTCACTACTTTGTGTTACAAAGGACCAAAGGAGTATTTTTTAACTAAAATAAACACTTACATAGAGATGACCCCTATGGATCTTTCAAAATTCAAAGGGCTCAGCCCATCCCAACAGCCTTCACATCGTAACCTCAGTCATTTAATCAAGATTGATAAAATGAGCCTTATAACAACACACGTCATTTGTTACTAGTTAGCAACAGTGTCCTGTGACCCTTGTTATAATTTATTTTGTACATTTAATTCTTTTGGTGTGTGAGAAAGGAGAGGTTGGGAGAGTGCAGTTCCTCCCTTTGAGGAAATATGAAAATATCCTGAATATGAGATCAGGAAGGGAAGCTTTCAAAGCATGATCTATTGCATTATTGTTGAATTTTGGAAAATTTCTGAGTTCACTACCTCACTGGGCTATTTCTGAACAATCACACAATCATCAGGCAGCTGTCCTAAGAACTCATGCCACAGGGAACCTGAACGTCTAAACTTCCCAATTGTCCTTGATTCTTACACAAAGTTGAAGACATGTGCTTGGGTTTACTCTGACACACAACCATCTTTAAGAATACAATCACTAAGTGGTACAGTGGACTAAGACATCCCGATTGGCTTTTCCTTCTACTGGTAAGTACAATCCAAACCATCCATCCTTACTTGGTAAGAGTTACACAAGCACACAATTTTCCCACCAATTCCATCACTTTTAAGTTAGTCTAACTCAGCCTCTCTGGCTATGAGACTGATCAGGTAGTGTGAAGTCACTTTTGTTGTAAGTCCACAGTGGAGGCAAGCTAGGATCCTACATCCAGATTCCCGGATGGCCTGACTTTGACCATGACATTGACCCATCTACTACATAGCAATGACAATAAAAAAAAAATTCTGGGGAAAAAATAATGACCGAACACAAATGTTCTTCATGTATTAAGCAATAAATAACATAGGATACCATTCTTAATCTTGAAATCACTATTACTTTCCCCCATGTATTAGCTGCCTTCCTGCTGCACCCCAGAGCCTAACTTCTCTCGGATCTGAGCTTGGACCTTTGCCTTGTTAAACTATGATTAAGTTCCTGTGTTGAAAAATCTTCTGATTCTTCAAATCCAGAATTTCTTTTTTAGATAAATTTATTAAATTAACATACATGCTCCTTGCCTCCCTCATTCCCTCCTCCCTTCCTTCTTCCCTTCCCTCCCACTCTCACCCACCCCATTCTCCCTTCCGTCCCTCTGTGAGCCCAGTCTACTCCCTCTTATTCTCCTGTCCTTTGGTCTATGGGTTCTGGGGTTCCCTCCGTGGCATCTGTTCTCATAGGGGTTCAGGTCTCTGTGGCAGACAGAGAGACTTTTCCTTGGGTGGCTACTGATATGGGTACTGCCCTACCTCTGTCAGACCCTTTGCCTCTAAGGATCCTACTGCCTGAGTTACACACCAGTCCATGGGGGCATACCGACATGTTTACCACTGCAAGTCGGATGAGATCAAGCCCCATTACCATGAGTTCCTGGCTTTTGCTCTCCTCTCTTGAGTTGAATGACCAGTCCAGCAATGAAACTCACCATCTTTAGGATCTTATAGTTACCTCCCCTTCTTCTGAATTTTGGATGGGGAGAGATTTGATTGGCCTGGTTCCAGGTGATCATTGCAGGGCTGCTGGTGCTCTGTGTTCAGGCTGTTTGATGCTGTCCATTTTGCTATTCTTGCCCTGCATAAGGTTGCATCCTATCGGGATGTTGAGATCCTCTTCTATTCAACAATACAGAAGCTATTAAAGAGTGATCTTTATATAAGGGAAGGCTTGAAGGAGAGGGAGGATTAGAAGTGGGCACAGTAGTGGATGGAGTAAGCCTCCAGAGAGCATTTGGCTCTCTACTGATCACTAATCCTCCCCCCACAAGGACAGGGGGGGCACTTAACCAGTACTTTAAACAAATCTAAACACCTGTGATTGGGAAGGAGACTGACCTTGGATTGGATCAGATATCTCATTAATTACAGATCTTTTTTGATGGTGGCCTGATTTCTCCATTGAACTTTGTTCTTTGTTTTCATTCCCTTTGGGTGTTCTTTGCCCTACCTTCCTATTTCAATTTCTTCATGGTTGTAAAGGGTAATAAAGATTTTTCTCTGAGTTTTTCATTATGAGAGTTCAGAATTACTTTCCATTTATAAGGGAGAACATGTGACATTTGGTTTTCTGTGCTTGAGGTACTTTGCTCAGTATGATTTCTTCCAGCTCCATCCATTTAGCAACAAATTTCATTAATTTACTTTTTGATAACTGTGTAGTATTCGATCATGTATATGTGCCACATTTTCATTACTCATTCATCAACTGTCAGATATCTAGGTTGATCCCATGACTTTGCTATTGTGACATGTGTCACAATAATACGATGAAGTATTTTGGGGGGAATATTCTCAGCAGTGGTACAGCAGGGTCACATGGCATTTCAATTTTTTTTATTATTATTTATTCAACTGTGCGCATGTGCATGCGCGCGCGCGTGTATGTGTGTGTGTGTGTGTGTGTCTGTGTCTGTGTAGAACCACGGACGGATTAGCGAACCACCATGGACGCCTCCACCTTCTTCTGCCCCGGGATTCACAGGCTCCGCCCTACCAGGACCAGAAGCGCAGGCCGCCCCCCGCTTCCGCCCGGCATCTATACGTGGGATCTGGGATCCGAACTCAGAACCTTCCGCCTGCAAGGCGGAGGCTTAACCCCTGAGCCACCTCTCCAGCCCCGGCATTTCAATTTTTAACTTTCGTAGGAACTGCCATACTGATCGCCATAGTGGTCGTATAAGTCTGCATTACCACCAGCCATGTAAGAGGGCTCTCTTCTTCCCAATCCTCTCCATGATGTGTTAGTGCACATCTTTTGGATTTTTGCCATTCTGATCAGTATGAGATGATATTTCAGGGCACTTTGATTTTCATTTCCCTGATGCCTAGGGAGGTGGAACATTTTTTAAGGTATTTGTTGTACACTTCAATTTCTTCCTGGGGAAAAAAATTATTTTAAGTTTCATGGCCCACTTTCAAATTGGGCTGTTTATGTCCTTGGTGTTTAGCTTTTTGGTTCTTTGTACACATAACATATTAGTCCTCTATCAGATGCGTGGTTAGTGAAGATTCTCTTCCATTCTGTGGGTTGTCTTTTTCCTTGGTTGACAATACTGTAGCTGAACAGCAGCTCTTTAATTTTTTTTTTAGTTGGAGAATTAAATTTTATGGTCATAAAAAAAGCTAACAGCCTCTATAACAGCCAAGTGTTCTCTTCTTGCTCCCATATGCAAGCAGCCAAGCTGTGTGTAGCTTCAAAGAATGGTCCTCTCTACTGATTTCTTGGTTTTTGGTGACATGTCCAACTCTGCTCTATGCTTTTACAAGGTGGGAGCTTCCAAATCTCTCCTTCAGTTTCCAGTACTGTAATTCTCACCTTCCTGTAGACTTTTCCATGGATGTTCTTTTTTTTAAACATTTTTTATTATCTCCGCTCATACAAACTTAATAGATACACTGATTCCCTCCCTCCCTCCTCCTCCCCCCACCCCTCTGCTCACCCTCCTCCACCCCCTCCCTCCCCACCCCCCAGTGCCTCCCCTCCCCCAATCCCCCGGGAATCCTTTAATGTGCATGCCAGACTCTCCAATGGGTCCTCCTCTCCGATGACATACAAGAACCCAGCGGCATTTCCCTGAACCCTTTCCTTTGTTCCCCTTAAGCATAGGAACACTATTTTGGCTGTCAATCCCTTGCCTCCAAGGATCTTGTTGCTTTTAGCAAATGCTAGACTTTGTGGGGTCAATAGTGTGTTGGACATTGCACAGGGCATGCAAAGTCCAATTATGATTGCTTCGGCCCTAACTTGTGTGGAGTATCTTGCATATCATTACTCCTCTCATCCTTGTGCTCTTACAATCTTACCACCCCCTCTTCCGCAAATGTCCCTGAGCTTCAGGATGGGGAGAGATTAGTCTGGCCTAGTTCTAGGTGGTTGATATAGAGTCTCTGAAGTTGGGGACTGTGGTTTGTTGATTTTCTTTTTCAGTTTTGCTGCTCCTGCAATGCACTTCACTCCATCCTGATGGGTATTGGATGTCACCCCCCTGGCCAGAGATAAAAAGCTGCTAAACTAGAGTCTTGTTATAAGAGTATATTCAAAGGTAGATGTAATAAAAGTAGGAAACCACAGTGAGGGAGGAGTTAATCACCCATTTGCAAAATGGTTACTTATTATCTGCCAGACTATATGCCCTCCCCTTCCGGTGAGATCATACTCCCTCAGTTGTAAATGATCAGGAATGAAAAATCTGTGAACTTAACCAGATGTCTCATTGATTACTTGCAGTCCTTGATGGAGGCCTATTTTCTCTGCTGTAACATGGTCCTCTCTCTCCTTGTTTCTGGTGTGGCCCTCCTACCCCATCCCTTCTGTTCATTCTCCTTGCAATTACTGTATTACAGAGATTTATCATTGAGTGTCTCTAGGTGGGCTGGGTGGGTTTGGTACTAGGAGCCACCTATTAGGGAGTACATATGGCACTTAATTTTCTGGGTCTGGGATACTTTACTCAATATAATTGTTTCTAATGACATCCATTTCCTGGCAAATTCCAGTAATTCATCATTTTTGATGACTGAGTAGTACTCCATTGTATAGATGTACCACAGTTTCCTTATCCACTCATCAACTGTTAGACATTTGGGTTGATTCCATGACTTTGCTATTGTAAACAGTGCTG
The DNA here is from genome assembly GCA_023101885.1 of Typhlomys cinereus. NCBI lineage: Eukaryota > Metazoa > Chordata > Mammalia > Rodentia > Platacanthomyidae > Typhlomys > Typhlomys cinereus. The sequence continues at coordinate 4,325,480 of JALPQD010000099.1, read as the reverse complement.
CTATGAACATGGTTGCACTTGTGCTATCGAGGTGAACCTCTGCTGCATGGGGGGTTATTCCCAAAAGTGGAATAGCAGGGTCATATGGCATTTCAATCTTTAATTTCTTTAAGAATCTCCAGACGGCTCGCCAGAGTGGCTGTATGAGCCTGCATTCCCACCAGCAATATAGGAGAGTTCCCCTCTCTCCACATCCTCTCCAGCATTTGGTGTTGTTTGTATTGTGGATTTTTGCCATCCTGACCAGGGTGAGATGATATCTCAGGGAAGTTTTGATTTGCATTTCCCTGATGGCTAAGGAAGTGGAGCATTTTTTAAGATATTTGTTAGACATTTTAATTTCATCCCTGGTAAAGTTTCTTTTAAGTTCCAGGGCCCATTTTTTAATTGGGCCATTAGTTTCCTTGGTGTTTAGTTTTCTAAGTTCTTTGTGCACTCTGGATAATAGAGCTCTATCAGATATGTGGTTACCCAGACCCAGAAAATTAAGCGCCGTATGTACTCCCTAATAGGTGGCTCCTAATACAAAACCCACCCAGCCCATCTTGAGACATTCATAGGTAAATCTATGTATTACCTACAGTAATTGCAAGGATTATGAACAGGAGGGATGGGGTTGGAGGGCCACACCAGAAACAAGGAGAGAAGTGACCATTTTACAATGACCATGTTACAGTAGAGAAAATAGGCCTCCATCAAGGACTGCAAGAAAGTAATGTGACACCTAGTTAAGTTCACAATTCGTTCCTGATCATTTACAACTAAGGGGGTATGAACTCACCAGAAGGGGAGGGCATATAGTCCGGCAGATTCAAAAGTAACCATTTTGCAAATGGGTGATTGACCCCTCCCATTGCCTAACGCCATATGACCCTGCGATTCCAATTTTGGGTATAAGTATTACATCTACACTTGAATGTGCTCTTATAATAAGACTGCAGTTTAACAGCTTTCTGTCTCTGGCCAGGGGGTGACATACAGTGCCCATCACGATGGAGTGAAGGGCATTACAGGAGCAACAAAACTGCAAAAGAAAATCAACGAACCACAATCCAGAACTTCAGAGATTCTATAACAACCACCTAGAACTAGGCCAGACTAATCTCTCTCCATCCTGAAGCTCAGGGACATTTGCGGAAGGGGGGCGGTAAGAGTGTAAGAGCAAAAGGATTGGAGGAGCAATGATTTGCAAGATACTCCACACAAGTTAGGGCCGAAGCAATCATAATTGGACATTGTTTGCCCAGCGCAATGTCCAACACACTATTGACCTCACAAAGTCTAGCATCTGCTAAAGGCACCAAGATCCTTGGAGGCAAGGGATTAACAGCCACAGTAGTGTTCCTATGCTTGAGGGGAACACAGGAAGGGATTCAGGGAAATGCCACTGGGTCCTTGTACGTCATCAGAGAGGAGGGCCCAGAGGAGAGTCAGGCATGCACAAGAAAGGACTCTGGGAATCAGGGAGGGAGGCACGGGCGGGGATGGGGCGGGAGGGTGAGGGGAGGGAAGGGGGGAAGGAGGGGAGGAGGAGGGAGGGAGGGAACTGGTGTACCTATTAAGTTTGTATGAGCTGAAATAATAATAAAAATGTATTATATAAAAAAATAAACCTGTTAGTGCTGCAAAGAAAAAAAAAAAAGATATGTGGTTAGTGAAGATTTCTCCCATTCTGTGGGTTGCCTTTGAGCTCGTATTACAATCTCTTTATCTGAACAGAAGCTCTTTAATTTCACAAGATCCCAACTGTTGAGAGTTGGTAGCAGTAACTGTGCCATTGGATGTCTGTTTAGGAACTGTTGGCCTAGCCCAATCAGCTCGAGGGAATTCCGTACCCTTTCAACTATGGGTTTTATAGTCTCTGGCCTGATATCAAGGTCCTTGATCCATTTGGAATTAAGTCTTGTACAAAGTGACAAGTACGGGTCCAGTTTTAATCTTCTGCATGTGGAGATCCAGTTTTGCCAGCACCATTTGTTGAAGATACTGTTGTTTTTTCATTGGATTTTTTGGGACCCTTTGTCAAAGACCAAATGGCTGTAACTTTGTGGGCTTATATCTTGGTCTTCAACCCTTATCCATTGATCTGTATGTCTATTTTGGAGACAGTATCAGGCTGTTTTTACAACAATGGATTTGTAGTATAGACTAAGGTTTGGTATGGTGATACCTCCAGCAGTGTTTTTGTTACTCAGGATTGTCTTTGCTATCGTGGGTCTTTTGTGCCTCCATGTGAATTTTGAGATTTTTTGGTCAACTTCTTTAAAGAATTGCTTTGGGATTTTAATTGGTATAGCATTGAATTTGTATATTGCCTTTGGTAGGATGGTCATTTTTACGATGTTGATTCTGCCAATCCAGGAACACGGGACGTCTTTCCACCTTCTGGTGTCTTCTTCAATTTTTTTCTTGAGGGTTTTAAAGTTTTCATTGTAAAGGTCTTTTACCTCCTTGGTTAGGTTTATACCAAGGTATTTCATTTTTTTAGGGCTATAGTAAATGGGTTTGTTTCTCTCAGGGCTTTTTCACTTCTTTCATTCTGGGCATATAAGAAAGCCACTGATTTTTGTATGTTTATTTTGTATCCTGCCACCCTGCTGAACTTCTCAATTAGTTCTAGGAGCTTTCTGGTGGAGTTTTTGGGATCACTCAGATATAATATCATGTCACCTGCAAATAGGGATAGCTTGACTTCTTCCTTGCCAATTTGAATCCCTTTTATGCCCCTTTCTTGTCTTATGGCTTCAGCTAAGACTTCAAGTAAAATATTGAATAGAAGTAGTGAGAGTGGACAGCCTTGTCTAGTTCCTGATCGAAGTGGGAATGCTTCCAGTTTTTCCCCATTGAGCATAATCCTTGCTGTGGACTTGTTGTATACAGCTTTTATTATATTGATAAAGGTTCCTTCCATTCCTATTGTCTCTAGCGTTTTGATCATAAAAGGAGCAGCTCTTTAACTTTATGAGATCCCATTTGTTGAGAGTTAGTTTTATTTCCCAAGCTATAGGGATCCTGTTCAAAAGTGTTGGTCTAGGTCAATCAGTTCGAGGGAACCTACTCTTTCTTCTAGAATTTTTATAGTCTTTGGTTTAATGTTAAGGTCTTTGATCCATTTAGAGTTGACTTTTGTGCATGGTGACAAGTAGGGGTCCAGGGATCAATCTTCTTCATGTGGATATCCAGTTTTCGAATCTAGTTTGCTAAAATTTTGTTGAGAATTGTCATAGTTAGGCGCAGGTGTGAACTTGACAATTGGGGGTTTTGCGTTCTGGGCATATTTATGGCGAATTAGTGATAAGTCCAGAGCAAACCTGCAGGAGATTGTATGGCTGATAGGGAAAGGCCCCAGTGGGTGGGATTAGGCTGGAATAAAACACAGAGAGCTGGTTGAGAGTCATCATCCTTGTGTATACTTGGCCAGACATGCTGGTCTGGCAAGTAAGGATCATCCTTCTCCCAGCCATTACATAGAGATAGGTGTGGCCAGTTCCCTCTATCTGGTGTTGGTGCGTGCTCTCCTGTCAAGCTGGACTGCAGACTGTAACCAGATTATCAGCAAGAAAATAAACCCCTTTTTTCCCTTAAGCCATCTGGTGATCATTTATCAGCAACCATGCAGGAGAACTGAAACAAGGATCTTTACATCTTTGTTAATCAATGAGATTGGCCTATAGCTTTCTTTTTTATTGTATTTTTATTTGGTTTTGGTATTAATGTAATATTAGTTTCAATGAAAGATTTTGGGAGTGTTCCTTCCTTTGCTATTTTATGGAATAGTTTAAGGAGTAGTGTATAGTTATTCCAATTTTTGGTGGAAATCTGCACTGAATTAATCTAATCCTGGACTTTTTTTGGTGGGGATATTTGTAATTACTTTTTTAATTTCATCACTTGTTATAGGACTGTTTAAATAATTCAGTTCACACTCATCCAATTTTGGTAAGTTGTGCATATTAAGAAATTCATCCATTTATTTCTGTCAAACTTTGCAGAATATAAAGTTTTGAAGTATGACCTTATGATTCTTTGAATTTCCTTGGTAGCATCTGTAATGACTCCATTTTCATGTCTAATTTTATTAATTTGAATTTTATCTCTTTTGGCTTTGGCTAATTTAGCTAAGGGTTTGTCAACCTTATTGATTCTTTCAAAGAACCAGATCTTTGTTTGGTTGATTCTTTGTATCATTTTCCTTATTTCAGTTTTGGATATTTCTCCCCAGATTTTACTAATTTCTGCTCATCTTCTATTTTGGAGATTGGATTGTTCTTGTCTGTCTAAAGATTTAAATTGGACTGTTAAATTGTTTACTTATGATTGATTGCTATCAACTTTCCTCTCAGGACTACCTCATTATATCCCAAAGACTTTAGTATGCCATATTTTCATTATCCTTTATTTCTAGGAATGTTTTTAATTTCCCTTCTGTCTGAACTCATTCCTTGTTCAGTATTATGGTTTTTAATCTCCAAGAATTTGTGTATTTTCTCAGGTTTGCTTTGTTGTGTATGTATACCTTTATTCCATGGTAGTCAGATAGAATATAGGATATTAGTTCAACTTTCCTGTATATGTAAAGCTTTGCCTTGTGCCCCAATATATTGTTTATTTTGGAGAAGATTCCATGGTGCAATGGTTACTCTTAATTATTGCTATGAGAGAATACTCAAAGCCAAATAACTTAAGGGAGAAAAAGAAATTTATTCACCTTACAGTTCCAGAAGGGAGATACACTCTTTCATGGTAGAGGTGACATGGCTGGTAGCTGAAACTGGCAGACTAAGTCACTCCTATACACATGCCTTAAGGATTCCTGGAGAGTCTCTCTTCTTAGTCTCCTGTTCTGTGGTTCATTTTATCTCATCCACTACTGGAAGGTTCCAATGAGATCTAGGGAAGTTCCCATGAGGTCTAGGGCTGGTCTTTGTGTTGCAAATGTATTGATCCAGATAATCTCTTCAGGTGGTCTCAGCTGATCTTAGTTAATGCAGATGTGTCAAGTGACACATGAGCTGCTGAAAAGAATGTGTATTCTTTATTGTTGGGATGGAAGGTTGAGTAGAGGTCACTTAGGTAGGTCCATCTGGGTTGTGATTTGATTAAGCTCCAATGTATCTCTGTTTAGTTTTTGGCTTGTTGACCTATCCAATGATAGAGTGTGTGTTGAAGTCCTCTACTATATCATGTCTGGGTTGATTTGTCATTTTAAATGTTGTAACGTGTTTAACGAATGTGGCTGAGCGTATATTAAGTAAATATATATGTTCACTATTGTGAAGTGTTTCTGATGAATTGCTCCTTTGACTAATATGTAGTATCCTTCTGTTTCTCTTATGATTTCTTTTGATTCAAAGTCTATTTTGCCAGATAGCAGAATCACTACTCCTGCTTGTTTCTTTTTTCCATTAGCTTGCAGTATTTTTGATCAGCCTTTTGCTCTGAGAATGGGCCTGTCTTTCATGGTGAGACGTGTTTTCTGAAGGTAGTAGATTGTTGGGTTGTAATATTCGACCCATGTTTGTAGTCTATGGCTTTTGATTGGAGAGTTAATTTCATTAGTGTTTAGGTATATAATCTTGAGAAATACTTGTTGGCTTCTATCATTTTCTGTTGTTTTGAGGTTTTTACATGTATATTTGTTTGCTAGGAAGTTGTGTTGGTATTACTTTTTCTGTCCTCTTAGATATTTGTCCTTTTCTTTGAGCTTGAATATCTTTTCTAGCATCTTTTGTAAGCCTGGTTTGGTGTTCATATAAGCCTTCAGCTTGTTCTTATGGTGGAAGATTTTTCTTTCATCCTAAAGCACAACTGATAGTTTTGATGGGTGTATTAGTCTGGGTTGGCATTTGTGTTCATTTATGAAGTGTATCTTTCCAAGCTCTTCTGGCTTTTACCATTTCCATTGAAAAGTCAGGTATTATTTCAACAGGTTTACCTTTAATTTGACTTTTTTTTTCTTGATGCTCTCAGCACATTTTCTTTGTCAGGTATCTGTATTATTTTGACTATAATTTGTTGTGGCAAGTTTCTACTTCTAGGCATATCTGAATGGTGTATGGTATCCTTCTTGTACTTGGATGGATGTCTTTCCTTAAATGTGGAAATTTTTCATTAATGATAGTGTGAACAATCTCTTTCCAGGTGGTTTTATGGATTTAGTCTTCCAGGATTCCATGAATGTGCATATTTGGTTTCTTGAAGGAGTCTTTTATCTCATGAATATTCCTCTCCAGTATTTTTTTTTTTTTTTGGCTTTTTCAACCTCTTTAATTGAACCAAATTTTTTCTGCCATCTTGCCTTCTAGTTCTGATATTCTATTTTTTGCTTCATTGGTTCTGCTAGTAAGACTTTCTGGGATTGGTGAGGTGGCTCAGGGGTTAAGCCTCTGCCTTGCAGGCAGAAGGTCCTGAGTTCAGATCCTAGACCCCAGAGTATAGACGCCTGGCAGGCGGAAGCCGGGGCGGCCTGCGTTTCCGGTCCTGGTAGGACGGAGCCTGTGAATCCCAGGGCAGAGTAAACAGGGAGGAGGTGGAGGCATCCATAGTGGTTCCCAAATTCATCCGTGGTTCTACATACACACATATACATGCACACACACATACATGCACAATTGAATAAATAATAAATAATAATAAATAATTTAAAAAAAGACTTTCTGTTCAATTTTGGATTATAGCTAGTTTATTTTTAATTTCAAGCTTAATCTCTGTATGAGTTTTTTTGACTGTTCCATGTCAAAAAAAGTTATTCCATCAACTGTTGTTTTTATTTCATCTAGGTGGCTGTTGTGCACCTGTTAATATTGGCTAATGTGGTTATTTAACTCCTCATTTGTATTCATCATGACAAAGTTCATGCTTTGAAAATCCTTGTCTTGGTTATTGAATTCTTACTAACATCCAAGGGCTTATTCTGGTATGGCTCCATTTATATGGGGTTAGCGATTTTTTGTGGGAGAGTTGTTGTTATGGTTTTTGTTGTTTCTTGTAGATTTATAGTGTGACTTGGTCATTCTGTTTGATTTCCAGAATCTTTCTTGGTGTGTGTTTATGACTGTTTTGAGTCAGACATGCTGCACTTGGACTGTTATTGCTACTGTTTACCTAAGTGTTTAAGGTCTCAGCCAAGGGTTCCTTGCTGTTATTTCATGAGTAAGGTGATATGTTACCAGAAAAAAGTGTGAAGACCCTACTCTGCCTCTGGAGGTGACAGAGTTTAGGTCTACATTTGCCTGGCTCTTTCGGATTGAATGTCAAGGGTTGTTATGTGTTTTGTGTTAATTATTAGATCAGTTTTATATTACGAAATAGGGTGGGTTTAGTAGTCAGGGGTTAGAGGTTAGAGTACTATGGCAGTTATTAGTTCCTTCCAGGTTTATGAGGGTGGATAATTAATGACCTATGGTGTGGGCATGTGGGGTTTTGGGTATGCTGTAGAGCTAACTGAAGCAGAGTTGACTGTCAACTGAGATGAGAAGGCCAATGAAAAGGGTCATTTATGTTAGGACTGGATATGAAGATTCACTTCTGTTCAGTGAAAGAAACTTTAAGGTCCTCAGTAGCAAGGTATTGGTGCTCTGGTACCAAGTTTGTGGTGCCTCTGAACTCACTTGTCTCCAAGGAGGAATCTGATCCGCCAATGTCTGCTGGTTTCCCAGAGCCTAGGGAAGCGCCTTGCACAGGCCCTGAGCCCAAAAGCAATCCAGAATTTCTTTACATTTATCTTTTTATGTGCATTATGTTTTATCCTTAATCCTAAACCAAGAATCTAAGACATTGTAATTGCTGTAGAGAAAAGAAACTTGAGTTTATCAAACCACTCTTGTGGTTCTTTCAATGTTTGAATACCTACCAACACCCCTGTTATGCATTTTGACTTTTCCGTAAGACAATTCCACAGAACCGTTTCCTGTTACTCCTCTAAAAAGAATTCTTTCTTTTTATAAATGTTAGATGAGTTCCCCAGAATTTTCTTCTGTACTTCATTTCTAATTCCAAAAGCAGATCCACTTGAACTTAGTTAATTTCACGTCAAAAGAGCTCATCTCTTCATTTTTTAATACATGTTGCAGCTATAAAATTCAATATACAAGTTTGGGTGCTTGAATATTGATTTAGTTCCTAAAGAATAATAAACGCTAAATTCCTCAAGGCTTCTTTTGAGATAATCTTTCATTTATTTTTAGTCTCACTTTTACTTTGAAATACACATTTGACACTTTTCATCTTATAATAATGTTAACTTTTTCCTATATAATATTTTAATTGGTAAGTCAATTTTCTAACTTTAGTTGACTTGATTATCATAAATACTCCCTAAAAGTTTGGTAAAGAGATTGGAAACAAAGTTCTCCACATTTATACAATGAGCTGTGAAATAAATATTAAAATCTATAAATCTGAATTAATCTTCCGAGTTTAGGTGTGTTTTCTATTGAAATCAAATTCTCTCTCAAATGCTAAGTGATGATAGACACAGAGTTGAAGATAAGAATAATTTTATTCTTTAGTCAGTTGCTCCAACACCGCAAAAGGACACTTTGTATTTTTCATCATTTTTGTGAATATGACTTTCATTTAGCCAGTGCAGAGTTTGGGCATCATGGTCATTCAGCAAGGTTCTCTTAATTATTGAAATAAGACTCATAGTTAAGAGTCACTTTCATTAACTTCCAATGACAATAATACCCAGTTCTTTGAATCATCAAAGATCATTTTCCTTCAGCCAAGTCAATAAATAAAACTCATTAATGCCATCAAGCTTCAAAGAATAAATTGCGACACATACTTTCACAAAGTGTTGAGAGCATTTTTTGTATCTAACACATTTATTGTTGTTGTTTTGTTTTTATTACTGGCTGCAATGAAGTCACAACTAAAACACTTGATTTTCTAAGAGGTTCATGTTTTCAACCACATCACTGTGACTGAGAAATGGTGCTAGTCAAAGAAGATGTCAAAAGGAGAGAAACCTAGTTAGAAAGATGCTATTAGTGTTATTAACATAAGAATAGGACCATTTGGGACGTGTTTGTCACATATCACATGTCATAGTTAGATATAGGTATCAACTTGACAGTTGAGGGTTTGAACTCTCAGCACATTTTTAGAGAATTAGTAGTTGAGTTAAGCCCAGAACAAATGTGCAGGAGATTCTCTAGTGGATGGGGAAGGCCCAACCCAGGGAGGGTGTGACTAGTCCCCAGGCAGATGAATAAAATGCAAGGAGCTGTTTGAGAAAATGGGCATTTTTGTGTATACTTGGCCAGACATACTGGTTTGGCAAGTAAGGATTGTCCCTCTCTCAGTTCTTATGTGGAGATGATATAGCCGGTTCCCTAGGCCTTTTGGACTAAGAACTGTAACTGGATTTTCATGAGAGAATAAATCCCTTGTACCCTTAGATGTTTTGTCATGATTTTATCAGCAATATGCAGAGTAACTGCTACAGAAAGTGGCACCAGAAACGTGAGCTGTTGCTGATAAATCTAGTTATGTAGAGTTTGAATAGTTCTGCTGGACCAAGTTTGAAATGTTTGAACATTTTGAGCCTGTGGATTATAAATACCATTCTGCAGAGTTTAATGGGACATTCAGATAATGGAAATGTGGTTTGTTTGGACCCAGTTTGTTAAAGGGAGCAAGAACTTTGACAAAGTTCAACTTACAGATGATGGACTGGTTTACTTTGTAGAGGAAAGCTGTGTTGGCAGCCTTGAGTTTCTAATGAAGAAAGAGCAGACAGCAGAACAGCAGTAGGCATTGGAGAAATGAACACTGAACCAAAACCTAGTGCTTTGTACTTGGGACTATGGAAGAGATAGAGGTTCTTCTGAAAGTCACCACAGAGAAACTGAACCAGCTGTGATTTAAGGGAACCAATCTCCACCTGGTGGTTATGGCAGAATTTGGCAACATTATCCACATGGCCATGGTTTTAGAGGGAGCAAAGATATAAGAGGGAGGAAGTCATTGACCCCTCTTCCAAGATTTCAGAATATGGCAGAACCCAGGCAGTGCATGGCAGGAAGCCTGCAGAGAGGCCTGAGAAGGACATTTTATGATGTGGAGTTAAATCCTGGCTTTCCATTGAAAAGTGAAGATGTTGAGATGCCAGGGCCAATGTGGGCCATCTCCAAAAAGAACTGTATACATGGATGTGTACAGTGGATGTGTGCGAGTGGAAATTCATCCTGAACTAGAAAAATGCTGTTTGTGCAATTTCAAGCTGTGAAGAGTAACTGAGATTGCCCAGAATCTGTGAGATACTATGACTACATGATGGGAACTACAGAAATATAACATTGAACTATATAGGATGCAGCATTTGACTGGCTGGACTTTCGTCTTGGTATTTCTTATTATTCCATAATACTTCCATTTTAATGTTTTATCTGTGCTGAAGTATTTAACTTGATTTGACAGAATCTTATGGTTAAGAGATTTCAGACTTTTAGAATTACATATATTTATAAGATAAATTTAACACCTGTATGGACAAGGATTGAAGGTTGCAGTTTAAAAGTGGTATGTTTTGTGTCAGGTTGACAGAGGGTGAAGTCAGATATAGGTGTCAATTTGATAGTTGAACGTTTGAGCTCTAGGCACATTTATAGAGAATTAGTAGCTGAGTTAATTCCAGAGAAAACTTTCAGGAAATTATCTAGTGGATGGGGAAGGACCCTAGGGAAGATAAATAATATGGAGTGAGCTATCTCAGAAATTGGGAATCATTATGTGTACTTGGCCAGACATGCTGGTCTGGCAAGTAAGGATTGTAAGGATCGTCCCTCTCTCAATCATTATGTGAAGGTGGTGTGACCAGATCCCTTTGCCCTTTGGTGATGGTGAATTCTCTCCTGCCAAATGGACTTTTACCAGACTATCACAAGAGAATAAACCCCTTGTTCCCTTAAAATGTTTTGTCATGATTTCAACAGCAATATGAAGAGTAGCTGCTACACACATTTTTGAAAATTGAGATTATGGCCATTAAAACTTTCATAGAAAAAATTAAATTTGTCAAAAATACTGAATCTAAAAGAAGGTGTCAATTTGGGCTACTATATTGGAACAGCGAAGATGGAATGGCTTAAAGAAGAAACATATATTTATTAGTTTGAGAAGTCTAAGTTCACAGAAACAAGAGGTCCAGAGTCTAATGATGGCTTCTTCCCAGCTTTCAGATAGTAGGATTCTTGTCATTTCCTCTCATGGCAAAAAAAGGGAAAACAAATATAGAAAAAAATCATTATGTGAAATTGAATGGGACACATTTAGTCAACAATAGAAAAATGCATATCTAAAAAATATGAATTTCCCTGAGGTGATTGCTGGAAGATTTTCAAGTAATTTTTAGACACTGAATCTTGCTGTAGTTATTTGTGACATATTCAACAGATCAAAATAGTATCACCAATTTTCAATTTACATTAGGAAAACATGCATGTGTTGTATATACTATACATGTATGTATACATACATATGCACAGAGAAGATTATATGTAATGAAATGTGTCAACCAGCACAATACATACTGAAGGCATTGAAAAATACAGAGAAATGATTAGAATTAAATATAAAGTAGTCAAGGAAACTTCTAGAGAAATGAGTTTCAAACTCAATCTGAAAATATCAGTAGAGGTCAGGGAAGAGTGACTTTCAGTTGAGGTGAATTGAATCAGGTAAGATGTGCACTGTTTAAAAATGAGAAATGGCAAAGCAGTTAGCTTGGTTCATGTAGAAGGACTGTACTGACAAAAAAATAAGAAATAATATCGGCATACAATGATAGCATTTTAAAATGTAAGAATGATGTCTATCTAAACTAAAAATCTCTCTGTGCCAAAATCAATCTTCTCGGTGCACTGTTTGGATCAAATCATGCACCTGCTCAAAGCATTCATTCTCTTATTATTCATTAAGCAAAATGGTGACATCATTGAAGTAAGCTCTATACATCAGCTTTGACTGTGTTCTGTGATGGCACCTGAATTTCTCATGACACAACTGTAAGAGTTACTCTTAACTATTGCTGTGAGAGAGCACCCAAAGTCAATCAACTTAAGGGAGAAAGGGAGGTTTATTCAGCTTACGGTTCCAGAGGGAAGGTGCAGTCTCTCAAAGCAGAGGCGGCATGGCTGGCTGGCCAAAGCTGGAGGAGGCTAAGTCACCACAGACATCTTGGAAGCTGAGAGCTGCAGACTGCTTGCTGCAAAGGCAGACTTCTCCTGGAGGTAGGGTGGGACTCATCCACCTCAAGGCGCATCCCTTATGACTGCCTTCCTCCAGCAAGGCTCCACCTCTTAAGGTGCATGATCTTGCCAAACACAGGAGACTGTGGGAGACACATTTCAAACCATGACAGCAACTTTCAACCATCTCCTCCCATCTCCTGCTTATACGTGTCCGTAACAGTGTGCCATTCTTTAAAACTGCTCACACATCCCATCCCTTCCTTTCCTTGAGATATGCTAGTGACATTTCTTTCAAAGCATCACTAAGATATAACTCACATTGCACAAATTTTACCCATTAAAATCTATAATACAATAGCAATCAGTGAAACCACCACCACAATGCCTGGAACTGTTTCATCACCCTACGAGAACTCCTGAACAATAGTAATGTCTGCCAAAACGTTGTACACATGCTTTCGACAACTTTAAACCTAGTCTCAGATTTAAATCCCTGGATACGCCCTAAAAATCAAATTATAAAATATTTGGTATTTGTTTGTTTGTTTTTTTTGTATTTGGTATTTGTAACTGGCTTCCTTCATGTAACACAATGCTTCCAAGTTTACTAATTTGCTAGCTAATGACTTTGTTTTGTTCCTGCTTGTTGTTTGACAACTGAGATTTATTCTGGGTATGCCATTCATTGCCCTCTATCTGATAAGTGATCATGTAGTGATGACTACTGTTTTAGTTCCTTACTTCACTACCTATACCCATCCCCTTTGCTTCCTTGGCTAGCCACAGTTTAACTGGTAGGATGATCAAATCTTTCCTTACTTTAAAGGTGATATATTCTGTACAACCATAACCATGGAAAAAGCAATAAGAAGTTCTCTAAACTTTGGATCTAATTTCTTTACAATTTTATATGTAAATATCTCAAGTATAAGTCTGGAATAGTAGTTACTTATTGTTCACTGTGTCTAATAAGAATAACATCTTAAATACAGATAGAGCAAATAGGCAAGAGTCCTGCAAAGTAATTGATGACATGGGGCTAAAGGGTAGGTGTGCCACTAGAAGAAAAAAGATGCATTATTGACTTTGTGGTCTGACAACAAATTCCTTCTACTGACAGGTAATTGAAGAAAAAAAAAACCCTTCACTTGCCAGATCCTTTGCTTTGTTATTAGAAAATATGCTAAGTTACTAGCGTATACAATAATCTGCTCAGAACATGAAATTACATTTGTGCTTTGAAAAAGTCGGCCTATAGAGTAGCCACCGGGTTCAGTTTATGAGAGTTCAGCATCATTCTCCAAAATCAGTCTTTCTTCTGAACAAGTCAAATAAAGAGGTTGAAAGAGGAGGTGGGGAAAAATCATATGCACATCCTTCAGATTCTTCATCTTAACCTGTGCCCTCCCTCCAGGAAGGTGACTTTGATATTGGTTTATGGTTTCCTAAGTACAGCCAGTTCTAGTTAGAAGCTTCCACTTCTATAAGGGTCTTCACTCCAGTGGTCAGGAAATTGTCGTGTAGACAGAGACTTCGGTGTTTTCTGTATCTTCCCCCAACATCCTGACATTCGTTTACCCCATCCAGAGACATGCTGAGTGTCTTGGGATTGCTGTCCATGTAGGGCAATCTTCAGAAGGTATAATTATTAGTTTACTTACTCTACAATTATGCTGATAAAATACTGTAGCTCTTTTAAAGAAATTTAGAGGGAAGAAATCAGAAGTATAAACTTTTAACTATAGACAAAGATCCTTCATTTGAATCTCATTTATTGTCTCCTTTGCATAAAGGTATTAAAGTTCGAATGTAAAATGTCCGATGCAGACCTGTGAGTTTCACCACTTGGTTACAACTAGTAGTGATGCTTTGGGGAGTTGTGGGGCCTATGGCATGAACAGTGTGTGTGGTAGAGTTCAGGCGCTGCAGCAAAGGAGGGGAAGGTTAGAAGGCTACAGCTGGGTCCTGCTTCTGGCTTGGAATCTCGGCTTCCTGCCTGCCACAGTAATGTGGTTTATCCTTTTCCAATTATTCCTGGGTTTGCTTCTGTATGAATTAGAAAATCCGTCTCCTCTTTTTTGTTGGCTTTTAACACATGAATCACACATTGTGTTTCATTACATTTCATCACCTGTTGAGACATGAGCACTGAAGCCAAAAAAGGTTTTGGAAGTAGATCCTGAAGAGAGCCATTTTGCTGAATTATCCTGGAAAAAATGCATGATTGTCCCCGCAGGTAACCTTTTCAGCTGGAGGTTGAAAGACAAAGTGACTGGCAAGGATGACATAGGAATCCAGGGGCTCAAGAAATCCAGCTTTATCAGGCTCTTCTCATATACCTCTATCCCAACTTCAGAATCCCATTCTGCCCTATTCAATGTCCCACGTATAAACAGATGCCTTACAATACTGAAACTTTGACTCGATTTGTGACTTATCAGGGACATTTGCAGAAGAGGGGGCGGTAAGATTGTAAGAGCACAAGGATGGGAGGAGCAATGATTTGCAAGATTCTCCACACTAGTTAGGGCTGAAGCAATCATAATTGGACTTTGCATGCCCTGCGCAATGTCCAACACACTATTGACTTCACAAAGTCTAGCATCTGCTAAAGGCACCAAGATTCTTGAAGACAAAGGATTGACAGCCACAGTAATGTTCCTATGCTTAAGGGCAACATGAGAAAGGGTTCAGGGAAATGCCACTGGAACATTGTACGTCATCGGAGAGGAGGACCAAGAGGAGAGTTAGGCATACACAATAAAGGACTCTCTGGGAATTGGGGGGGAGGCACTGGGGGATGGGGAGGGAGGGAGGGGGAGCAGGGGGTACGGGGGGAGGAGGAGGAAGGGAGGGAACTGGTCTACCGTATTAAGTTTGTATGAGCAGAAATAATAAAAAATGTATTAAAAAACAGATGCCTTACAATACTGAAACCTTGACTCGTTTTGTGACTTATCCAACATTAGTGTTTTCACATTGTTTGAATTCTTTTAGAGTGAATTTATGACATTTTACTCCTTAATCTCCAATCTTATCTCCCCTCCTTTTCCCATTACAACTCTTCCCTACCAGTTTCCCTCCTATTTTCATGTCTTTCCCATGTGCAGTCCACTGAGTTTATACTGGTTTCTTTTGATACATTATCAATTAGACAGTTTCCTACAAACTTACTAAGAGGCTAGGTTTAGCTAAATAATTCTCTTTTAAGTGTGCCTTAAATACTCATTTCTCAATTCTCAAGTTGACATCTGTATCTAACTGCCACAATTACCAATAGTCTGGGTTTTGTTTTATATCTGTGCTTTTTTTTTTTTTACAATAACCATGCTTGTAGATACAAAGCACCATTTCACTGTAGTTTGATTTGAATTTCCCTAATTGTCATGAGAACCTTCTTATGGCAAAAGACATTTGTTCATCCTTTTAATACAGTATCAGCCTTTTTTTGTGTCCTTTTGGAAAATTATCTTCTCAAAACTTTTGTATGTGTTAATTCAGTTGTGGATGTTTTATTACTGAGTTCCATGAGTTATTTATATATTTCATGTATCTGTTAGGCTTTTACCAATATACAATTTACAAGTAATTTTTCCTATTCTTATAGAGGTCTTTTTATTCTATCAAGGATGCCCTAAATAGAACAAAAACTTTAAAGTTTTATTTAGTCCAATGCAAAGAATAAATTTTATCTAGTTATGGTCTATGATCATCTTCAGGAGATATTGAGCTTAATTTCAATATATTTGCTGAGGATTTCTGCATCTAAATCATTAACGATATTCTTCTTTATCTGGTTTTAATATTAAAGTTAATGCTTGCTCTTGGGAAAGTTTGGAATTGTTCCAAATCTTCTCTGTGGAAGATTTTCAGATTAACATTAATTATTTTTTCACTTTGTGGTTGAATTCATTCTTGAGCCCATCGGACTTAGAGATCTTTCATAGAAAATTGTGCATGATTCATTCAATTTTCTCACATTTTGTTCAGAAGTCAGTCTTTGTGTATGGCACATGTGTAGAAATGGACCATTTCGCCTTGATGTGTTCTAGTAAACAGCAACGTGTGGTAGTGTAATTGTTCACAGTGACATCACATGTCCTTGGAACATCAGTGGCTTCAGCTTTAATGCTCTATCATGTCTGCTTCTAAGTTGATTCAGTCTTTTCTCTGCTCTCCTTTTCAGCAAAACTGAAAGTTGTTGATTTTGTTTATCTTTTTCAAAATAGAGACTCATTTCTTAATATTTTCTATTGTTTCTCTACTCTTCATTTCAATGATTTCACTAGTCTTTATTTTTTCTGTTTAATTTAAGCCTAATTGTTTTCTTAGCATCTTACCTTATAACATTAAATTGCTGCATTAAAGCTTCATTTCTTCTTCTTGTGTATATGCATGTGTGTGTACATTATTATAATTGTGTGAATACACATATTTCCATGTGTGTGTGGAACCAACCTGAAGCACAGTCTGCAATTATTTTATTTTCTCCCTTCCTTTCTTCCTTCTTTCCTTTCTTCCTCCCTTCCTCCCTTCCTCCCTCCCTCCTCCCTCCCTTCCTTCCTTCCTTCCTTCCTTCCTTCCTTCCTTCCTTCCTTCCTTCCTTCCTTCCTTCCTTCCTTCCTTCCTTCTTTTTTCTCTTTCTCTCTTTCTTTATTTCCCTTTCTTCCTTTCTTCCTTTTCTTTTTTCCTTTTACTATCATGGAACTCATCAAGTAGGTTCTGTTGCTGGCTTACCTCAGAACCTTAGACATCTACCTTCTGCACCTTTCCAGCATTGGGATTACAAGGGTGCAATGGAACACCAGTTATTTTTGTTGTTATTGTTTCTATTGTAGTTTAGTATTTGAGAGCAGTCTCTTGGGATTACAAAGCAAGAACTTTACTGACTGAGTCATCACCTTAGTCTGTTTTTTTCTTAGTGTAACCATTTATTATCATACGCTTCCCGTGTGAAAGCTCATTTTCTGTACTCCATGTTTTGGTCATCCTATTGTTTTTTACCTGAAGATACTCTGATTTTTTTATTTTAATTCTTTTCTGATACATAGGTTCTTTAATGATATGTTATCTGCTTTCCACAACTGGTAATTTTTTTCAAATTTCTTCTGTCACTGGTTTCTAGACTTAGATTATTGCAGTTAGAAAAAAATACTTGATATGATTTTAATCTTCATAAATTTAAGATTTGTTTTGGGCCTGACATGTGAGCTTTCCTGGATAATGCTTCATAGGTGTTCAGAATAATGTGTTTTCTGTTGCTATTGATGGTGTGTTCTAGCATGTCTGTCAGGTCCATTTAGTCTATGATGCCTTAAAAGTTCTTGGTTTCCATATAGATTTTCTGACCACATAATTGATCAATTACATTATCCTGTATAATTTTCTACATACTTACTTTAATGATACCATTTATCATGATGTAGATTGAAATTACTGTCTAATATTATTGCCATTCCCCTGAAAATCCCTCTTCTTTTGAGACAGGTTTGTGAAGAACAAAATCTCTCATTTTTTATGTATCTGGGAATTTCTTTATTCTGTCTTCATTTTTGACAGATCATTTTTTTCCGAAATAGTATTTGGCTGACAATTTTCACTCTCACTCCTTAGAATATGTCATCCCACTGCCTCTGACTTCCATTGTTTCTGCTGAGGCATCTGCCGTTAAAATTATCTTCCTTGAGGTCCCCTGTCTAAGACATGTCATATTTTGCTTGCTAACTTCTGTTTTTCATTTTGTATTTTGCTATCAATATTTTTATTAGGATGTGTTTAGGTATAGAGTAATGTGTATTTATCTTATTTGGAGTTTTTCTAACTTTATGAATTATAAATTAATGCTTTTCTTCAAATTTGGCAAGCTTCAGTTACTTTTTTTAAAGCATTTTTTTCATTTCATTTTTGATTTATTCTGATTCTTTGATAGTTTCATACATGGCTACAATATATTTATGTCATTTTCACCCTTTATCACCAATCCCACCCCCTTTCATTTTTCTACTGCAAAACTTCTTTTTACAACCAGTCTCCCTCCTACTTTCTTGTATTTCTGTGACCCACTGAGTTTCATCTGGGTCATCTGTGCTGGCAAATATCTGAGTGCTAGCTGGAGCATGAATGATAGATCAATGAGTATACCAGCAAGGAAAGTAGCTCCTCCTCCCACACTAGGCATTAACTTAGAAATATCCAGAGGGAGATATACTATCTCTTGACATTTGTCTCTTGTTTCCATTCCATAGCAAAGTGTTGATGGGTCAAATCGTGTGCAGTCTTGTGGAAGTAGACATAGCTGAAGTGAGTTCATAGATGGAACAGCTCTGTCATAACCAGGAGATACTGTCTGGTCACACCTCTCCCCACTCTCATACGCTTATATTCTTACTGCCTCCTCTACCTCCATGTTCCCTGAGCCTTGGGTTGGAGAATGATTTAAGACTCCTGTTTACCTTTGTTTTTTCTTATTTTTACAACATCAGAGACTTTTTTTATTTCCATAGTATTCTTATAAAATGTTTTGTGCTAAATTTCATAAGGAAATTTACTTCTTTTTATTAAATTAATTTTAGCAATTAAGATTTGACAATGAAATATGTAGTAATCAAGAGATGACTCTTAAGGATTAGAATTTAGATTGTTATATACGAGAAGGCATATGAAAACCTAAAATAACTGGCATAAAAAATTATTACAACAGGTAAAATTCATTCTTTGCATCAACAACACCGAGTGGTGTTTTAGGCAGTGAAGATAAATGAAAAGGTTTTGAGTCTGTGCCCTTTTGGAAGCCTCTAGAATGTCAACAAATGCACCACCAGTACCAAGTACTAGGAAGAGACAAACAATGAGATGAAGGATCCTTTTTTTTTTTAAATTTCCACTCATACAAACTTAACAGGTACACCGTTCCCCCCTTCCTCCAACCCCCTTATCCCCCTGTGCCCCCCTCCCCTCCCCCTTCCCTCCCCATTCCCCAGTGCCTCCCCTTCCCATCCCCGGAGCATCCTTTAATGTGCATGTCAAACTCTCCTCTCCGATGAGGTGCAAGGACCCAGTGGCATTTCCCAAAACCCTTTCCTGTATTCCACTTAAGCATAGGAACACTACTGTGGCTGTCAATCCCTTGCCTCCAAGGATCCTAGTGCCTTTAGCAAATGCTAGACTTTGTGAGGTCAGTAGTGTGTTGGACATTGCACAGGGCATGTAAAGTCCAAATATGATTGCTTCGGCCCTAACTAGTGTGGAGTATCTTGCATATCATTGCTCCTCCCATCCTTGTGCTCTTACAATCTTACCGTCCCCTCTTCCTCATATTTCCCTGAGCTTCAGGATGGGGAGAGATTAGGCTGGCCTAGTTCCAAGTGATTGATATAGAGTCTCTGATGTTCTGGATTGTGGTTTGTTGATTTTTTTTTTCAGTTTTGCTGCTCTTGCAATGCCCTTGGTTCCACCCTGATGGGTATTAGATGTCACCCCCTGGCCAGAGATAAAAATCTGTTAAATTAGAGTCTTGTTATAAGAGTGTATTCAAAGGTAGATGTAATAAAAGTAGGAAGCCGCGGTGAGGGAGGGGTCACCCATCTGCAAAATGGTTACTTTCTATCTGCCAGACTATACGCCCTCCCCTTCTGGTAAGATCATACCCCATCAGTTGTAAATGATCAGGAAGGAAAGTCTGTGAACTTAACCAGATGTCTCATTACTTACTTGCAGTCCTTGATGGTGGCCTATTTTCTCTGCTGTAACATTGTCCCCTCTCTCCTTGTTACTGGTGTGTCCCTCCTTCCCCATCCCTCCTGCTCATAATCTTAGCAATTACTGTAGTTATTACAGAGATTTATCTTTGAGTGTCTCTAAGTGGGTTTCGTACTAGGAGCCACCTATTAGGGAGTACATATGGCGCTTAATTTTCTGGGTCTGGGATACTTCACTCAATATTGTTTCTAATCCCATCCATTTCCTGGCAAATTCCAGTAATTCATCATTTTTGATGGCTGAGTAGTACTCCATTGTATAGATGTAGCACATTTTCCTTATCCACTCATCAACTGTTGGACATTTGGGTTGATTCCATGACTTTGCTATTGTAAACAGTGCTGCTATGAATACGGTCGTGTTTAGGTATACAGTAATGTGTTTAGGTATAAAGTAATGTGTTTTTATCTTATTTGGAGTTTTTCTAACTTTATAAATTGCAAATTAATGCTTTTCATCAAACTTGGCAAGCTTCAGTTACTTTGTTTTTAAAGCATTTTTTAAAGATATTCTTTTTTAAAATTTATTTATTCAATTGTGCGTGTGTGTGTGTGTATGTGTGTGTGTGTGTGTGTAGAACCACAGGCGAATTCAGGAACCACCAGGGACCGGCTCCACCTCTTCCTTGTTTACTCTGCCCTGGGATTCACAGGCTTCGCCCTACCAGGACCAGAAACTCAGGCCACCCCCGCTTCTGCCTGGCGTGTATATGTGGGGTCTAGGATCACAAACTCAGGACCCTCCACCTGCAAGGCAGAGGCTTAACCCCTGAGCCACCTCTCCAGCCCCTCCAGTTACTTTTTTTTAACTGTGTTTTCTCATTATTTGTTCTTCTCTTGTTTTTTCTCCTTTCCTTATTTGCGATCACATCATGTTCCTGTTGGTACATTATACATAATGCACAGTTCCAGGGCACCATGTCAATTGTTACAGTTTTCAATTTTAGGATGTCTATTTTTTTGAAGTACTTTCTAGGGTTGGGAAAATGTCTTGTCAAAGTACTTGTCACACAAACTAAAGATCCAGAATTCAGATCTCCAGATCCCACATAAATACATGCAATTTCACTCTTGAAAGATGAAGACTAGAAATCTCCAAAGCAAACTGGCTACTCCTATCAATGAGCCTTAGGTTTGATTAGACATCCTGATTCCACAGAGTAAGGTGGAAAAGCAGTTAGGCTTACACACACACTTGCATAAATGTGCAGTAATACCTACCTTATATGTCCATACACACACACACACACACAAACATATATGCACGCTTGTATGTATCCTCTACACACAAAAAATATGGGAAAAGAAAGAAAAATACTTTCTATCTCTTTATTTATTGTTTATGGATAAGATATTACCACAATACCTTCTTTAATTATCTAGATGTGGTACACTGCAATT
This sequence comes from Typhlomys cinereus, assembly GCA_023101885.1. NCBI lineage: Eukaryota > Metazoa > Chordata > Mammalia > Rodentia > Platacanthomyidae > Typhlomys > Typhlomys cinereus. Next base: position 4,304,125 of record JALPQD010000099.1, on the reverse strand, counting down.
CTTTGGATTTATAATGGCTAATCATACTTTCTTATGTCTTTGTGTCTTGTAAGCACTTGTTGAAAACAAGTTAACCGATAACAAATTGTGATATGCAGAGATTCTGATGCTGTCACTTTACCCCATGGCTGGTGATACTATTTTCTTTGTTATTTATTCATTTGTTCAATGGCTTGATGGTACTGACTCTGAGATATGCCTCACTAACAATATGTACCCTCCAAAATTTCACTGCGGTTTATCTGCATGTGGCTGATAAATTCACGAACAAAGAGTTTTCTCCTCTCTTATGATTCTTGGTTACATTTCTGAGTTCAGCTTAGCAGGAGAGCTCACATGAACACCATTAGCCAAGGGAACTAGTCACACCATATCCACAGGATTGCTGAGAAAGAAGTATACCTCATTCACCAAACAAGTCTGCCACAATATACTGAAGAATTCTAAATTACTGAAGCAGCTTCCATCACTTTATCCAGCTACCCAAGGAATGAATGGTTCCCACCCCCTATAGGCCGAGACTTCCTGTGTCAGGTAGGTACTCTTTTGCAGGCTTCCTTAGGATTTGTCTTAACTTTCGTTTCTTCTTAGATATGCCCGTATCTCAGCCTTCAATTGTTAAGTCGACTCCTGTATCCAACTAGTGAAATCTCTATTCAAACTCTTTCCCTGAGCCTGTATGTTAAGGGCTAGATACAAACAAATAAGTCAGTGTAAATAAACTTTTTCCTTGTTTGAACTTCTTGCTTAATCCTTCTTACAAAGTTGCATTTTTATTTATTTTTTCATTGCACATACTTATGACTTTGATGTTCTTTCACATGTTAGACAATTTATCTTTTTTTCCTTTAATCCTCTTGTGATTAGCCATGGATCTTCTTGTTCAACCAGAGTTTATTCAGAGGGACCAGTCAATTATCTCGGGCGGTGGGCTTGCTGCTCTTTTCTGATTGTTCTGGGCATGCCTTGGGAATGTTTTAAATTTTCCTTGTGTCTGCCCTGATTGTTCTTTAATAGGTGCACAGTCTTGCTCGCTCTGATTGTTCCTCCTCTTTGTATATATCTTTCCCCATCCCCTAGGGTCACTGTGATTCCAACAGTGCCTGTCTTGGCTCTTTTCTTGGTTGTCTCTGGTTAACTTCCAATTGCTGTGAAGTTTTGATGATTGTTGATTTTATCATATATCTCTGAGCACTTCTTCCTGTGTTCTCTGCTAATATCTCCATTGTTCTTATGAATACATTAGCCACATTTATGAACTGCTCCACAATTTCTTCCAAACACAGTTGTTTTAAGGGGAGCTGTGAAACTCTTCATCATTAATATCTACCTGGACATTGTTTTGATGGAGGAAAAAAACAAGTTCTTTTCAGAATATGGCATCTGTCCTTCTCAGGTTACAAAGTGATCTCAGATGGAAACTTGGGAAAACAGGGATTTCCATTTTTTTCCCAACCCCTATCACGATTTCTCTTACTAGTTTCCCTAAGACATATTTTAGATCATGTCTCAGATGCTATCCACAATTCCATTTCTTAGAACGACTTAGCAGAATTTCTTGACAGAATCTTCTTGTGTTAACTAGGTGTCTTCAGGAAAAATTTCTGAGACATTAATGATTTTGTGTGTTAGGATATTACATGATTTTTCTCTAGTTATGTACATATGCTGAAGACAGAGTCTATATACCCTTTATCCTTCCCTCATTTCTGGGGAGACATTTAAGTATTTCCTTTCAAAATAATCTGTCCTCTTCTGTGAATTCTGGAACTAACACTCTCCCGATGACACACCCTGTATTAAGTCAATTCAAGGTAGGTTTCTTGTGACTCTTTCTGACATTTCTTTCTGAGTATCTGTTAGATTAAGCTTTTTATCTTGCCACTCAAAACCATTTCTATTCCTTTTTTTTTCAATTCCATTGCTCAGGGTTCTAAAATACAGTCTTGATGGAAAAAACAATTCAAAGAGGGTATTTTTCAAGGTGTTCTATTGCCATAGATATTTAGAAAGCAAAGTTGAATAAGATATGTTCACTGTATCTGACAAATGTACAAATAAGTATAGATAGCAGAATTTCTAAAATTATTATTTTTAAATTTACAATTACTCAATGTGATGATACAGAAATATAGATGGGAACATTTATTCATGTACAGGTTATTTTTGAAACAAGAACAATGAATTATTTTTTAAGCTCCATTTCTCCCTTTAGCTATATTTTCCTCTTCTCTCCAAAACTTTCATACCCATCTTTCTCAGGAATAATTTAAACTTGTCAGTTCTATTTGTTACCTTCAACTCTATCTTCAAATCAGAGCTACACTGACATTTGGCGTCATTACTCAATTGATAACTCCTTTTCCCATAGTTATCTACAACCTTACATTGTTATACATGAGGGATACTTTTCTGCTGCGTTCAATCAAATCTTCCTAGATTTTGACACCACAAGTAACCATTCTTTCCTGAAATGCACCCCATTCAACCTCCATTCTGTAGTGTTACCTGTGGAAACTAACTTTCTGCGTACTTACTTTCCTTTCATTCTTTCTATTCTACTTCAAGTGAAGGTTGGTTCTCCTCAAATTTCCCATCAGTTGAGCTCCCAACTTCTATATATTGACCTTCTACTTACTAACCAAATCTCTAATTTCTTATGTATCTCATTATTCTTTTACTAAAGTTTTCATGGCTGTCTTATAGACTTGTTGGCTTTCATTTGCATGTTGTATACAGGGAAGCCATTATGTAACCACATGCACTAGCAAATTGATTCTCCTTCAGTCCTCTAATATTCAACATAATATGAAACTCATGTAATCAAATTATGTACTCTTTAGCTGAGATCATTCACTGATTTTAGCATCTGGTACACTATAGTCTCTGCTTCTGCTCCCAATATGAGGTTTCATGACTTCAATAACTATATAAAGAAGTCCTGCAATCTTCTAGTTTTTTACTTACTTGACAAGACATCCACCTATCATTTACATAAATGTCATGACCTATTATACTACCTCTGAGATGTCAATTATCTCTCTTTCTCCCATAATCCTTTCTTTTCTTTTTTTCAACTATAATAACTGCAGTGCAACAATTTTTCCCCTACCTGAGGAACTCTAATCCTAGATCTTTCTTCATTCATCATTCCTTCCTGCTTATTCTAAGATATTATATCAGAATCAAACACTTAGATATATCATTGATTTCTTCATTGTCCTTTTAATCTGTTAACACTACATTAATAAAAATAAAACTTGTATGACTCCAACCTAACATTCATCTCTCACCTGCATTCACTCAACAGCACATCACTTCTCACTTTTTTACTCAAATCTCTGCAAATTATTTCTCATGCCTTATTCTCAGTTGGTAACTGGAGCAAATAATAACATTAGGAGGGAAGTCTCCTTATGCAGGCATTCTCAATTCTTTATGCGTCTACTAGATGTTTATAACTTCATTCTTTTTTTGGTACTCCGATTTCTTATTCACTTAAAATCAAAACATCATCTTCACCTAGTAGTAACAGACAAATCATATCACTACCTCCTCTACAGTATTTTCTTGTTTTTTTTAAAACACATTATTTATTTGAGATGAAAGATGAAGGTAGAAATAGAGAGAAAGAGGGAAAGGGAAAAGAGGACAGGGAAAGAGAGAGACAGAGCTAGAAGGGGGGAGAAAAAATGTCATGGCACACATAAGTGGAGATGAGATGACAACTTTCAGAAGTCAGTTCTCTCCTTCCATCAAAAGTGGGTTTCTAAGGGGTGGCAAGATTGTAAGAGCCTAGAGATGGGGAGGACCAATGATACGCAAGGATCACAGGGGAGAAGGCTCCAGGCAGTAGGATCCTTAGAGGCAAGGGATTAAACAATCATAATAGAGTTCCCATGCTAGTGAGGAGCCCAAAGAAGGGGCCCGGAGCTATGCCACTGAGTCCTGAACCCTCACTAGGGTGGAGGACTCAGAGGGAGGTTTGGTGTTCACATAAAGGAATGCTTCAGAGGATGGAAGGGAGGAAGGGGGAGGCAATGACAGAGGAGGACAGGGAGTGAAAGGAAGGGAGGAGGAAAGAGAGTGCAATGGGGGACAATGGGAGAGGAGAGAGGGGATAGAGAGGACAGGGGTACCTATTGAGCTTGTATGATTAGAAAAAAAATAAAATATTGGAGGAAAAAAAAGAGTGGGCTTGTAAAGATCAAATTCAGGTCACCAGCATCCAATACCCATCAGGATGGAGCGAAGGGCATTGCAGGAGCAGCAAAACTGAAAAAAAAAAATCAACAAACCATAATCCAGAACTTCAGAGACTCTATATCAACCACCTGGAACTAGGCCAGCCTAATCTCTCTCCATCCTGAAGCTCAGGGAAATTTGCGGAAGAGGGGGCGGTAAGATTGTAAGAGCACAAGGATGGGAGGAGCAATGGTATGCAAGATACTCCACACAAGTTAGGGCCGAAGCAATCATAATTGGACTTTGCATGTCCTGTGCAATGTCCAACACACTATTGACCCCACAAAGTCTAGCATTTGCTAAAAGCACTAGGATCGTTGGAGGCAAGAGATTGACAGCCACAGTAGTGTTCCTATGCCTAAGGGGAACACAGGAAAGGGTTTTGGGAAATGCCACTGGGTCCTTGCACCTCATTGGAGAGTAGGACCCAGAGGAGAGTTGGGCATGCACATTTAAGGATGCTCCGGGGATGGGAGGGGGGAGGCACTGACGGATGGGGAGGGAGAGGGAGGGGGGCACAGGGCAGTGTGGGGTCAGAGGGAGGGAGGGGACGGGTATACCTGTTAAGCCTGTATGAGCGAAATTAAAAAAAAAAAAAACTCAGGTCAACAGACTTCAAGCAGGAGCCTTAGCCACTGAATCATCTTGCCAGACCCGGGCTGTTTTCATATCAATGCCAGAATTCTGTAGATTTGCCCACACCTGCATCCCTGATAATATTTGAGGCTCTTCTCACTTCTGTGGTTATGTGATTTTTCCACTCGCCTGCTTGCTCTCCTTCAACTATTCAGATCTTCTGTCTCTAGAACATTCCTGGTTCAGCCACATGTTAGGTATACTGTAAGAGCTATTTCCTCTGTGTGGATTGTAGCACTCCCAGGTTGTCACAAGACTATATTTATGTCATCTGTCGGTCCATAAGATGCAAGGAAAGACTTACTGAAATTTCTCATCTTAATGACCTCTAAATTCACATCACCGCTTATCCCATGTTCATTTTCTTCTTGTCAATCTCAGCATTTCTCACTTAAGATTTCAATATATTTTCCCTATATAACTAGCAAGTTTGTACATTGCACAATTTGTTTCCTACTATTTTTTATCTTGAAAACAAGCCATTTTGGGTTCAGATCCTTATCTTTCTTGATTGTCACTAAATCTCCCATGCCCAAAACAAACCCAACTAAGGACATCACTCAAAAGTTTATCATGGTAATAAACAAACAACAAACGAACAAACAAACATTTAAAAATTTTTCATGCTTTAATTTATCGCTGGCTTTTGGTTGTCTTCATGCCATCTGCAAATGTCAGATGTATCAGATTACACTTTACTTTCTATTTCTTATTTTCTAGGCTCAAACATCAAATCCTATCAAATTTGCTTGCAAATTCCCTTTTAAATATGTCTGCTTCTTGACATCATCGTTATTGCTCCAGTAGCCCTTTTACTATGACATCAGCGTAAGATCATCTCACAATACTCCATGGCTAGCGTTCTCCTTTCTAACCCAGACAACATAGGGTCTGAGTTCAATCTATCTTTATTTTTAAAGTTGAAGTAAGCACAATCATTTATTCATAACTACAAAAATTATTTTTCCTTACCATGATTCACACAAATCATTGCAATTAAAACACAGTCTTCTATAAAATGTTTTATGAGTACGTGTTAATTGGACAAAACAGTGTGTTTCAATGTCTATTTTTATAAGTTTATGTAAGATGTTTTGTTCATATTTATATCACCATTGTCCTTTCTAGGCTCTTACTATTCATTAATTGTCCCTTTCATACTTATGTTCATATTGCTTTCAGATTGCACATGTATGAGAACACAAATTCTTTACATAAAAAATCAAAATTTTTCTACTATGCAAAATGCAGAACTCTTCAGCATCCTCTCAGTGAAGAAAATATCTCTACATAGATGAAAAATCTTGTAGAATCCTCCTTTCCTCTGTTCAGTCCCAGTTATTTCCGATTGCTTCCTCCATATCCTTCTGCATATAACCTTTGGTATCAGTCCTGACACACAGTGAGCATGTATTGGTGACTACATTTTAATAATGCATACTTAAATGGTACAGGTGATAATCAATAATATCAACATATCCGAAGGGGAAATGTTATACTCCTCACCAGTTGATACAAATTCTTACCTTTAGTTAATATTTTTAGTGATGATGATCATGGATGTAAAAGGTATCTACTGAAGCTTTATGACTGTGAAACCACAGCCACAGCCATTACTTCTTTTGCTGCTCCGCACTGGAACCATTTAATTTTTATGATACCTGGACTCTTTTCTTCTTTCATTTTCGAAGAACAATTGGATCTGCCTGCCTGGCCCGCGGAGGGCTCCTGGGGATCATCGCTCTGGCAGGTGGTTTTCATTTGCCTGTCTGGAGATGTTGGCAGTCCTGCAAGTGAAACTCCCATCTCCTTCACAGCCAGGTCCCCAGTGCTGCCTGCATCTGACACAAAGGCTTGTTACCTCCGAGAATGCGTGGTTCTAGCAGCTTGGTTCATCTTCTTTTTCTTCAGTTGCTCCTGGGAAAATGGTTTCTTGGTCTACAACACTGCAAAATATATTTTTGAGGTTCAATTAAATACACTATTTTAAAAGATTTCATCTTAAGTAATAAATGCCACCCATTTAACCTCTGACAAAGGAGCTGAATTGAAATGGGACCTTGCTGTAAAACCCTGGCAGCTGCTCCTAGGTTTAGTTTCCTAAGCAACCTGGAAACTTAATTATATCCCAACAATAAGGATGGGTATTTACAGGAGGGAGATTTAGTGCAATCGCTATCATCAAGGATCTAAAAACTGAAATTATTGATGAAAAAATAAAGATGAGAAAATGCAATTTGGTGTTCAGATAAATCAGCTCTGAGGAGATTCTGAACCATATGTACACTCTTTGGAATTTGAAATCTTTATTGGATTTTCCTCATTCAGGTATTCAGTAAAAAGTGGGACTAGTGGGACTACAGTGATCGGTCTCAGTTTTGCTTGGATAGGGTTTGTCCTGCCAGCTGTTAGAGGTAGAGAGATGTTGCTTTCAACAGTGCTCCTTGAACCACACCATAAACAGTGGTAGAAAATAGATAGGAAGGTTAATGTTTATTCATGGACTAGACCTTGAATGATGGTAAAATACGGATATGGAAAGGAAGGTTGGTGTCTATTTGTGATCACAGTCCCTTTACTTTGCTCAAATTTCACCTGACTTGCCATCTTCATTAATTATTACTCTCCCTGGTATCCAACATCCTTTTATTACCACAACCTCTGTGAACAACTGTACTAGGTAGTGTTAAAGAGCTATGAAGAATATAGAGACTCTTGTGATGGTACATGATTATTTACTGAGAGCTCAGACCACTGCTCTTTTTATGTGAAGAGCATCCAATTTAAAAGGATTCTACAGAGGAGAGTCCCAAACCAACTTCTAATTTACCATTCCATGCAGTTAATCAAGGGGCTTCTCCTTTGACACATCCCACTGAAGGCATTTCCCCAGATCATTAACTTGCTTCAATATTGGAGTATTCTCACTGAAGGTCTTCCTGGATGGAATAGCATCCTTGTGTTTGCTACTACTTTGGATTAGTTATATTCCTTTTGGTTAAAATTAAACCTACTTCTCTGTTTTTTATAACTTGCAATATTTTGAAAGGCTCCATGCTCCTAATTTTTTTACTATTCTCTGTAATAATTCTCTGTACTTCTTTCAATCAGATTTTAGTTTCTATGGAGAAGAGATTTGAAAATCAGGGATCTATTTCCTTCACCGTGGTATTTGTGCTTCTGCTTTGTGCTTTTGGTTCTTCCTTCAATATGATTCCTAGTGTCAACTAAAAAACTCTTTACTATGTTTTTATTTAATAAGAAAATGAAAGGACAAATTCTGCTCATTATTTCCATATACTTTTCAGTAAACCTCATACTCATAAAATTTTAATAAATTAATTTCACTGCTCTGCTCTGAAATAAATATAAATTACATTTGTGATTTATCTAATCTTGACAATATCTATCCAAGCTCTTTTCAACTGGTATTTTCAATTGGAGCAGATTGGATTCTGGAAGACCAGAGCTGTCCTACCCACATCCACTTAGCTTGCACTAAATTAGAAGAGAATGCTTGTTCAAATAGTTGATCATAAGTATGTGTGACCAGATCAATTTACTCATTGATCCCATCCTAAATACTCCTGTCAATTGCTGTACATGCTATCAATGTTCAAATTTTCATTTCATCTCTTCTTGAAGCAGGAAGTAAAGAAAGGCCAAAGAAGTGGGGTGGGACCATAAGCTGCAAGGTCTGAACCCCATAGATGTTCTTCTTTTAGCTAGGCCCCACCTTCTACAAATTCCATAAGGTCTAAATAGAGTGCCACTAGTTTAGCTGAGGACCAATTATTCAAAAAACATGAGTCTATGGGGAACAGTTTTCATGCAAACCATCAGAGCAATCATGGGGCTAGAGAAATGGTTCAGGGGTTAAAACTCTGTCTCGGAAGAAGGACCTGAGTTTGGATCCCAGGTCCCACGTAAAAATGCCAGGTAGAAACCGTGGCAGTCCACACTTCCGGTCCTGGTGGGAGGAGCTTGGAAATCCCAGAGCAAAGCAAAATGGAGGTAGAAGCAATCCAGGATGATTCCCAAAGTCACCCTTGATCCTTTGCAGGGGTATACCATGCCTTCTGATACACACACACACACACACACACACACACACACGCACGCACGCACGCACGCACACATGCACACACAACATAAGCATATGCACACAAAGTAAATAAATAGGTAAATAAATAAATAGCAGCTGTAATACCATATTATGTAGTTGTGATGAGTATTAAATAGGTGATATTATGATTTTAGCATCATCTATATGGTATAATAAGCATTTAATAAATGCTGAATATTTTTGCAATTATTCTGAATTATGCTTGCTTACTATGGAAAAGTAATAATGCTAGGACAAATGAGATAAAATATTAAGATAGTCAGCAATAACTCAATTTTAGACTCTTGTTAATATGCATATACATGCAAAAGGTCGTATTTGTTTACATGTTTTTGCTTCTATTTACTTATGTATGTATACATACATATGTGACTGTGTGTAAAGGCATGTGAATGCCATAGCATGTGTGTTCTGTCCTTCTACTATGTGGATTCCTTACAGTAAAGTCATCAGATTTTGCAAAAAGTGACTTAGTTTACTGAGTTATCTAGTCATTACTACTTAAGTATTTTCATACATTATCTATTCATTATTATTTTATGTAATATAAATATCAGTATGTTTGCAAGTAATTACCAACTTGACAATTTTTAGCACTATCTTCATCTTTGAGAACATAAATATTAATTGGAAAAACAAACTTTGGTGGCTTTGTTATCATTTCAGGATAAATTTGCAGGTAAAAATGTAAACAAAAACAATTTTACTTTAAATCATTCTTCTTTTGAGGATTTCCAAACTTTTCATAATTGCAACATTTCATTAACCTTTCAAAGAGACTTGTGTTCCTCTGTGGCAAATCTTTAGTGTAAAATCAGAAAAATCCATGAAGAACACAGGAAATTTTTTTTTTTAATTATTTACTTATTTTCCCAATCATACAAACTGGTCCCCTCCCTCCTTCCACCCCTCCCCGGTCTCCCTTGCTCCCTCCCCTCACCTTTCCCCTTCCTTTCACCTCCTTCCCTCCCTTTCTCACCAAACCCTCTTCCTCCCACCCCACCCCCAATCCCTGGAGCATCCTTTAGTATGAATGTCAAACCTCCCTCTGTGTCCTTCACTCTAATGAGGTATTAAGGACTCAATAGCATTGCCTAGAGCCCTTTCTTGTGCTCCCCTTCATTATGGGAACACTATTGTAACTGTTAATCCCTTGCCTCTAAGGATCCTAGTGCCTGCGATCAGTACTAGACTTTGGGGGGGGTCATTGATATGTCAGTCATTGCGCAGGTCATGCAAAGTCTTATTATGGTTACTGCGGCCCTAACTTGAGGACACAATAAATTTCATGAATGTATCTAGAAAAACACACTAGAGAAAGACATGGTGAGTGTGGAGAGACTGGGATACATATTTATGTAGATTATTCAGTGAACACCTTCAGTGTTCCTGACTCCTTAACATAATGATGTTACTTTATCACACTCTTTGCTGTACTTAGTCCATCACACATATATTCACACATATATTTATTCAGCTGCTCATAAAATATTCTCAGTGTTTTAAGGGATTCAAATTTAACCAAGAAAATTAACTAAAGGGAAAATGCTTTTGTGCTATAATAAACACAGTAGAAAATGCAGGATCTTTGAGAGCATGTAGCTTAGTAACCCAGACTCATCTTGGAAATGGCCAAAGATGGCTCTTTAAAATAAGTAGTTTAAAGCTAAATTGAGTGTTCCAGAATGGATGGAGAGCCTTTACTAGGGATCTATGTGACCTTGAGCAATTATGCTTTCTTTGCCTCTATTTCTGCATACATTTGTTTCTGTAATTGCTTTTCTATAGGAAGAATTCTAATTTCTTTTCTGCTGTTGACTTTCACTATATTCTTTGCCAGTGAATACTTTTTGCTCATCACCCATCTCTACGAATAGTTCCCTTGTTAAAAGTTTACAGCTCTGGAGCTAGAGCCTATCTATAGTTAGGATACAAATGTAAAATTCCTGAAAGGTTTGTCTTCATTTGGGCATAGCGAGCAGCCAAGAACATTGACAAGGAGGCAGACGTGGAGTTAGATTGTCTTTCACCCCAGATGTTCTTCTGTTCTGGGTAGTCATCTGTCAATTCTTGTGCTGCAACTTCTGCCTAATTTAAGAGATATTTTATTCTGAGTGATCATTTTAAATGTGACTTTTCTTTAAAGACCCCTAAGTCACTCTTTTTGTTCTGAGTGTGTGGTGTCTATCATAATAACAATATTATAATAGGTCAGCAAGTGATGCAAGAAAGCTATCAACACTGAGAATTAGATGTATCATTGTATTTAAAAATAGAAGAAATTTCTGTTTTGGCTTCTTTTCCTATTACTGAGATAAAATGCCCTGATAAAAATAAACTGAGGGAAGTTTTCATTCTGGATCAGAGTTCAAAGGTACAGTCCATCATGACAAGGAAGTCAAGGCATCAAGAGCTTGATGCAACAGATCATACGACATTCACAGTCTGCAGAGAGCAATGAATAAATGCTAGTTCTCAGCTTTCTCTTCTTGCCTAGGGAAGCTTCACAAGCAGAAACAATATGAAGTTTCCAATATCAATTGATGTAATCAAGATAATTTTTCACGGACATGCTCAAATACTCAGCTTAGACAATCTTTCACTGGTATAGCCTGAGGTTTGTCTCCCAGGTATCCAGTTGACAACTCATACGGTAAACAAATACAAGAAAGCATTGTGTGGTGATTGATTTGATCCATCTTTCCAAATGGCTGCTCTAAGTTCTGTTCCAAAGCAGTATTAGGAAATTCACTGTGGTCTTTGATGGCTGTCAATGTCGCCTTCAAGTGACATGATCATTGATTATAGCAATTAGTGTCCATTAACACAAAGTAAAATCAGAGGCTCAGTCATATAGAATTACCCATTATGTCCATAGAACAAAGTTCATCAATTGTGATTAACATTACCATGGTGAATTCCAAAGGATTATGAAAGACTTATCACTCTATCATTGAGCTAGATGTGAGTATCAACAATGGACCAAACCTAAAGCACAATACTGTGCTGTAGGACAGATGAAACTTAAAAATGAAGAATAAGGGAAAATGTATTTAGTACATAGGAATACTGAGAAAACACAAGGTAAACTGTTGAATAACAGAAAAAAATAAGGAGTGCATTTGATGACATTAGGTCTGCTTATAAATTCATTCTCCTGGGGTATTGCCTCAATTCATAAGCTAATCAAATGGGCACTGTGAGAGTGTAAAAGGTCAATGTGAATATAATTTTTAACCCTGACATCTTAATTACAATGGAAATTGAGCAATTGTAATATTCTTGTGATAATGATTGTTAACACTCAAGTCTAAGTAAATGCATTTAAATAGAAGGCTGAGACATTAAGACAAATATGTGATATGCGAAGCACCATCTTAATAGTCCAAATACAGAAAACACTCAAATATCCCTAAGTGAATACCTATGATGGATGCCACCATAATAGAATGCAGCAAATGAATCAGCTTCCATGATGAATGGATGAACAAAAAAGGAGTGTAATTAAATAATGGGAAGATATCACTACATTTATGAACTTAGAAAATACCATGCTAAGTGAATGAAGCCAACTGCCAAGACATCAGGTAAGATTCCAGTTATGCAAATTGCCCTTCCAAAAGTAGAAATCAGTCTGTACAAAAGTAGATTTATGTTTATCTGCAACTAGGACAGGGGTGGTGTAAAGGAAAAAGTGATGAATTATAATGTGTGTGAGTCTTTAGGATTATTGAAATATTATAAAATTAGATGCTGATCATGCTTATGTAGGTCTACAAATGCATCAAAATACATTCATATGATACTTTACACTATAATGGAAGAGCCATATGACTATTATGATTAATATAAGTTTTTGTGGCTGTATATTTCCTTTTCACTCAAGTATATTTCTGCTAGCAGAATTGTTAGCCTGAATAACTCTATGTTTAGCTCACAAATTCCTATACTGTGATCAGATTTTGTAAGTATTTCTACTGTAGTGGGTACTGTAGTGGATATGAAGTGCAATATCTGTATTTTTTATATTCATTTACTTTCATCAAAATAGCAGGCTGTAATGTTAACTTCAAAACTCAGTAGTCTTCCTATATACCAAGGACAAAAGAAACTAAAAAGAAATAGAAGAAATTGTGTAATTCACCATAGCCTCAAAGTAAAACAGAGTATCTTTGCACAAAACTAACCAAAGAAGTTAAAAGACTAGACAAAGAAAAAAAATTAAACATTAAAGAAAAAAATGAAGACAACAGTGGGGGAAAGATCTTAAATGTTCATAGGTCAAAAGGATTCATATTGTGAAAATGGAAAGCCTACCTACCAAAAACAGTTTACACATTCAAAGTAATCCCCATCAAAATCCCAATGCACTTCTTTACAGAAATTGAACAAACCACCCTAAAATATATATGAAAATACAAAAGACCTTCTAGAAAATATTGAGGTCTTCGATCCACTTGGAATTGATTTTTGAGCAGGTAAAAGATTAAGTATCTAGTTTCATTCTTCTCAATGCGTATGTATATCCAGTTTTCCTAACACCATTTACAGAAAGTGCTGTCTTTTTTTTAATGTGTTTTTTTTCTGGAGGAAAATAAAAGGAGTACACTTAAAGAAATAGGTTTAGGTAAAGATTTTTTTAAAGATTTCCCATTTGCTTAGGAATTAAGGCTAATAATTGACCGATGGGAACTTTTGAATATCATTGAAATCACATTTTCTTATTTTTTATTTTGCTATGCATTTAATGTTAGCACTGAAAATTATTCTTAGCCAACATAATTTATTCCTGTTTTTCAAATAATTTTATATTTTCTACTTGTATATTTACACCTGTGATGAATTTGTATTAATTATCATTTATGGTAGATAGTAAGCAACTAAATTAATATTTTCTTTGTTCTTTTAGATTTTATTTCATTTGCTTGCTTTCTTCCTGTTACAGATTTTATATTTGCTTTGTTCTTTTTTTAATTAAAGTTTTTTTTTATTCAGTTGTGTGTGTGTGCGCATATGTATATGTGTATGTATGTATGTGTGTGTATGTAGGACTACGGACGAATTCGGGAACCACCATGGACACCTCCACCTCCTCCTTGTTGACTCTGCCCCGGGATTCATAGGCTCCACCCTACCAGGACAGGAAACACAGGCCGCCCCCGTTTCCGCCCGGCATCTATACGTGGGGTCTAGGATCCGAACTCAGGACCTTCCCCCTGCAAAGCAGAGGCTTAACCCCTGAGCCACCTCTCCAGCCCCTGCTTTGTTCTTTTTTAAAAAATTATTTCTATTGAGACTTTTTCATATACAAATAAAATGAGTTAATGTCCTTCCCTCATCCACTTCCTTTCCCATCCACTCTTCCCTCCTGTTCCCCTTCCTTCACCGGTCAGTCATGTTCTTTCCACTCTTCTGTCCCCCAGCATGTGTAGATCACAGGGTTCCCTTTGGGTGCCTATGCTAGCAAAGAACCAGGCCTCTGTGGTAGTATATGTTTCTTTAGTGGGCAAAATTACAAGTGGAACCCCCTCTTCTTTTGTCCTGAGAACCTGTCCTAGAGATTTTTTCTGGGTATATTTTGTTCTCTTGGGATTCTCATTGGTCCATAGCAGAATGTTGATATGTTAGCTATTGGGAAGGTCTGGTGGTAGGAGAGTTCACTGTGATTAGCTCCTGGATATAGAAACCCCGCTGTCACTGGAGTGTCTTAGCTGGCAGTATACCCTCCCACTTTTAGATTCTTAAAATCTTATGACCCCCTCCTCTGCAAGGTTCCCTGAGCCTTAGGTGGGAAGAGATTTTGATGGCCTGATGAGGGCTGAGCATTCCCGGGTTGTCAATACTCTGCACTCTGACCAGTTGTGGTTTTTCTCCCTCAATAATCCTCCATTGCAATAGGATGTATTTTAAAAGTTGAGTGCTGAATAATTTTCTTACCTAAGAGTATAAAAGAAGTATTTAGATGGTCACTTAGAATTGAGTTATTCATTGTCAACACTAAGACATCTCTTTCCTTTGTCCTTCCTTCTTTCTTTTCTTTTTTCTTCTTCCTTTCTTCTTTTTCTCCAGTCTTCTCTTTCACCACTTCCTCTCCTTTCCCTCTTGTCGTCTCTTTCCTTTTAGATGAGAAGCTCCATTTCAATGTTGAGTCAAAGTTTTAAAGTTTATTACATACTTGTTGATCCTGGTCTTAGTTCCATTTGCTATTACAGCATTATGTCATAGGAAAGGTAGCTTTAGAAATAGAAAGACAGACAGACAGACAGACAGACAGACAGACAGACAGACAGACAGAGAGGCATTTGTTCCTGGCAGTTATGAATGTTTGGAAGTCTAAGACTAGGGTGCTTACAGATTTGGTGTCTAGTAAAGGTCCTTTCCCTGGCTTTAAAACGATCACTTTGTATCTCATGTAAAGGAACAAGAGTAGATAGGACAGGTATATCTCATCAAGAGTACCACACATTCATGATATAATTGGATTCCTAAGGCTCATTTCCTAATCATCTCTTTGAAGTTGCAGTTTCCTTGGTCATTCTCCAATCACAACCAACATCTCATTCATATTGTATTTTAGGGGAAAAACATGCACTCATTCTCCACCAATTGCTTTGGTTGTGAAACTAGCATAGATGTCACTCATCAGAGTGGAGTGGTTCCTTTCTATTCATAGTTGAGTGCTTTTGCTCTGAAATGGTGCAGAATTTTACACAAACTTTTATGTATCTATTGAGATGACTACAAGGTTGGAACTACAAGCAACAAATGGCATCCTGGTTAGGAGTCTGGAATAGAGTCCATGTTTTACACCAGATAACCATTTATATGGCAGGAAAGCACTGAGGACATAGAAGACCAAGGTCTTAACATTTAAAAGAACGTTTTCAGGTGAAAGTAGAGCAACAGAATTGAAACCAAAGTTTGCTGAAGTGAAAGCAAAGCAGCAGAGGTCAAATCTTCCTGCTGAGTGGGGAAGGGATCCAAAAACATGCACCAGTTTTTGGAAACCAGGTTTTGTTCACTCCTACAGAAAACTTTCATCAGACTGAGGAAGGAGTGGGCTATTTTCATATTCCCATTTGAGACTGATTTCAAATGCAGGTGAATGGGTAGATCTGTTTGTTCTAGGGCAACATTTCATTCATTTGAGATTGGCCCATGTATGTGCAGGCAGGTCAACTCCACCTGTTTGTGGGAAAACATTCTATTATTCCTCTGTCTTCAGAATAGGAGAACCAAGAACCAGGAAGTGCAGAGCCATTTTGTGCATCTGCCATCAGAAAATTTCTGCCCCAGGCACCTTCCCTCTGTTCTCTACCTGTCTTGGGGTTGAATTTAACTCCTACACTATTTCAGCATCCTAAACCAGTTGCTTAAATAGTAGTCTATTTGCCCAAGGTACATAATCCATTCTAGGCATTGCCAATAATTTATTTAGGATTGTTTGTAAACATTCACAAGAAGTAATGATGTACCTCTTCTGCAATGGTTTCTCTACCCACTTTTGTTCTGTGACTAATCTTAATCAGGAAATTAATTAGAAATTGTCCTATCTTCTATTTTTTATGGTAGAGTTTATAAAAGTTAATATTAAACCATGTTTTCACTATTTGGTTGAAATTGCAAGTAAAGAGACTTT
Source organism: Typhlomys cinereus (assembly GCA_023101885.1). NCBI lineage: Eukaryota > Metazoa > Chordata > Mammalia > Rodentia > Platacanthomyidae > Typhlomys > Typhlomys cinereus. Next base: position 4,287,479 of record JALPQD010000099.1, on the reverse strand, counting down.
GCTTGGATTTTTCTTTGTGGAAGGGTTTTACTTAAAAATTCAACTTCTCAACTTATTATAGATCTAATCAGATGATTGAGTTTTTTCTTGAGTCAGTCGTGGTAGTTATTATCTTTCCACAAAGTTGTCAGCTTTATCTGAACTTTCTAATTTTTGACCTAGAGTTGTTCATTGTATTCTCTTGTTACTCTCCTTCACTTCAGTAAATGAGAACTCTGTTCATTTTTATGCTTCATATGCTTAAAGTTCCACAAGTCTAACCCTTTGCTTCTCTCTTTGTAACAGCATTAAATCAGTGCTGCTAATTATACAGATTTTCTTGAAAAATTGTAGTGAACTCTCCGCAAGTTGAGTTCAGGCATAAAGTAACTTGAATTTGAATTTCAGATAGACTTCCTCCATGTTATGGATTAGAATATCTGAGTTCAAGAACTGTTTCAATTACTAACTTGCTTCGAGGTGCTAAATAGCATTGCAGATGGTAAGCAGTCTTTTTGGGGGGTTTGTTCTCAATGCATGTCACCATCATTCATTTTGTTGCATGCTTGTTGTCAAGACCTGAGACTTCACATTTTTTGTCTAGTTCTGCTGTTGTATTACACATTTTTCTTACTCCTTGAATCTTATTCTGTTTCAGACTGTGCTGCCTTTAAACACAGAATATTCTAAAAAGAAAACAAGTGGTTGTCTCTTTGGCCTTTAGTTTCAGTTCTTTATTTAGGAAAACCAACTTTGTTAGTAAATACTATCCCTCCCTTTCAATTCTTCAAATAGTACAAATTTAGACCTTATTGCTTTTTAGTATTTTATTGCTCATATTATTTTATGAAGTTGCATAGCTTTGGCTATGTTAAATGACTGTACTAAAATCTGAATTCTTTAAATGTAATTTTTACTTCCATAATAAAATGACTTTCTTCCCCTTTTTGTTCTCTGCTCCTTTCTTTCCCCTTCACGTCTTCTCTCCTCACCACCCCTTTGTTCTGCTTCTCCTCTTCCCTCCCCTTCCTCTTTTTTCTTCTCCTTTTCTTTGTCCTTTCCTTTGCTTTCCTTTCTTTTCTTTCCTTTTCCACAGTGAAGACATCTTTAGAAAACTGCTGTTGTGTACATTTCTTCTTTAAGTGAGAAATGTTCTGGATACTTACTTCCATGTAAGAAATTCATGTCCCTTGTTATTTTTTAATCAGATATGTCTTCAACAAATTTATGGGTTTTCTTGTTTAAAGTGAGTGTTTTGGGCTGGAGAGGTGGCTCAGGGGTTAAGCCTCCGCCTTGCAGGCGGAAGGTCCTGAGTTCAGATCCCAGATCCCACATATAGACGCCAGGCAGAAGCGGGGGCGGCCTGCGTTTCTGGTCCTGGTAGGGCGGAGCCTGTGAATCCCGGGGCAGAAGGAGGTGGAGGCGTCTATGGTGGTTCCCGAATTCGTCCGTGGTTCTACACATACACAGATACGCGCACACATACATACGCACACACACACAATTGAATAAATACTAATAAAAAAAATTAAAAAAATAAAAAAAAATAAAGTGAGTGTTTTGCACGTGACCACCCTTGTTACAGATGCCTTTTACTTACGAACACTCTTCAAAGGGGAGATTACTGTTTCAGTTCACTAACTTGAGATGACTGCAGGAATTAATCTGGGAAGGTGAGCACATCTTTAACTCAGCTAAAATACTTTTTAAAGTGACTAAACTTCTTATCTTTCAATTTGGATGAATATCTTTCAAGCTCCCCATTCTTACCATGAATGGAGCACACTGGAATGAAGACCACATAAGGGAAACCTTCCTTGTTTAACAGCTAGTGTATGTCACTTCAATCAGCTTTGCCACCAACTGAAGGGTTGCTTGCTTTTCGACTCTTTCTAAATGCTTTGCACATTATGTTTTTGTTTCATTATTTGTTTAGACAGGAATGGTGGTGCACAGAAAGTATTTTACCTTCCATTTTCTCCTACTTTGCTCTTTTTTGGATGGAACTAGGTTGATCCATGAATGCTTTCTACCCCCCTGTGCCCAACTTTCTTACCTGTATTTATGTCCATTTTTCACCATTCCCAAAAAATTATTGCTATTTCAATCTGCCAAAACCTCTTATCTCTGCAGAAAGCTATGCATGCAAATGGACTAGTTTATGTCAGTTGCCTATATGCCTTAATCTGATAATTTCCACTCCATGGGGCAGCTGTCCTTCTCATCTTCTTGAAAAATGTAACTTTAATCCTTTTAAAATCTTTTTGATTTTTTGATATCAGATTCCTTGAAACATTGTGGGGTAAATATTTCACTCTGCCATCTTCTACCAGCAATCTTACAAACAGGACGCCCCAGTGTAATATTGCACAGAAACAAAATCTTCCATTATGTCGATTGTCAAGAAAACAATTGAGATATATTTGGGAGAGTATTTAAAATAGTAAATTGTTAGTCTTAAATGCCATTTGGGGGAGAAACTCTCAAAGGAGTACCCTTCATGGAATGGATATCTTATTTTCTTTGCTTTTGAAAAGATGATGCTAGAGAGTTGGAATATATCTCTTCTTGTAGCATGGATGGAATGAGAGAGAAATTTAGAGTATTGGCACATGCACAGTAGCTTGTCTTTGATCCTCTGGGTCTCCAAATTGTGAAAAAATACACCCAAATATCTTCTAAGAACAGATTTACCTTGCAATTTGATGAGCCTGCCATTTTGCAAGTTCATTACCATTCCAGTCTTGGTTTATGATTGCTAGTCTTTGTTTCTTGGATGCTCAGAGGTTTGACCACTGCTTAATCTCAGAGGGTTTCTCTTGGGGAAAGTCAGGCCTTGTTTCCATGACCTTCCGCTCCTTTGTCAGCAAGGCCTCCTCATTCAGTATTCATCCATGACATGGTTGAGGAAGGGTCAGCTTTCCAACCTTTATCTGTTTGACCCAAGCCAGAGACTTGTCAGATCAGAAAGAACAGCCACAGCCCCTTGCCATTGCTGTGGTCATAAGTTTATAGTTCAGGCTTCTTTTCGCAAAGGATCATCAACATCAACATGTTGTTTCCAGGGTCATAAATTTGCAATGTGATGAGACATAACCAGATGTTTCCAAACGTGAATCGACTCATAAAGCAGCCTCTCTTCTGCTTCCTTCCCAACTCAGAGAAGCTGGTTACCCATTTAGCTCTTCTTATCCATTTGAGACCTTTGGGGTTTGGAAAGCCGTCTGTCATTTGGAGAGCAATTTTATTTTTCAACCAGGATGCTTATGTATTCATTGTCCCTCTTCCATAGACACTTTCTGTTTCTAAGATGTCCTTTGTGGGTTTATTCCTGTTTCTTTTCTTGGACATATTTTCATTTTCTTATTTAGCTTTCATCATTGTGAGGATGCTGCTTTTGGTATATTGTGATAGGAGAATTTGGAATATCTACCTCTAGCCTTTATTCCCACTCTTACATCTAAGTCTGATTTTTACACATGATTCCAATTATTTCAAATGTGTTAAGACTTTTCTAATACCCTAGGAAAGAGTCAATTTCAATACATGTTCCAATTTCAATAAATGTTCTCTGAGGTCCTTTGGGTTTTTGTATATGCCTTCATTTGAAGTTGAAGCAATTGAGTCCACAGAAGTTAAACTAATGATCCAAACCCAACAAATTTACTACTTAAACCCCAAGGTCCAGCATTCTGCTAGGTACGTTGATGCACCAAAAGCTCATTGCCCATATATAACATGAGTGTATAGTTATAACCCAACTTGTAATTTCCTTCAGAAATAAAGCCAGTCAAAATTTAAAGCAAAGTTTATTGGTAACAAAATCAGACTTTAAAAGACATATACAGGATCTAGGGGAATGGCTTAGCCAGAAAAATGTTTTCCATTCAAGCATAAGAACACATGTTCAGATACCCAGGATCTACATAAGGTAGACCTAGGCATAGCCTTAGGGTTTCCTAGACAGCCAGCCTAGCTAGTACGTGAGCATGCACACCTCCATTCACATGTCTACACAACAAATACATACACAATCACATATGATATGTTGTGGTAGATCTTTCCTTTTAGTTCCAGAAATCTCTTTTAGAAAGATGGGATGATACAAATCTCTCCCCCTCCCAAAACTTGGGGAACCTTGTGGAAGAGGGGGCAGCAAGATTTTGAGAGTCTAAAGATGGGGAGGACCAATGATATGCAAGATACTCCACACAGGTTAGGGATGCGGTAGCCAAGCTAGGACTTTGCCTGACCTACACAATGGCTGACATATAAATGACCCTCCCCCAAAGTCTAGCATGGATCACGGGGGAGAAGGCTTCAGGCAGTAGGATCCTTAGAGGCAAGGGATTAAACAGTTATATTAAAGTTCCCATGCTAATGGGGAAACCAAGAAGGGGCCCCAGGCTATGCGACTGAGTCCTGAACCCTCACTAGGGTGGAAGACTCAGAAAGAGTGGCTCAGTGCCCACATAAATGGATGCTCCACAGGATGGGAGGGAGAAAGGCAGAGGCATTGGATGGGGAGGGAGGGAGGAGAGTGAAAAGAAGGGGAGAAAGGAGGAGAGTGAAGTCGAGACCGATGGGGTAAAGAAGAGGCGGGAGGAGAGGACAGGAGTATCTATTGAGCTTGTATGATTAGGAAAAAAATAAAATGTGGGAGAAAAAAAGAAAGGCTGATAGTAACAATACATTGCTGTATTATAATGTGGATTTTCAGGCATTTTTTAGTGTCCTCTGATTTGTTTGTGAAAAAGGTCCACCTTATGTTCTAATTTTTAATGTTGCTTACAGTCTTTTTCATTCCAAAAGAAAAACGAGATGTCCCTTCATTGTAAATTTCTCTTTCTCCATCCTTAGCTAATTGGAATTTATTCTATGGCCAAAGATCGTGATGATGTTCCTCTCAACCTAGTGCTGGGAGAGATGATTAGGATTATTTCACTAGCTGATGCTGTAGTTTACCCACAAGTTGCTGATAAATTTATGACCTAAGGGAAGAAGAGATTTTATTCTGGCTTATGGTTCTTGGTTACAGTGTCTTGTCCAGCTTGACAGGAGCCCAGGTAACTGGCCATGTCATGTCCACAGGACCACTGAGAGAGGGATGATCCTCACTTGCCAGACCAACATAACTGACCAAGGATACAGAAAAATACCGATTTCTTTAACCAGTTTCCTACCATTTTATTCATCTGCCTGAGAATACTCCCATCCATTCTGGACTGGGTTTTCCCATGAATTAGATAATCTCCTGCAAGTCTGCTCAGGACTTAACCTGATTCTTTATACATGTGCCCACAGCTCAATTCTTCAATTGTCAGCCTTATATCTGTGTCTTACTATGACAGCTGATAATACCAATCAATTAACTGTTTCTTTATGACCATCAGAACAAGGGAAGAGTATAAGAGACATGTAAACATCATGTCAATGATACGCCTGCAGACACAGTGCAGCTTCACTAAGCCATCTCACTTTTTCAGAAAAACCCAAAGTTACCAAGAATTTTGCAAATCCTATGTGTTATACCAAATTGTTTTTACTCTTCATTTAAACTGTCCCAATTTTGGTAGATAATGTTTTTAGATAAAGGGCCAACTTTTTAGATGCTTTTTCACTTTAAAATTTAAATTTATTCCCTTTATTTTGTAATTTGAACTAATATTAGTCCTTCAAAACCAAATTCAAATTTGCCAGTTTGGGGCAACATCAAATATCCTTTTTGTTTGTTTGATTTAGTTGCCAGACCACTATACGCTATCCACTGAGTTTAACTAACTTTAAAGAATATGGGAACCCATGTTCATTCCTTTAGATTAGGAGGTAGATTGTTGGGGAGAGACTCCTGGCAGAGGTAGTTCTCAGGAGATCATAGGTGATGTGAAAAGCTGGGCATGAGAACCCACAGGATAGAGTTCAACCTCAAGTGTCTTACCAAAGACAACCTTACTGTCACTTAGTCTGTTTCCTTATTCCCCAAATGCACCACAGAATTAATCTAAGATTTACTTCTCAATGGCTTCCCATGGCCTTGAACAATATCAAGTAGGTCAAAGGCCTTCAATAAAATATTTGCTAAATGGCGAATGAATAAATAATTGGATGAATGTCAAATGACTCCCTGGATCTCATTTATTCTATAATTTCATTAAACGGTGAGGATATTCTTCCCTGAATATTAAGACAACTACAGTCTCAAGTTTGTCTCTAGGTTGAGAGGAGCATCGTCACAATTGTTGGCCATAGAATAAATTCCAAATAGCTAGGGTTGACAAAAGAGAAATTTACAGTAAAGAGAAGTTACCTTAGTAAGGAGGGAGGTTCAGGAAGGAGAGGCATGAATCTGTTGAACATAAACATGTTGTGTCCCAGAAGAGAGGCAGTAACTATCCAAATATAAAGATGTGGGAGAATTTGTCAATCTGAACATCAAGAATTCCAAAATGCAGGCACTCAAGGCTCTCAGGGACCAAGATATGTCGACTGTGACTGCTAATCCAAAAGAGTTTGGGTTAAAAGGGGTTAACAGCCCTCTGCTGTAACACATGATTGGTCTTTATGAGGTTGAAGCTCTTGTCTGTTTGAGGCCTACAGATGATGCTAAAGAGCCAGTAATGACAGCAATTCAAAGCAATCTAATTATGCAAACGGGAGGCTAAACAATTTCATCATCCTTAAATTAGATTGTCCTAATGAGATAAAGACACCAATTAATCCTGAATTAATTTCAATAGCCTATTTCAGGCAAACACTTTAATATGCAAATGTAAATGAGAAACAAAGCCTACTGTAGAATGCCAGAGTTCAGAACCTCTCTCTTCGCAGCTGCAGCGGGTGTAAATAGTGCCTAATGAGTTTGCATGGAAAGACACAACCAGTTGAAAATTTTAGACTTCATAAAGCACAGTCGGTGCCTCAGGTATACTGGATGTATCTGGAGTCAGCCAGGCAAGGAGGGAGAGTTTTGCAGGGGAATGCTGTGGGGAGGAAGTTGTGTGTTGCCAGAGTCATATGTACCTTTTTACTAAGCAACAAAAACCAGGTCATTCGTACAGGTGAGTACTCAACTGAGTGGGTTCACATGTAGGTGTCTGTGTCTGTTTATATGTTTGTGTAGTTTCATCGTTTCATGTATTTGTGTGTGTTGTGTGTGTGTGTGGTTTCATCTGTGGGAATATGTCAGTATGTGTGTGCATACACACACACACACACACATATATATGTCAATGTGTGAAGTTTTCTCTCTATGTCTGCACGTGTGTGTGTGTGTGTGTGTGTGTGTGTGTGTGTGTGTGTGTGTTGTAAAGATGATATAGTGGGAAAGGTACAGTAAGGTTAGACAAGAGGAGACAATGCACAGATACTTCTTTAATGAGCTGATGTTTAGAGAGCCAAGTTGTCATAGCACATCTGGACAGAAGTCTCTTCTGGACATAAAGTTGATTTTTTAATTAGTGACCACTTAATCATTTTAAATTAGCCATCCCTGACCCATTTCATCTTTCTAAATAATTAATTTCCTAAATAAGACATGGGAACTGATTCAAAATTTTAGGTGTTTAGGCAGAATCCAAAGGTCTGTGATTTTTTTATGTTGTCTGATTAGAGAACTCTCCAAAAGGCTAATTCTTTTATAACTAGCAGAGTGTCCTCACGGACAATCAGTAAGATAGTAATCTCTGCTTCCTGGAAAAGAAAGTGATGACTGATATTAAGAGTGAATCCAAAATAAAACAAGGAGATGTCCATGTCAAATTAAACTCTCCAGATCTAAAGAACAAAGAGGGCTGATGACCAAATTCCCAGCAACTGTGACACTGTAAACTGCAAAGTATGAAATAATGCCTAAGGCTACCATGAAAAGCACATGACGTCCACGCAATGTTTAGAACATGCTTATGCTAAAAAGTGTTTGCTGTTTACCCAAGCTGGAATTTAGCTGAGTGTTCTACATTTTTGTTTTCTAAATCAACCAACCTTAGAAATACTAAGAGCATACTAGGTGTTCAATTGATCAAACCAATCTTTGTAATCAGAATTTTTGGAATGGAATTTGCAAAGGAGATTATAAGGTATACCTTGGGACATGTGATTCATTTTCAGGGACTGAACCACTCTTTGGGCCAAGATTTCCTGGTTAATGGTTAAGCCCAATGGACCCTCAGAGATAGCCATCTCACTGAATTTTGACCTGGCAGATATTGTCCCTGAAAGATTTAGAATGTAATCTTTGGAGTTGGATTTCCATATTTGGGGTACTTTGATATCTAATGCAAAAGTCTGATAGTCACAGGTTGAAAGCAGCTTCAAGTAGAGGAATGGTGAACAGAGATTCAGAGTTAGTGTCAAGCCTGTGCTTGAATCATTCCTGAACCAAGTTATAACTTGCAGAGTTTGTAAAGCCTCAAGAGCTCAACTGTTTGTTCTGTAAAAATGGGAGCTTCTTACAAATTCATGGGCTTTAAATTGGTCACGATGGCAGTGAAGCACAGAGCAAATACTTAGAAACTGCTAGTGGTAACACGACGATGCTACCAAATCCTGGAGAAAGATGTTCTCCACAAAGAAATCTCCAGAATTGCAGATGAAATCAGTATGAAAATTAGAAAGAACATCAGTTACATTTTTGGCCTTGAGTTCCTGAATAAACTTCAATAGACTTCTGACTCCAATATCTATCCCTTCTTCCCTTATTTTCAGGTTTAATTGACTCTACCAAAAGCAATGGTATTCAAAATTACATTTCAACAGAATTCTGGGCTGACTGTCTAAGGTAGGAGAATACTTTTAGAAGTAAATACCCAAAGATCCTAAATCTATAGAACTACTAGAATGATAATCAGAAATGTTCCTTAACCACTACTAGGACATGGGAACTCCAAATCATTTTTCTCCTCACTGTTTAGTTCATGCACTGCTGACATAAACCCGAAAATGGCCTATAACCAGTTTTGAACATGAGTCATCTTCATGCAGAGCACTATATTTTATACTGTAGGTTCTGCAGCACTCAACCTGGCAGCAGGAGCTAAGTTGGAGGGCACAGAGAGGCCGAGTATGTGATGTTCCATCTGCCTGGGGAATCGGAAACATCTGGTTCCTTCCTTCGGATGTGTTGCTAGCTCTTGTCTTCTACCTCTGCATTACCCCAAATTCTACTAGTTGTCGGAAAAAGGGGGAGCATTTCCCAGGCACATTCCACTATTTGGGTGATCAGAATATAGGGCCTCTCAAAAGAAATCCTTTTTACAATTTTTTCTCCAATTCTTTCACTGATGCCTTCAGAGAAAAAGAACTGTGGCTCATTTCTGTACACACTGCATTGGACTGGGATGGTGATGTAAAAGTGTTTCCTCGCAATCACTTTGGTGCCCAGTTTCTCTTGCACTGGTCTCTGAAACAAGACTGAATTGGGAAGCCCATCTTGATATCCTATTACATTGAATCATGCATGCTAAGGATACACTGGAGAACTATCCTTTGCCAAGTTACCAGACCAAGTCTTGAGAATTGAAAGAATTTGAAATTCATTCCAAGGGTCAGAATCTAGCTGTTACAGAACCCTGTGCAGAATATGTAAGAGTTGGTTACATGTGCAAAGAGTAAATTTAATAAAACAAAGGGAGCAAAATGTCTACTTAGCAGGGGTACTAAAGGCTTGTTTAGGGGAAAAAGTATAGTTTTCAGGCTAGATTCAAATAATTTTAACTCCCAAGCATAGGGAAAGGGTCAATACATTACTGGAAGTTATATCTAAAGAGATATGCCACCGATGGATAGTTAATGTTGACTGTTCACTGATAATTGCTGATATTTCCACAAGTAAACATGTGATACTTGGGAAAGAGAGTCTGGTGGAGTACCAATGACTTTTGGATTGTCTTTTTTTGTTTTATTTCTTCACATTAGTCTAGTGGACAGACTGCTTTAATTTGTTATTTGATGAACTCAGAAATGTATTTGCTAGAAGAGGTTGGGTGCCCCATTAGCAAACATAGCAACTACATGAACAATATGTGACTTGTAGGTTGCTGTGTAGTCCAGTCTTAAGATCACAACTCTCCTTATTGTGGTGAAGTAGCTGATTCACACTGTGAATATTTCTTATCTGTAAAATATACTACTCGTTTTGCGTGTGTGTGTGTGTATGTGTGTGTGTGTGTGTGTGTGTGTGTGCGTGTGTGTACATGTGGGAGGACATGCATACTGGTGCATCCTTGGAGAACCAAGGATGGCATTGGAAATCACCCTGAATTCTTCATGCAGCTCTGAAGTTTCCCAGGCTCTGACTTCCAGCACCAGAAATATAGGCCACCACCATTTTGTCCTGCCATTTTTTACATGGAATCTGGGGACTCAAACTCAAATGCTTTTGCTTATGAGGCAAAGGGTTTAAGCACACAGCCACCCCCATCCCAATCACACATCCAGTCCATGAAACACATTAAAACTATTGAAAATATAGACTGTTGGTAAAAAATATGAGTAACATAAAATTGTAAAGCACTTTATAAATTTGAAATGGCTACCTACAGAATCCAAGATGTGCTTTTTCTGTACAACAGCAAGCAAATGCAATCATTGTTATCCTAGGAAAGAGTAGCAAGCCATGATCCTGTTCTTTCCCCATGCATAGATCACGTTCCTGGCCTCTATTGGACTTCAGACTCTGTGAAGCTTTCCTGGAATGTCAGTCATGTTGGAAGCACTACTGTGAGATGCTGTTTGCAGATCACTGTGGTGAGATAAACTGGGGCAGGCTTATGATAACAGATCAGCACATCTTGGCCAACAGGCCTGATGGACTGCTGTTTGATAAAGCTAATAAAACAGCATTGCTTCCTGATATTGCCACTCTATTAGATTGCAGCAGCCTGAGGTCATACGTCCTGTACACTAAAGCTGCAGCCAAGATGCAGTGAAGTTACAACCTAGGGCAGCCAGCTGTCTGGACAACTAGGGTGGTTTTGAGCACTTGATCTGACTGTCACAAATTCATTATCTTCTGGTATTTATTCTGAAGACAAGAATAGCCTCCTGATGAAGGTCCTGTGTTCACTGGAGCAATTTGATTCATTTTTGAGCTCCTGTTGTGTGGGTTTGGCAGGACATTAGAGAAGGGATAAGAAAAGGTCTCTAAGGGTCCAGTCCATGCCAAATACATACCATACTGACGACAGCTTGCTGGAAGCATTGCATAAAGATGTCTTGGCTTTTCTTCTACCTAAGTCCTATGAATTAACTTTCTATATCCAAAATGAGTGTGTTAGATGATCTTGGCACCATGGAAATAATAGTAGCATTTACTAATTTCTTTGTCGATGTATTTATCAAGTCATAGCAGGAAAATATCATTCAAACAAAGGCAAAAGAGTGAAAACTCAATATTTTCCAACCAGAATTAAATATCCTATCTCTATAATATTCAAATTTGTTCTTTTACTTATCCATAATGCTAAATAGCACCACAATTGTATTTGTCTCTCAGCTCAGACTCTAACTATAATCTTTGATTCTTTGAGTTGCCTTAGCAATTTCCTTCAAGTCCTGTTTTACAGATGTCCCAATTCCCATCTCTAAGTTCCTAGAATACTTAGAGAAAAATTAGAGTTCCTGGTGAAAAAGAAATTCGTTTCTACCATTTTACTTTTGTGTAGCACCTCATGATGGGTCTTTTTGCTTTGTTATGTATGGATTTAACATCCTAGCAAAAATAACCTCTATTAAAAATAATCATCAGTGCTAAGTGCTCCTTTAATCTATGGACATAAAAGAGAGTGTTTGAAAGGTCATTTGATGTAGTGTCTTCATAGCTAAACAGTCACAACCTGAACTTTTCCTGGGATCAATAACAAGTTTTACTACCAGCTTGATCTGTAATCTAGATCCCTTCTACCACAGTTGTAGTGTTCTTGGATCTTGATGGCTAAACCTGGGGAAAACTTCCTTATGTTTCCAAGCAGGAATCCCTTTGGAGGCATTTTTCAGCCCAGTCTGTCTCGTTTGAGATGCACAGAGTGCACCACAGCTGTAGTAGGAGAGATCTAGAACTTGTCAGTGTTCTCTCTTTGTTATTGGTATTGCAGACATGAAAAATGAGGGAGTCGGGTCATAGCTCTTACACCAAGGTTCCAGAAAGCCACTGAGTCAGGGAGTGCATGGCAGGAGCAGATTCTCTGTAAGGCTATTGTGTGAAACTGTGAAGGTGATACCTGAACTGCAGTAGAACCACAGTTTGCTACCAGGACCATTTGTAATGGAAAGCTGCAGGTATGAAGTGGAACTGGCTCAAGGGATAAGAAATAATGCGTAGCAGGCAGCAGAAGGGCAAGGATAGAGTTGCCTGAGATTGCTAAAGCCCTAGTGATGCCACCAAAAGCCCCAGATATAGGATAAGGAGCAACAGGAATCTGTGTGGTCCTGCTGAATTTTAGCTTTCTTTGGAAATGTATCTTCCTGCTCTGCCTCATTCCTTTCTTTTGGCAAAGAAATGTTTACTTTGTGCCACTACAATTTTTGTGTATATAAGTTAATTTTGATTTTAGAGGTATATACAGTTATGAGAAACTTAAAATTTATGAGAAACTTAAATTTTAGTTTGCAAACAATGTTGCAACTATTAAGACTGTGAAGACTCTTGCAAACATAGATTAAACACAATTTGCACTTTGAGGTGGCCATGAACCTTTGAGAACAAGGGATGGTTTAAATGTGATGTGTTTGAGACTAAGGTTGTAGCTCAACTCGTAAAATGAATACTGTGAAAGCTAAAGTATCCAAGGTCAAGCCCCAAAACCCATATAAAAAAGCCTATATATGTAATTTGAGTACTAGAAAAAGTAGAGATAGATCCTTTAGGCTTCAAGTCAATGATAGACCCTGTCTTAGGGGTACAGGGGAAGATGAATAGCTACTGAAGAATAATACCTGAAGTGTTCATGGTCTGTCCATGCATATATGGGCATACCCACAGATATCCCTCCCCTCCCCAACTCTCAGTGATGTCAGGGGGTGTCAATTTGACCATGGTTAATTTGCCTGTATTTGTATTTAGAATTACTTAAGGTACGCACCACTTACCATATCTTTTAGATCATTTTTACAGAGGTTTAATTGAGAAATAACCCAGTCTGAGCATGGATGGCATCATACCACGGTCAGGAATTACAAACTACATAAAAGCAGGAAACACTAGAAAGTCAGGTGAGTGGCAGCATTCTGCATTCTCTTCCTTCTGATCCATAGAGATCCATGAGGACTCGCAGCCATATGTGCTTCCGACCATTAACTCTGCCATGCCTTTGTGCCAAAATGGACTATTTCACCTTGAACCATGAGTCAAACAGTGCTTCTCATAAGTTGCTTCTAGAAGGTAGTTTAATAAAAGTAATAAATATAGTGATAATTGTGCAAGTGCCATTTTTATTGCTTTGGTAATAAAGAGGAAAATCCAATTGATGATTCAAAATCATCAATTTTGGGTGCTATTGAGAGGCAAATTATTAAATATAATATACTAGAATGCTAGTGATATTTCAGGGTTGAAAGTACATTAACATTTTGAGACATTTTTTTTCCTCATTATTGAGCTAGCAGAAGAGAAACATCTTAAACCTAACAGATGAGAATTTCATTATTTAAATGAAATTAAATTCATTCTGTTATCAAGCTGGAAGAAAACATACAGTAAAACATAGAACAAACCAAGAAGATAAAAGTTCAAGTAACTCATTGCATTTCATGAATTAAGCTGCAAGCACACACTTCCCTATGACTTGTTCTCTCTTGATGTCAGTTGTTTAAGAAAAAAAAAGAAGGGGAGAGGGAGCAGGGAGGTCCAGGGAGGGTTGGAGGGAGGAAGGGGACAGGGGTACTTATTACGTTTGTATGAGCAGAAAAATATATAAATTTAAAAAAAAAGAAAAAAGAAAAAAAGAAGAGGTAGGGAAATGAGTGGGGAGGAAAAAATAAAGAGAAATCAAGGAATTAAGAGGACACTGAGGAATGTCAAGGACCCTAATTAATGAATGTTTAGCAGCCAGTGTTTTACTTCATAATAATTTAGACAGGTGCTTTTATTCTCTGTTTTATAGATTAAACAATGACAACTAAACTGGGTTATTAAGTATTTTGTCCAAGGTCACAAAGCCACACCAGATGGTCTGACTGCAGAGTCCTCTGTCTTGACCATGCTCCCATATGGACTTACTCTAAGAAGATTGACAGAGACCGTTAGAGAAAGAAAGGGGTGTATTGAAAGGACAAACTAAGAATAGGAAAAATGAGAACGACAACAAAAGGGACATCCATACAAAGCTGAACAAAAATATTTTGACCCACTATCAGCTCAATATTTTCCCATATAATATTGAATATTTGGTATATTTTTATTTTGACATAACTTCAAACTCAGAAAAGAGAGCAAACCAAAAAAAATCAGCAAAATGGAATTCTGTAGACTCTTTAAAGAGATTTAATGGTCATTTATATCATGGAGAAATCTGCTTTATCATTTTTATATCACTCATTGTTCATCTCTTGTTCTTTTTCTGAGCCATTCAATAATATATTAGTGGGCCTAATAAATGACTCGGTGGTTGAAGTTTTTGGCGCACAAGCAAAAAGACTAGAGTTAAGATCCAATGTCCAGATCCTTCCTAAAATGCCAGGAAGGCTTGGTGTCAATCCTGTTATTCCAGCCCTAGAATGCAGAACCTGGAACTCCTTGGAGCAAGCTACCTAGTCAGATTAATCCTATCAGTGAAACTCTGGGTTCAACTAGAGGTCCTGCTATAAAAGAATAATCTGGAAGTGAGATCAAAGATTATTCCCTATACTAGTTTGGGCTTCCATAGTGCATACATACATGTGCTAGTGTGTCCATGTCTACAAGTGTATTAGCACACATGCAAATATATATATACACATGTATGCACTCCATACATATACACATGAAATGTAAAAAGAAAAAATGTATTAGAAAAGTGCTTCTTTGTCACTATATATTTCAGTGCATATTTTCTGATAATATAGATACTGTTTTATTGAACTATTAAGTAATAAACTAATAGGAAAATTTTATGCTCACATATTACACAAAACACTAATGTCATAAATTGTCACCTCTACAGCCAAGTTTTTTTTATCAGAACTCATGAATAATCCTTATTAATTACAGAATAGTTCTTCAGTCTTTCATCAGCATTGAAGTTTAGATTCAGAGATTATAAGCAAATATTCTATAAAATTTCCCTCATTAAACCTTCCTTCAGAGATGCATTGTAATCAAATTAAAGTTATACAGTTGCATATCCTGTAGTAGAGAGTCATAAGAGATGCCTCTCATATCATCTTACCAGAATACATAAGCAAATAGTTTACACCAATATCGGTGTTTCAACTGCTATATGCTTTAAGGTGATGTCTTCTCTCTACTTTGACTACTAAATTCCTATTTTTTCTTGTTGCAGTGGACAAGTGAATTGTCAAATATTACTTTGTTGTCAAGCTTTGGCCACATAATTTTGGCCAGAAATTATTATATTTCCTCTGTATTAATTAGCTGGTATTCTGCTCTGAAGGTAAAAATCCCTTTCTAGAGCTCTTTGTCCTCTTCTTTCCCAGTTTCCCGCTCCACCTTTCCTCTTTCGTCCTTATCTGTCATGACTTCGGTCTCCTTCAAATTACCTTTAAAATCGTTGTATCTCTCCATTCAAATTCCAGACCCTGATTACACTCTCCAAACATTTTTTTGTATCTATGGACCACTTGAATTGACATATTATATGTAGGTTAATAGTTTCTAGCTTTGTATCTGTTATCCAGGTCTTCTGGTTGATCTCCAAAGCTCTGTGAGCTTTCACATACCTTGTAGATTTTTCCACAGATATTTCAGTTTTGACTGGAACACAATTTCTTTCATTATTTTTCTCCTTAACCCCATTTTTCATCTTCTATCCTTTAGTTTATTAAAACAAAAATGCCTGCAACCATAGGTATCAGAAAGCTGAATTTCATCATAGAATTATCTTCTCTTTCCCTTGATCAACTCCACAAATCCGGGTGCTTGTATCGGTACTCATAATTCCTTAAGGTCATAGGTATCTCAAGTCTATTATTACTTTTCCATTTAGATCATCAAAATCTGAATCCCAACTCTCAACACAACTTTCTCCAGTGATTATTATGTTGCCCAATGTTTTTTTTCTCCCATCAGCTTTTCTTGCTTCCAACCCATTTTCCACATCTCTGCTGCAGTGATCTTCCTAGAATTCTTATCAGAAGAGTCATGGCATTGCTCCATTTAAAATCGAATGGTGCTTTGCAATAGTTGACAGAATAATGTTCCAAGTTCTTCGCACAGTTGCCAAGAATGAGGTAAGTTAAGTGGAACTTAAGTCTGTCTCCCTCTCTGCATTCAACTACAAATTTTCAACAAATGCTTTTGGTCTCTGCTATTCACTACCTGTGACCATGTGTTTTATGTCTTGGCCCTCTTGGGCACGCTCTAACTTTAACACAAAATGCCCTGTCGACTCCAATTTCTCTTTCCCATACTAAACTCCAGTGACTTTCCAAGATCAACTCCAATATGTCTTTATCTTCCGAGGTTCCTAACCCTCTATTACTCCATTTATTTACATAGCAGAAACTCGACTTCTCTGGTTTCATAACTTAGTCATCCATAATCACACCGTATCCTATTAATATATTTGCTTCTCTGCTCGACTAAACTAGAGTCTCTTAAGGGAAAGAATATTTTCACTGATTTCTACCTATAATGCCAAGCATAGTGCCTGACTGGAAATATACAGGTAACAAATTTAAATGAATAGATAGATGTATCAATATGAATAAATGTAAAAATGTTGAAAGATAACCATTAGATTCATAACAGGAATTGCTAGATAATAATATTCAAAGTATTGCAACATAACAGGAACTGTTAGATAATAGTATTCAAAGTACTACAAAATAGAAGATTTGCCTCAGTGATCTTAATCTGCCATAACCATTAGAAAACATTTGAAAAAAAACAGATACATTTCATCCAAGTGGAATTACCAAGTCTGGAAAAGATAGGAATTTAGAGTATTTGAACAAGACTGTGTGTTAGTGCCCCTAAAATATATAAAAGTAGGGATAGTTATTGAAAAGCAGCTAGAGAGTAAACTCATCATAGCTGATAAATTTTGCACAATAAAGAAAATAAAAGTTATCCAAACCTGAAGCAGAATGTGCTTCTGTTTCTACAGCTATCGTGCTGTGATGCACAGACCCTAGTAATGAGTAAGAAGTAACTTTGCTTTGGAAATCTGGAATTTTAACAATGCAATAAGATATCTAGGAAAAGATTTGGAAATTTAATTATGTGTCAGGCTTTTGGCATGAGTATGATATTCTTGGTTGTCAGACTAGAATAAATATCTATCCAAACTCTCTTTTACCCCTACACCATTGCTACTGTCTTTAGACCTTATTCTGTGCACCTGCATACACACACACACACACACACACACACACACACACACACACACACACTCCAGCAAATCTTATCTTTGTTTGGTTCTATGGGTCTCTTGAAATTCAATATTTTAGTTTTTCTACAATTTCTTTAAATCTTTTTTTGGCTAAGTATAAATGTCACAGTAAGTATGTATGTCAAAAAAGTGGCATGATGTCTTACAGAAAGAATAAAAGAAGCTATAGACTAAATCTTAGGCAAATCACATATTTAATCTAGAAAGAACAAAGGAGGTAAGAAAAGCAAATGCTGGAATATCAAGAAAACACAAAAGGTCCATTGTCATGGTACAAAAAGCAACAGTAAAGTGGTTGGAGGCTCAAAGGGTCACCTTTAGCTTCAGAAGCTAATGGGATACAGATATCATGAGACTAAAGGAAAGGTCATGTCTTTTTGTAACCATAAAATTATGAGTGACCTTCAAAGCAGCATCTTGTCCTTCTCAATTTAGTGGTTGAGGTTGATTACTAACCTCTTCAGGTGGTGGTAAGAGATTTGTTTGTGACCTGAAATATCACCAAGATCAATTGGAGGGAATCATTGTCACACAGTACTTCCACTGAAGGTCAGATTCTCTGTGCCCTCATGCATTTCACTGTCAAGAACCATTGCCTAATGGGTATTATATCAGAGCCTCTATTGCTGAATGTACAGAGTCAAGAATTTAAATTCTTTCTTAAAATGTCCTTTTTGTAATTAAAAAGCAGATTATCAATTTTGATAAACTATTACAGATAGTTTTGCTATCACATAACTGTTCTCCAGATCATAGCAATATGTATATATATGTATGTTAATATATTAGCAATAACCTCTTTCTAATATTTGCTAATATATAACAATTGCTTGTTTACATGAACTGCATGCCAAGTATTTTGACCATGTCAATGAATCATTTTCATTCAGCTATTCTACTCAGCTACAAGGAACACACCCATCTATCTATTCACTCATTATCTGTCTGTCTATCTTTCATAGAATTGTATGTGTGTGCATGTAAATGTTCACAGTAAATATGCATTACCACTTTTTTCTGTGTGTGTTGTATACATGTATATACATGTTTACATTGTATGATTGCACGTGTTTGTGCATGTGCATAGAGGCCTCAGACTGACTGAGGAGTCTTCTTTGAATGCTCTCAACCTTCTTCATGGAGAAAGGCTCTCTCAATTGAACCAAGAGTTCACTGATACAGGGTAATCTAGCTAGACAATTTGCTCAAGGGATCTGCTATCTCCGCCTTCTAAGAGATAAAAATAGGAGCAGGTTGCCACACCCACCCAGCATTTATGTGAGCTTTGGGGAAATGAATTGAAACTCTCTTGCTTGTAGGGCAAGTACGTTATTCACTGAGTATATTTCCTGCTCCAAGACGTAATTCGAATAGTATCATGTATTTTTGTTTCATCTCTACTAGTTGCACAGCATCAAGATTTTTCCTATTCTCTGTAAAGGATAAGTGTCCATGTTTAGTTCCAAACATCCAAGTCTTACAGCCTAACTGAATTGAATTAGATAGATGTTCCCAACTTCATTTAAAAAACAATGCATACTCTAGCATTGTAAAAATGGCCCTTGGGAAGCAAGAAGTGACCCCAAACCATTATCTTCCTCATTGCATCCCAGACACCTCTCCACTGGAAGATTTGTAATCCCCTCTTTCTGAAACCCAGTCATACACGGAATGCTGAATACAAAGCATTTCCCTTTTGAAAATGTCACAGGGCATCCAGGCAATCTCTTTTAGTTTTATCTTGGCAAACAAATGTCCACTGATCAATATAAATGAGGAACAGCCACATCAACATCAATACAAAATGACTTTTGTGAAGTACGTTTTGATTCATGGCACGAAGTGGCCCTTACCAAGTTCTGTTCTATTATCAGCCGGAAAGCAAGAGATATCATAAAAGGGGCCTCCAGATGCCTGTCATTTTCAAGTGGGGTGTTCTTAAGTTATAGACTTCTGCCACCTCGGAGATAAATGACTGGCTGACCTTGACTGACCCTGTCTTTAAAGAAGCGATGGCTGTCTTTACAGACACAGGGATGCATCCTGGAAAACTTTGAAAGACATAGCATTTAAAGACAATTTTATTTCTTTATCAGCTGATGGTTCTCTATTTCACCTCTCCGCTTTTTATCGCTTGCTGGCATATGTGTTGAAATGAGATCATGAGGTCTCAGCACTCTTCCCTTGGCCTCTTAGAGACTTACTCCACTGAAAGTTTAATCCTCTGTGTAGAGGAGGCAGAGATGATGTCACATCCCAAGGACAATGCCTGACATTGCGTGTGATGGGCAGCTAGAAAGGATTAGTGATTCATCCATCACATCTTCTCTTCCTGTGGCATTTTTAATTGTAGATATTGCAGCGATCACTCAGGGCTTTATACTTACTTTCCAGTGGGATTATTTAGAATTGTGCCATGTATTGACAAATATTTCATAGACATGTAGCTCAGAGCAGTAGAAAAATACTTACTAGTTTAAGTGGCTCACACGGAAACAAAATAACTTCAAGTGAGTTTTTAGGATAGGAAGAGAATGGTGACATTTAGATGCGAAAGCCCACAAGTCCAGGTTAAACTCATAATGCCAATACTTAGTCGAGGTTATGAATGCATTAGCAGTCTCCTATACAAAATGAGTAACCCTCTTGGGAAGATCAAGTACAAAGCACTTTCAAGAATGACATCAGTGCGTGCAGTACCTAGTTGCTGCTTTATGAAATCTGCTTTTTTTTCCTTTCTTTCTTTCTTCCAGAAGGAAAAGAAGCATGCACGTTTAATTTTTGGACAGCAGTGCCATAAGATGCAATTAGACTAAATTCTCCATGCCTTGTCCTGAGAAGTTCTTTCCATATTTGTGATGAGAGTTTCACAACTGTTTAGGAAACTGCTTCCAGTCCTGGAGACACCTGCTTCAACTCTATTCTCCACTCGGAGCTCATAAACTTGGCCTTAGGATCCAGTGACGTCAGCTTTATAGGTTTTCTTGCATTGTTGTTTCAAATGGGTTAATGAGTTGACACCATGATGCTGGATAACTCTTCTTTTTTTTTAATTTTTTTATTAATTATTCAATTGTGCGTGTATGTGTGTGTGTGTGTATGTGTGTGTGTATGTAGATCCGTGGGCGAATTCGGGAACCACCATGGACCGCCTCCACCTCTTCCTTGTTTACTCTGCCCCAGGATTCACAGTCTCCGCCCTACCAGGGCCAGAAATGCAGTCCGCCCCTGCTTCTGCCCAGCATCTATATGTGGGGTCTAAGATCCGAACTCAGGACCTTCCGCCTGCAAGGCAGAGGCTTAACCCCTGAGCCACCTTTCCAGCCCCTGGATGACTCTTCTTAATTGCACTTGACCCATGATGAGAAATATATTTTACAATGTGATTGATCACACGTATTTATGTGAGCTCACAAGGAGAATTTTTGAAAATGAAGGTGGGTACTCCCAGGAGGCAAATTAGGGGAAAAATGTCCTTTCCAGAGCCACACTGAACCCCTAGGACACGTGACTTGTCCCATGTGGAAATAGCATGCTTATGTCCCCTAGGCACAAAGCAATGTGCTAGAGCTGCCATCATTCTAAATTGTCACATGCACTTACCTTGCTGAAATGCAGGTTTACACATGCATAAGAATGAGCATTCATTTG
Organism: Typhlomys cinereus; assembly: GCA_023101885.1. Lineage (NCBI taxonomy): Eukaryota > Metazoa > Chordata > Mammalia > Rodentia > Platacanthomyidae > Typhlomys > Typhlomys cinereus. Next base: position 4,266,306 of record JALPQD010000099.1, on the reverse strand, counting down.
TGGAATGCACTCAGATTTTCTACTGTTGTAAATGCAATTATATCATGATCCATAAACCAACCTTATAACTCATGATAAAGTCACAAAAGACACGTTTTGCAATTCAGAAATCACTGTAACTGATGAGTTGAGAATGTGGATTTTTAAAATTTATTATTTATTCAATTGTGCATGTGTGCATGTGTGTGTGTGTGTGTGTGTGTGTGTGTGTGTGTGTGTGTGTAGAACCACACATGAATTCGGGAACCACCATGGACGGCTCCACCTCTTCCTTGTTTACTCTGCCCTGGGATTCACAGGCTCCGCCCTACCAGGACCAGAAACACAGGCTGCCCCTGCTTCTGCCCAGCGTCTACATGGGGTCTAGGATCCGAACTCAGGACCTTCTGCCTGCAAGACAGAGGCTTAACCCCTGAGCCACCTCTCCAGCCCCGAGAATGTGGATTCTACAGCTACAAAGTTCAGGTCTGATCACTTGCTCCGATATTCTCTAGCTGCTTGGTCAGGTTTCTCTGCCTTCCTCAATCTCTTCTTCTTTGTCCCTGGAAATAGACTAAGAGTCTGCACTTTTGTGAGGCTGATGGAAGAAATGAGTTAACACAGGCAAGACCATTAAAGCAGCTCTGTTGACTGGTTAGTACTAGGGTTTGACAGTTAGTGTTCATTGAACTTCCATTTCAAAACCAATTTTTCTGTCAAATGTAAGAAAAAAACAAGACAGGAAGATGTGTAATCGCATGGCAGCAGTAACCACCCAGTCTCATCTTGAAAGTTCGAAAGGAGTTGTAAGTAGGCCTACACATAAGATTATCTTGTCTTCTATTTTTTTTGTGTGAAAACTTCTGCATTTATCCACATAAACTCATAAGTGCGTACATAAAGTGCATGTTTTGCAGAACACTAAGCAAATATTTACAATTATGATTAAAGAAGCATTCCAAAGTGATTGCTGAGGTCAAGCATTTTGCCCTGAGATGCAGATGAAGAGATGGTATTCTACAGAAATCATGGAGAAATTAGACTTGCAAATAGTTATAACCATAAGATGGTTGGAATTTAAAGGCATGAATGAAGCCCTCTAGACTAGAGGAAGTCATGACGCCTGGCTTGAGAAATGGACATCATCAGCTCGGTGTAGAGTGGGGCAGGACATTGCAGAAGCAACAAGGGGGCTTGTAGCTATGTCCATACTGAGTAGTGTTTGCTATTGTAAGAACATCAGAGCCCCTTTGGACAGTAGGTTTGTGAAGGAATTATGAAATGGAACAGCAAAGTAGAAAAGGTAAGGTAGGGGGAATTCCCAAAGCAAAACTATTACAATCTAGTAGTATCACCTCATTTGATGTACTGTTCTATGTGGGATAATGTTCATTAATTTTGATTTCTATGCTTACATCTATGTCCTAATTTTTATTACAATCATAGAAACCATAATTTACAAAGCAGTTAGTGAATGGAATGGGTTAAGATTAACTGCATAAAAGTTTAGAACTTTAAAAAATGAGCTAAACGGTGAATATAGGGTGGTATGAAGACATAATTTTGACTATTCGCTTGTCTTTTGTGTGAAATAAAGAAGCATGTTTATCCCACTAATTTCTTTCAGTTTTTTAAATAAGTATATACAGAATTCATCTTTTCGAGAAAAAATGCATATAGACAGTCAAATATGTTTCACACCCGAAGTCAAATAAAACACACAAACACTTACATAAACAAAAAAATTCTCTTCTTGAAATTTGGGGGCTGGAGAGGTAGCTCAGGGGTTAAGCCTCTGCCTTGCAGGCAGAAAGTCCTGAGTTCAGATCCTAGACCCCACGTACAGACGCCAGGCAGAAGAGGGGGGCAGCCTGCCTTTCTGGTCCTGGTAGGGCGGAGCCTGTGAATCCCAGGGCAAAGTAAACAAGGAGGAGGTGGAGGCAGTCCATGGTAGTTCCCAAATTTGTCCCTGGTTCTACACACACACACACACACACACACACGCACACATGCACAATTGAATAAATAAAAAAAAAAGAAATTTGATGAAGGAGGCCAAGAGTAACACACACACACACACATTATATAATTGACATTAGTTGTACATTCATGACATATGCTGCAAATATGCTCTCCCATTTGGTCATTTGCATTCTGACATTGTTTTTATATGTTTTTGGTCATTCAAAAGATATTTATTTTTGGCTGGGAAGATGGCTAGGTGGCGAAAATCTTTGTCTTATAGGCAAAAGGGATTGAGTTTTGATATTCAGATGTCACATAAAAAATGCTGGATGAATATGGCAGTGGCCAATATTCTGTCCTGAAAGGCAGAGCCTAGGAAACTCCCAAGCAAAGTAACAAGGAGGTAGGAAAATCCAGGATAATTTCCAGTGTCACCCTGGACCTCCATAGAAGCACACACTCAAGTGACCTCTTGTACACACACAGACACATGTATGCAAAAAAGATATTTATTTCAATGTCAAATATATGACTGTACTTCAGTTGCACTTAAATTCTAAATCCAACTTAGAACACTCTTCCCTATATTGAATTTATGGTGGAGTTGAGGTACTGTTTGTAACTTTATCTGTCATTTCATTTTATATATTATAATCCGACCTTTCAGAGCATATTCATGAGTGTGATGTGATAGTTTCCACACACCCTCTTCCAAATGGCTTTGTTCCACTTACTTCAGATTCCTCTTCAGCATCAGGAGACACTGAAGGGCCTTGTGTACTGCAGACATTCACAGACTCACTTTCAATATACTCTGTCTTGATGATGTTTATTAATGTATTAATATTAATAATAATGGAGAGTGCTCTGTCCTAATTATTAAAACTTTCTGTAATATCAAATTAACTGAAAACTTTTCTTTATCAGTGTCTTTCCAAGTATCTATTATTCTGTATGGATTTTATAGCATTTTTTTTGCTTTATATAAACTGTGACATTTCCTATGAGATCATCCTTCTTAAAAAAACGAGACAGGTCCTCATGTAGATCAGGATGGTCTCAAACTCATTGTGCAGCTGAGGCAGAGTGTGAACTGCTGATCCTTCTGCCTTCACTTCATGAATGCTGAAATTATAGACATAAACCATTGAATCTTGCTAAAATCATCTTAAATTCACAGACTAAGTTAAAGAGAACTTAGATTTTAATAATACCAAGACATTCTATATGAGGATAAGTTTGTTTTCTATTTGTATGCTCAGGAGTGCTTCAAATTTTTCTCACTATATCTTTGAACACTTTTGTCAAGCATAGCCTTAAGCATTGTAACTTGTAGTTATTACTGCTCCAGTGATATTTCCCCTTTCAGCACAACATCAAACTATTACTGATTTTTCAAATAGTCTTATATATTCAGATTTTTTTCAATTCAGATTTTTTATTGAATAAGCTTTATCTTTGATTCTCAGGATCTAGTCCTTTCTCAAGGAAACATCAAATCGCCTATGAAAATTCACAGGTTCTCTTTTTTAACATTATTTTTTTAGACCTGGAGAGATGTCTTAAGGATTAAACCTCTGCCTCACAAGCAGAAGGACCTGAGTTTGGATATTGGATCACCCATTAAAAAAAAGCCAGATCAAAATGGTGGCAGCCTGCACTTCTGGCTCTGGAAGGTGAAGCCTAGGAAATCCCAGAGCAAAGCAGAAAGGAGGTAGATAGAAGCAATTCAAGATGACTTCCAAAGTCACCCTTGCACTTCCACAAGCACACAAAGTGCCCTCTGCTCACACACACACACACACACACACACACAATTAAAATAATTATTTTTTAAAGCTAAAATTGAGTTACCATATGACCCAGCTGCACCACTGCTAGGGATATTCCCCCAAGGAATATTGTAGAGACAAATGCACAGCTATCTTCATTTGCAGCTCTATTCTCAATAACAAATAAATGGAATCAGGTTAGAATTCCAACATTTGATAAATGGAACATGAAAAGGTAGTATATGTACACAAAATGGAATACTACTCAGCTCTCAAGAAAAATGAAATTATGAAATTCACTGGTTAATGGATGAATTGGAAAATATAATATTGAGTGAAGTATCCCAGACACAGAAAAACACTATATGCTCTTCCTTATAAACAGATGCTAAACACTAAAACCTCTGTAATAACTATAATCTAGAAAGGAACAAAGGATAGGAATGGGAGAATGAGAATGAACCCTAAAAGGAGGAAAGGGAAAGAACACAGGAGGCAGAAGAATGCTTAAATACATACTCAGCAACCAATTGCTGTCTGACAGGCATTAAGGACTAGTTCAGGGTAGAAAATTCAAGACAGGAACTATAAGATAAATTAAAAACTCAAGGGAGGGGAGAACATGAGTCCTAGGCGGAAGCAAATGTTTCATGAAAACTGTAAATGCTTGATAGTAAATTACTCTCCTATCACTTAATCTTTATACCTTTAGATCAAAGAGACACTCAACACTCATCCAAGAAATAACCTTCTGCAATACAGAAAGCATATTAATAGTCTACAAATATCTCAAACATTTCTTGTGTCAACAGCTAGTTTCTCTTTTATTATCTCTTTTTACCTTTCTGTGCTTTTACCCTTATTCTAATGTTGTCAAAGAGTATTTTGATCACTTTTATTCTTTTTTACCCAAAGAATAAGAATTTTCATTTAATTTACTCTACTGTTTTTCTATTTCCTATTTTATAATTTTATTATTTCTTCCAATGTTGTGTCCTTGCTTATAATACTGCTTCAGATTTTCTAGATAGATCTATTGCTAGCTTTTATTGCTTTATTTGTTTCTATGAGTGTTTTTAATCTATGAATTCTCTTCCGATCACAGCTTGAAATCATATCAATTTCAATTATTGTGCCTTTATAACACTTTTCACTTTGTAATTTGTTTGTAATTCTGTTTAATCAAAAGCTATTTTCTCCTTTTACTAAGAATTTAATTTTCTAAGGAGGCATCATCTTAACTTAATGCATTTCATTTCTACTTTTGACATACTGTCATCAGAAATCACTAGTTATAGCATTTTATCTTGTGGCTATCAACAGTTGTGATCATTCCATATACAATTGAGAGGCCTGCACTTTCTTTACAGGGTTTCATGTACACGCACATTCACATGCATGCAAACACATGTACCCATGAATACAAGAACATGCACACACACATACACACACACACACACACACACACACACATACACACACACACACACACACACGCATGCATGAAACCAATTCAATATGCAATTTCATTTGTGTCTTTGATATCCTTACATGGCTTTGCTGTTCATTTGACCTGTTGTCTTTGTTTCCTAAGTACATTGCTATAATTAACACCTGGATCAAATCATTCAGGGATATAGGGGAATTTTATTCATGCCCACAATTACAGTCCATCAAGGCACGAAATGGGCACACCACTTCCAAAGTCAAGAGCTGACAGAGGGCCAAAGACCAATGCTGCTCCTAGCATATCAGTAAATGTTAAGTAAATAGTTCCTCAGTGTCAAGTTGCCAGAGTGTCAAGTTGACAGTTACATCTGCTTGGTACACACATCTCAGACTGACAGCTGTGCTTAAGTTGCAGAATCTCAGACAGTTTCGGCTTCAGGTTGTTGCATTACTACTGCCACTCCTTGAAAATGAGAACGTTTGGCATTTAAGGTGTTTTTCTTTATCTTAGTTCATGCTTTTTTTTCTAATCTACTCTGATAATGGTAGCATGATGATATCTCCTTTCATCTGTTCTCTGTCTGAAAGATATTTTCACATCCTTATAATTTTAGCTTTGTTTGAATCATTTTAGGTGTCTCCAAATGACAAAAACATGCTGTTGTCTTACTGCCAATTTTAAGCCCTCATTCTTTTTACAGTGGCAGTTAAATCCATTTCATCTTCCTGATGAGCTGGATATGTTGGGTCTCAAATCTTCTGATGCCTTCAAATTATGGTTAGAGCAAATAATATATGTGTTTACTGTGTCTCTGGGGTGTGTGCCCTCTCTTGTGTTGCATTTACATTTTGCATTTGGTTCTAAGGACTATAGCTAGGTCTGTATACTTTGTTGTGAAGACTTAGGATATTCTTATTTTTGTAAAGACTTGAGATACTTTTGTTCTAAAGTCAAGTCTTCATCTAGCCTTCCACTACTTGTTGGCCATACACTACATATTTTAACACCCATCTCTTAATTTTACAAGATAAATGGTTTATTCTACTTAATTCTTTATCTTTGTTTTATTTTTAACGTTTCCCTAATATAACTCTAATGGTTTATAGTAATAGTAAGAGTAAGGGCTTTGCCATAACGTGCCCATACATCCATGTATTTGGTCAAATTCTCTGAATTTGCCTCTGCAGTTCACATGGCAAATTCTCACATCTCATCCACCTGATCTTCATCTCTTATATGAATGAAACACTCATGAATAACCAAATTTCTGGTTCCTTTTATATGTAAATTTAAGGAGTTTTTCTTTGTCAACTAGTATATTAAATTATAGCCCAGAGTACCTATTCTATATGAATTTTCTCAAGCAATACATTGGCCCTTTTTTAAAAGGCACATTGTCTCCAGGAATGTTGTTTATGCCTGTAATCTTAGCACTTTACCATGTGTTTGAGACTAGTTAGGTTTGCAAAATGAGTGTCACACCAGTCACAGCTACCTCCAAGACACTGTCTCAAAATGAAAATTAAAAAGAAATTTTAAAGTGCATTGAGATTTTTTTATCTTATTTCAGAAAAGTTTTTTTTTAGTTGGGAGAGGTACAGATTACTAATGATAAATGTTTTGTTTTCCTTCATTGTGTTATTTTTCTTTCTTTTCTGAAAAGTCCAAGTGAGAGGTTGTACGCCTGGAGCGAGCCAGCCTTTGGGAATTCCAGACCAGCGAAAGACCCTGCCTCAAAAATACAAGTAAGACGGTGCCTGATGAATGACATCTGAAATCTACACACATAGACACACTCAGTGTATTAATTAATTAATGTATTAATTTCTAGGAATAGAATTGTCAGAAAAAAACACAATAATTCATGGAAATTACATCTACACTGACATTTTGAGTTTATCTAGGATTAAAATTTCACCAGATATCTTATACTCTTACTTGTTGAATCTACCATGAACATTCCTGCACCTTCATTCAAATGCACATGCAGAATAGTTGCTTCCAGGTCTTCTCTATTGGGAATCCCTATAGACACCAAAGAGCACAGAAAATGATGAGAGTGATTATGTTCCAGTTTTCCCAAGGGTTACACAGTATTGAACAGTATTAGTTTAAATCCATAGAAATCTATTACATGATACTCTTATATAGAAATTTCTATGGTATCTGTGAACTAGAAAAAAAATGTGGTGGGGGAGGACTAGGAGGACAGGGAAGGACCCTAGAAGAGGGGAAGTAATAGAACACAGTGGGTAAGCACTCCACCAGAAAGTATCCCCATACAGTAGAAGATGGGCAATGCAGAGAACCACACTGACCTAAGGACAAAGTAAAAAAAAAATGACTGTGGATGGCTCAGTCTAATCAGCACATCAAAGTCACACCCATTTCAAGACTTGGGGAACCTTGTGGAAGAAAGAGCTGTAGGAACGTAAGAAGCAGAGGACAGGGAAAGGTAACGTCAGACAGTAGCCTCTGTTCATATCAAGGCTGCTGTACCCAAGATTTCTATGCAGCAGTGTCTACTCCCACTAGACTTCCATAACAACTGGCCTAGCAACATTTTGCCCTAAAGCAGGAAATATTCCATGAGATGCAACACTGCCTTGAGAAATTGATGAGACTGGTGCTGGACAAGAAAGAGGGGGAGCCTCTATACTTCAGGTGTACCTGCTGATGGGCCACTAGCATGCTGGCGGTTCTCAGGCACTATCTAGTTGGGGCATCCTAGATGGTACCCACACAGGGGAACATGAGAGAGGGAGGGAAACGGGCTGCAGGGGAGAATGGGTTGGGGGGAGATAAAATGGGTGGTCGGGTAGGCAGTAGAAAAAACTATTATATGGAATGACTTTCTGGGTATAAAGCTAAACAATCTCCACAAGAATGCGTGATACATAAAGAAAGGATTTGGGGGGCATTTTATTCAGCTACACTTAGAAAAGCTTATGCTAGGATATTTATTTATTGTATGCATACATTTAGAAAGCATGCATGTATTCATGTATGTGAACTCATGTGTGTGCATGTGCATATGGAGGTCAGAGGAACCTGCGGGCGTCCTTCAACCTCAGACACAATCCACAAGCCTTGACTTCTTTCGAATATATTTTTTCATGATTTCGTGCGTTCATATTCTATAGTCAGATCATATTCTCCACTCACAGCCATTCTCTTACAATTCTTACCATCCTCCCCCTCTCCCTTGATCTTTTCAAACAGTCTTGCAATGACTGGCAACCCAGGCTTTCGGGAATGTCCAGGAAGTTCCAGGATCTGTTTCTGCCTCCGCAGTGCTGGGAGAACACTCACAGCCATGCCTGGAATCTTTATGTGAGTTCTAGAGCTACAACTCAAATTCTTCTGCTTCTACACCAGCACTTTCTGAGCTGAGCTACCTCCTTAGTCTGTGCAATTATATTTTTACATTTTAATTTACTTTTTGTTACATTTTTCAACTAGTTCTACAAGCTCAATAGGTACCTTCCTTCTCCCTTCTCCCTTCTTTCCCTCCCTCTTTCCCCTATTCCACTCTCCTCCCTTTCCACTCCCCCCTCCCTCTCACCCTTTTCCTTCCCTCCTCCTTTCTTGGTGCTTCCTGCTTTCTCCCTCTCATCTTCCAGAGCATCTATTTATCTGGGCACTGAATTTCCCTGAGTCGTCTACACTAGTGAGGGTTCAGGACTCAGTGACATAGCTTGGGGCCCCTTCTTGGCTGCCCACAAGTATGGGAACTCTATTATGAGTGTTTAACCCTTTGCCACTAAGGATTCTACTGTGCAATTATTTTTAAATTAATTCTAAAGTTGTAAGAAAGTGACCCAATATATTATAACTGATGTTTGCTCTCACCAGTAGTGTAGAATTCCCACCAATCACAACCTCACCTTTGTCAGTGTCATTTTAAAAAAGATGGGCTTTTCCTCTCTTATAAAGCGCCAACTTCCTCATAAATAAACTTTGACATGTGTTTTTCTGTCTTTGGAATTTTAAGGCTATATTGGTCTATTTGTCAAAATCTGTGTTAATATCAGGCTAGCAAAATGACTCAGCAAGTAAAGGCATTTGCCACACAAACCTGGCTATCTGAGTTTGATGCCCCAGAACCCAATTAAAGACTAAGGAGAGAACCAACTGATTCCATGGGGTTGTCCAGAAACCTCCACAGGTGCGCTGTGGCATACACATTCCTCCACACACACATTGGGTATGTATACACATTCTATTTATCTATCTATCTATCTATCTATCTATCTATCTATCTATCTATCTATCTATCTACCTACCTACCTGTCTATCTACCTATCCATCTTTGCTACACACCCTACACACACACACACACACACACACACACACACACACACACACAGTTAGCAATCAGTACTCTACTTCCATCATGTTGGTGGGCTTCATGTCTCCAGGTTTGTTCGGAGGTGCCTCTGTCTGATGAGCCATCTCATCAACTTCCAAAATACATTTTAGATACCCTAATATAATATCCTTTTTATATTTCTAGAATGATTATATACTTTTATATTTTTAGGACTCGTCTCATTCTATCTTGTTTTTTATATAAATGTTAGATTTATATAAACTTTCTGATAAAGATGCTTGGGATTTTTAGATACATTTTCCAGTTGATTCAGTTTTACATTCAGCTTCATTATCCAACTGATCTATCCTTTCTCATGTCTTGCAGATTTCTTTTTTTTTAAACATTTTTTATTATTATTTCCGCTCATACAAATTTAATAGGTACACCAGTTCCCTCCCTCCCTCCTTGTCCCCCGACCGCCCTGCTCCCCCTCCCCTCACCCGCTCCCTCCCATTCCCCAGAGAATCCTTTAATGTGCATACCAGACTCTCCAATGGGTCCTCCTCTCTGATGAGGTGCAAGGACCCAGTGGCATTTCCCTGAATCCTTTCCTGTGTTCCCCTTAAGCATAAGAACACTACTGTGGCTGTCAATCCCTTGCCTCCAAGGATCTTGGTGCCTTTAGCAGATGCTAGACTTTGTGAGGTCAATAGTGTGTTGGACATTGCGCCGGGCATGCAATGTCCAATTATGATTGCTTCGGCCCTAACTTGTGTGGAGTATCTTGCAAATCATTGCTCCTCCCATCCTTTTGTTCTTACACTCTTACCGCCCCCTTTTCCGCAAATGTCCCTGAGCTTCAGGATGGGGAGAGATTAGTCTGGCCTAGTTCTAGGTGGTTGATATAGAGTCTCTGAAGTTCTGGATTATGGTTTGTTGATTTTCTTTTGCAGTTTTGCTGCTCCTGCAATGCCCTTCACTCCATCCTGATGGGTATTGGATGTCACCACCTGGCCAGAGACAAAAAGCTGTTAAACTAGAGTCTTGTTATAAGAGCCCATTCAAAGGTAGATGTAATAAAAGTAGAAAACCGCAGTGAGCGAGGAGTCAATCACCCATTTGCAAAATGGTTACTTTTTATCTGCCAGACTATATGCCCTCCCCTTCTGGTGAGATCATACCCCCTCAGTTGTAAACAGGAACAAAAGTCTGTGAACTTAACCAGATGTCTCATTACTTACTTGCAGTCCTTGATGGAGACCTATTTTCTCTGCTGTAACATGGTCCCCTCTCTCCTTGTTTTTGGTGTGGCCCTCCTACCCCATCCCTCCTGTTCATAATCCTTGCAATTACTGTAGGTATTACAGAGATTTATCATTGAGTGTCTCTAGGTGGGCTGGGTGGGTTTGGTACTAGGAGCCACCTATTAGGGAGTACATACGGCGCTTAATTTTCTGGGTCTGGGATACTTTACTTAAGGTAATTGTTTCTAATGACATCCATTTCCCGGCAAATTCCAGTAATTCATCATTTTTGATGGCTGAGTAGTACTCCATTGTATAGATGTACCACAGTTTCCTTATCCACTCATCAACTGTTGGACATTTGGGTTGATTCCATGACTTTGCTATTGTAAACAGTGCTGCTATGAACATGGTTGTGCTTGTGCTATTAAGGTGAATTTTTGCTGTATTTGAGGTTATTCCCAAAAGTGGAATAGCAGGGTCATATGGCATTTCAATCTTTAACTTCTTTAAGAATCTCCAGACAGCTCGCCAGAGTGATTGTATGAGCTTGCATTCCCATTAGCAATGTAGGAAAGTTCCCCTCTCTCCAAATCCTCTCCAGCATTTGTTGTTTGTATTGTGGATTTTGGCATGAGATGATATCTCAGGGAAGTTTTGATTTGCATTTTCCTGATGGCTAAGGAAGTGGAGCATTTTTTAAGATATTTGTTAGACATTTTAATTTCATCCCTGGTAAAGTTTCTTTTAAGTTCCAAGGTCCATTTTTTAATTGGGCCATTGGTTTCCTTGGTGTTTAGTTTTCTAAGTTCTTTGTGCACTCTGGAAAATAGAGCTCTATCAGATATGTGGTTAGTGAAGATTTTCTCCCACTCTGTGGGTTGCCTTTGAGCTCATGTTACAATCTCTTTATCTGAACAGAAGCTCTTTAATTTCACAAGGTCCCAGCTGTTGAGAGTTGGTAGCAGTGACTGTGCCATTGGATGTCTGTTTAAGAAGTGTTGACCTAACCCAATCAGCTCGAGGGAGTTCCCTACCCTTTCAACTATGGTTTTTATAGTATCTGGCCTTATATCAAGGTCCTTGATCCATTTGGAATTAAGTCTTGTACACGGTGACAAGTACGGGTCCAGTTTTAATCTTCTGCATGTGGAGATCAGTTTTGCCAGCACCATTTGTTGAAGATACTGTTCTTTTTCCATTGGATTTTTTGGGCCCCTTTGTCAAAGACCAAATGGCTGAAATTTTGTGGGCTTATATCTGGGTCTTCAACCCTTATCCATTGATCTATTTGTCTATTTTGGAGCCAGTACCAGGCTGCTTTTATAACTATAGATTTGTAGTATAGACTAAGGTTTGGTATGGTGATACCTCCAGCAGTGTTTTTGTTACTCAAGATTGTCTTTGCTATCCTGGATGTCTTGCACATTTCATCTGGTCTTCATTTCAGAGTTTCTCCAGTGTCCTATAATATGTTTGGTGTATCTTCCACCCCTTTGTCTGAAAAAAAAATTCTGCCTCCATTGAGTCCTATCCTCCATCAAGATTCTATAAATCTTTCCTTCTGAGGACTGTTTGCTTATTAGTCTCTGCATCCAATGATTTCCTGTTTCACCTACTACTACATTTAACTCCATTATATTTTTTTACTCTGCTTCCTTTGAAGCAGAAAGAATTGTATTCTACAATTTTTAGCCTCTTAAGTCAAGACTTCTCACATTCATTGTCTGACTTCCTTTCTTGTAGGAATTGAAACTTATGCACCTAATCTGAAATGTCAACATAATTTCATTCTGAAACTTTTGTACATATGTTAATTGCTAATTAATTTAATTTCTAATGTGATTTCTCTTTGACCCATAAATTCATTAGAAAGATTTTACTATTTCCAAACAGGACATTTTTACTTGTTTTTGTGTGTATATGTATGTGTGTGTGACTAATTTCTAATATAATTGCATTGTTTTGAGAATATGAAGTTCCTGTGACCAATTCTTTTACATTTGTCAATGTAAAAGGTACAATTTTAACTTCTGAATGTGTTTCATGAGTGTCTGAAAATAATCTACTTTCTGTTTCTATTGCATGGAGCCATTACACTATTAAGTCAAGATCAATAATGTTATTGTTCAAATTTAATGACTTTAGTAAATTTTGTCTAACATCTTATTATTACTAAAATGTATTTTGAAAGCTTGAACTCTGGTAGCAAGTTAGTTAGTTTTTTTGTCTAGTTCTCTATCTATCTGTCTGTATGTATGTCTGTCTATCTATCTATCTATCTCTGTTCTTACCACTTTTGCACCTGTTTCATTAGATAAATATAAGACAGATTTTCTAGGAGAACTGAACCTCTCCTTTATTCTTATATAGTAACTCTCTGTTTGGCTCAAATCTAAAATGTTTCCCAACAGGCCCATTATTAGAATCCTTAGTGCTGGGCTAGTGGTGCTGTTCATGGAAGTTTAAGAATCTTAGAAATATGGGTCTGGGCTGGTGGACTTAGGGCCACTGAGGGTTTTATTATGTCCACATGCAGCCTGGATTCCCTGCTTTCTGAGCTACCATGATGTGGGTTAAGAGCCCCACGCCCCCTCTGCCATAGATAGGAATTGATCTCACTGCCCTGTGTCCCCAACATGATGGACTGTATCCCTGACCAGTAAACCAAAATAAAACCTTCTTCCCTTAAGTGGCTTCTGCCAGTATCTAGTACTCTGTCTTTCAGAATATTTGAAAAAACACAATTTGAGTCCCAAGGGCATCAGGTGATGGAGATAGGGCACAAGTTCCTTTCTGAGCATCCGTTCAATGTGAGGCATCTGAAAGGAACATGAACCTTCCATGCCAATAAACTAAAACTCTTATATTCTTTGATAGTCCTATGAAGATTGACAAAATCAAATCTAAATTTACAGGATTATTAATAAAATTATCTGTCTTGAATTTCCCTGATGAAAAAATGGAAAGATTTCTTGAATGTTTGTAGCCACAAATAGGCCCTTTTGCAGAGTTGAAGCCCGTAACCTATTACCTATGTGCTTTGGTTTTCTGGTACCTTCTTTCTACAGATCTCGTGTTTTTTACCCATAAGAATTTTTGACCCAGACATGTCATATATAATCCTCAGAAATATATCTAGATTTTGAGGTGGCAGGATTGTAATAGTTTAAAAGTAGAGAAGCCTATAGCTAGCCAAGTCATTCCACTCAAGATAGGACTGTTGCATCCAGGAACTTACTACAGTGAGACTTATCCTCACCAGATGTGCACTGTGACTGACATATCAACATAGGCTAATAGTGAACTCAAGAGAAATAATTACATACAGGTGGAACTTTAGGGGATAGGGCTTGACAAGTGAAGGAGAGTACTTCTATCAGTGGGTCTACCAAGGAAGGACCACTTAAACTGTCACAGAAACTGAGCTCATACCAATACAGACAACCATAAGGGAATGTTGGGATTCACACAAACAGTCACACAGGAGAGTAGATGAGAGAGGGATGGATTGGTGAGAGAGGGGAGGACGGAAAAGTGAGAAGGGAGGGAGGAAAGGAGTCAGGGGCAACCACCCATTACACTTGTAATTAAGAAGACCAAATATTAATAAAATTTTTTGCAATGTAGCAAAAAATGTAAAAATGTTCAATATCATTAAAAATTTGAACTAGGTAAAATGAGATTATGAAGTATTTAAAGATGTTTGAGAAAGAATAAAATTCAACTATGAAAAGTTTAATTGATAATTTTAAAAACAAATTAAATGCGGATGAAGAGAAAATTCATGAGCTGAAAAGTATATTAGGAGAAAATTCCCACAATGCAGTGAGGGTCAGAAGGATATGGAAAAGTATGAAGAGACTAAGATCCCTGGAGAAAGGTGAGATATCAACACATGTATAAATTTCCAGAGGAAAAGGAATAGACTGCATATCATTTGAAATGACTATCTGAGAATTTTCTCAAAAACTCTTCTATTGAGAAACTCATTGTTGATTTTTTCCACTTTTTTAATTCTTTTAATGTTTCATACATAAATATAGAGAATTCTCCATGTATCACATCTTAATCCCCAAACCTACCTTTCTCTTCTTCCCATTACAACCTTTCTTCTCCTCTGTCAGAATTCCTTCTATTTTCAAGTCTTTTCCTATGTGTGACCCACTGGGTTTTATCTGTGTGATAGTTAAGCTGGGGTGTCAACTCGACACACCTGGTATTAACTAAGATAGGATGGGACCACACCTGGAAAGGATTATGTCTGCCCTAAATTCCATGGGAATTTCCATAGATCCCATAGGAACCTCCTAGTATAAAAGGGACCACAGAATATATAAAGAGAGTCATTTCCAAGAATGCTGGAGCTATGTGAAGGTCTGCTGTGACTTAGCTTGCCAGCTAGCCAGCCAGCCATGCCAACACTGCCATGAAAGATCTGTTTCCCCTCTGGAACTGTAAGGTGAATAAATCTCTTTCTCCCATAAGTTGTTTGACTTTGAGTGCTCCCCCACAGAAATAGTAAAGAGTAACCATTACAATCTGGTTTGTCTTTGATGACCTGTGCCTGAGTACTTGCCTGTGTCTGAGGACTCATATATCAGTGGATACGCCACTTAGCAAAGCATCTCTCATTTCCTTGCCATCAGTGTTAGCCTTCATCAGTCCCTCAGGAAGGCATGGAATCTCTTGAGATATTTCCCTTTCCATGATAAAATGTCAGTAGGACAATTCCCATGCAGGCCTTGTGGAAATACGCATAGCAGTATTGAAATCATGGATGCAACAATCCTGTCATGTATATAGTGTCTGACCATAAAAACAAATGATCATTTCCTCTCTGACTTTTTTATGTGTTTCTTTTTGTTGTTCTACAATTTTGATGTACACACATATACATATATTAACATATATACACATATATAAATGTGTATGCTAAACCTACTAATATCCCTGGATTCAAATCTCTTATAAGTTCCAGAAACTTCTGACGTTATTTTCATATTGCCTCTTTTCATCTTTTCTCACCTATCCTCATTTTGTTCTCAAATCATATATATGTTAAAACTACAGATTCAGTCTTCTTTGTATCTTTTAACATCCATTCAATAATTTCCTTGTGTGTTTGCATACTAGAGAAAATTCATTCCATTATGCTACTGTTAATTTGATGCTTATACCTTCTAGTAATGATAATATGAAATCATATTTTTCCTTGGAGAAGTTGTAGTTTGTCCACTGAAGAGTTTCAGTCTCCTTTTTCCTTTATTTCTCAATTTATTTTTAAATATTTTTAAATTCTCCATACTTAGTATTTCTTATTAGCAGGTGCCTGATAATCACAAGTTTGGGGCCTTATGTATGGCACATCTATTGTTTATTTTGTCCTTTCTTTCATTTTAAATACTTTCATTCATGTCACTGAATATAGTCTGCAACAAATTCTGAAAGTTTAAATTACAGACTCCTTCTTGTAAAAGGATTACATCTCTCATGTAATTAGAAAGATAGTCAAATTAAAACAACTTCATAGGTGATTTCATTTCTTTTTTTTTTAGAGGGGGGTAGCTCCAAATCTCTGTTCTGTTGCCAGGACCCTAAGGATTTCCCTAGCCCTTACTGATGCTCTGCAGTTTTAGACACTGCAGAATCCCCTTAGGGAGTCAAAATGCAACAAAAAGTAGTTTGTAATATCTGTTGGTTCTAGAAATGATGGATTTGGAGGCCCCTTAAAAGAACCATGCCAAAGTATCTCCTTTGTCTAAACCCTCCTCTGAAATTTTCATATTTCCTTTCATTTCCCAAACAGAAATAATGTGAGAACAAATGCCATGTAACTCCTTAAGTCCTCCACAGTGCTGTCCCGTGGCATCCAGGGCATCACTAAAGAGAACCTTCATGTCACGCAGACCCAGACGGGGCTTTGTTTATATCTTTGTAGACAGACTGGCACGAAAGCTCAGCTCAGCCTCTTACCATTGTCTGGTGATAGCTGTTTCTCTTCACATTCTAATTAGTTCCAGATGAAATGAATTTGTGTCTTGTTTTTCAAAGCATGCCTGAATTATTTTTTAAACATTTGGCAGAAGTCAAAACTTGAGTGCTACTTTGAGGAAGAAAAGCAAAGTAGAAAGAAAGAAAGAAAGAAAGAAAGAAAGAAAGAAAGAAAGAAAGAAAGAAAGAAAGAAAGAAAGAAAGAAAGAAAGAAAGAAAGAAAGAAAGAAAGAAAGAAAGAAAGAAAGAAAGAAAGAAAGAAAGAAAGAAAGAAAGAAGAGAGAGGGAGGGAAGGAAGGAGGAAGGGAGGAGAGGGGAGGGGACGGGGAGGGGAGGGGAGGGGAGGGAAGAAAGAGAAAGAAAGAGAAAGAAAGAAAGAAAGAAAGAAAGAAAGAAAGAAAGAAAGAAAGAAAGAAAGAAAGAAAGAAAGAAAAGAAAGACTAATAAATGAAATCCTACCATTTTGACCTGACATCTAACTACCTATAAAAGTGTTACCCATGTATAAGGAAATCCATTTTTTATACCCAACAGAAGAAAGAAATCCCAGTGTCATTCTTGCTCCAAGCCAAATGCCAGGTTTCCCACTGAGATGTTTTACAGATGGGCAGTTCCATTTGCAGTGAAGACAACTGCCCATATTTTCTGATAATGTTTTATCTTGAATTTCTGTTATTCTAAAATGGTACTAGAGCTCCACACATTTGCATGTTCAGCATGCATAATAATATTTATCCAAATGCAAAAGATCAGTTACTTTTAGAATAGAAGCTCAATATTTATTGCCTTTCTTAGTTTCATATTCCATTGCTATAATAAATTCATGACCCAAACAATTATGATGTTTATATAAAAGGTTTATTCATGTTCTGGTTCTAAGTGAAAGTCGATTATGGTGGCAGAAGAGTTGTTATCAGAAATAGAGGGAACTGGCCATACCATATCCACAGCAAAAATGGGACAAAGACCCATACTGTTTCTAATTTTCACATATGATATCTTATCTTGCCAGTCTGTCCACTATTTCTCTCTCCGCCTGTCTGGGGAATGGTCCCACTCACTTTTGACTGAGTCTCCTCAAATCAATTATGCAACAGACAACCTCTTACAGGCTTGCCTTAGTATATAATTTCTCATAGGTGAACCTACAAGCTCAACTCCGAAGTGGCATGTTGAGGCTAATTGTCACATTTCCTCTGAAGAAACAGAAGAGTTGCTATCAGCTTAGGGATGTGACGTTGTCCTTTTTAGTCATAAAGATTACATAAAGCATCTAGCAATAAAACTTTTTTTTTTAGTCTTAGTGTTTGTGATGGTTAGTGTTGGTTGCCAATTTCATGAGATCTAGAATCACTTGTGAGAAAAGTCTCTGAGCAGCAGAAAAAAACACCCATCCACTGTCAGAGGCAACTTTTCCTGGGCAGAGCTTCTGGACTGAATGAAAAGGGGAAAACAGACTGAGCGGTAGCGTGCTTTGGACCCTCGCTCTCTGCTTCGTTACTATAGACGCAGTGTGACTGACCTCTTCCAGCTCTGGTTACTGGACACTCCTCTGCCGTGATGGATGATGACCTTGAATTGTGAACTGAAATGAAACTTTTCTTCCTTACGTTGTTCTTGTCCAGATATTTTATCACACAACCAAAAAGAAATCAGATAATCTCTATTTTAATCTCCTCAAACAAAACACTCTAATTTCTTCAAAGGCTAAAAGGGTGTTCTATTTCTGTGGTCCAATGAAATGACTCGTACATGCATTCAATAATCCTTCGCAGAAAGCATGAATAATAGCTAGCTTTTAGTTTCCTCTTCTTTAAATATACGGAAAGTTCATTAGGGAAGCAATAATTAATTCTTTAAAAAAAAAAAAACTATCTTCCTTGAGCTAAGGTGGGGAGGAGAGGGCGTGGTGGAAGAAGAGGAGGAAGCTTGGGAACATGTGTATCTCTCCTATGAGAACTCGAGGTTGGAATATTGATGAAGTAGAACGTCAGATCCACTGTGTGCACTGAACTGAAATAAGACAGAAAAACAGTCTCATGAACAAACAGAAAATACCCATTTGTTGAGGCAACCTATGTGCTGGACCCAACCAGGGAGCAGCAGCAACTGACGTGAATGGATACAGTTGCAAGCAAATGAAACAGTCACCAAAGATGTTTCCCTTCCTGACTTGGTGCCTGCAGGCTCGCCGAGGAGCCCAGCAACAAGCGAAAGGAGAATCTACACAAAATATTCTGAGCCCAGCCTGGGTAGCTGGCTCCAGACTAGATAAACAATTTGACAAACACCCAGGAAAAATGTCTCTAACCTTCCCAAGACTGAGAACACGGGCGAGAAAAGAGATGAACGCACTGTCTGAAAATCACAGTCTCAGCACTTTGGAGCTGTTTCCGTCTGCAGAGGAAGTGGCGGCAGGAGGAGGGAGAAACAGGAAGTTTGAAACCTGTCTGAAATGGGGTTATTTTTCTTGGGGCATGGCATTAAATGAGACAAAGGTTCTCTCCAGAAAATAATAAAGCCTAAAGTTGCATTCATCTTTTGAACAACTTAGAGGACTGACAGGAAGTATTTAAGCAATTACAAATGAGGAATCCTAAAAAATCTTGCCACTAAATAAAGGTTCTTGGGAAAGGAATTGCTTCGAAGGGAAGAAACATCTGTCTGTTAGTAAGATGGAAAACACAGAAATCGTGATATGGCCTATGTATGTGGGGTCCCCTTGTGTTGGCACCTTATTTAAAAGGGTAAGTCTTTCTCACAATTTAAATATGTAGCTAGGGGACAGGATGAACTTGGGTATACATGAATCCACAAATGTGGATTGATTCCTTAGTAGCTGAATGCACTGAGCGCAAAAGCACTGTGAATACACAGGTGTCAGTCAAAGCAGTTTTCCTAAAAATAGCAAGCTTTACATGATGGTCTGAAAGCCATATGTAAAAGGGGTATTAAGCTAAGCACTTGATATTTTAATTTGGGGGAGTAAATTTTGCTGTATGGGGTATATTTTTCAGATATTTTACATGACTTAATTTATACCTCAAGGCTATTTTTAACCTTCAATTCATAAGCAATGATATTTCATCACAGAATCACATTGTGTTGGTTAATTTTATGTGTCAAATTGACTGGGGCATGTTATACCCAGACAGCTGGATGAACAACATTATTTCTAGGTGTGTCTGTGATAGTATTTCCAGAAATGATTAGCATTTAAATTGGCGGACTAAGTACAGCAAATGGGGGTGAGCATCAACCAATCCTTTAAGGATATAAATAGGAGGACCAAAAAAAAAAAAAAAGCCAACAGCAAAGGATGGTTGAATTGACAGCCTGATTGTTGTGCTGGCCCATCTATCTTCCCCTGTCCTAGGTGCACCAAGTCCTCAGACTGTCAGATCCAGGATGGAAGCTACATTGTAGCTAGGCTTTCTGTATCTCCCTCTCTGAACTACACTATGGATTTTTTTCCCCAGTTCTTTAGCCAATGCACAAATGATTATGGAACTTCTCAGGATCTGTGATTAACATGAGCAAAATCTTACAATAAATGAATAAATGCTTTCATACTCTTCATTCTACATGATGATGTTAATCACAAAGTATTGTCTCATATATATGTTACTTATGCATATCTTTATCTATGTATGTACACATACAATCTATCTTTTATTTCCTGGAAACCCTGCCAGAGAGAGAGAAAGAGAGAGAGAAAGAGAGAGAGAGAGAGAGAGAGAGAGAGAGAGAGAGATTCAAGCATATTTCTGGACTATTCAGTAGAATTCTTTACTTGATGACTTATTGAAAATTTAAAAAATATAACTGGGAGGAGGAGAGAGTGGGGGTGAAAAGAAGGGGAAGGGGGGAGAGTGCAAGAGGGGACTGGGGAGGAGTGGAAGGAGGCAGAACACCAAGGTACCTATTGAGCTTGTACAATTGGGAAAGAAAAAGAAAAAAAAGAAACTATATCATAATTTTTAAAAAAAATCCTAGTTGCTTCTTATAAATCTAAAAGTATATTTTTATTAATTTTTGAAGCAGAATAAGCTGGACCCATAATGGTATGCATGTAAAGAAAGGCTACAGAAACCTTTTCAAAGGAGCAATGTGGGAACGTGGCAGGGTCTCCTTGGTCGAAACTGAATCTACATGGGAATGACAGGAGGAGCGATATGGTACTGAGTCCCACATTCCTCTGACTTTCAAGAAGATATATGTTGAAATCTCTACAGTCAGGTCATAGGCTATGTCTCCCTGAACCCCAAATGCATCTCATCAAATATAAAAAAATGGAAGAAAAAAAATCCTACAGTTAGTTTCTTCCTATGGTAACGCAGACATAGTAAGTGCAACAGCAGTTGATATGTGTTTAAACTAATGTGGTGGTTTAATTAATTAGCTTAAATAATGTTAGCTTGAAAAGTGATGCCTCTAGTTTCAACATGATGAGCGAAAGGTATGAGGTTTGAGATACTTATCAAAAATAAGTAAGGTATATTTTCCTGACTCATCATTATATATTGTATCATTCAGGGAAAAAGTGCTGCATCTTATAAAACCTTAAAAGCTAAATGTGGTGGTACTATAATCCCAGTAACTGACAGGCTAAAGCAGGAGGGTCATGAGTTCCACACCAAGTTCACACCCATTATGGGTTATATGTCTCAAAACAATACAAAACAAAAAGCAAATCAAAACAAGCTTGCAAGTGAGGCAAAAGAAAATCTGGACAGAATTGATAGTGGTTAGTAGTATGGGGTCTGGAGTCTCTTTTCTTTTACATCCTGGATATATCATATGCTTTAGGCAAGTATTAACCCCTCTGTAGTATATATTCCTGATATATAAAAATGAGAACGATAATAACAAGTGTTGTGTATTTTTCTCTTTCCAAAGGTGGAATTCTCAGTGTCTTCACATAATCTTACAGAAAGTTAAAGACAGGAGAATACATCTTTGACTCATTTTACATCACCTGCTTTGCTCATATGCCAAAGCAAAACAGGAGCATTCCAAAATAGAACAGCAGGTAATTAATATAATTCATGAAAATAGGCAAGGAAAATGCAAATAAAAATGTTAGCATATAAAACTCAACATTATGAAAATAGTTCATGATGACAAAGTTGGGTCTATCCCAGAAAACTGGTGAAATATTTAAAAATAATGCTTTGTAATATATCATATTAATAAGCGGAAAGAAAAAATATGAAGCTGTATAAGTAAATGCAGGACAGTATATTGGAGAAGACTCAACTTGTATTTTTGACAAAATAATTCAGTAAACTAAGAAGAGACTTGAGCTCCCTCAGCCTCACAAAAGGCATTTGTAAAAAAAAAAAAACCTACAACTAGCATGCTTATAGTGAAGGAGAAAGGGTTTTTTTCTTATGTTAGGTTAAAGATGAAGATATGCACTTTTACTGCGTCTATTCAAAACATTTTTTTAGGTGCTACATAATACAATAAAGCAAAATTAAATAAATAAACAACAAATAAATAAATAATAAAATCATATGTACTAAAAAAGGCTGCTTCCAGGAATCATGACTCTACTAATATAAAATACAATGACATCTATAACAAAGCTACTATAATTAATTAATTAAATAGGAAAGAATACAGCTTTTAAAAATCAATACTTAAAAATCATTTGAATGTATTTACAACAAGAATGAATAGCCAGAAATTAAATCATGGAATATTAATTTCAAAAGCCACAATTCCAGGATAGGTAAGTCTGAGCATGCACAGAAGACCACTATGCTGAAAGATACTGGGGAGAAAAAAAAAAGAGAAGATTTAAGTAAGTTCCAAGGAAATTTAAAAATACAACATGTTCATGAGTTGGAAAGCTTAATATTGTTAAGATTTCATTTCTCACAAGATTAATCTACATAGATTGAAAATTCCATCAAAATAGATAATGAATTGATATATAAAGCTCCAAACTTCAGTCCTTCTCCTTTAAGAGAAAATTTGAAAATGCAGAAACAAAATTTTCTTTAGTATCACATCTAAAAGCACATCCATGAAAGAACAAATTCATTACTTGCATTTGCCAATCAAAAAAATGAGAATGCTGGGCTCCTATGGTATAGGAGGAAGGCTTTATAACATGAAGACGATGTAAATACAAGCTATACTCTTCAACAAATTAGTCACCAACCTATACTAATAAAGTACTCAGGTATGAAACAATGGGCTTTCAAAATACAGTAATGTGAAGGCTTTTATAAATAAAAAGTGATAGACGATAGACAACTGATCTAGAGATTCAAATTGTGTTTTGCAAGGAAGATGTACATGCTGATGGTAACTAAACACATAAAAACAGGCACCAGGGCTGGAGAGATGGCTCAGTGGTGAAAGTGTTCTCTGTGCAGGGAAAGGGAGTTGGGATCCCAGATCTCATGTAAAATGCTGGGTAGGTATAGTGATCTGCAAGCAGTACCAGTCTGGGAGGAGGAACCTGGGACTCCTCGGAGTAAGCTGAGTGACTAGACTAGCTGTACGTTTAATTAGACTTCCAACCTCAGAAGAATAATTTGGAAGAATGGTCCAAGATGATTCCTGATGTCAGCCTTAGTTCTCCGCATGCACACTTTCACACACACATACATACACACACACACACACACACACACACACACACACACACACACACACGTGCTTGTGCACTTGCATGTACTCATGCACCCACACATAGTCAAACACATTTACACACCACCCCACATCACACATGCAAACAGAACAAACATGTGCAACATAGTCACTCATACATGTAAGTAGAAAAAAAATGTTCTCCATATATAGCCAGTGAGTAAACATAAGGGAAAGTCACAATGAGGTGTGTATATGTTTCTTAGAATAAATGAAACTAAGAAGACCAAATCTTATCAGCGCTGTCAATGATGGGAGCAGAGCTGTAGCTCCCCTTGGGAATGTGAAATTATATAGCCATAACTTCAGGAAAATGCTGACAGTTTTTGTTTGCTTTCATTTATTGGTAGGGAAATGCAGAGCTATACCATATAATCTAATCGTTTTACTCTTAGGTATTTACAGAAGATAATGCTTGCACTCATAGAAAGCTTTATTTTTCATAGCCCCTAACTAGAAAACTCCAAACATCTGTCAATGTGTGAATGAACAAATCAGTTGAGGTACAGCCAAACAGTAGACTATATTTCAGCAACAAAAAGAAACAAAACAGAAGAACAAGGCAGATACACACAAATAACATAGCTGAATTGAAACAATCATGTGCATGGAGCACAACTACACAATCCTTTCTGCCCCAAAATTCAACTATATAATCCCAACATCCCCAAATTCTGAACTTCAGAGTCGTAAGTCATGCAGAAAGCAGAGAGATCCATGACCACTTCAGGATGGGAGTGTGAAAAGAAAATGCAGAAAAGTTTTCTGGTGATGAATATGTTCATTCTGTGATTATAGTAAAGGTTTATGACTGTCTGTATATGTTAAACTTTATCAAATGTGTGTATTTAAATACATGCAGTGCATTATTATTAGTATAAGCTAATCGTGCATCAAAGAGCTTTCCAAAGCAAAACTGCTATGATTTAACAATTGAGGTGGTATTAGAATGGTCAGATCTCTATGTCTGCATTGCTTGGCGATGAAGAATGTAAAGCTTGCGTCTGGGATTTTGGGTTGAACACAAGGTGGTAGTGGTGACCTCATCCAGTGACTGCTAACAGAGTTAAGTACACTACTGTAGGTCCAGGCCTGCTTCCTCATCTCCCTGTGCTTCTCAGGCTAGCCGAACACAGCAAGACCCACCCAGTGACTTGAACCAAAACTCATGACTCTCATTCTCAAAACTTGGCCCTTTTCTTTCCAAATTTAATCCCACCCCAATAAAGAGCCTTACATGGCCAGTGAGCAGTCAAATCAATGAGTTTATACAGCAAAAGACAGACTGCTATGTCCAACATTCAGGGGCGTGGCATGAGGCTGTCACTGTTCAGTCCCAAACTGGGCATCTAAATCACCCCCATCCCAAGGCTCAGGGAATATTGCAGAAGAGGGGGTGGTAAGAATGTAGAAGCCTGGGGGTAGGAAGGGGTAGCACTAGACAGTATCTTCTGAACATGACAGGGCTGTTGACCCCAAACACTCTATGGTTGTATCTGCTTCCAAAAGAACTGTGCAAGATTTGGCCTCTCAATAATTCACCATGGAATGGGTATGTTCTTAAGAGACACCACACCCGCTGAAAGAACACTGAGGACTAATACAGGGTGTAGGGGTTGGGGGAGGAAGAAGAGTACTTTCCTCAATGGTGTACCCACTGATAATCTGCCATGTTCCGGCACGTGCTCAGATGCAGGTCAGTGCGGGCAATCCATGAAACTAAGAGGGCTTCACAAGCAAGAAAAGCGGAAAGTGAAAGGGAGATTGAGCATGAAGGAGATCTCCACTGGGAAAAAGAGGGGGTAGTATTTGGAAATAAGGGGTAAAAATTACATAAATTCTTTGTACTCATGTATAAATGTGTAAAAGAATAACAAATAAGAAAAGACTTTTAGCTGTCTTATCTTACTTAATATAAACAGAATCTGTTGATGAAATTAAGAGAAAGTATAATTCGTTAGCATAATCTTCACGTGGGGCCAGTTACCTTCAGAAAACTATGAAATCACAGCCCTCTTTCAATTCTCCAAGTGAGTGTACACTTGAGAGCACTCAGAAATTTTGCCAATTACAGCGATACTCCACAAGGAAATTTCCTTGCCAATGAGTGTTCTGATTTCTTGATAGTTTAATAGTTCATTTTGACCCATGCAAAGTGCCCATGAAATATATTTTATTCTCTGAATCTTTCCATTACCTGCCTACTGTAAACTCAGTGAATGCATACATGAATGGATGGAGTTAAGACACCTGGAAACATGTGTACCTGCCATTCTTCAATGGTAGCACAATTCAACGCCCCTGAATCGTTCCTATTAGGAATGACTGTATTGAAAGTTAAGTAAGAGGGGCTGGAGAGGTGGCTCAGGGGTTAAGCCTCTGCCTTGCAGGCAGAAGGTCCCGAGTTCGGATCCTAGACCCCATGTATAGATGCCAGGCAGAAGCCGGGGCCGACTGCACTTCTGATCCTGGTAAGGTGGAGCCTGTGAATCCCGGGACAGAGTAAACAAGGAGGAGGTGGAGGCGTCCATGGTGGTTCCCGATTCGTCCGTGGTTCTACACACACATACACACACACGTGCACACGCGCACACACACACATACGCACAATTGAATAAATAATAAATAATTAAAAAAAGAAAGTTAAGTAAGAATGAAGCTGGAGAGAAGACTCAAAGGTTAATTAAGCCTTTGCTTCCCAAGCAGAAGGAACTGAGTTCAAATCCTAGATCACACATTAAATCTCAGGGTGGGAATTGTGATAGCTTGCACTTCTAGTCCTGGAACATACAGTGCTTCTGATATTCACAGACAGACAGACAGACACACACACACACACACACACACACACACACACACACATATGCATGAACAAAAATAAAATATGAAAGAAAAGAAAGTTAAGTAAGGATAAGTTTCTTTAACTCTACCTGCCCTTGATTAACTTTTTAAAACAATTCATCAGGCTTAATTTTTCTCACTTACTAGAATCATTGATCAAAGTCTGCTTTTCAGGAGATTTTTTACTTGTGGGTATTTTCTGTATGTATTGACTCTCTCTCTCTCTCCCTCTCCCTCTTTTTCTCTCTCTTTTTGCCTTACCTTGTATTTTTTATGCATCTACTCACCTGTGGAAATGATTAAACCTCCAGGTATCACTCCATCAGAGGGAAATGAAATAGCTGGAACAGAACATGTTCTGAGGATCATCTGTCTGCTTATCCAGCCAAGAGTTTGTGTGCTATCTGTCACTTGGTTGCCACTTCAACACAGAGGCGTGCTGGACTAAGGGAAATACAGACCCTTGGAGCTAGAGACAAGAGCTTTCCTCTAGTGAGTTACTGACATGCATGAGAGAAAGATTACAGTTTTCACTGGTCCCAGAAGCCCTCAAGAGAGTCCCTGAGATTCCCTGGGCAGAAGTCACAGAAGGAACTTTTAAGAACCAAAAGCAAGCTACAGGGAAGTAGCAAAGGCAAGCATGGAAATTCCATTGATGCCTCTTATCTTATTTTTTCTAGTTCTTTCCAGTTTCATTATTGCATATAATACACTATTTGCATATAATACTTACATTGAATATAAATATTAAACAATATATATTATATGATGTGTAATTGTGATGTGTTGCATATGTGTATGTTGTGATATGACTACCACACTTCAGTGAGTAGACATATCAAACTGTATATGTGGCAACAGCATTTAAGAATTGCTCTCTTGGGGCTGGAGAGGTAGCTCAGGGGTTAAGCCTCCGCCTTGCAGGTGGAAGGTCCTGAGTTCGGATCCCAGATCCCACGTATAGACGCCAAGCGGAAGCGAGGGCGGCCTGCGCTTCTGGTCCTGGTGGGGCGGAGCCTGTGAATCCCGGGGCAGAAGGAGGTGGAGGTGTCCATGGTGGTCCGCGAATTCGTCCGTGGTTCTACACATACACAGACGCACACACACACACACACACACACACACACACACACACACACAGACACACACGTGCACGCATATGCACACAGTTGAATAAATAATAATAATAAAAAAAATTTAAAAAAAGAATTGCTCTCTTAGCAAACATCAAAAATGAAAACAAGAATTATTCAATATAGTTCCTGTCCTGTACATTAGATCTCCAGAATCTCTCATCCTGCATAATTAATACTCTACCATATATTATTGATTACACATATACACACATTTCCTTTCTCCACGCATCCTTTAATGGGCACTTATCCTGACTCTACATCTTGATTATTGTGATAATGCTGTGGTGGTCATGGGAAAACAAGGGTCTTTTTTAGAAATGTTTTGTTGGTGAATATTAATAGTATGTACCGATAGGTCTCATATGCACAGTTTCTTCCAAGGGTACTATGGATCTTGATCATCTTTGACTCAGTACTCTCCTCCTTATTGTCCTCTCCCTTCTCACTTAACATTAATGTGCCTTCTCAGTCTTCCTTTTGCATTCTGGCTACATATATAGATGGATAGATGTGTGACAGATGAGAGAAAGAGAAATAGAGAGAAAAAAACACTTAACCTCTTTTCAATGTAGGATCCACAAATGAGAGAAAATATTTGTAAAGAATTGACAAATGGAATTATATGAAATAAAGAAGCTCTCACATACTATGCGTGAGAAGACTGTGACTACAGAATGGGAGAATATCTCTATTACCTGCACATTTGAGACAATTAACATCTGGACTATGTATAAAGAATATACTACATACAAAGGAATAAGTGTGAAGACATAAAACAAACCAGTCAATAAACGAACTGAGGAAACGAGCAGGTAATTCTCAAAATATGAAGTACAAATTGCTAATAAACATAATGTAAAAATGTTCAATATCCTTAGCCACCAGTAAAATGCCAATTAAAATAACACTGAGATTCCATATTACCACTGTCAGAATGGCAGTTATCAAGATTAAAAATGACTACAAATTCTAGTGAGGATATGGTGGGTGGGTGTTGTGGGGCACCCCAAAACTCTGTCCACCCCACATAAGAATATGATGACAAACCAAAGTAACAATTTTGCCACTGCTTTACTTGATGAGGAGAAAAGTTACTGGAGTTATGTAAAGAAGCAGCAGTGAGAGTTACTTATATGAGCAGGGATAACTCAAAGGCAACACCAGAAGCCCACCCCAACATGGGGACCCTCACAGAAGCTGCAACCCTGGAGCACTCTGCCAGACAATTTGCTCCTAGGAGACTCCTCCAGACTACTGGACTTCAGATTGCTTGGCTAGCCAGAAGGTCTTCTCCCCTTCAATTGTTTGCTGACTTTCCTCCCCTTGAGGACCCCTCCCACCATAAAAATCTCATTAGTTTCAGGAATTTCCTGAGCCTTAAGAATTTTTTACTTGCTGAACTTACTCCAGGTTGGGACGTTTCAAACTGCTATACAATATCCTCCTCAGATTAGACTGGGGACAAAGTCTAAGATGGTATTAATCAGTGCCCAGAGGAAAAGTGCCAAACATCAAAAGGGAACCCTCACAGAAATAAAAATGGATCTGGATGTCTTCTTCAAATCCTGATTCCAGTTCTTTGTGATGTGCGTTCAAAAGTGGATTGCTGGATCCTATAGAGAACAATTTTTAATTTTTTTGAGGAAATGCCTCTGGACTGCACAAGTTTATAACCCCATCAACAGTGCACAATTTCAATTTTTCCACTTTCATCAACAACACTTGTTATCCTCTGTCTTTATGATTATCAGTTTTCTAACAGAATGGGTTTATACTGAACTGTGATTTGAATTTATATTTTTCTTATGATTCGTTATTGTGAAATTTTTAATGTATTTACTGGAAGTATGTACACCCCTTCTCAAATCATTGTGCTTTATTTTAGAGATTAATTCTCATTCGATGTATTGTTTGAAGATACTTTCTCCTAAGGTCTAAGTTGCCTGTTTATTTGATTGTTTTCTTTGTAGTGTAGAATCCCAACACGATCTTGCATATTGAGAAGAATGTATATCCTGTCACTATTAATAGAATATTCAATTTATGTATGTTAGGTTCATGTAGTCTTAGTGTATTCAAGATTTCTGTTTCTTTTTCTTCCCTAGTGAATTATCCCCTACATATTTAATTTTCCTAAAACTGTTTTATTGTCATTGTTTTCATTCAGTTCTATATTTGCTTTGCATATTTGGGTGCTAAGTAGTTAAGTGCCTATACCTTAATAACTGCTGTAACTTCATAATAAATTGACTCCTTTACTGTTTCCTTTTACGATTTTTAAAGTCTAGGTTGTCGAAACATCACTTAGTATATACAAAAGATTTATCACCTATTATATACAAAAGATTCACTGAATCTATATCTATTCTTTCATTTTAAACATATTTGTCCTTAAATGTTCAGTAAATCTTTTGAATGTAGCATGTTTAGTTCTGTATTTAATAAACCAACCTGATTATTACATCTTCGTTCAAGGGAAAATCTGAGTCAATTTGAGATTATGTATTATCACAAAATTAGGACTTAAGCATTAGCATTTCATTAGTTTTGTGGATGTTTTGTGGCTCCTTTATTTCCATTTTATACTTACAATCATCATTGTGCTTTGGTTTGCTTTTAGCGACATGTTTTGGTTTCTTTCCTCTGTATCTATTACATTGTTGTTTTTTCTTTGTGGTTTCCCTTGAGTTAATATAACATTTCCTACACTTATAATGTTCTGTTTTTAGCTGATAATCAGTTTAATTTTGAATGCAGTAAGAATTAAATATTTTAAGTTGCCTGCCACATTTTATATAATTGATAAAATATTAATACTTTACATTTTTATATGTGTATCCATTTGGGCCACGACATAGCTAAGTATCTGGAGAAGAAAGGTTAAACATGAAAACAGTTGAGTTTAATCTATAATGCTGATTTTAAAAAACACAAGACTATAGTTAATCAATTCTCAAATCTTAATCATGTACAAATTAAAGGTACTTTATACTTTATGACTAAATGTTACTATATATCCACTCATTCTGTGAGTATTGACTTTAGTATATTGGCAACATCAAATATGTGCTTGTATGAATATATATAATTCTTTACATTTATTTATGTTCTATCTCTGTATAAGTGTACATTATCTTATCAAATATCATGTGTGCTTTACTGTATTGCTATTTGTACTTGTTATGCGGAATTTTAATGCTCTTCCCACTAACTAGTATGCCATCACTTGTGCACCTAATGAACATGGTCACTGAGGTTATTGATTGTGCCATTAAATGCCCTTAAATGCAGTATAATTGTGATGGAGAGTCCATTGCTATGCCATTCCAGGTTAACATAACCGATTGATATTAATTCTTTGCATATTTGCTAGTGATATCTACCCAACTTAATATATATGAATTGTCCATTATGATAGCTCTGGTAAGCAGGAAATATCTATCACCTGACACCACATGAAAAGCCTCGCTGTGGTATAATAGATTAGATCCAGAGAATATTCTTTAACTATAGCTGGACATCTATTGGGAATGGAATTTTAGCAGTCTTGTAAAACCACTTTAAAAAATAAAGTCCTCTGAGATAATTACTTCTAATTCTCAATTTCAAATGACATAATTATGTTCCTGTGAGCAGCAAATGGTTTTAACATGATTCCCATTGCTTCTGGCTTTCAAATACAAACACACTTAGAAAAATCATTTGGATCAATTCCCTATTTTGTTTGAGATGACAATTGATTGATTGGTTGATTATATTTCTTTATCATTTTACCAGGAACAGAAGTTAGTAGATCAGAATTTTTTCATTAACCTTCTAAGAATATTGAAATGTGCAAATAGTATGCACGGGAACACTTTGAATGAGATGATAAACATTCTGAATGAAAGCACTTGTTCTTTTTGACTATGTCATTGTGTTGGCAGCTCAAACAACACAGTTATGAGAGTGTTACGGAGGAACCCACGACCAAAGAGCTGACCCTTCCATGGCTGTCAATATGACTTCTGGCTGCATGAAGACTTACTTTGTGTCTAGCTTCTTTCCTTTCCCACTATACCTCAATTTAATAATTACTCAAAAGGTTATTTGCAAGACATAGAAAACTTAGAGTAGGGTGATTTCTCACATATATGATAAAGCATATATGCTTTCAGAAGCCCTTGAGAAAAAAAACGCTAAATATATAACACTAATCATCATTTTATCCATATAAAGATATTTTTCAGGCCTCTATTCAACATGTTAAACGTGTTAAAATTTAAAATGAAAAAAATTCAAAAATTTTAAAGGAAAAAGTTTCACTGACTAGGTATAATAGACTTGGATGATTACGAATATGACTTTTGACCTAAAAGTTATTTTATTTGCTTATTTTATTCATTCATTTATTTTTTTGAGAGCAGGGTAGAAGAGAGAGAGAGAAATAAGCCAGGTGATTATCTAACAAAATGAACTTTTAGGTAATGAAAATCTCTCCAAAAAAGATCATATTCACATGTAAATACTGAAATTGTGGGAAAATACTGAACAAGATGAAGAAGTCTCAGATTATGGAGATTTCCTCTATTCTTCAATGGTAAGAACACACTGTAACTATGTTAACATAAAAACAAATCCCTTCAAACATCTTGCAATATCAATCATCATCCAATGGTGCTTCTGTGATCAACTAGGAGGAAAAAATAATATTTGTATTCATTCAGAATAAGAGGCAAGAGAAAATAGATACTTTAATGAAAATAAGTTTTAATTATATGTAAAATATTAATCCTGAGAGACAGTCAAGAATATTATTAATGTCACACCAATTTCAATTACCAGCAGTTTGAGGACAGTTCCCAAAATGTAGACTAATTAACAAAGAGCAACATAAGCATTGTAAATCAATGAAAAAAAATGATAGCCAGTAACTGGTGTTACATCATTTATTAGCTACATGGCAGAAAGTAAAATATCATCTTTACCCAAAGTGTATGTGAAGTCCTAATAGATTTGGATTTTTAAGGATTTTGGTTATCACAATTCTTAAGTTTCCCTCTTAAGAAAACATAAACAGTTATACCCATAAAATTACCTATGAAAATGAATATCCATTTAGGATAATAGTCATAGGATATTATAAAAGCAAATACAAATAATACTATAGATCACACAATTGAAATTCTGAAAAAACATGTTCTGACTATATTACATCACATCTGACTTTTATTACATCACAAAGTAGAAATTCTGCTATTATTAATAATTATTGAAGATTTTTCAAAATTCAAGCTCATTATTAGTAATGTCATATAAAGTTTTAGGATTATTTATTATTATTATTATTATTATTATTATTATTATCCATTGGAGAGAAGCCTCTATTGAAGTTCTTTCATGTGTTTTCTGTAAGATTTAAAGGATTTCCACAAACCAATTTCTGAATTTACACATTTCAGATGTAGGTGGCACCCTATTAAACAAATGCTTTCAGTACTTTTCAGTACATTGGCAAAATACTTATGTTGCACTAGAAACTACCCAGTTGTTTTGGTGTCAGAGCGCCAGGAGTTGGCACAGTGAGTGAAATTCCTGGAAGCTCCTCCATCAGCAAGGCCAACTGAGCATGGAAGTGGAGCTGATCATATAAGAAGCTGACAGCACCCAACTTAAATGAGTCCAGCTCAATTTTCTCTTAGCTGAATCTTAGAATACCACTGCAGTGCCACATGGGAACTGTAATACAGAGCGTGTGATGCAGGAGAAGCTGTAATGGAAAGACAGCCTGATATTAACCAGAATGCTTACAGTATTTTACTTTCACATGATTTTTTAGAATGTCAAAACAGGTGAATGCAAGTCTAAGTCACTAATTTATTTTATGGAAAGTCTACCTCTGATTATCCTCACCTTATAATTTAAGAAATGGAAATGAGGAAGGTAAAGTAGCTAGTACATGGTCACGTAGTTTGTAAATTGAAGTGTTGAGACTGAAAGTCAAGGTTGAATGATTCCAAAGACAGTGCTCAAAACACCAGAGTCTTTGCTTGCAATCAAAAATGTGGAAAGATTAATAACCTACTATAATTTTAAAAAACACAAAAATCAACATATTTCAATTCAAACCTGAATAATTTACCAGAGAGTAAACAATAGTTACTAGTTATTAAAAATCATTAGTTTTAAAATAGACATATTTTCATGAATGTTAAAAGTAACATCTAAATGATAATATACAACACAGACACACATGCAGCTTGAGGATGTAAATTTGTACATTTTCATAAAATTAATTCATGTATTTGACCATGGTATTAATAGACTTAAAATGTACATCCCATTTATGAACTTTGTTTATGTTCAGGAAAAGAATATGAAAAGAATATGGCTTTTTGTATAAAGATAATGTACTGCTTATGAAGGAGAAAAGAAGGAAGTCTAGAAACAATGGGAAGGGGCTGCAGGGCTCTGATACAGACTATGAAATGTGATGTGTGTCACAAAATCAGTAATAACAGTTCCCTAATAAGCAGAAATGTAGAATGTCAAATGAAAAGTGCTTTTTATGTAAAGCACATAATGTAACATTAATCACATAAACACACACAGATACACATAAACACAAAAAAGCACGTGTGCATTCACTGAAACATGTACATGCAGAGGGATACATGTGTCTGCATAGAGATACCTGTGAATACAGACACAAACAAATGGATGCATGCAGACATATATACACAGACAGAGATATATGTACACACGGGGTGCCTACATATATACAGATGCATATATGTGTACACAAGCGTATGCTGAAAATCTGTGGGTACACATACATTGAACTTGTAGCTTCGTATATATGCACATATCTATATATACATATATCTTTATATGCATATAGGTCTATAAATATGTCTCTATGGATATGGATACATGTATCTGTGGAATACATGTAACTTTGTGTACATGGGTTTATATGTGTGAATACTTGTCTATGTGATGGTACAAAGAATGCATTTGAGAGTCTCTATGTGCATACTTATATGTGTGAGCTCATGTTACGGACATATATATTATGTGTGTATGCATATGTCTGCATGTATACATGTGCTAATATATATGTTTGTCTACATGTTTACAAAGCTCTGTGTATACATTCCTGTAGGTACATTAATCTGTAGACATACACATTGATGTGTTGAGATATCACTATATATATACCCAATTTATGTATTGTATATATCTGTGTGTGCATGTCCCTGTGGGTGTCAATGTATCTAAGTATCTATATGTGTATATGTGTCAATTTGTATACATGCCTGTGTATGTATAGCTATCTCTGCCTTTATACATGCCAGTGCATATGATCATGTCTAGATGTGTACAAATGACTCTGTGCATGTGTACACCTATCTTTTATGCTAATATATCTGTGGCACATAGTTCTTTTTGTGCATGTGTCTATGTGTGTGTGTGCCTGTGTGTACTTATAACTGTGTGTACAGGTATCTCTCGGTATAGTTCTTTGTTTTTGCACACGTCTGTGCTTACATGTGTCTGTCTCTCTATACATGTTTTTCTGTATATGCGCATGTGGTTATATGAATGTCTATGTGAAAACAGTCAAAAATTTATAAATAACATTATCTCTGTATGCAAACATGTAAATATGTTTACATGTGTATGAGTATACATGCATATCTCTCTATATATACCTGTATATGTGTACACATATCTCTTTATACATATGTCTCTTTGTGGGAATACTTGACTGTATCTATGTGTACATGTGTTTAGAAATGTAAATATGCACATACAAGAATTTTTGTGTATATATTTGTGCTTTTCCAGGTTTTTCTGTGTGTGCACATGTTTCTCTATGTTCATGTGTCTTTCTATGTATACATATGTCATATTTTCATGTTTGTATGGATATATGTTATATTTGTGAATGTACATTTCCTAAATATGTACATTGTCTCTGCATGTACATATGTCTGTGTGAACATGTACTTTTGTTTGTAAACATACCTTTGTGTGAATATATGTCTCTTTATAAATACATGTATGTGGTGTGTGCACATCTTTGTTTTAACAGTTTTTCTGTGTTCATTTGTCTGAATTTTTACAGGTTTCTCTGTATGTATTCATCTTTGTGTACTTGTCTGTGTGTAAATTTTTTCACATGTGGAAATGTTTCCATATTTGCAAATATATCTATGTGTTCAAGTGCCTTGTGTGTACTCAGATCTGTCTTGTAAACCTATATTAGTATGTACACATGTCTGTGTATGTATGTAAAGGCATGCATACATATACTTCTGTGTATGTTTGCATCTGTACCAGCATACCTCTGTGTGTACAAAAGTATGTACATGAACCTGTGTGCTTATACATGCATCTGTTTGTATATTTTTATGAGGTGATGTGTCTGTATGTACAAATGCTAGTATATTCATGTGCTTAGTATATATGTGGTCATCTGTACATGTGAACTTCTGTCTCTTGTGGATCTAAGTATGTACACATGTATTTTTGTGTATAAATGTGAGCAAGTATTTGCACATAAAGGCATATGTACATAAAGACACAAATACATGCACATATAGAAATATACATTGAAATGTATATACACGGGAACATGTACACATAGAGACATATGAACACAAGCACATATATATGGGCAAAGGTATGCACAGAGATGCGTGTAAACAGAGATATGTGTACACAAATACTGATGTGTGTAGGCACGATGCATGTACACACATGTACCCAGAGACATGTGTATACCAATGAACACATGTATACACACAGACATTTCAACACAGCTATCTTTCTACTAAGACAGATTACTAGCTGTTTTTATTTAACTGAAAGTAGAATTTCACAGAAAATTGCTATAATTCTTAACCTGCAAGGTAGAACATTTGTCGTGATTATTCTCCTTCTGATTGGAAAGTTCAAAAACTGATAAGGGTATGTCTCTACTGCTCGCACAGTCTGAGGCCTGGTGTCCTGGCTCTATGCCCATTGCTGCCACTTCTGCTGCGTCTGCTGGCTTGGTGGTCTCCCAGGTGACTGTGCTTCCTTGCAAGGCTGCTTAAGTGAAGCCCCTGGGCTCTTATGTGAGGGGAAGCACTATATAAATGCAAAACAGTCTATTTTATTCATGCTGTCATATAAATAGAGAGCTACTTTGTGAAAGCAGCTTTTCAAGGAAACTGGTTATTCCTCGCATCAGGCTTTTCCTTCTCAAGGCCTCCAGAATCTACTGGGTGAGATTATTTTCCATCCTAAGAACACAGGTAACTTCCTCTGAAGAACAGTCTGAAATGCCCCCCATAAGCCAGGGATCATCCACACAGATAATTAGATGATTATTACATAGACGGTTCAGCAATAGCTACTTCCAGCTGACGCTGGCCAGACAGAGGAAAACAGCTGGACTCTGCAGTCAGGCAACGATTTAAATCCTGCCTTTCCCAACAACAGCAATGTGCAAGAGTTTAGAGACAGGGTCTCCCACAGGTCTGGGGTGTACTGAGTAGACTAGGCTAGTGCCAGCAGGCCCCAGAGACCTGCTTATCTCCATCTTCTCAGCGTTGTAGATCTGAGTATGTGACCCTATGCCCAGCTTCTTCTACAAGGGTTCTGAGCATTAAACTCAGGTCCTCCTGTTTGCATAGTGAGTGTTTTACTGACAGCCATGTCCTCCAGCTCCAGGTCTTTATTTCAAACCGATGCATCTACACATTGGAGACAGTGTGGGTGGTCTCATGCGTCTCAGGTCCCTTTGCATTGGTATCATGGACACAATAATTCAATATTCTGCATCTGTCATAATCAGTGATTCTGCTTCTTTCATCCAGCACCAATGAGAAATGTGGTCCAGATACTATGTTATGGGTAGGGGCCCAGGGAGCAGCTGGAACACATGAGTTAGAGGGCCTGGCAGCTGCTCTTAAAGAATTTACAAGCTCTGAACATAGAAAGGTTAGAGTAAGAAGTGACCTCAGAAACTGTCTGTTCCATTCCCTTCATTTTTCAAATAAGGAAACCTTATTAGAACAAGTCGATATGACTCCATGGTTTTGTATGATACACTGTACACTTCACAATGAATCAAGTACACTTGACAGATTAATTTGGCTCAGAGATTATTTGGGTTGTATGCCCCTCTTTTCTGTTTCTTTCCTTCTACCTCTAAAATGCCACAATAAAAAGGCATATTGGCAGACCCTCAGCCCTGTACAGGATGCCCTCCCTCTCCACTATCACTAGTCCCCACCTAGTACCTTTCCAACTTTGAATTGTTCCTTGACTGTACCTTTACCTGAAGATTTTAGTGCAATCACAGCATCCAGTGTTGTCTGGCCTGTGCTTTCTACCTTTGCATATTCTTAAGAACAAGTGTGAGTTTAAAGATGGAGATTTAAATATACAAGCTGTGGCAGTTTGAATTGTTCCCAACAGACTCATCCTTGGCACCCAGCCAGAGGCACAGTTAGAAAAGGTTATGGTACCTTTAAGAGCTGGAGCCTTGCTGCAGGACCTAGGTCCCTGTCCCTCCGCACATCTTGAGGTTTGGTAGCCCGACCTATTTCCTCCCTCCCTCGGTCTCTCTTGCTCCTGACGGTTGCTGTGGCAGTCATGTCAGCTCCCTCTTTGGCAGCCATGATTTCTTCTCTATGTTCTCTTCCATAATGAACACTGGCCCCTTTGGAGTCAGAATCCTTCTCCCTTAAACTGCCTGGGTCAGTATGTTCACAGAGCAACAGGAAAGGAACTATAGCATAAGTCAGTGGACAAGAAAAAGTGCACAATGCCCTTCACATGAAACTTTGCCATGGTAACCCGCTCACAAATCAATTTGATCTTAAACATCAGTATAGTGTCCTGCTCTGCTAAAAGGTCTTTTGTTCTTGTTCTATAGGTTTATATTTCCAACTTAAGAGGAAGACACTTCCCTTCTGCATCAGCTCAGTAGGAGGTAAAATAATTACTTATGCATCTCCTTCTGCCCATCCCTAGCTTAGTTGGATTTTAAAGCAATGAACTAATAATATAAGTGACCATAGCTTAGGACATCATTATTCCGGATGTTTCTAGCAATATTATCCTCTTAGTCTTGAGGATTTCATTATTCCATCTATTCCCCCTGTAATATGGGAAAGCCCATAGACTCCCTTACTGCATAGATTTGAAATGCAAAACATAAAATTCATGAATTATAAAGAAAACTATATTAAAATAGTTATCAAATTATGAGAAGTTGTGACATAGAGCCATATGTGACTCATTAACATATTAAATAAGACATAGTGGCAGGTCTAATAACCACCATAATCTCAAAATAGTGATGAGCTTCAGCGATCACTCTTCACAGCTGCGATGACTGCAATGTGAAATGGAAATATCTGTGACTTCTCTTGATGGCAACCATACGTTCTACTAATCCTACTGAGATTCCTTCCCTACATTATAATGACAGTGGGTGAGTGAAAATGGAATGTATCTTCATTTACACTCAGTGCCAAGCAGATTATTCCCAAGACTGTTAACATCTAGAGCTCAGCTTTTCACTCCAGCTCACCCTCCTGCCAGAGACTCAGCCTGGTCCATGATGGTATTCTCTCCCAGACCTCATCCTCCTTTCCATGGGCAGAACTTAGGAGCTGTTTGTGGTTACTCTTAGTGATTAGATATTTCCTTTCCACATGGCTTGCTTCAAGGACTTACAAACAGGTGAGACATTATAGCACACGTCTGTACTTCTAATATTGGGGAGGCTAAATTGGGATAATTTTTAAGTTTGAAATTATTCTGAGCTATATAGTGAGACCATGTTGCAAAAATCTAAGAAAGTCATAAATTTAAGCTTAGTTAAAGAAGAACTAAATGGACTTTACTACCTGCCAATTATTTTATAGAGTAATAAGGTCCTTCTAATGCACAGTTTTCACTTCAACTTTTATTCATAATGATGAATTTACCAATTTGTAGACTGTGACTTTCTCTTTGTATTTGTAATCCAATGGTCATATATGTACATATACATATATCCAAATATATGCTTGGGTTTGTAATAAATATTTCACATATACATATAATTATCAATCTTTAATAATTGGAAAATACCAAATTTTTCCCACAAAAGGAGAATTTTCTAGGGGGATTTTTTTATTTATTGCAGCCTTTATAAAAATTACTTTAGCTCAAAAGGCTTCTGAGGAATTTTTTTTCACTTTATCTAAAGTTCTATTAAAGAGCCTATGAAGCATTCTCATGATGGGAAAAAAGTAAGTTTCACCTTAGAAAAATATACACATAGGCACTTAATAACAAAATCATGAGATAATCAAGTGTTTTGCTTTATTTTAAAAATAAAATGCATTATCTTATTACTACAGTAATGATCTATAAGACAAGATACAAAACTTATGGCTATAAGGCTAAGTAGACTAATAGTCCATGTATGATAGTGTGGAAGAGAAGCTAAAGTAAAACGTGTGATTATCATTCCCTGAATTTCTTTGTATGTACTTATTTATATAAAGTACCAAATGCATCCTGTGTAAGAGACATCATTCAGTGAACTGGAATTCTAAAAGAGTGACTGGTCTAAATAAATTAATATATGAACCAAGAGTTCAACTCCAGGAAACTTCTTCCTCACCTCATCCCTCTGATACGGCACAGAGATGTTACAGTTAATTTCGGCACATTGACAGAAGCTAGCATAGAAGAACTGGGGAGCAGAGGAGGAATTAGTGATAGTACAATGTGACTTCCAGTCAATCACAAACTGCTAAATGAGGCGAACACAGGAGCAGGCTGTGCATCCTAGACAGGCTCCACCTGTGTCTGTTGCTAAGCGATAGCATCAATATCATGGCATTCATTGGACAACAGGTTAGATGCCACTTAGCACAATTCACACTCTGAAAGAAGATTCAGCAAACATGCTTGAAAAGTGCCTCTAGAGCTACTGTTGGACTATTTCCACTAATACTCACCATATCACTTTTCATAATAAAATCAGCAGCTCCATTGTGAATATTCATAAATTCAATCTTTAGAGTCAGAAATTTAACAGCCTCTCATTCCACCCAATGCTGAGAGTGAAGCCTGTTACCCTGAGGAAATAGCTCAATGATTACAATTTTACCTCAAGGTGAGGAAGAATCTCTGCTCACTTCCAGACAATAGACTGCTGTTGGTCTCACAGGACAAGGTCATTGGAAGAGCTGTCACAAGACCTCAGGTGCATTCTTCTGGCCATTGAATTGCGTGTTATAAAAATACTTTCTTGATCTTTCTTGGTGGGGGAAAAAAACACAAAAAACTCTCACAAGTCTTCAAGTGTTAGAATCAGTTTCCAGGATTCTCCAAATGAAATTTCTCAATCTTTCAAAGGTTATGGCTTGCCTAAACATCAGAGTTTCTTGATGTTTGTGGTCAAATTAACCCTTAGTAGAGGGGAGTACCCCCAACTAGACCAAGAAGGTCAGGATAGGATGATGTTGCCAATTTACAATGAACCCAACTGTTGTAGTTCCCTTTCCATTGCGTGATAAAATAATCCTAATACAACAAACATGGGTTTATGGTTCCAGGAGGGTAGATTCCATTATGGAGAGGAAAACATGTCAACAGGCCCATGAAGGCGAGAACATAAACCTGACTTATACTGTGTACATGGTAAGGAAGCAGAGAGAGTGAAAGAACAGGAAGTTAAATCGAACCATCAGACCTCAAGGCCCCTTGTCTGTATATACTTCTTCCAGCAGCTTCCCAGAGTTCTCTAACTCCTGAAGGAACCACAACTTTCCCAAACATCACTGCCTGCTAGAGACCAAGTGATCAAATACATGGGCCCCTGGGGAATGCTTTCTGTTCAAATCGCACCATACTATCTCTGAATTTGACATAATACATGTATTAGTAAATTTAAATGAAAATTTTTCTAGACAATTCAATGACTTTGATTTTGAAAAAATAAAAACATTTATCTTTGCCTCTCATCTTTTATAATGAGGCTTTTTAGGACTTTTTAAAAATTCTGAACTTAGCGACTATCTTTAATAAAATTTTTATTTTGTTAGCATCAGTGTAAATGTTGGGTTTCGATGGAACATCTGTATTTTCATTGTTTCTCGCATTTTTTCCTCTGAAATGCAAAGAATAAAATAATAAGATAACCTTTTGGTTCTGATTCTTTATGGTCTCTGCCATAATGGTTACCTTTGATTGTCAATGCAATTGGATTGAAAGACACCTAAGGAGATTTGTAAAGCACACCTCTGGGTGTGACTAGGACATTTGTTACAGAGACAGTTACACAATGATGGCTTTGACCAATCAAATGTTTTAATCCAAAATATTCATAGACTACTGAAAAATGACAGAAGTGTAGAAAGTAGGGCGTAACTGGAGGAGGAAGTCAATATCCTCATGCTGGGAAGGATATAGCTTCGTCCTTGGTCTTTCTCATTATTCCTCTGTTTCCTGGCTTCTATGAGATGAGCAACCTCTGCCACAGGCTCCCACCACTCTGCCATTCTGCCCAGTGGATCTAGTGAACCTTGGACTTAAACTCAGGAAGCAGAGCACAAATGACTCTTTTCTCCTCTTAAATCGCTTCTCTCAGGTATCTGTGACAGTGATGGGAAGGCTGGACAACACATCTCCTTTTGTCACCTGTCTTCTTCAATCATCCCTCTGCTCCCAATAAAATCAATCTTGACATTTCTACATTGTTTGCACTGAAATTCAGTTCACCAATGACCACTGAATTATCACATTTTAAGTTTTCAATATTTCTTTTTTTTTTGCATTTGTGTGTGTGTCTGTGTGTGTGTGTGTGTTTATGTGTATCAGAGTGTA
The DNA here is from genome assembly GCA_023101885.1 of Typhlomys cinereus. Taxonomy (NCBI): domain Eukaryota; kingdom Metazoa; phylum Chordata; class Mammalia; order Rodentia; family Platacanthomyidae; genus Typhlomys; species Typhlomys cinereus. Next base: position 4,224,079 of record JALPQD010000099.1, on the reverse strand, counting down.
CTGTGTGTGCCTGTGGAGGACCAAGGGATATTCTGGAAATCATCCTGGATTTCTTCTACCTCCTCTTTTGTTTTGCTGTGGAATTTTCCAGGCTTCTTCCAGAGCCAGTGGCGCAAACTATTGCTACTTCCACCTAGCATTTTAACATAAGATCCAGCATCCAGATTCAGGTCTTTTTGCTTTCGCGGTAGAGTCTTAACCCCTGAGTCATCTATCCAACCTCCAGTTTTCATATTTCTGACCCTCCATAGTATTGCTGATATTGAACATCATTTACTGCTAAAATGATCTTTTCCTAACATTCAGTACATCGTTTTATTATCCCCTTGTATAATATGAAATTTTCCTTGATCATTCAGATATAATTTCCATTTACTCGGGTACTTCTACAATTTCCAAATGATATCACTAGACTCAGAAATAAGTATTTCTTACAAACACTAGGCATATATATACACATATGTATATATATATATGTATATATATATATATATATATATATATAACTAGCTGCTAGAAATCCAAATCTTGACAACTTTAAATACATAAACTTAATATTTTAAATATGTGTACATATTTTTATGTGTACTGTATATGTGATATATATGTATGAATGTTTGCATGTATAGACATGCATATGTTCACGTACATATGCACATGCATATGTAGGCCAGAGAGTGATATCAAGAATTACTCTCACTGATATCAGGAATTTCACCTTACTTTTTTGAGTCTGAGTCTCTAATTAAAACCAGATCTCATAATTACAGCTAGTCTGGTTAGCCAACTTGCTTCGGGGATTCCCAGACTCCACCTTCTGGGGGCTGGAATTGCAGATTAGCAACCACATCTTCACAGCATTTTATGTGGATCTAGGGATCTGAACTGTTGTCTTTTCACTTACAAATCAAGTGCTTTAAATAGTAAGCCATCTCCTCAGCACAAAATCCTATGCATAATTTTTATACATTTTTATTATTATTTCAGCTCATACAAACTTAATAGGTACACCAGTTCCCTCCCTCCCTCTTCGTCCCCCCGAGCCCCCTGTTCCCCCTCCCCTTCCTCCTCCCTCCCCATCCCCCTGTGCCTCCCGCCCCAACTCCCAGAGAGTCCTTTCTTGTGCATACCAGACTCTCCTCTGGGCCCTCCTCTCCGATGACGTACAAGGACCCAGTGGCCTTTCCCTGAACCCTTTCCCGTGTTCCCCTTAAGTATAGGAACACTCTATGCATAATTTTTAACAAGACTTTACTATCTGTCCTAGGAAATTTATCATATGTGCCACTAAACATCAGAGATAAAGCATAGATGTGATCAAATCACTAATATTTTTACAGAATTCAATGCATTGCATTCATATTATTTTAATTTCCTCTGTGAGAACCTTCACCACAGTTTATGTTAAATTTATCTATCACATGGCAGATTCTTAGTACTTCTCTATGTTAACTCATCAAATTCAGCAAGTCTGTATGTAAACTGGGTACCATTGCCACAAGTTTTGAAAACAAAGAAGTGTATGCAAAAAAAGAAAATTACTTCCCAAAGGCCATCACCTGCAAACAGGGAAGCAGTATGCAAAATCAAGGTGTCCTGCTCTAGTATTTATTATTTGAGACAGCAAATAGTACTGTTTTTCATAATGCAGCCTTCTCATTGCCCCAATGTCCTCATCACACTGAGGTTTTTGCAGAAACATCAATTTCTCTGGCCTGGGCCTCTGGTTCCATGCTTTCCCAGGAATCTCTGCCTATTATTGTTGTACTGTGGTTCACATGCCTTTATGACTCTCTCAATGGTTAAAATTAACATCTTTGATTCCTTGGGAGGAGAACAGAATCGCTAACCCAGGATTTGTCCACAAATGAATTGGAGCCTTGCCAAACTGGGGTGGGGTGGGAGGAGGTCTGGATTGCCTCATGTTGAGACAAGACAACAGGATTTTATATCTGTCTGTTATTGGAAATGTGCATAAGACACGGTGCTGGGGACAGTTGTAACTTCCAGGCATCTGTGGGTAAGGCAGTTTCATTATTCCAAGGCTAATCAATCATCTAATTGCCCTGACTAATAAAATTTTCATTACTCTTAGATGACTTAAGGTTTTCTTAGACCTAAGTAGAATATAAATGATTAATAAGTGAATCTTTTGTTCATGTTTCCATATCAAGATAAAAGTCACAGGGATCTTTTTGAATTTAGGGATTTGTGCAAGCAAGACAAAACATAATCAGGCTGATTCAATCAATCAATACTAGTGAGTACTTGACTTACATTGCTTAATGTGACTTAGATCTGAAGATAATCCTCAGTTCCTTCTTGCTAACAAGAAAGAGCTACACTACGAATGAAAGCATTTATTACTCTCAGAGGCTGTGCTCTGGCAACACAATGTAATCTCTTTTTGTGGAATTGTCTTCCACATTCTCTGTGCTCCATACTCACTAAGCCCTTTGCATGCCCAACCTTTCCCATATCAAGATGACAAACTTTAAGAAAGAGTTTGTCTCTCCACAGTTACCCAACACTCAACCTTTGAAATACCTGCGTGTAGTCCATGCACAGAGCTTTGTTTATTTCTCTTCTTTATCCTTCTGAATGAGTTTGTATGAAGAGAGTAGCTTTGGGAGATGAGATATGATTTTCTCCAACTTCAAAATGCTTAACAACTCTGCTTTTGTAAATTGTAAAAACAAACCCAAAAAACAGCCTATGTGTGGTTTCCACAAGGATGTCTTTTCTGAACATTTGTTAAAATCAGAAACAGTCTTTATGTAGTGAATTCAAACTGGAGTATCTGAAGCACACACACACACACAAACACACACACACACACACACACTTCCTGACTTTTGGCTAAGACAAAGTACAGAAAAGATATGCAACCAACATGAATATATTTTTAAAAAATTTAAATCAATACCCACATAAAAGTATACATACATACAGTTCTAAGAGGGAAAAAAGCAAAGTAATGCCTAAAGCACAATATCACTTTTGAAAATAATAATTGAAACTTTGCACATAAAAATAATGCATGTATTATAAATAAATATACAAACAAAAATCTGCACAACAGTTGTTCTACAACTGTTGCTTTTGGAGATATGGAGAGAAGGCTTGGAGTCTGTAAATAATAGAACATATGAGATAACAAAAGGAGCTTGCCTATTAATGATGACATCACATATATTGAAGGGCATGTCTTAGATTATTTGGGATGGTATAACAAAATACCATACAGAGAGTAGCTTATAATTAAAGAAATTTATTTTTCATGGATCTAGAGATTGGGAAGACTAAGATCAAGGTGTGGGAAGATCCAACATGACTCATAGATGTGCTTCATCCTTGTGTCATCATGTAGTGGGAAAGGACACATCAGCTCTCATGGGTTTCATGTCTAGGGACACCAGTCACCCTCAAGTGAGCTCTACTGACTTCCCAGAGACACTCATCATATATTCACTGGTGTTAGCATTCAGCACATGAGTCTTGAGTGACACACAGTGTCAGACCAAAACGGAGTTTGCTTAACTAAGCCTAGATCTGAAATAAAAAATAAAATGATCATATAGCTATGTTAAGCAATGAATTCTTGAAAGTTTTAGATTTATGTGGCTCAGACATACCTAACATCTAGTTAATAATACTCCTTGGCCCTATTATAGGATTCACACATCATAAAAAAAACACATTTTTAAAAAGTTTATGGGTCATTTAATTGTATAGTAAATCTGAAACCCATACAAATTATATCACAATACATTTTCATGTTATGTCAAAGTCAATTGAAAGTCAATTGATGTTGAAAATAAAATAATGAAAAATTTATAAATTAAAATTTCGGATAATGCACTTTCAAAAGCATTTGAATACTGATTATCTAGAAGTTTATTTTCCTTTATGACTTTATTATGACTTCATTCTGTTTGAATTTTCTATTTAAGTAATCTCATCATAGAAAAAGTCTTATAAAGATCACACACACTTTTTAGAGAAGTTTCTCACTGAACAATTCTAACAATCCTTAATCAGCTGAGTACTATGGGACTGACTAATCAAATGAGACTCTAGACCATTATCTGGCTTTCAATAGGTGTGTAACGAATAAGCAGTGGGAAAGTTGATGTGGAGTGAAGTTACATGTGCCTCATTCTTCTAGTATATTTTTCAGTTTTTAATAGTAAGACATTAAAAACATTAAGGTATGCAAGGAAGGCAGAGCACTCTGTTAATATTCTAAATCCATATAAATCTTGTTTCAATTTGATATACTATATATCCATATTGTGCAAACGCAACCAACATGCACAAATATACATACACACACGGGCAACATATATCACAATGAAAAACAGTATAAACTCATATAATATACTGAATAATATGCATACAAGTGTGCACATGTGCACTGCACAGCATTCACACACAGGCAATCACATTCATATATGCACATACAAAGATAGCTGTAAACAAATGCACATGCACATATCTCTATATGCAAGCACACACAAGCATATATGGATACAACTCATGCATGTATAATACACACATTTACTCACAAGAACAAATACAGATATATGTACATATTCATATATGTACAGAACAAATAAATGCAATGTTTAGATACTTTCACATGTAAATGCATACATACATACCCTATACACATGTATTCACACACCTTCACACACACTCACATGCATACAGTCACACAAGCAAACACATCCTTGCACACATGCATGCAAATGCATACATACCTGGATACATAGCATTCCACAAATGCAAACACAGGTATACATACACATGTAATACAACCACACACCAGCACACAAGCAAACACACATAAATATATATATACAAGCATGGATGAGAAAAGACATGAACATAAAGATATATATATATACACTATACACATACATGCACATTCACACATAGCACAAACAGGACCATACATGTACCACCACACACAGAAAAACTGTTGATGCAATACACATGTACACAAACACTTTTACACATATACTCAAAGCCCATGTAATAAACAACAAACAAAAGTAAAATTTATCACACATATCAACATACACAAACCAACATGAACATATGTTTGTGCATGCAAATACAGGCATGCAAATTCACACATATACTCATGAGCACACACTACGAAAAGCACATTTAATTGCATACAAACATGAACATGTAGTAAGTAGCATGCAGATATACACATACATAGAAATACACATGTGCATTTACAAAACATAAACTTTCACACTCAAACACATGCATACCCAAACATATGCACATGTACATACAACACATTCATACAGATGCATGCACACACCAATATACACAGAGGTCCATATTCATACTTAAATACACAATTGCTCATATACATACATTCACACATACACACACACACACAGGTGACCTGGCATATGCACAAATGCATATACACACACTCACACAGACACATGTATACATACACACATGCATATACCTGTACCACAAACATAAGCACTCTCACAATCATGGGCATGCAAACATAGACCAACATGTGTACATATAAGCAATAAAATTATTAATACATGAATGTTATTGTACTTTAAATGTCCTTTTAGAGTGAACTTATTTTTCATGTCTTGCTTTGTCCTCTTGATTCGCCTAATTATACATCAATACTAAGCATTTTAGGTAACAGTATAGTTTATTCCATACCTTTCTTCTTTCTTAGGAACTTTTCAGCAAAACCTTAGTATCAGATTGCTTTTTCTGACTTGCAAATAATTATCTTAAATACTTTGTCATGGTTTGAAATGTGTCCCCCACAGTCTCAAGTGTTTGGAAAGGTCATGGCACCTTGAGAGGTGGAGCCTTGCTCGAGGAAGGTAGTCACAAGGGGTGGGCTTTGAGGTGGATTAGTCCCACCCTATCTCTAGAAGTCTGCCTTTGCTGCAAGCAGTCTTGCAGCTCTCAGCTTCCAAGATGTCTGCGGTGACTTAGCCTCCTCCAGCTTTGGCCAGCCAGCCATGCCACCTCTCTTTTGAGACTGTACCTCCCCTCTGGAACCATAAGCTGAATAAACCTCCCTTTCTCCCTTAAGTTGATTGACTTTGAGTGTTCTCTCACAGCAACAGTTAAGAATAACTTACAGAAATTGGTACCAGAAGTGGTTCTAGAGAAACAGAATTGTAAGAATGAATTTTGCTGGCAAGCTTTGTGATATCTGGAGCTGGCTTTTTGACCTAATGGAACCTCCAGTGACTAAAGACTCCTCTAGTGGCATGGAGGACACTGCAACTGTTTGGAGTGAACTGTTTCTAGAACTGGTAAAAGTAGGTGTGTTGGACAGTCTTGATGCCCCTCTTGCGAGGATTGAGAAGCTCAGCGATTCTGTATATGAAACTTTACATAAAATGGATAAGAATAAGGAAAACGATGATGCTGGCTGGTTGTTTCTAACATCTCTCATTAAACTACAAATGGGAAAGGAAGATCTGAGAGAGAAAAATACCCAACTCAGAAAGCGCATAAACAACTTAAAAGTTTCTAAGTGTGCCCTAGAAGAGTATCTTCTCTCCAGTAGCAATAGGGCTCGAATTGCTGAAAATCAAACTCAAACTTTGATTATAAGAGTGGCTGAGTTACAACGTAAATTAAATTCCCAGCCTCGAAAGGTGTCGGCGGTTAAAGTAAAAGTGCTGATGGGATGCTGATATGTGGGAAGATCAAACTGATGATGAGGACAAGGATGAGGATGTTGAACTCTCAAATTCTGGTGCATTTATTCCACCTGAGGAAATGGTCTCCCCACCCTTAGCAGACAATGAGTTCCCACCCCCACCCTCTACAGAATTGCTGTCTCCATCTTTGCAAGAGGGAATTACTCATGGTTTGTCTGAAAAAAGAGCAAAGACTTTGCCTCAAGGAAATGCTGATGTAATGGCATGGCCACCTGTGATCGTTTCCAGGCCTATAACTAGGCTCAAGGCTAAACAGGCTCCTAAAGGTGAAATAGAAAGTGTGGTTCATGAGGAAGTACGCTATACCCCTAAAGAACTCCATGACTTTTCTAACACGTTTAAGCAGCGGTCTGGGGAATACTCCTGGGAATAGATTGTAAGGTTGTGGGATACTGGTGGAAGGAGCATAAAACTGGATAAAAGTGAGTTCACAGAAATGGGCCCTTGAGTAGAGATTCTAGGTTTAACACTGCTACTCATAGAGTTAAAAATGGTGTCAAGAGTTTATTTGAGTGGGTAGCTGAAGTATTTATTAAAGTTTGGCCATCTGAAAAGGAACTGGAGATTCCAGACATTCCTTGGTTTAATGTTGATGATGGGATTAAGAGGCTCAGGGAAATTGGTATGCTTGACTGGATACATTCTTTAAAATCCAATTCTCAATGGCAGAACCCAGATGACATGCCTTTTACCAGAAATGTACTTAATAAATTGGTGAGAGGGGCAGCACCAAATATGAAGGCCCCTATCATTGCTCTTCTCCTCATTCCAGAACTAACAATGGGAGATGCTGCTGCCCAGTTGGAAGACTTAAATTCAATGGACCTACGTGGATCGAGAAGTAGTAGGGGCCAAGTGGCAGCATTGAATCACCAATGGCAAAGTAAGTGTACTAACCATAATGTGCAGCATAGACAGAACAGTATTTATGAAGGTCTCACTCGCTTGGACCTTTAGCATTGGTTAATCAACCATGGTGTCCCCAAAAGTAAAATAGATAAGAAACCTACAAAGTTCTTATTTGACCTGTACAAGCAGAAAAATTCTAACAGAAATGAAGGAAAAGCTGCCTTTACTCATAGTAGCAGAGAATCACGGTCGGTCAACCAATTTTCAGACTTGAGCCAGTTTACAGATCCAGAACCCCTTGAATGAAGGGGAGGCCAAGTCCCTTTAAGGAAGGAACTTGGCACCATAGCAAAAAGCTTCTTTAGTCTTTCTCCTGTCCTTCCACAAAGGGACCTAAGGTCTTTCACTAGAGTAACTGTGCATTGGGGGAAAGGAAATAATCAGACATGTCAGGGCCTACTAGATACTGGGTCTGAGTTGACATTGATTCCAGGAAACCCTAGAAAGCACTGTGGGCCTCCAGTTAAAGTAGGGGCATATGGAGGTCAGGTGATTGATGGAGTTTTGGCTAATGTTCGACTCACAGTAGGTCCAGTAGGTCCCCGAACTCATCCAGTGGTTATTTCCCCAGTGCCAGAATGTATAATTGGAATAGATATACTTAGAAGTTGGCAGTACCCTCACATTGATTCCTTGAAATGTGGAGTAAGAGCCATTATGTTTGGGAAAGCCAAATGGAAGCTTTTAGAATTGCCTCTAAAAAGGAAAATAGTGAATCAGAAACAGTATCGTATCCCTGGAGGAATTACAGAAATTAGTGCCACCATAAAGGACTTGAAGGATGCAGGGGTGGTGGTTCCGACCACCTCTCCTTTTAACTCTCCCATTTGGCCTGTGCAGAAGACAGATGGATCATGGAGAATGACAGTCGATTATCGCAAACTTAATCAAGTTGTGACTCCAATCGCAGCTGCTGTATCAGATGTGTTTCGTTGCTTGAGCAGATCAACACATCTCCTGGTACTTGGTATGCAGCCATTGATCTTGCAAATGCTTTTTTCTCCATCCCTATTCATAAAGATCATCAGAAGCAATTTGCTTTCAGTTGGCAAGGCCAGCAGTATACATTTACAGTGTTACCTCAAGGTTTATTAATTCTCCAGCCTTATGCCATAACTTGGTTCACAGAGATCTTGATCACTTGTCTCTTCCACAAGGTATCACACCAGTCCATTATATAGATGATATTATGCTGATTGGATCAAACGAGCAGGAAGTAGCAAGCATTTGGGATTTGTTGGTAAGGCATATGCACAACAGAGGATGGGAAATAAATCCAACCAAAATCCAAGGACCTTCTACTTCAGTAAAATTTTTAGGAGTTCAGTGGTGTGAGGCATGTAGAGATATCCCCTTCAAGTAAAGGATAAGTTGTTGCACCTGCCCCCTCCCACCACTAAGAAAGAAGCACAACGTTTAGTGGGCCTGTTTGGATTTTAGAAGCAGCACATTCCTCACTTGGGTGTGTTACTTAGGCCCATATACCAAGTAACTCGGAAAGCTGCCAGCTTTGAGTGGGGCCCAGAACAAGAGAAGGCTCTTCAGCAGGTTCGAGCTGCCGTACAGGCTGCCCTTGCCACTTGGACCATATGATCCAGCAGACCCAATGGTATTGGAAGTATCTGTCACGGATAGAGATGCTGTTTGGAGTCTTTGGCAGGCTCCCATAGGTGAATCACAAAGGAGACCCTTGAGATTTTGGAGCAAGGCCCTGCCATCATCCGCAGACAATTACTCTCCTTTTGAGAAACAACTCTTGGCTTGTTATTGGGCCTTAGTGGAAAATGAATGTCTGACAATGGGTCACCAAGTTACCATGAGACCTGAGTTACCCATCATGAGTTGGGTGTTATCTGACCCAGCAAGTCATAAAGTTGGACAAGCACAGCAGCCATCTATTATCAAATAGAAATGGTACATATGAGACAGGTACATAAGAAACATTCACTAATCAGGTGGATAAGATGACCCGTTCTGTGGATAGTCAGCCTCTTTCCCTAGCCATTCCTGTCATTGCCCAATGGGCCCATTAACAAAGTGGACATGATGGCAGAGATGGAGGTTATGAATGGGCTCAAAACATGGACTTCCACTCGCCAAGGCTGACCTGGCTGCAGCTGCTGCTGAGTGCCAAATCTGCCAGCAGCAGAGACCAACGCGGAGTCCTTGATATGGAGCTATTCCTTGGGGCAACCAACCAGCAACATGGTGGCAGGTTGCTTACATTGGACCACTTCCAAGATGGAAAGGGCAGTGCTTTGTTCTTACCGGGATAGATATTTATTCTGGTTATGGATTTGCCTTTCCTGCACGTCATGCTTCTGCCAAGACTACCATCCAGGGACTTACAGAATGCCTTATCCACCATCATAGAATTCCACACAACATTGCTTCTGACCAGGGAACTCATCTCACTGCTGAAGAAGTATGGCAGTGGGCTCATGACCATGGGATTCATTGGTCTTACCATGTTCCCCACCATCCTAAAGCAACTGGCTTGATAGAACGGTGGAATGGCCTTTTAAAGGCACAATTACAGCGTCAATTAGGTAGTAATAGTCTGGAGGGATGGGGCAGAATTCTCCAGAAGGCAGTATATGCCTTAAACCAGCATCCAATATATGGTACTGTGTCTCCTATAGCCAGGATTCACGGGTCCAGGAATCGAGGGGTGGAAACAGGAATAGCTCCCCCTACTATCACCCCTAGTGACCCATTAGGAAAATTTTTGCTTCCTGTTCCCACAAGCCTGTATTCTACTGGCTTAGAAGTTTTGAGTCCAGAGCAGGGAATGCTTCTGCCCAGAGACACAGCAACTATTCCTTTGAACTAAGGCTTCCTCCTGGTTATTTTGGACTTCTGATGCCCTTGAGCCAAAAGGCTAAGAAAGGAATAACAATGTTAGAAGGGGTGATTGACCCAGACCACCAAGGGGAAATTGGATTGATTCTACATAATGGTGGTAAGGAAGAGTATGTCTGGAGAACAGGACATCCTCTTGTCTCTTGGTGTTACCATGTCCTGTGATTAAGGTCAATGGGAATTTACAGCAACCCAACACAAGAAAGACAGTAAATGGTCCAGATCCTCCAGGAATGAAGGTATGGGTAAATCCTTCAGGTAAAGAGCCAAGACCTGCGGAAGTACTTGCTGAAGGTGGAGGAAATACAGAATGGGTAGTAGAAGAAGGTAGTTATAAATACCACCTAAGGCCACATAACCAGTTACAAAAACAAGGATTATAACTGCCATGAGTGCTTCTGGTCTAGACTGTCAAGAATAGACTTGTGCATGTGCACATACTCTAAGAAGATATTTATGTAATGTAATATAATGTTAATCTGTAGTTATGAGATGAAATGCTATAATCTACATTATAATATTGTGTTATGGGACACTAAGACTAAGCATTTCTTAAGGGGCATTGTCATTGATCTTGGAAAAAATAATGCATGTGTGGTTGTACGTGGATAGCTATACTATGTTAGGCGGAACTATGAATCTTACTGTTTTTATTTGGAGATTTTTTTTTAATGGCCTAAAGAAATGTAATTTGGTGTCCCGTTGACAAGGGGTGAACTTGTGATAGTTAAGCCTGGGTGTCAACTTGACACACCCGGTATTAACTAAGCTGGGCTGAGACCACCTCTGGAAAGGATCAACTGAGACTACTTGAAAGGATTATGCACGCCCCAGATCCTATCAGAACTCCAAAGCTCTCAAAAGATCCTCCCAGTACTGCATCATATAAAAAGGAGCCACCAAGGTGAACAGATCGCCTTCTTGTAGCTGTGCTAGGAATCGCTCTTCCTTCTGGCCATCCAGTTTCTTTGATCTTCTAGCCTTTGACTAGACAAGACTAGATGGCCTTCAGCCATCACCCACTTGAGTACTAAACTGAGCAGCTAGCTATTGGCAGCCATCGTTGACTACCTCGGCTTACTGGCAACCTTTGCTGGACTACTTCGGCTGTTTTGATTTTACAGGAGGCTTTGGACTTTGGACTTTCGAACTGTGTTGGGACTACTGATGTAGTCTATGAAGACTTTTAAAGTTGGACTGAGTATGGTTTATACAATGAGATGGCAATGAGTCCTGTGGGGGCCAGGGGTGGAGTGTCATGGTTTGAAATGTGTCCCCCACAGTCTCATGTGATTGGCAGGGTCATGGCTCTTTGAGAAATGGAGCCTTGCTGGAGGAAGGCAGTCACAAAGGATGGGCCTTGTGGTAGATTAGTCCCACCCTACCTCCAGGAGAAGTCTGCCTTTGCAGCAAGCAGTCTAGCAGCTCTCAGCTTCCAAGATGTCTGCGGTGACTTAGCCTCCTCCAGCTTTGGCCAGTCAGCCATGCCACCTCTGCTTTGAGAGTACCTCCCGTCTGGAACTGTTAGCTGAATAAACCTCCCTTTCTTCCTTAAATTGATTGACTTTGAGTGTTCTCTTACAGCAATAGTTAAGAATAACTGTTACAGATGCGTCATTTGAAGTTTCAGTAAAAATATCAGCTCACTGAAGAAATAGTTGACACATCTACAATAACTATTCCTATAAAAATAAAGTGCAACCATTGTAAAAGAAAGTTTTACATCCTTTCATTCATGAGAGAGCAAACCAGCTCTCCTCACCCAGATCCTGAATGGCCTTAACCTGTAATACTGAAATCCTGCAAAATACTTTGTCACTGCACTTTATATTATAAATGCTTTTTTTTTAAAATAAGTGATTATTGTTAGTATTAAGAAAGTTCTTACCTTACATTTATAGTATCATTTTTGAGCTTGGTCACAAATTCTAAATGCTTTTTTTGAGTCTTTCAAAAGTACAGTCTTACTAAATAGATAGGATTTCAAGGCAATGCAGTTGACATTTCTTACAAAAATCAAATCCTGATTATTAACATATATGTATGTGTGGAGTAAGAGAGAAATCAAAAGATCTGAATTTCCTACATATTTAAGTTTTCATAAAATCCAACATTTCTCACAGAATGCTTTTTGTCATCTGTAGAGATGAGCATATGGTTTTATTAAGTCATACTTTCATTGCTAGACTTTCTAGTTTTACCTAATTTTTGCAAGATTGTGGCTCTAAGCATGTCTCCTTCATGTAGCATGTAACTGTTCACTCTGTTTCTATCTGTCTCTAGAGTAATCTTTAATCGTGCATGTCCTTTGCCACTTACAGACAGGGAATCCATGTTTAATCATAATTCTGCTCTGTGTTTTAAGTTCCTAAGACTCTTCTGATTTTCTCACTATAATGCAATCTGGATTTGTAATGCTTTGTGGAGTTGTGCTTTTTCCAAACCAATCTATTCAGAGGTTCCTAATCTGGTTACTCTAGAGATGACCTCTAATGCTGGTATGATCCCTAATGGTGTCTAACATTGATGGGAGGAAGGAGTACCTAGGTCGAAGGCTGTTTTTGTTGTTGAAATACAAGTTTAGTAGGTTGTACCTTGATGTTTGCAATTGTATCATGAGACACCATGAATCTGCTCTTTCGTTGACTGAATAATACTCGTTTTCTTTCATAACTTTGAAATGTTTAGCATTTCATTTATCTGGTTATTTCCCCGAGTAACTCTAAATGGTGGACTTTAGAGGAATTACAGATCTATTGTTTTTCCTTTATTTCCATGTGCCACACTGACTTTTCTCAGCCTGGCCTTGTTGCCCTCCACAGAGGCTTCAGGCCTCTCTTTGGTTCCTTTGCTCTGCTGTCCATGTGACTTTTACCTAGGAAAAGTCCCTGTTTCCCCAAGTCCTGAACTCTGTCAGCTCAATTTCCATCACATCCCATTGTCTTGCTTTTCTACCTTGGCTTTTGTGTACGTTGTTGGACAAATACATTTCAACCTCTCTGGACCTCCAACCATCAGTTTTCCTGTAATTTCCTGATGGTTTAGGGTCATGTCGGCCCCTAACATCATCTGCTTCATAATGCAACGCACACACTTGGTATTCTGTTTGTTTGTTTGTTTGTTTTCATTTGTCCTTCTGATTTTCTGACAGTGTCTGGCAAGCTGTATCTATTTTTTGTTGTTTCTATTTTGAACAAGAACTATTTATTCATATGTTCAACAATTTTGAGACCCAAGGTGAAGTAACGGGTAACTTTGATTTTACTTTGCAATCTCTTCCTTACCAACTGTCTTTGTTTTTTTACATCTCTATAGACACATCTGTATAAATATATAATATAGTATATATAGTATTCCTCATACTTCTGGAGGCTGGAAATCTGAGATATAGAGCCAGAACATATCCAGGTTTTGGTGAGGACTCTCTCCGGCATTAGAATGCTAACTTTTCCTAGTAGTGTCACCTGGAAGAAAAAGGGGAAAGAGGGCTCTAGTGGATGTGATTATACACACCTATAATCCCAGCACTGTGGAGGCTAAGGCATGAAAGTAGTGATTTCTAAGATCTGCTGCAGTATGGAAAGAAATGCTGATTTTAAAAAAATAGATAAGTAAGTAAGTAAATAAACAGATATGTGAGGCGCCACCCTGATGACCTCATCTCCTAAATTCAACCTAACTTCCTCACTCTGAAAGTGAGGGCTTCAGCATACGACTTTGTGGACCATCTGTAATGTCTGCGAGCTGCACTGCTATTGCGCTTTGCAAATGCTTGCATGCGCTGAGCTCCTGAGATGTCCTGGCTCTAGGAGCAGAGCGGATATGACTCTGAACCGGTGCTCCAGTTTTGCTCAATCCTGTGACTCTGGCAGGTGACTCGCAGCCTCTCGTGCTCTACACTTCTCAGTTATGCAACAATAACGTCCACTTTGCAGAGTTCACGTGTGCCTTCTTGTGTGCCTAACTTTGTCTGGAGAATTATGCACAGGTTCAAGTTTTATAAGGATGCCTCTGGTCTTGGTTTTCACATTTGGCTGTCTCTGTTTTTCCATAGACTCAAGAGCCCATTCTCTATAGACCTGGAATTGTAATTGCTCTTTGGATTGGTTAAAACAAAAGTTTTTGTGTCTCTTTTCAGATAGTTTTCACAATGCACCAGAAATGGTGCCTTCAGTCAGCCATCACCAGGCGCAGGTCATACGCATCAGAATTTCCTCAGTGTCTACACTTTGTGAGATTCTTTTCCAACTTTCACTTAAAATACAGGCTTTATCTAGTCACTTCAAGAAGTTCAATGCTATGTTCAAGAAATTCGATGTAAAGATTAAAACTCACACCACCTTAATTGCCTATTTCAAAAATTCCAACTGCATTACACACACACACACACACACACACACACACACACACACACACACACATTCTATTTGTATTCTAGTAAAAAAGAAATGTTAAGCCTGCTTTATATACACATAAGGCAATCTTACATAGATAATCATAGTCTTAAATACCTTTTTTAGACTACTAGGCAATCTGCTAAGAAACTTCACATGGTAAAACTAGGAAAAATTTTGGAAATTGTCCTCAGCTCATTTGAGCATTTATTACATTTTAAATCTGTAACAGTAATTGCCTAATTGCATTATCTTGTTCTCAACAACTTAAAAGAATCTAAGGCAGATGAGTGTTCGGGAAAACAAATTATCCCCTAAATAGATGACCCCAAAGCCTCATGAACTCACTGTGCTTCCTCACTTATTAATAAGCATCATTTCCAAGCAACCAAGATGTATTGAGCTGGGAGTCCCTCAATGCAAGAGGGTCCAGAAATAGCTTTGACTTTTCATTTTTTTAATTTACCTTGTGGGGCTGTGGGGAACAAGTAGTCCTTTAGTCTGTCAATATCACCAGCGACGGCACCACATGAAGAGAGGATGTGTGGGGGGGGTGAAGCAATGGGGGATCCTCGGTTGAGAAGATGGAATATCTATTTGACACAGAAGAGGGTCCTCGGAACTCTGCAAAGCTGAAATGTCAAAAGCAGCCACTGAAAAAGAACTGAGTCATCAGAATTTTGACGCTGACAAGGCTGTACTACACGCAGGGACTTTTAATACCTTTGTTATAGCCATGAACCAGAACATCTTCTGCTTCTGAATTTATTCTCTGGTGACTTTGCATACCTACTCTATTAATTATTTCTTTAATAAATCTATCTATGCAAATTCTCTTGTCTATATTCTTTTCATTACCTTTTTTCTTTATATTCCTTTTCATTCTTAAATTCTATTTAATTGCTCAATAAACATATAAATATTTAATAGGTCCTTAAAACCTAGATATTCCTAGATATTCTCATAAGGTCATTTTGTTATCTAATTTAAACGATACAAAAAACATGTTTTGTCACTTAGCCACAATTATCAAATAAGACCACAGGTGCCTACCACAAGTGCTAGTGAGAAAATTCTTCCTTATCATTTTAAAACAAAGCAGAGACAGCATTTGTACCAATGCATGACTATTTGTTCTATAAGAACACTATAGTGTTCTTTCAGTTTCGTTACATATAGTAATTCTTAACTGAAAGAACTTGGGGCCACTATTGTCACAGCTTCATCTTGCTCAGCAGTGTTTCAAGATAGAGCTCAACCTTTGGTGAAGGCATCACTAGACCAAACATAGGCTCGGGCGCCGGGGGAGATTCTCACGGCTGCAGAAGTGTGCTATGAGAGAACAACTCAGCACAGACAGAGCTATGGAAATGCTTCCGGGACAAGTCCATGGCCACTCTTCTTATGTACGTCCTCTTTTGCTTCACTGCTAAAAGTATAGAGAGTAATAGCTGCCACTAAGGTAAATTATTATGTGTAGGAAATGCTTTGTATTAAACTAATTATATACTGAATATGTGCAGAGGCATATTATTGGCTTGAAGAAAAAAAAAAAAAAAGAGGCAAAGCAGAAATGTTCCAGAGACATGGTACCTACACTGCAGGAGCAGCAAAACAGAAAAAAAAAAAAATCAACAAACCACTAATTCAGAACATCAGAGACTCTGCATCAGTGGGGCGGCCTGAAGAGAGGTAACTTGATACACCACAGAGGCCTGAACCCACACAGGACTAGACAAGCCAGAGCGAGCCCTGGGGTCCGTAGAAGCACACAGGGGGAAGGGTGGGAGGGAGTGGGAGGGAATGGTGAAGGAAGGGAGAGAAACTGAGATGAATACTCAGTACACTTGCAACAGTAGAAACAATAAAATAAGGAAGATTTGGATTCCTAGATTCAGAAGGTCCCCTCCACCAGGATGGGGTGGGGATGGGAGAGCAGAATAGTTGACATTATGATGACCAGAGATCAGAGAGGTTAGAGAGATTCAGGAGAAGACACACAGGACACACAGCAGTGATCTACTAGGGTTCACCCCCAACATTTCACTTCCTTTTATGACGTTCTGTACTCAAGGAATCACTCCATTCATTAGTCCAGAGGTCTTGTGATCCGTCACTGAAGACACCCCACTTCCCGCTTACATGCATACTGCTACAGTTAGATACAGGTGTCAGCTTGACAGTTGAGGGATTGAACTCTGCGCATATTTGTGAAGAATCAGTGATTAAGTACATGTCTGACTGATGGAAAGGCCCAGTCTACCTTGGGCAGGTGGATAAAATGGAGGAAACTGGCTAAGGAAATTGGCATTCTTGGTGTACTTGGCTAGACATAGTGGCGTGGCAAGTGGGGAGTGTTCCTCTCTTGGCAGCTCTGTGATTACTGTGCAGCCAGTTCCCTCAGTTCCTAGTGTTGGTGTAAGTTCTCCTGCCAAGCTGGACAAGGTACTATAACCGAACTGTCATAAGGCAAAATTAAAGCCTTTATTCCTTTATAAGCAATTTGGTTGTTCTTTGGCAGCATGCAGAGTAACTGTATACACACACATACATACACAGAGAGAGAGGAAAAGAGAGAAAGAGAGAGAGACATATCCTTTTCCAACTCCCTAGGCATTGCAAACACTTAAGACTGACCACACATCTGTTTTATGATTTTTCGTCATTTTAAATAATCTATGTAAATACAAGCATATAAAGAAGAAGATCCCTTTTCTTACATCATTCATTTTTGTACCAATATCTTCCTTTAAAGACAGCATACCATGGGACACACTGTTTTTATCTTTGGCTGTCTAAAAGAACTTATTTAACATAAGACCATAAATCTAGAAGCATAAGCATCTGTAATTTTTTCAAAGGTTGGAAAGCCATTTACACAGATATTCAGACACACAAAAACACAGGCACACACAGACACACACATACACAAACGTACATACACACACAAACCCAGCATGTTCCAAAAGATCTTAATTTATACTCCCACACAGACTTCACACATAGCGATCATTCCACTGAGCCTTTAAATGGATTATTAATGTTTATAAAGTGCTTTTATTTTTTAAAGTGTTACAAATATAAACTCTTTTTCCCCTCCACTTATAAACTGCCATAAAATACTGAGGTCGGGATCTGAGTGAGGGTTGGGGAGAGATAATTCATGGTGCATGGTTTCATATTTCCGGCCTTACCATTATGTAAGCCAGCCAACAGAATAACAGTAATTACAGTCAATGCACTGTAATGAGGTAATTTGGTACAAATATTCTCCACTGCTACACTATGAGCAAAATCCTCCAGAAGCCTTACTTGGCATTTGTGTAGCTCGTGTGCTTGGGAACCCGTTCAAGACGGCAAGAGCCCATCTCTCCTGGAGTCAATCAATGAAGGCGGCGAGGCAGCATTACCTAGCTGCAGCCTTCGCTCTTTGCTGCCTTCTGTCTTTGTAGAAGGCTGAGGCTTTTACTCTTCCTGTTTCATCTGCTTGTTTGTTCACTCGGTGCTGAAAATTCACCCTGGAGCTTTATCATGTTAGTCAAGTGGAGCTGTAACTCTGACCCAAAGAACCTTGTGATGTAGAAGAAACAGAAGCTAGGACAGGGCAGAGCCTTCCCACTTTCTGGAAGACGCTCTAGCTGGCATCAAATAATTCCTTCTTATTGATGAAAGGGATCGCAGACCTTTCCTCAAGCAACATGTACCAAAGTTGAGCTTGACTTCTGGCTGTGGCACTCTACGTTGTAGTCGAGTAATTTTACGCAGAACACGTTATTAGAGCAGCGCTGTCTTCGTTACATACAATCGAGTGATCTGAAGTCAACCTCTTTTTCATCTCTCAAGTGAAACTTGACTCCTCTTTGCTCACTGATCCTTTCTTTTTTTTTATTAAAAATTTAATTATACATTTTAAAATTTTTTTACCAGTTCCCTCCCTCCCCCCTCCTCCCCCCGAACCCCCTCCTCCCCCTCCCCATCTCCCAGTGCCTCCCCCCAATTCCCAGAGAGTCCTTTATTGTGTACGCCTAACTCTCCACTGGGTCCTCCTCTCCGATGACATATAAGGACCCAGTGGCATTTCCATAAGCCCTTTCTCTTGTTTCCCTTAAGCATAAGATCACTACTATGGCTGTCAATCCCTTGCCTCCAGGGGTCTCGGTGCCCTTAACAGATGCTAGACTTTATGAGGGCAACAGTGCGCTGGACATTGCGCAGGGCATGAAAAGTCCCATTATGATTGCTTTGGCCCCAACTATTGTTGAGAATCTTGCAAATCGTTGCTCCTCCCATCCTTTTGCTCTTACAATCTTACTGCCCCCTCTTCCGCAAATGTCCCTGAGCTCCAGGATGGGGAGAGATTAGGCTGGCCTAGTTCTATGTGATTGATATAGTCTCTGAAGTTCTGGATTGTGGTTTGTTGATTTTCTTTTGCAGTTTTGCTGCTCCTGCAATGCCCTTCACTCCATTCTGCTGGGCACTGTATGTCACCCCTTGCAGACCTTGATGGAGGCCTATTTTCTCTGCTGTAACATGGTCTCCTCTCTCCTTGTTTCTGGTGTGGCCCTCCTACCCCATCTCTCTTGTTCATAATCCTTGCAATTACTGTGTTACATAGGTTTACTTTTGAGTGTCTCAATGTAGGCTGGGTGAGTTTGGTACTAGGAGCCACCTATTAGGGAGTACATACGGCTGCTTAATTTTCTGGGTTTGGGATACTTCACTTAATATAATTCTTTCTAATGACATCCATTTCCCAGCAAATTCCAGTAATTCATCATTTTTGATGGCTGAGTAGTACTCCATTGTATAGATGTACCACAGTTTCCTTATCCACTCGTCAACTGTTGGACATTTAGGTTGATTCCATGACTTTGCCATTGTAAACAGTGCTGCTATGAACATGGTCGAGCTTGTGCTATCGAGGCGAACCTCTGCTGCATGGGGGGTTATTCCCAAAAGTGGAATAGCAGGGTCATATGGCATTTCAATCTTTAATTTCTTTAAGAATCTCCAGACGGCTCGCCAAAGTGGCTGTATGAGCCTGCATTCCCACCAGCAATGTAGCAGAGTTCCCCTCTCTCCACATCCTCTCCAGCATTTGTCAATTTATTCAATTGTGCGTGTGTGTGTATGTATGTGCGCGCACATGTGTGTATGTGTGTGTGTAGAACCACGGATGAATTGGGAACCACCATGGACGCCTCCACCTCCTTCTGCCCCAGGATTCACAGGCTCCGCCCTACCAGGACCAGGAGCGCAGGCCGCCCCGGCTTCCACCTGGCCTCTATACATGGGATCTGGGATCCGAACTCAGGACCTTCCGCCTGCAAGGTGGAGGCTTAACCCCTGAGCCACCTCTCCAGCCCCCCTCACTGATCCTTTCTGATGCCTCTTTCCAAACTTCATTCCACGCCAGATCTGTGGGCTTAGTGTGCCAATTGCACTTCCATCTTTTCAGACCATCTTTGGAGATGTGAACGATATTATAAAGCCACCCATGCAATGTACGCAGTTTGGAGATTAGTAAAGTTCATGAAACCACCACCACCATCAAGGCCACACAACATCCAAAACCTCTCCACTTTCTCCTATTCACTTTGTGTCTACTTGTGCTTCTGAGCAGGGAGAACGCTCAATAGACGATCTACCCTCCTGGTAAATGTTAAGCATAGAGCAAGGGATAGCATTCTGTTCTGTGGTAGATCTACAGTGCGTAAGCCTTAGAACCTACATAAAGTTTCCATTACTGCATTCCTTTGTTCACTGAGTGGATAAAGAAAATATGGTACCTATACATTTTAATGGAATATTATTTAGCCTTCAAAAAATAGAATCCATCCACTTTCAGTATCACTTTTAAAGCATTATGTATGGCAAAATAAGCCATATCCAGAGGGTCAGAAATTGTATCAGTTCATTTAAATGTGTACATTGAAACTGAAATTTTCAGCAATAAAGAACAGAATGGTGGTTGATGAGGCTGGAGCAAGAATGGGAAAAAGAAAGTCAAAAGATGCAAAATTCTGGTTCTTCGTTATTCAGCTCGACATTTTGATGAGTTTTTTACAGACCATTGGCCTCGGGTCGGTTTTTCCTGCCTTTCTATCTCAGCTGCCTTACACAGTGTTGTCACATTAAAGTCAGTCCCTCATCATGCCCCTCCACTCTGTGCCTCTTTGTTGCATGAGTTTGTTGCTCACACACCTTATTTGGGCATTTAAATTTCCACACAATCTGACCCCATTACACTCTTCAATAAGTTCCCCTCAGGTACTAAACATTGCAAACCAGTGTGCCTTTTTCCAAGCTTTCTCTGTTCTCTGCCCCTCAATAATATTGCTCAAAATAAGAGACTTTCTTTTTGTCATATTCTTTCCCTTCAGAAAGGTCCTTGCTGTGGAGATGGTTTTCACCCACCTTTCAGTGTCCAGCACAATAATTCTTTTCTCCATGAAGCCCCCCAGAATCTGTCTCGAAACGGACTGCCATGGGCTTCCTTAGCTTTCCAAGGAAGTCACCACATCTGTGTGAGCTTGCTTTGCAGGTATTTCTCATTACCCATCAAAGCTGGAGGCTCATACAGCTGGGAGCCGTACCTTACTCATTTTCTCATTCTCCATGACGCCTGGCAGAGCAGAGCTGGGTATTACACCGTTGGTCATAGAATGAACTGTAATGAAACCAGAACGCATTGGGCTTATGAGTAAGAACAGAGCACATGGTTGCATTGAGCTGAAACTTCTTGGGGGTCAGAAGCTGAATGGAAGAGATGGGACAGTGAACAGCAGCTTTTCTGAGTTGGAACCAGGCCAGAGCAATGGGGTTAACAACAGAGCTCTTAGGCAAAGTGCTTGACCACATAACATTATTAAAGCTCCTTGGCTGTCTTCCTGCTGGGAAACCCCTCCAAGAGGGATTTGCTGTGAAAGAAGGGGGTCTGCACACATGATTCCTTTCCTCTAAACCCCAGGGGCAGGATGCTAGTAATTACTTTTGGATCTCTTCAGTGTAATTACATAATAATCCACAGCCACCTATAAATACTGTGTCATTACCCAGTATTGTCCTGGTAAACTCTACTGGGTTTCCTTGTCGGGTAATTATAGTGATGCCACAGGGCAAAGATTAGTGGCACTAAGACTTAGCATCGCACTCATATCTCAGCTTCGGGACACTTTCCATTTGTGGAAAAGCAGCCTGCAAAGGGACATCAGGTTGGGACACTTAGGGTGATAAAGAAGCTTCCTCCCCTCCCCAAGGGGGCAAGGAATGGATATCAGAATACTCAACCTCATTTTTTCACAAATCAGGGGGGGGAAGGATAGAAGGAAGGATGTGGTTAGCAAAAATCTATGCTGGTTTCTTTAAAGAACAGAATTGAGAGCACCAACAGTATGAACCACAGGATTCATCAGACATAAAAACAGGAAGAACCAATTTAGGGGTCAGCATGCTTGCATGTCCCACTGTGAATTAGCACTTTGGAAGAGCCTGTTCTTTCTTTCCATCCTTATATTTCTAACTACTTGGAAGGCTGAGACAGAAAGATTGCAAGTATAAGGCCAGTCGAGGACACAGAGAGAATTTAAGGCCAGCCTGGGCAACTTGGTGAGACACAATCCCAAAACCAATAGAGTTGCTAAAATTAAAAAAAAAAAAGGAGGAAGGGAAGCCTGGGGAGATCACTGCACTTGCAAAGTGCTCACTGTCCAGCCCTGAGGATCTGAGTTCAAGCCCCACCATCTGCACAGCAAAGGAGTGGTGGCTCTCTCGCCAATGGGGAGGTAGAGACAAGCGGGTCTCTGGATTTGCTGGTGGTTGAACCTTAACCTAATTGACAAGTTCAAGGCCAGTGAAACAGCGTCTTACAAAATAATAAAAAGACAACTGCACTTGATTCTGATCTTCACATGCATAAGTGCACATGTATACACACACACACACACACACACACGCACGCACGTGCAGAGAGAGAGAGACAAAGAAAGAGAAAGTTGGGTGGGCTCTGGATTTAGCTCAGAGGCCCTAGGTTCCCAAAAAAAATGAATCTCCTCCCCCATACTTTGCTCACTCTTAGATGAATAAAACTGGAGCTGTTTGCATAAGATGCTCTATAGACAGTTAATAAAGAAATAAATGGAGTATGGAACAGGGAGGAAATATAGGAAATAGAGTAACCAAGGGGAAGGAAAAAGCGTGGACAGAGGGAAAGAAGGGAAATGGTGATAAAGGGAAATAAACTCAGTCATCACACAAGTTTTCTTACATCCCTCTTTATGGTGTTGCAGAAAAATTTAACATGGAATCAACCTGGTCAACAGGTGTTTATGTGTACATCAATTTGTGGTTAACCACTGCTGCACTCTAGACTTCTGAACTCTACTCATTTGTAGTATGGTAATTTATATTCACCAAACAACTCTCCAAATCACCCTGTCTCAGTCTCTTCAATATGCTTCTGCCACTGGCTGCTTCTATATGGTAAGATTATAAGAGTTTAAAGGTCAGGTGTACGACCAGCCAAGACACTCCAGAGACAACAAGAGCTGCATCCAGGAGCTCATTGCTATGAAAACTACTACCACCAGATCTACACAATGGCTGACATATCAACAGTCCCCATGAACCAGGAAAAACAGCTACAAAAGAATCTCTGGGGCAAGTGCTGGACAAAAGAAGGGGAGCCTACCCACTCGTGAGTTTGTCCACTGAATGGCCACTTATAGTACCACAGAGACCTGGCTCCGCACTAGTACAGGTGCCCCAAAGGGAGCCATGTGATCCACACAAGAAGGACAGAAAGGCTGGCAGGACACAGGGCTGGACTGGTGAATAGATAGGAAGGTGAGAGAGGAGGGGCATGGGATGGCAAGGATATGAACTCATTCTGTCAGTGTATGAAAAATTCTCAATTGAAAAATCATTGTTGGTAGGTAGACAGGTCAGTGGTTAGAGTATCTGTCACACAAGAAATCCCAGATCCCTCATAAAAATACTAGCATGATACGATAACAGCCTGCACTTCTGGCCCCGAAATCAGAACCTAGCAAACAATAAGAAAATAGAGATTGACGCCAGTGTCACAATTGGGCCTCCACAGGTGTACACACACACACACACATACACACACACACATACGTGTGTGTACTCACACACATATGTACACACAAAAAAACATTGAAATGTATAATCATTTTATCCTTATATTTCATTGCTTTGCTTTAGTTCTATGCTGTGATTGATTTTGATCATTTTTCTTGTCACTGTTAAAATTAATTTTCAAAAATACAAAGGTAGATCACCATCATGTATAAACTCAGCTGTGTCCCATCTGACTTCCTTCAATTCACATGAGAAATCAAGGCCCAGGAGATGATGTGACATATATTTAGTGTTTGACTCTAGATTTAGAGCTCACATCTCATCATTCCTGTGCTATTATTTGGTTATACATTTTAACTGAAGGCTATTGACAACTATGAATTCAATTTCAAATTTCAAAAATATGGCTGCCTTGTTAAATACCACCTAGATCTATAAAGACATTATTTCAGCTGTTGTTTTCCGGAAGAATTAAGGCAAGTCTCATTTTGTTTCTTTATGTGCTGCCTGTCCAACCTTCTGACATTCAGGAAGTTGTCTTCTACAAATTTCACACTCAAGAATCAAGAAAAGGATTTGCAAATTATTGCAAGAAAAATCTCATAATATTTAAGTAAATTTTCAACTTTATGTGGGTCTCCTACTGATAGCTACACTATAGGTTCATTATTGGGCAAATCTCCTCCACAATGAATATGTAATATTTAACATTGTTATAATTTTTATATGCCAGGATAGCATGGAATGCTATTAAGTTGTGACTGGTAATGGGTACATTGGAAGTTGTTACACTATTCTCTAAACTTGATCAGCACATTGTTAGAATTTAAATAGGTTTAGAAGTATTTGCATAAGTACTTCATTTTATAGATGGTGTAAAGGCAATGGAGATCAAGTTATTTGTTTATTCATACTTATAAATAACAAGAAATAGCAATATATGCACTCAATCTAAAGCAACATTTGTCCAGACCCAGAGAAAACGCTAATCTAAACTGTAAAGTTGAGGTAATAAAAAAATGTACCAAGGTAGGATCATCAGCTCTCACAGCACTCTGCCTGGTGAGGGACATGACTGACGGGGAAGGCAGTGCATGTCAGAGGCAGGAGTAACAGGGAAACCTCTGTACTTTGTTCTTGATTTTGCTGTGAACTTAAAACTGTTTCAAAGCATGAAGTCCTTTATATATGACATGCATATGCATTGTATATTTCATATATGTATATGTAGAAAGAGAGAGAGAAAGAAAGGATTATGATGGAACATAAATCAAGGAAGAATGTGTTTGAATATTTGGCTTTTTACCATTCTTGTAAATGAATTAAAAACTCACATCCTCTTCAAAAGTGAAATGAACTTTAATCTATTCTTCCCTTGCAGATATGCACTAAGATTATTCTCTAATACATGCAAACACACACACACACACACACACACACACACACACACACACAAAACTTTAGCTTTCTTTCTTTGGGAACATCACATAACTTTTCATCATTTACAATTTAGGAAACCAGCGTCCCATCTATTTAAAATGAGAATTCAGATTAGAAGCTGATGTCTTTGAATCTCAAGTCTGCAAGACTTTTCTCCTCTGACCATCCTTCTTCAGTACAGAGTTGCTGGTAGCAGTTTCTGAACTAGAAAAAAAGGAAGATCTGGTACTTGTCTTTATCTCTTTCAATTATCTGCTTTTATTATCCACTTCTACTGGCTCAAGGACATTTCTCAGGAGAAGAAAATGCCTCTTTGATATGTACAGAGATTCCCTTGAGATTTAAGGTCTAGAGAGGACCTCAAGAGGCACTATGTAGAAAAAAAAAACATGATAAAAATTTCATTCTAAGTAATTTGATCTTATTCAAGGACTTTTGTCTGGTAGACATAAAAGTAGTAGTGCCACCAACCATCCTGATTTGCCAGGACTAAGTGGCCAGGACTTGGTACTTTTAGAGCTCAATCCAGAAAAGTTGGTTCCACTTGAATACATTGATTTTCCTGAAGAGCAAACACACAAAAAGGTTAACTATCTCAGCCAAAGAAACACAGCAAGCTTGTGATAGAGGAGGGTGAACACTTCTAGTTCAGGGCCATTTCATCTAATGTTCAGTGATGGCTAAATCCTGGGCACCAAATTTGACCCCTGGCATGATTTCATCTGTTGAAAACAAATGGATGGCAGATCGCCAATTTTTCAAGATAGTGTGCAAATCCATTCAGTATTACATCCTGATTTTCCCATTTTAATGAAAGTGTGCTCACCCTGAGCCAGAGTTGTGGCAGGTGGCCACTTTATCCCAACTGGAAATTCCCTGACCTGTCTTTATCTTCTCCTTCTAGCCGTCATCCAGGTAAACAACACAGGCCCACGCAAAGTTCACACAAAAGATTCTGCAGTGGTAACATTTATCTTGTACATGTCCCATTTATCTTTAGCAAAAAGCTTCAGTCCCAAACTATCTTAAGTGATCTCAAAGAGACAGTGATAAGTACCTTCCCCCGTCATTATTGCTCCATTTTATCACGGTGGTGATAGCAATAATGGTGGCTAGAACCCCCATCAAGTCCATTTAACATGGCTCATTTTCAAAAGCCACTCAATGTCTTGTGACAGTCTGGCCAGGCGGTATGAAAAGATCACTTAACCCCGATGATCTGAGGAAGACTCTGAGTGGGGAAAGAAGGGCCTATAGCGGGAGAGTAGGCAGCAAAAGGAGAGGAAGGATAAAAAAGACCATTGATTTTATGACAAGGGGCAGAGCCACTGTCAAAACTGAGCAGCACAAATTGAAGGAATGTTTCAATTAGTGTTTGAAAGAGAATTTCCTCTGAAGTTGGAATTCACTGTGCTTCAGTCTGTGCATATACTTTGGCTTACACACGTGCATATATCTGCTTATTTTTAATATTGACACAGGAATCTAAAACACTTGAATTTTCATTAGCAATTAGAATTATATAAATCCCATAGTTTCAATAAAAGAATGCATATTATTAGGAATCGAAAGCTAGAATCTATTAGTCATTATAAGGAATTCAATAGAGTGCATACTTTCATGGTGACCCAAAAAATACAGGCAGGGTGGAAGGGAAGTGCAAACTACTGGCCTCTGTTGCAGTTACTCTTATTTATTGCTGTGAGACAATAATCATCCACAACTTAAGGGAGAACAGGAGATTTATTTGGCTCATGGTTCCACAGGGAATATAGTCCATTATGGCAGAAGTCACATAGCAGAAGGCATGGCCGAAGGCATAAGAGAGAGGTTAGTTCAGGTCACCGCAGCCATCATTAGCTGTGTAGAAAAAGGGAGAGCAAACTGAAAGGAAGCAGGTCTGGGTCATCAAACTTCAAAGCCCCCGTCCAGCGATGTGCCTTCCTTTGGTGTGGCTCTAGCTCCTAAAGGTGCCACAAGCTTACCAGACATTAGCATCAGCCAAAAATGCAAAATGCATGAGCCTGTGGAGGGACAGCTCACGTTTAAACCATGACAGCCTGCTTGTTACTAACACGACCTCACAGAAAGCTGCCCAAACAGCTGCTCTCTCTGCAATCTCTACCCTACTCAAGTTCATCCATAACCTTGTTGGAATTTTATTTAACGAGTGCCAAAATATTAATAAAGTGCACAGATTTCATATAGCAATGGACATGGTTAAGAGTCAGGAATGAACACAGAGTGTCCAAGAGAAGTAAATCAACTCCTGCCTTCTGAAAGAGTGGATAGGAGCTGCTGTTATCCAAAAACCACTGGACTAGAAACGTGGAGGTAGCCACTGTGATAACCCAGCTACTAAGATAGTCGAATGTAGAGTCAGAGGACCTGGTTCAAACCCACTTTGAACACCCACTGACCTTAAGACCTGAAGTTTAGATTTGATCTCTTTGATTTCTTGGTCAGAGATTTGGAAATAATAAGTAGTAGTACTTAAAGTTTTATAAAATGTAAGCAAGGTTGTCCATTTGACATGGTGCATAGTAATTCCTAGAAACAGGCAACTCTCCTTAAGATCGATTAGTCCATAGAATACACAGGATTTTAGCTTGAGTTTCTCCACATGGTTCTCAAAAAATTCATCCCTTTTTGCATGTCACAAAACAGACTGGGGGTCACTAAGGCTGAAAAACAGAATAAAGGAAAAAGTAAGTCAGCGGTCCCATTTTTTAAAGTGTGGACCCTGTTACTCGTGAATATGTAGTCTTGACAAGTCATGATCACTGTCGTGGTTTGAAAGGTGATTTGCCCCCCACAGTCTAATGTGTTTGAATCTTTAGCTATTGCCTGTATTTGGGAAGGCCATGGCACCTGTAGGAGGTGGAACTTTGCTGCAAGAAGGCAGTCACCAGGGTGTGCACTGAGGTTGGTTAGCCCTACCCTGCTTGAGGGAATGAGTCTGATCTAGAGCTTGCAGCAGCTGTCTGTCTCCATGATGGATATAATTTAGGCCTCTTCCAGCTTCTGCTACCAGCCACATCTTTTCTGCCACAAAGGACTGCTTCTCCCCTCTGGAACCATAAGCTGAATAAATCTCCCTTTCTCTCCTTAACTTGTTTGACTTTGGGTGTTGTCTCACAGCAACACAGAAGAATAACCAGTACAGAAATTGGTACTGAGTATGGAGTGTTGCTCTGAGACTATATCTGCTACCAAAAAAGTTTTTGTGAGCATGAGAGAAGTTGGTACTGAGAAGTAAATAAGTATGGCCATCCATGTCATGTAGTTTGCAAGCCTTTGGAATTGTTTGTTGGGAGAGATATAAAGAACTTTGGGATATTGTATTGGGAAAACCTTTATGTCTTGGAGACAGGGACAAAAGGGTCATTCCAATGAGAGCTTAGAACAGAATAATGCAGTGAGAGATGCAGACTATAGAAGTCCAGCTTGTAGGGGCTGGAAGGTGGCTCAGGGGTTAAGCCTCTGCCTTGCAGGTGGAAGATCTTGAGTTTGGATCCTAGACTCCACGTATAGATGCCAGGAGGAAGCAGGAGCGTCATGCATTTCTGGTCCTGGTAGGGCAGAGCCTGTGAATGCAGGGGCAGAGTAAACAAGGAGAAAGTGGAGGCGTCCATGGTGGTTCCCGAATTCGCCCGTGGTTCTACACACACACACACACACACATATACATATACACATGTGCACACACGCATACATGCACAATTGAATAAATAATAAAAAAAAGATAAAAAAAAAGCAATCCAGCTTGTGGTAGTCCAGAGGGGACATAGATTATGTTGGAAACTTGATGAGGGGAAAATGGAGTGATGCATTGGAGGAGAATTTGGTCAAGTTTTGCCCTTGTCCTTTAAGTTTGCCTGAAGTTAAATCTGAGTGTTTGATGGAAGAACTTTCAAGGCAATATTGAGAGGAAGTCATGGATCCCTCCTCCAAGGTTTCATAAAATAGCAGAATCCAGACAGTTTGTGGCAGTATGTGGCAGAGAGTCTGCAGTTTAGAGGCTCTAGAAGGACACTTTGTGTTGTAGAGTTAAAGCCTGGGTTACCATTGAGAAGTAAAGATGTTAGAGATGCCACAGCCAATGTGGGATATCTGCCAAGGCACATGGTGTGTTCTAAAGAAAACCTCATTGGAGGGGTAAAACTGATGCCCTTTGGAATGGATGATTTCAGCAAGCATTCATTTCCTGGATTTGGAGTTTATACTGCCAGTTTTTGGTCTTGTTATAGACACATCTTTCTTGGATATGCCCCCATTTCTCCCTTTAGAAATGGGAATGTTTAGTCTGAGCTATTGTACGCTGGAAGTATGCAACCTGTCTTTTAATTTTTACAGGAGGCCTTTGGAATTTGGAATTTGGACTTTTGGACTGTGTTGGGAGTACTGATACAGTCTATGAAGACTTTGAAAGTTAGACTGAGTGTGGCTTGCATAATGAGATGGCAATGAGCCTGTGGAGGCCAGGGGTAGAATGTCACGATTTGAAATGTGAGCTGCTCCCCACAGGATCACTTGTTTGAATTCTTAGACAGTATTTGAGAATGTCATGACACCTTTAGGAGGTGAAATCTGGCTGGAGTAGGCAATCACAGGGGGTGAGCCTTGAAGTTGGTTAACCCTGCCCTACTTGACTTAGTGAGACTGCTCTTGTGCTTGCAGCAGATTTATGTCTCCATGATGGATATAACTTAGATCTCCTCCAGCCTCTGTCACCAGCCATGACTTGTCTACCATGGAGGACTCTATCTCCCCTCTGGAACCACAAACTGAACAAATCTCCCTTTCTCCCTTTACATTGCTTGACTTCCGGTGTTGTCTCACAGCATCACAGAAGAGTAACTGGTACAATCATTATATTTGATATCAAGAATATTAATATGGAGCTAGAGAGATGGCTCAGGGGTTGAGACTCTGCCTTACAAGATCCTGAGTTCGGGTCTCTGATCCATGTAAAAGTACAGGCAGAACAGTGATGGTGGCCTTTACTTCTGGCCCTGGTGGGCAGAGCCTGGAAAATCCCAGAACAAAGCAGAAAGGAGGTAGAAGCAATTCAGGATGATTCCCAAAGTCACCCTCTGTCATGGTTAGGCACAAATTTCAACCTGACAGTTGAGGTTTTGAGCTCTGGGCACGTTTGTGGAGAATTAGTAGTTAAGCCCAGAGCAAACTGAAGGAGATTGTCTACCTGATAGGGAAGGCCAAGCCTATGGTGGGTGGGACTAGGCCCTGGAATAAACGGGTTAAGAAAGTCAGAATCTTTTTGTACACTTGGCTAGACATGTTGGTCTGACAAGTAAGGATTGACCCGCTCTCAGACATTATGTAGAGACGATGTGGCCAGTTCCCTCAGCCCTGGTGTTGGTGTATGCCCATCGGTCAAGCTGGACTGAGAACTGTAATAGGACTGTCATAAGGAAAGTAAACCCCTTGTTCCCTTAAGCTGTTGATAGTCACTTATCAGCAACCATGCAGGCAAACTGCAACAGAATTTGGTACCCAGGAAGTGGGGTGTTGCTGATAAATCTGACTATATGGATTTTGTGGCTTTTGAACAGTTTTGCTGGACAAAGTTTGAAATGTTCGAAGATTTTCACTTTGTGGATTACCAATACCATTCTGCAGGGTTTGGTGGGCCATTTGGAAAACAGAGATGCTGAGAGAGTCATGGATTGTTTGGGCCCAATTTGTGATGAGAGTAACAAGGACTTTGGTGAGGTTGAATTTAGAGACAATAGAGTGGTTTGCTTGATAGAGAAGAGCTGTGTTAATGGCCTTGAAGCTCTGGATGTGGAAAGGGCAGGCAGCAGAACATCTGCTGCTGTTGGAGAAATGAACATCAGTGAAAGAAAACCTAGTGACTTGCACTGGGATGGAGGAAAACGTGAAAAACACCATATGGCGCATTCGTGGTTTGAAAGCCCAGATTCCTTCAGGGGAGAAAAGCCCAAGTTAATTGTTTCTTGCCCTTTGGATGTTTGGCTGCCTAAAAAGGCTTTTCTAACATCGGCACACAAAACTTGAGACAGCTGTGGCTTGAGCAGATCAAGCTACATTTCAAACTCACTTCGGAATCTGGCAGCAAGTTTTGGTGCATGATTATGGGGTTTGTGAAGAGCAGCAAAAGCTTGGCACCAAGGGCAGGCATAGTCATGCAAGAGAAGGTGAAGCTTATAACTGCAGAGAGAACCCAGAGTGTTGGAGATCCCAGAACCATGGGAGGTATACAAAGGACAGCTGCGAGTGGAGATTCAGCCTGGTTCAGAGAAACTCTGCTTCTACAACTTTGAGCTACAAATAGGGACTGGGAATGCTTAGAATCTTTGAGCCACCATGACTACATGATGAGCAACAGGATGTGATAATTCTTAACTTGTTTTCTCTTTGTTACAATGTTTGTATTTGAGATATTTAAAGAAAGACTTTCAGTTCCAACATTTTAATAACTGAAATTTTAATGAGAGAATATTTTAAATTTGTTCATGAAATGTATTTTTATTTTTAAGATAACTTATAACACTTATGGGGACAAGGATTGAAGGTTACAGTTTAAAAGTGCTATGTTTTTGTGTCAGGTTGACAAGAGGTGGAGTGTCATGGTTAGGCACAATAATCAACTTAACAGTTGAGGATTTGAGCTCTAGGCACATTTGTAGAGAATTAGCAATTGAGTTAAGCCCAAAGAGAACCTGAAGGAAATTGTTTAGTTGATAGGGAAGGCCCAGACTATGCTGGGTGGGATTAGGCCCTGGAATAAACCACAGAGAGGTAGTTGAGAGAGTTGGCATCCTTTTGTACACTTGGCTAGAAATTCTGGTCTGGCAAGTAAGGATCATCCCTCTCTCAGCCATTACGAAGAGATGGTGACCAGTTCCCTCGGCCCTGGTATTGGTGCATGCTCTCCCGTCAAGCTGGACTCTCATAAGTAAATAAACTCCTTGTTCCTTTAAACTGTTTGATGGTCATTTATCAGCAACCATGCAGGTAGACTGCGATACCCTCAGTTTTCCATAGGGACACACAATACCCTCTGATACACACACACACACACACTAAATACACTAAATAAATAAATAAATAAATAAATAAATAAATAAATAAATAATTTAAAAAGTATGAAATCATTTATTTTTAGAAAAGAGTATGAATATGTGATGGTTAGAAGCTTAATCATGGTAATCCTGTTTTGAATGTTTTTTCTGCTTTTAAATGATATGAAGCTTTGTTCATTCAAAGCACCAACCTTCTCCTGCCCATTCTTTTTTTTCTCTTTTTTTTATTCAATTGTGCATGTGTGTGTGTGTGTGTGCGTGTGTGTATGTATGTGTGTTTATGTGTGTGTGTGTGTGTGTGTGTGTGTGTGTGTAGAACCACGGGCAAATTTGGGAACCACCATGGACTACCTCCACCTCCTCCTTGTTTTCTCTGCCCCTGGATTCACAGGCTCCTCCCTACCAGGACCAGAAACACAGGCTGCCTCCGCTTCCACCCGGCGTCTATACATGGGGTCTAGGATCCGAACTCAGGACCTTCCACCTGCAAGGCAGAGGCTTAACCCCTGAGCCACCTCTCCAGCTCCTCCTGCCCATTCTTTAGACTTCAAATTAAACAGCGTTGCCTTCATAATTTTTCCTCAGTCTCTCTTTCTTCATGCTCGTGGCTCCCTATATGTGCTTTTTTTGACATATGCTAGGATGGTTTTGAGATAACTGGGCAGTTATTACCCAGCTTTCTTCAAAATTCCACAAATTTCAAGAAAGGAGAAAATGGGGCTGGAGAGGTGGCTCAGGGGTTAAGCCTCCGCCTTGCAGGCGGAAGGTCCCGAGTTCGGATCCCAGATCCCACGTATAGACGCCAGGCAGAAGCGGGGGCGGCCTGCGCTTCTGGTCCTGGTAGGGCGGAGCCTGTGAATCCCGGGGCAGAAGGAGGTGGAGGCGTCCATGGTGGTTCGCGAATTCGTCCGTGGTTCTACATATACACAGACACACACAAAACACACACAGACACACACGCGCACACACATACACACGCACATGCGCACAGTTGAATAATAAATAATAATTAAAAAAAATTAAAAAAAAAAAAAAGAAAGGAGAAAATACTGACTGCTTGGCACACATTTAATTATAACGTCCCTGGCTGGGTCATTCAGGTAAATCGATCTAAAGTTCAGTTCAATAAACTTCCATTTTTGGAAGACACTATAAGAAGGCAAAAGCAAAAACAAAAAATTGAATTGGAACCCCCCCCTAGATTGAGGCAAGATGAAGGAGATTTGGCATGATGATGGTGATAGAAGCACTGAGAAGTTAGATATGCTTCATGGTCTGACCAAACATTGGTTAATGAATCTAAAAGGAGGTACCAACCAAGACAAGATTCATTACAGGGCATTTGGGCCTGGAAAAACTAAAGAGGTGAATGGCTATTGCTTAAACCAGAGAAAGCTAAAAAGGGGAACACTCACCAAAGATGTTTGAGTGGATTTTAATAGCACATGTTTTTTCGTAGGCCCAATAGATATCCAAGTCATTTAAATATGGAAAGAACTGATGCTGCAGTTACCTTTCCACTGATATGAGACAATATTCATACATAACATAATGGAGAAAGGGAGATTTATGTGGCTTACAGTTGCAGTGGGGAAACAGTCCATTATGCAGAAAAGGCGTGGCAGGCAACAGAAGCTGGGGGCCATTCAGGTCATAGCAATCAAAATAGAGGCAGAGAAAGTAAGCAGAGACTGCAAGTAGAGTCAAGCTGCAAACCTCAAGGTCGACTCTTGAGTCATCATTTTTTCTTGCAATGCTCTACCTACTAAAGGTGTCACAACCTTCCCACATGTTACCATCAGCTAAGGATTCAAACATGAGCCTGTGGCAGGCAAATTACAGTTGAACCATGACGCCAGCACTAAAGATAACAAAATCATATGTAAAGCCATAAGACAGGACGAGCTCATGAAAGAGGAGCAGGCCGAGGGAGAAGGACTGCGGCAGTCCCACTACAGGAGGTGATGTGGGATCAGAAAAAGAAGGAGAAGGCACTGAGGGAAGAGGAGTAGGCACAGGAAGCCTTCAAGGAAAAGCGAGTTACAAACCATGTGCAATAATAAGGAAACTAAGAATTTCTCATTTGGTTTTCCAGTGTGATGATCACTCAAAATCTTTTAGAGTGTACTGGGAACAAAAAAAAAAAAAAAAAGAGTATGATTTAAAAGTTCATTTAAAAGAGAACAATAAAACATCAGGGAAAATTTGATGAGATACCAAAATGATATTGTATTCATTCTCAGTGGTATAGTTGAGATCCAGCAACAGCCCACACTCAAGGGTAGCAAAGACGTAGAGGAGGTGGAACTCACACATGCTCCTGCTTGGATGGGATGTGTGAGCATTGCATCAAAGAACCGTTTGGCAGTTTCCTTAAAAATCAATATCCACTTCCTATAACACTGTTAGACAAGAGGAAAAATGTATGAACTCAAAAACTTGCACACAAACACTCAGAGAATTCTCTTTGAAATAGCCCACATCATAAGCCACTAAAACAGCCATCAAGAGAGGAATGGGTCTTCAGCCAGCACAGCACTCATAAAACAGAAGGCATCGGCACAGGAGATGAGAACAAGCTACTTGTTGTTACATCCAGAAAAGATGGTGTCATGCCTTAAGCATTCGCCCCACCAGCTCATGTATTTGAGCACTGTACCACATCTGGCGACATTGATTGGAGGGTCATGAAAACTTTAAGAGGCAAAGACATGCTGGAGTAACTTCATTTCTGGGGGTTTGGGCCTTGATGTTTGATAATACTCTCTCTCTCTCTCTCTCTCTCTCTCTCTCTCTCTCTCTCTCTCTCTCTCCTATATTTTACTATTGGGCTGCAAGGTAGCAGCCAACTTCCTGCTCCAGCAACTATGTTTTTGTCTGCCACCATGTATTTCCTACCATGATGTCCTCTGTCCCTTCTGGAACTGTAAGCTAAAATAATAAACCCTTTCCCCATTAAATTTTTTGGGCCAGAGCATTTTATCAAAGAAACAGAAGAATAGATGGAAAGGATGGATAAACAAAAAAGTGTTGTAGCATATAAGTTAGAATTCAAAATAATAATGACCCAGTGGAGAGTTAGGCGCACACAATAAAGGACTCTCTGGGAATTGGGGGGGAGACACTGGGGGAAGGGGAGGGGGGAGGGAGGGAACTGGTAAAAAATTTTAAAATGTATAATTAAATTTTTAATAAAAAAAAAAAAAAAAAATAATAATGACTATATAATTCAATGGACATGAACTCCCCAAACAAATCATACCGTATATAAATAGAATTCTTTGTGGATGGGGAACTAATTGATTAGGGAAGGAGCATAAAGAAACTTTCTGAAGTGATGAAAACATGTATTTTTTCTAGCAACTGAGTAGAAATTCTTATCAAAATTCATTAAAATGGACACTTCAGATTAGTACATTTCATTAATTGCTATTTAGATTTTTTTTTAAAAATCATAGGATTGGACATAGGAAATTCTGTACAATTCTGTATAGAAAGAAATTCTAGAATAAAGGTCAAAAACATTAAATAGTCTTTCCAGGTGTTCTTCTATTACTGATATTAAATACATGACCAAACAGTTTAGGGTTACAAGGAACTTATTTTTGTCATACAGCTTCTACTTAAAGTTCATCAATATAACAAAGGAGTTCATAATAACATTAGAAACTGAGAAAATTGACCACACTATACTCATGGAGTGAGCGGAAAGAAAGGCATACCTCTTATGTTTCAGTCTGCCAATACAAAAAATACTGAACCAATCCACTAAGATTTGGGTCTCCACACATCAATCAGATAATCTGGCACAGATTTCCTCAAAGGCTTGCCTTAACCAAATAACTCTGACCAGATGTACCCAAAGACTCATCCTTTACTTGTGAAGCTAATGTCTGTAACTAACTGGCACAGGAGTGAATGGAGGGACCTCTGTAGTTAAGAAAATTGCTCTATGATTTTAAGAGAGAAGTAGCATTGAATTTTCAAACTGATTCAAATGATTAAGTGAAGATAAAAGAAATAGATGGCTCTGCATTTGCTTGTAATACCTATTTTCCAAGTTGTTACTGGGGAAAATTAGATATGGAGCCTTCAACATAGTATCTAATTGGCAGTAAGGGCTTTGTACATTGTGACCAGTATTATACCTGTCAAACCATAATGATGCCAAGGAACACTGAAAGCAAGGGATTCTCTGTCTCCACTCCAAGTACAGTACGCAGAAAACCCTTCTGTGCTTGCTAGATTTGCTTTGTGCTTTCTCTGATAGCTCTTCACTATCGGCTGTTGTCCCTGCTAAGCCACTGACACTGTCCATGATGAGGTCGTCTGCCATTCTGTCAGTTAGTGTGAAATTTGTAATGCCCTCTGACCCTTATAATTTGCTATTTACAATCTGCATCAAGCTGAGGAAATAAGCTTCAGAATTATCAAACTCTTAGAACTGAATCTATCATGGGATACGTAAGCTAAGAGAAAAATCATATACCATAGCAGTTTTAACTGTTTCAAACACAGTTGGTCCTGTCTGTTCCTGCTTGATTTTAGATGTCCATTTAAATCTGGATTTTCACAGAGAAACCTTCTGTGCCCCTAAAGACCAAATTACCTATTGCTAAAGGTCAGACAAAATTATCAGCTACAGGTGAGGGTCCAGAAACTAAGCCCTATGGAAGGTATGCTGAAGTGAATATTGAAAGGTATGATGAAGTCATATAATTGTTACACACCAGGACAGAATGTGAAGATAAAGAACACATTCGAGAGTTAAAAAGTCTGTGTCTCCCACTTCTACCACCTCCTACTCTTACTCTCTGAAAATCTCTTCCAAAATATGAATTACTGGTCACTCATAAGACCTGAATATCTAATGACAAGGCCCCCTTCCCAATATAGTAATTGTAGCATATATCCCAAGAAAATGCATTTCCATCAGATTTTCTTAGGGTATGAATGTCTTCTGAATGACATGCATATAAAGTAGGAAGGTAACCACAGCTGTAAGTCATGAACCTGCAATAAGAATATTATTCTAGAATGAAATATATGAATGGCTTCTAACCCAATTCTTTTTTTCTCCCATGTTTTATTTTTTTCCTAATCATAAAAGCTCAATAGGTACCTCCATCTTCTCCCTCCAGACTCCCCTCCCCACCCATCCCCTTTCGCACTCTACCCACTTCCTTTCATTACCCTCTCTCCCTCCCCCTCTCCCAGTGCCTCCCCTTCCCTCCCTTCCATCCCCTGGAGCATCCTTTTGTGTGAATGCCAAACCTCCCTCTGAGTCTTCCACCCTAGTGAGGGCTCAGGACTCAGTGGCATAGCTCGGAGCCCCTTCTTGGTCTCCCCCTTAGTATGGGAACTCTATGACTGTTAATCCCTTGTCTCTAAGGATCCTACTGCCTGGAGCCTTCTCCCCTGTGATCCATGGTAGACTTTGGGGGGTTGAAGACATGTCAGCCATTGTGCAGGTCAGGCAAAGTCCAATCCTGGCTGCTGCAGCCCTAACTTGTGTGGAGTATCTTGCATATCATTGGTCCCTCCCCATCTTTAGGCTCTTACAATCTTGCTGTCCCCTCTTCCGCACCCTGAGCTTTAGGATGGGGAAAGATTTGGCTGGTCTGGTTCCAGGTGATTAATGTAGGGTCTTTGGTGTTCTGAATTATTCTAACCCAATACTTAATGGAGTATTATTCCCATGTGAAACTACATGAGCACAGCTTTTACTGTCTACACTTCTGTCGGCAGTCTGGAATTCCCTGTTTCCACCAGACTCACCTATTAATCCCTCCATATAGTGCTTTAGGGTTTCTCTAGTCCACAGCTACAAATTTGTTTCATGTTACTCCCACAAGTAAGCTCCAAAACCTATAAACCACATGGTCAGATTTAGCAAAACAATAACTTACTTTATCCTTAGTGCCAATTTCCATATCAGTTACATTTCTTATCACTGTGATCAAATATCTGACAGAAAAAACTTGAAGAGGAAGGATTTTCTCTAGTTGATGGTTCAGTGGACAAAGCCCATCATGGTGGGAAAGTTCTACAAGTGGGGACAATTCTTATTCTTAGTATCAGGAGCAAACAGGCTCTTGTCACCTCTTATTCAACCAGTAAGCAGAGAGCCCAGGAAGAAAGCAGAACCAACCTAGAATCTCCAACAACTAGGATTGGGTACCCTCCAGTTAGATATCATAACTTTGTGGCATTAACAGCTGGGAAACAAGTGTTCGATGTGTGACCTGCAATGGCCATTTAAACCATAACACCAAGTTTGCATCATATATGAACAACTTCAAATTCTACATGTTAAAGGCATGGAGCACTTAAAAATTCATGCAAACCATGCACTCAGGGTATCTGGTGTTTAATTCACTTAGTTAATTCCTTAGTGGGAGGCTTTTAAATAGCAGAGAATGTGCTAGGTGATGAAGATACATGATGAATGAATACGGTGATGTGTTTACCTTCATGTGGTTTCCAAACTATCAGAGAAAACAAGCAAGTAAAAGATGACGTACAATGTGGAGAGTAAGTGAACATACCACAACTGCACTACAATCCCAAGACAGTGAAAGCCAGATGGTGACACATAACTGGCATTCCCCAGGGGCTCTTACTTATCTCAATGGCCACTATTTATCAAACTGGCAAAGTTTAAGTGGCAGTTAAAGAAGTCTTACCCATGGAAACATCTATGAAATTGTAAAATAGCAACCCAAGGGAGATGCAGACACAAATAGATAGATAGGCAGCTGACAAGTATAATGAATCTAATGATCAGAAGCAAACCAATGATAGATGACCAGAATCAACCATGTCAAAAAACTTTTATTAAGTTTTTAAGCCAAGAACCTGTTGACTATAGATGTTGTTAAGTCCCCAGAATGAAGAGTTGGGTGACACTTAACAAATTTACACATCAACATTTCTTCAAAAGAACATGTGGCCTGTACAGTGGAGAAAGGAAAGTACTTAGACACACTAATAACTGTTAAACACAGAACTGTCATAGCCAGTTATAGCACCTAGACCCCTGGCTGAAGTAAAGATACAGTAATAAGTAGGTTTGTGTCGATGACCCCCCAGGATCTAGCATGGATCACAGGCAGTGGGGTCCTTAGAGGCAGGGGATTAACAGTTATGGTGGTGTTCCCATGCTGGCGGGGAGCCCAGGGAAGGGCTCTGGGCTATGCCACTGAGTCCTTAACACCTCACTAGGGTGGAGGACTCAGAGGGAGGTTTGGCATTTCATGCAAGAGGATGCTACAGGGGGTGAGGGAGTAGGGGGAGGCACTGGGAGGTGAAGATGGAGGGGGTGAGGAGAGGGGAAGAGGGAGAGTGCAGGGGGGACAGGGGCATGGAGGGAGGGGGAGGACCAAGGTATAATTGGGGGAAAAAATTTAAAAAAGAACTACTGTCAGTGGGTCTCTTAGATCTATGGACCTACCAAGTAGTTGCTTGTGACCTTTTGCATGCATAAGTAGGATCAGCATGCTTCAACAACTGTTGAAGGACAAATGGCTTTGATTATTTTCCTTTGACCAAGACAAGTCAAATTTCATCTTTAAGTAATAGGGCAGAAAACTATCATCATTAAAGGTTATGAGGGATTTATTCCATATCATATATTCCTTGCAGAAATGAGCTAGATGTTAAAGAAAACTGTATACTACTTCTAGCTCTATTATAAACCAGCCTCAATCACAGTGACTATAGCAGATGTAATTGACTCTGCTAAAACAAGTTATTAAAAACTCACATATATTGCATGTGACAATTAACCTGATAAATATATTGTTTTCAATCCTAAACACAGAAATAATTAAAAGCAATTTTTGCACAGAATATATAACATTAAACATTTAGAATTGTCCTAAAAATATGTTAAATCTTATTCCTCCAGTTATGAAGTAGTTCAAAATTAGGTGGAACATCTTGATGTCCCACAGAGATTCACAATAATCCATGCTGAGAGCTTTACATTGTTTTGGCCACAGGAGCAAGAGGTGACACACAGTAATGGCTTCAGGGGAGCATTTGTACTCTGGAAGTTGAGAAGGACTCTAAAACGATTCAGGATCTCTGTTCTATTCACAGAAATACATTATTTCCGAGTAAAATATTCTGTTCCAGTTAATCTTCTGTTGTTACAATAAAATACTCTGACCCAAGTCGCTTAAAGGAGAAAGAATTTATTATTTGACTTAAGGTTCCACAAGGGCTGGAGTCCATCTTGATGGGGAGTATACAGAAGGAGGCACGGTGACAGAGGCAGGAGGCTGACTCGTATTATAACAACCATCAGGAGACAGAAAGAATAAAAGAAAGGAAATGGAGCCAAGTTCTCAAACCTCGAGGTCCCCCACAAGGCCCCCCACTTCTTTCAGAAAGTCTCCAACTCCTAAATGTTCCATAAACTTTCCGAACAGTGCTATCAATTGGAGGCCAGGCCTTCAAAGTCATGAGCCAATGTGAGTCAATCTATACTCAAACCCACAACAGTACCAAATAATCTTGAAGTTTGTGGTCCCATAAGTATAGCTATATAAAGACATTCTCTTCGTCTTAAAGTGAATGATTGCCTCTTACCCCTTACCATGTCCCTACCATGAAGATAACTTTAGGTCCTGGTATCTATGCCAAACCTGCAAAGATATCTTTGATGTATATACAGAGCAATGTAAAATACTGCCAGGAGTTAATGAGGCCCAGAATAAGAAAGTGCTCCAAAGGAAACATATTCTTTCAGGCTCTCGGTCTCATCATTTTGACTGTGTTTTTAAGATCTTAGAAACATCAGAGATGGGAAAAGGTGGAATTCATAGTCCCAGTAAAAAAAAACAAAACAAAAATCCTCAGTGTTGTCTCCTGGGATATTAAATTAGAAGGTCGCCCTCTGCTGAAGAGAAATACAGACCATTTGAAAGTACCCACGAATGCTCACTGCCATGGTAGAACAAAGGTCTGGCCAGGGACCCCAACAATGATGTAAGTGGAATTCCCCATCATATAATTACATAATGCACCCATTTATGAGATGATTGGCACATCCGCCATGAGTTATGGGATGGAAACAGAACCTCTGAAAGGGGTTGAGGTAGGAGCAGTGACGTAAGCAACCTACAGGTTCCCCTTACTGAATCCTCCCACTCCCAGGCCAGTGCATCCTTCCCAGGTCACATCTACAGCTGTTGAAGAAAGAAAAGAAACCCAAGGCCTGGTTAACGAAAGGGTGATTTTGATAACTGGAAGAAAGGTGGAAAAAAAAAAAAAACAGGACAGCTCTACGGTAGTCTTCTTTAACAATGGCAAGAGGGAATCTCCATCGGTGAATATTTTAGCAGTGCAGCTGCTCATGTACTTTATGTATGAATAGAAGTGATACAGTATTAGAGAACATAAGAACTCCTGGGTAGATGACTTGGACAGAAGGTCAGGAAAGGAAGCAGAACGGGATGCTAGAGACAAAGAAGTCACGAGTAGAGACATATGAAAGAAAACAGAGGACTAAGCCTAAATTGCAAACATCTCTATATCACATTTTGACATCCTCCAAGGAACATCTGCCACAGAAGAGATGCTAAGTAGCTCAGTATGTGAAATATTTTGTTACAAAGATGAAGACTATGTGTGGATCAAGCAGCATGGACTCCTAATTACAAAAGCTGGTGTAGTTACCTTTGTGACTGAAGGCTCAAACTGAAAGATACCATATTGCTTACTTTATCATTGCTGTGATAAAATACTTAGGAGAATGGACTTAATGGAGGAAGGATTTATTCTGGCATAAAGGCCATCTCAGCTAGAAAACATGAGGAAATCAGTTGATAGAGTATTGGGGACCCGATCCTGGGCCACTGTAGCCCTATAGCCACACCCTAAATCCCATATGTCTACTAGCAGAGCCTCATGTTTCAAAGATCTCACAACTTCCCAGAATGAAACCATTCAAGCTGGCAATGAAATCATTCAAACACACGAGTTTCTAGGGAAACATCTCACACTGAAAATACAACATAGACTGAGACTGAACCCTTAATATGGAACCATTTCTCCAAGATATACCATCTAGTATCATCTAGATAACGAGTAGCATGTATAAATCCCCAGAGGGCTATCCATCTTAAGAGGTATGCTTACCCTCAGGCAGCACCAAATCAGAGGAGTGAGCCCATTTAGGACCTGCTTCAGCTTTGTCCACAATACAATAAGCACATGTACCTAGGACCCAGAGCTCCTATCACATGCCACAATGTCTAGAAACAGCCAATCTCACAGAATGGTAGAAAAACCTACTGAAAGTCAGCTGTTGCTCCAGCTCAGAGGGCACACTTCTGAGAGGAAGTTGGCAGGCCATTCCAACACCTGTTTGTATAAATGAAGGATTTATTGGAACACAGCATTTTTATATCTTCTGCATAGTGTCTACAACTGATTTGGTATCACAGTGGCAGTACTATGTTATTGTCAGAGAACCCTCATGGTCCACAAATCTAAACTACTATGCAATGTGCAATGTGCACCTAATGGGAAGAAGATACCTTTTTAGGAACCAACAGAGGTCTCACCAGCATATGCAGTAACTGAGCGACTTTTCACTTTGTGTCTCAAAAATTCTGATCCTGGCAGAGTTGATAGTAAATCTGGATCCTCAAAATCCAGTGCACACTTTCAGAAGACACAGAAAGAGTCCTGTGGATTATAATGTACAGCATCATCATGGGCAAAAGTGTGTCTGAGTGGAACATGGAGTGGAACGTAGCCAAGAAAGAAAAAAAAGTATAATTTTTAGTTATTCCTGTGGAGAGTGACCAGCTG
Source organism: Typhlomys cinereus (assembly GCA_023101885.1). NCBI lineage: Eukaryota > Metazoa > Chordata > Mammalia > Rodentia > Platacanthomyidae > Typhlomys > Typhlomys cinereus. Next base: position 4,180,738 of record JALPQD010000099.1, on the reverse strand, counting down.
TCTATTGTAAGAAATGCAGTCAAAAGTGCCTTTCAAATAATTTTTTTAAAAAGTGCCTTTCCATCTGCTTCGATTCTAGTTCCTTGGGTGGAATTATCCAAGGTTTACTTCACACAACAATCCACATCCAGTACCTGAGCGAGCAGAATGCATGAAGTCAGGCCAAAATGGTGAGATATAACTAGCAGCATGCTTGAGCCAGTTAATACCATCTTGTCAAATCCAATGAGTGCCTGTATTTCCAGTTTCCTGCCTACTGACATCAGTTCGGTAGCTTAAACTCAGCCTTGGTTGGAGTGCATTCACAATGAGATGCAAATTGTTGCTAAATATTCATCACTACAACACTCAGGGCAGGAACCATTTTATAACCCACTGCCAAGTTCACAGAGGCTTTACAGAGACATCATGGTTTTCCTGTTTCCAGTGTTATATCTTTTCCCTTCCTTTCACAGATAAACATGCACATACACCATTGCAAAGCTCCTTCTAGACTTTTCTTTGAGAACACGTGTTAGTACCTTGTATATTTTCTTTGACTTCTTCACTTCGAACACTTTCATCATATATCCCTACCCATCATTTTGAATGTGATCTCCAGCAGTCTTATGCTTCCTAGACTATCCTGCTCAATGAACATTCTGACTCCCACTCCACCTTGTAACATAATGATTATGGCATACATGATATGAAAGAATCTTGGCATACATGCAATACTTATTTTTAAAATGTTATATTTAGTTTAAATAGCACTATACACAGTAATGGATTGTGCCAGATGTTTGAATGCCCCTACTGTAGAAATTTAATTTTCTATAGCCTACAAATAGCAAATTTAATAATACAAAATCCTTAGTTCTTTCTGATAAGCACATAGTTAGAAACAAAAATACAGTGGGACAAAATATCAAAAAAAGAACACCACTATATGAATGAAAGTGTAAAGTCTACTCAATCTTCTCAGTATGCAAAAATTGTTGCAATAAGACTTTCTGGACTGAATTTCAAAATATTATATAATCACTCATCTAACATGCAAGCTATTCAATTGAAAAAAATCAAAATTCTCAATTATCCATAAGTCTCAAAAAGTAACTTCTATCATAAAGGCAACCACTAAATATAAATATTAGAAACAAGGTCTGCTCTAGAAATTCTCAATGAACTGAGGAGAAAATAATGGGGTCAAGACTCTAGGTAACAAACCTGACATAGATATCTTCTAGATCCTCCTAGATGGTCACACAAGCGCGCGCGCGCACACACACACACACACACACACACACACACACACACACACACATCATTGCAAGAATTTCTTCTAGATTTCTCTCCAAGAGCATGCATTGTCATCACTCTGCATATTTTCTTTGCCTTCCTTTTTTGGAATACTTTTACCATAGTTTCCAATCCATTATTTTAAACATGATATCCAGTTTCACACTGAATTTTTAGATTGACCTGCCCCATGAAATAAACTATTCTTCTCTGAAACCTATTCCCAAAACCTTTATATCTAGTTTCAAAAACCACAACCTTGAAGGCATGGAAGCCCTCCTCCATTTGTCCTTTCCATCGTGAACTTCCACTGGTCACCAGTTCAGGCAGTGGCTCTCAATGGTTTGGGGAACAGGAAAGAGGGCGTTATTCCCAGAACAAGAGAGTAAGTTATATTTTCTCCACAAATCGTTTGATTTTACTCATCAAAATTCCAGTTAGGCAGGTTCTTGTGACAAAAGCTGTCACAGTGAAGATCAGAACACATTTTCCAAAGGACTGTTCCCAGCAGGAGAGGCCACGTGTCAGAGCACAGCATTTGAAGATGCAGCTGAGAGCTGGAGAAAAGTGAGCAGAGAAGCTCAATGATGGTGACATGGGGTAGATGGAAGCATGAGGAATAAAACTTTTGCAGAAAAAAACGTGCTCAAAAAAAAGTTAAAGTAGTGTCTGTAGTATGCCCTGCTCTGCACATTGGTGGAGACCTGAAGTAATGATTTCTCTATTCATCAAAGTTTCCGGAAGCAATTTACTCTTTGCTAATGTTGCATTGCTACAAGGCAGAGCCATGAGACAGTTTTTATAAGTCCTGAGGCAGCCTGGTATCTTAGATTATTCCGTTGTTATTAATACCTTAAAGCTAGATTAGCTGCAAATGAAATTGAGTAAGTGGATATTCAAACTACATGTATCAGGGAGCTTTGTAAGTTCAAGTTACTGTGCTTCTAAGTTTCTTTTATAAAATATTTCATTTATTTAGGGAGAGAGAGAAAAAAGAAAGAGAGAGAATACCAGAGTGCAAGTGTGGAGATCAAAGGTCAACTTTCAGAAGTTTGTTCTCTCCTTCCATCACGTGGACTCTAGGGTCAAACTCAAGTTGCTACGTTTACACACAGGTGTCTACCCACTGAGCCATCTTGCCAGATCTATCAGAGAGATTTCTCACCCTAACCTCCTGTTACCTCACGATTACCTTGAAACAAATCTCAGAAGTCATTTAACCAGAGAATATTTAGTTGTGTATCTCTGAAAAGAAAAGGTATCTTCAGTAGCTTTACTGGCCAACTCCTCCTGACAGAGGACTAAAAGTCCACCTGAGAGCTGACCTTTTACAAGGCAGGTGTCTTTCTGTGGATTGGTAAACATAACACAGCATGTTCCTAACTGTTAGGAGAGTACTCACCTGAGAAATCCATGTTGGTGTCTGATGGAAAGGAGGCGCCTCTGTGGCTTTTGTGAATGGCCAGAACACATCAGCATGAGCAATGATGGAATTCAGGAAACTGAACCAAACAGGGGCCATGAGACACCACATGAGCAGAACCCATCCAGGCCAGTGGGCACAGAGTTACCACTATCACTCTGATTTCCTTAAGATAAAAACCACATTGACCTCTGCCCAGCACAAATGTTGAAGCCGTAGAAGGGGTGTAAAAGCAAGAATTGTTTTTTGAATGAGTGGTTCAATATTAGATACACTTTTTTATTATTATTATTTATCAATTGTGCGTGTATGTGTGTGTGCGTGTGTGTATGTATGTGTGTGTATGTATGTGTGTGTATGTATGTGTGTGTATGTATGTGTGTATATGTATGTGTGTGTAGAACCACGGACGAATTCGGGAACCACCACGGACGCCTCCACCTCCTCCTTGTTTATTCTGTCCCGGGATTCACAGGCTCCACCCTACCAGGACCTGAAACGCAGGCCGCCCCGGCTTCCGCCCGGCATCTATACGTGGGGTCTAGGATCCGAACTCAGGACCTTCCACCTGCAAGGCAGAGGCTTAACCCCTGAGCCACCTCTCCAGTCCCTAGATACACTTTTTAGCAAAGAGCCATTTAAGAGTCATGTCCTTCATCCTACATAGTAGTCAACGAAGGTGGTGAAGTCTCAGGAAATCGAGGCCCACACTTCTTTTGATAAAAGGAGCTAGGTCAAAAGAATGAAGTATAATTTTAAGAGATTGGAGCTGAGCTGAAGTGTAACTCAGCAATTTGCAAATTCTTGGTGAGGCCATCAAAGATCACAAGAACTCTATGATCTGAGAATGTCGTTTAAAGAAGCTATGCTAATTGTTTCTTTCAATTCTTTGGATTCTTGTTTGTTTGGTTGGGTTATTTGTTTTTTTTTACACACACAATCTGAGACAGATGAAGTGGTTCTATGGGCAAAGATGCTTGAGTGCAAACCTGGCAAAAGGAGCTACGTACCAATAAGCCACACAGCGGAAGGAGAGAACACTTCGGTAAGTTGTCCTCTATCTTCTGCATGCATCCCATGGTCTGCCCTTCTTTCACCACAAAAGAAACCATGTTTAAGAAGACTAAACCACAGTCTAAAATCCTAGCAAGTGAACTGATTTCTATGCAATGTCTGTTCTCGCCCTCTCTGACACTTCACCCACATACTGATATGAATATCAGAACACACGGACCTATCTGCTCTTCCCTCTTGCTCAATGAAGGATCCTTAACAGTGTCCAGGGCCAGCATCTTCAAGCGTAGATAAGCTATGAGTCTGGATTTATTCTTCTCCTTCCATATAGACCCATCCGTGTAATGTCCATGGATAAGAATCCAGCTTCACAAACCCCCTGCCTGGACCTGTGTTGCTGACTCTCCATTTCCTTTGAAAGAGGTTTACTCAAAGAAAACTCCCAATGAGAGCTCCGGAACATGTGACCCAATAACCTGGGGTGGGGAGGGGTCTCACCGACTCATCATTCCAGTTTACAGTCCATCGTTGTGGGGAACTTACAGCAGCACGAGCATTTGGTTCCATCGTAGCCATATACAACACGAGTAGCAGGCAGTGAATGAATGACCGCTTCCTTGTCAGCACGTACGCAGTTTTGTAGGCTCTTATTAGAGAGCGAGGCTTCCTACCATGGGCTGGGTCTTTCCATTCAATTATGCCATCAAGACCATCCCTCACAGGCAGGCCAGAGTCAATATTAATCTGGAGAGTCCCTTTCTGGTGGTCTAGAAGCCTGTCTCCAGCACATGAGGTTGAGAAGTGCTACTAACCATCACTGTGACTATTAAACACACAGCATGGCAAAAACAGAGTCCATGGTTGAACCTTTACCTCTCCATGCTACAAAGAGCAGAGATGCTTTTCCTTGGTGAAGGAATCCATCTGCTTGGTGATCTCTCTTAACTGTGCTGTACACTTCGGCCAAGCATCACCACTTGATATGTGTTTAATACTCACAGTTCCCTGAAGTGTTTTGGAGGAAAGACACGACAAAAGTTTAAATTCTCACGATTGCTTGCAATATAGCTTGCGACACTCTACTTTATGGGTACAATCATAAAATTATAGATTTCCCCAATATCCAGGTAAAAATACAAAGTATTCCTTACTACACATAAATCAAACATGGATCAGATTTTAAAATTTGGGCAAATGTTTGCTTTATTGTTGTTTTTAGATTGTGTCTCTCTATTTTTTCTTTTATGCACTACTTTTATTGTATAATGCAAAAAAGTAGTCCCACAGTGATTAATCATGGTCTTACTATTGCAAATATAAAAGAACCTCCTTCAGTCCCCTCCATTGCAAAAGAAGCAACTGAATAAAAAGGATTCATAGCATATAAGGAAATCACCATGATGGAAATATAAAGACCTGTTCCTAAGTCACATTAAGAAAAGGGCCCTGGATAGGGGTGATTAGTTGTGGGTTACCATGTAGATCTATAGAGTTTTCGGTCCAGAGCTTAGGTATTAACAGGAAACTTACAATGCATTGCAGGAACTATTTCTAGAAGTAAACAGATAAAGCATAAAAAGAAATTGAACTTAAATTAATTATGTATTTGAATTTCAACATTTCCAGGGGAGAAAAATGTCAACATTTGATAGACAGCCAAGAAAAACTGACCTCAGGAGCTGCCTTGAAATGCGCTCAGGGAAGCGCATCACAAAGAGGCGAGGCCAGGCTTAGGTTTAATCAAAACCAGATAATGATTTAGCAGACACTAGAGTAGGTATTCTTTCTTTCAGTGGAAAAACCTCTGAGATGCGTGTTTTGATTGATCTTTCCCTTCTGTTATGCCAACTCTGCATTTGAATTCCTGTTGGTCTGCAGCCAAAATATGCCAATCCACTGTCTTTCTATTGTCCCATCATAGACAAAAGTCATAAGCATCTCTTGCTTATCCAACAGTGATTGTCCGTCCTCTGCTCTAATCTTTGGGAAACTATACTTCCCTGCACCCATCACAATGACTTGTCTTGAAGGATCTAGCTTAAAGTCACCATCCCAAAGACAATTTTATTGAGCATGCAATACACTCTCAATCACTTTCAGCCATACAATCATGCTTCAAAAATGTGACAATCTGAAATATTTTCATGTATTTCCTCTATCCTTTAAAAAACTCTATTTTTTTTATTCATTAACAATGTCATACATGAAATTTTTTTATAATTTTCTCCTGTTATAACACATGTCCATCCCCCCCCCCCTTTCCTGTATAAACCCTCCTCCCAATCAGTCTCTGCCCTACTTTCTTTTTTTCATCTGGGTTCATCTGGGTTGCTTGTTCTGGCATGTGCATGAGGACTTGCTAAATCATCAATGGGTGTGCCATTGAGGGAGGATCTACCCTTTCCCTGTCCTGCATTAGCCTTTAATAATCTTTTGGGGAGATGTGGTACCTCGCAAGAATTTTCCCTTTCATGGTGAAATGTTGATAGGACAAATCTTGTGCAAGTCCTATGGAAATACATACAGATGCCACGAGTTCATGGATGCAACAGCCCTGCCTTGCGAAGATAGTGTCTTGTAGTGCCCTCCCACCCTCTTACTCTTACATCCTCACTACCCCGTCTTCTACAATGTTCCTTGACCCTTAGGGTAGAGGAATATAATCTCATTCTCTCAAAATAATTCCGTGTTTATTTCCTTAATTCTGTCTTTCCTACAAAAAATATTGTCTTCATAAGGTCATTCACAGACTCTTCCTTTAAGGGTTTTGTTTTTGTTCTATTTTCCTACACATTTCTAATCTCTTCTGAATTCTCAACCTCTGGCATAGGATGACCCTCAGAGAATAATGCACTCATGGAAAGGAAAAGGGCTTGCAGGATCATGTGGTGAAACTGGCTTTTTTTTTTTTCAATGTCCAAGAAGGACCTGGCCTTCAAACAAATGAGGTCTTTGGTCTCATTGAAAAATGCAAACTTTTTGTTTCTTTGTTATAGAAACCAATCATTGCTGAGTTTGAGACCATAACAGTTCTTAGTTTAATTGGGTAGAATTGGAACAGATGTTATATGTAAGTTAGGGTTCTGGGTCAATTACCTCTCTTTTATTACAGTGACCAAACACCTGCTAAGAAGCAGTTTAGGGAGGAAAGAGTTCATTGGGATCATAGTTTGAAGGCATCATGGAGGGGAAGGCATGGTAGCTGGTGGGGAAGACATGGTGGCAGGGGTGTGCAGATGGGATCTCTATCCCCCCTATATTCTGGCAGAACAGTAAGCAGAGAGTACATAGAAAAAGGAGCCAGGTTTAAAACGTTTCAAAATACACGAGCATCTGGGGATGTTTCACATTCAAACCAAAGCATATCTATTAATAACAAGCAGTTGCGGGGCCACAGGTAGGGAGAAAAGTGTAGAATGGCAAAAGAACAAGGATCAATAGCATGCTTATCTACCCCCCACGCTCTAGTGATGCACTACTTTTATCTATTAATGTAACTGCCCAATCATTGTCCTTCACAGAGTATCACCACTACAGACAAGAATGTGTTGTATTCATTTCTGTTTTCCTACAATACTACCACCTGCTTTAATAAATGGACTAAAAAAGGATCCATTGAGGAAATGTGGTTTTGTTTTTATTATTTGTTAATGCATGTTAATAGTGCAAGTAAGGGGCTTCACTGTGGCATTCCAGTGCCCTGGCATGCTATCCACCATCCTGTTGATTTTCTTTTGCCCCACCCCTTTAACATCTTCTTCCTCTTCTCTAGTTATATGTCCTCAATTCTGACTTATTTGGCAGAATTATTTTAAGATTCAACACTGTTGTTCCATGTATTTCCCTTATTTGTAAGTTTCATAGTTAAGCACAGGTGTCAACTTGACAATTGAGGGTTTGAGCTCTGGGCACATTTGTAGAGAATTAGTGGTTGAGTTAAGCCCAGAGCAAACCTGCAGGAAATTGTCTAGCTGATGGGGAAGACCCAGCCCATGATGGGTGGGACTAGGCCCTGAAATAAAATGCAGAGAGCTGATTGAGGAAGTTGGTATCCTTGTGTACACTCAGCCAAACATGCTAGTCTGTCAAGTAAGGATCATCCCTCTCTTGGCCATTATGTAGAGATGGTGTGGCCAGTTTCCTCGGCTCTTCTGTCAAACTGGACTGAGAACTGTAATCAGACAGTCATAAGAGAAAATAAACCCCTTGTTCCTTAAGCCATTTGATGGTGATTTATCAGCAACCATGCAGGCGAACTGCAAGAGAATGGGTCAATTTTGTGAATTATACAAAAATGACTTGATGGCCAACTATAAAGTTTCTAGTTTAAAGATCATATAAGTAAAATTTTTCAGAAAATATGTATACAACTTTATGTTCGCATTTCTCACTTCTTTCAAGTAAATATTTATATAGAAATGAAATGGTTGTTTTTTTTTTATTCAACTGCGCATGTGCGTGTGTGTGTGTGTGTGTGTGTGTGTGTGTGTGTGTCTGTGTGTGTAAAACCACGGACGAATCGGGAACCACCATGGCCGCCTCCACCTCCTTCTGCCCTGGGATTCACAGGCTCCGCCCTACCAGGACCAGAAGTGCAGGTCGCCCCCGCTTCCGCCTGGCGTCTATACGTGGGATCTAGGATATGAACTCAGGACCTTCCGCCTGCAAGGCGGAGGCTTAACCCCTGAGCCACCTTTCCAGCCCCGAAATGGTTGGTTTTTCAGAACATTTTTTACTTCTGCTTTTTTTCTTTTTTGAGTTTAATTGCTTTTCCACATCTTCTTTGCTTCTGGAATAAAACATTTGTAAACTTGTCAAAGAGCAACTAAGAATTACCCATACTCATGCAGGATGTATTTGCAACTTTTAGTGGATACTTTCAGCCACAAATAGTACCAGTTCTATATGTATGTTATTTCTGTTTCCCAAATGAATATGAATGTGAATATATGTATGGTGAAAGTTACAAATTAGGAATAACAAGAAATCATCCATGATAATGGTAAACTGGACGAATTACAGGTATTATGAGGAAAACTATGTGCATGTGGAACTACATTCTCAAAACATCTTACAATACAGCATTCAGCCTCATTTTGACAAAGTGAAGTAGTATGGTGGGCGACTTAAACATTGTGACATACCATTAGGCTTTTATTGACCTTCCAATCATACTTCTGAAAAAGTATTTCTTGCTTTGAGTGATCCTGACTCATGAGCCAAGAGAACGTCTGTGGCTATATGTTAGGAGCAGATTGTGAAGATGTGAAGGATAAGTAATGAAAAGATCCTTGGCCAAAACTGTTTGGAAAAACATTACAATGGAAAGTTGTTGTCTCTTTCCTGTTAACTGTCAAAGTATTACTGCAGCTGCATAATCCTTTCATGATCATATAGCTTCCTACAATGCTGCTTTCCAGGCACAGACTATATTCTTTATTCTCTCCTTTCATGCCTATGCATTTCAAAACATGTCATGAGGTTTGGGTAATGCTCCACATTGCTAGTTAGGCTTCATTTTCTTCTTTGTCTTTTTCTTGCTCTTGAGATAATCAAGCACAATCTTGAAATCCCCTCTTTGTGAACAGCTCAGTGGCCTTCAGCATGCTTTTCCACTTCTTCACTGAACATATGGGTGACTCCTTCTCCACCTACCTGTCTTGCTGTGCAAATGGTTTTCTGTCCTTCTCCATTAATCCCAAAGAAGCTATGGAATTCATTCATGATTTCACACCATAAGTTCTTGCAGCAGGCATCTACAGTTTCTGTTTTGAATGCATCTGTTGCAGCTTGATGAATGTTATCACATCCACAATTGTGAAAAGAGTTCCAGCTCTGTGCTATTCCCAGATTCAGATCTACATCCATTATGAATCATAAGTGATCAAATGCCAGGCAGGTATGTGAGACTTTGAGATACCAACAAGGCTCTGGTGAACGGACTTCAGGTGCACCTGGGGGATAAAAAGACAAACTCAACATTTCCATCCACACAGCAAATAGATTCAGGATGGCCAGGTGTCTTGTCCATTATTAATAGGTCTTTAAGTTCCAATCTTTCCTCTTCCAAATAGTTCTTCATTTCTAGGATAAAGCATTGACTGAGCCATTCCAAGAACGGGGTGACTGTTATCCATGCTTTTTGGTTATTCTGTCAGAACAAGAGCAAATGAGTTTCAGTCTTTTCAAACAGATGCACGATACACCTGCCCACAGTGCCTGACTTGACCTCATGCCCTGCAACTTTGCACCAGATGCGATCTGTGATTTCTTCCATGTCTTGTGTCTTGATGTCACTTTTATACCTTGAACATATCAGTTTTATTGGGCGGCTTCAATCAGTAGAGCCAGGTTTTATGGCAATTGAAGACAGTATCTTTTCTTAGGATACCATTCTTTCTCATTCATCAATGTATTTAGCACTGCCAGAAATATGTCAAAAAGGGACCCACGAGATAGCTCATTGGTTAAAGCTACCCGATTGCAAAGCTCAATCCCCGTAAGCCCACATGGTAGAAGAAAAGGGAGGGTGAAGGGAGTGAGAGGGATTGAAGAAGGGATGAGAAGAGGGATGAGAAGAGGGATGGGTGGGAGGGGAGATGGAGGGAAGCAGGGATGAGTACTCAATATGCTTGTAAAACTAGAAAATACAATAAATGTAAAAAAGAACTGACTTTCAAAAGATAATTATCCTCTGATCTTTACTATGTTCCATGTCATGCATGTGTCTCCTCTCTCTCTCTCTTTCTCTCTCTCTCTTCCCCATCTCACACACACACACACACACACACACACACACACACAGAGCGAGGCCACACAATACTGGCAGTTTCTTCATTGGCAGTCATGGTGTCTCCAGTAAGTTCTATATTGTTCAGGCCACATTTCTTCCTACATCTATAGTTCCACACTATAGTAAATACAACTTCTTGTCACTCAGAGGACAGGCCCTCATATCTTGGCATAGTCTCAGTGCTTCCTGTTGCCATATGTTATCATCAGTTAAAATAAAAAAGCCTCTCTTCATTTCCTCTACCCACAACATTAATGAATTTCTAATCTTAACTAAGCAAATACAACATGTCTAACTTTTGCCTATTTGGGTGTATAGGGAAGCACACAAATTTATTAAATTTACCACTTCATATATAGTGGATTAATCCCTTGATCACAGTAATATCAATATATTTCCCCTCTTTCCTAATTTATTTAACAAATACAGCAAGTACTTCAAAGTGTATGGCTTACTTAAGAACATCTGAATTGCCAGCATCATTTAGTCTCAAGGTTTAAGCATGAGATATTTTTTAAACAAAGATGTAGGTTACTGGAACATTTATCCTGATAACCAAGAATTGACTAGCCTGAGTATCATATACAACATGAAGACACTGAACGAAGGGGTGATGCACATTCTACCAACAGTCAGAAATTTGCAAATTTCTTAACCATTTCTCAGAGTTGTATACACTGTTAGTTATTCATTATTTCTGGAATTTTCCTTTCAACATACAACTAAGAGGTTGCTACCACATATGTGTTTTACATATTGCAGCATACAGATTGACACATAATTTATTGCTTCACATACAAAGTACAGTGTCATTTGTTTAATTTTTCAGATTATAAGAGCAAAGGCATTATTTATTGACTTTTCTCGTTGCAGTGATAAAACACTTGACAAACCACCTTAAGGAAAGATTGGTTTGGGCTCACAGTTTAAGGTGCAGTCCATCATGGCGGAAGGCAGCGAGGCCAGTGCATGAGGACATGTTGTTTCTGAAGTCAGGAAGCAGAGAGACGCATGCTGACTCTCCAGTCTCTCTCTCCTTTTTCTTTAGTCCAAGACCTAAGACCACAGACCCCTGGATGGTGCCAGTCACATTCAGGGAGGATTTTCTTTCCTCAGTTAAACTGCTCTATGAAAAAACCTCACAGACACAGCCAGAAAGAGGTATCCGAGGTGGTTCTTAAATCCAATGAAACTCACAACAAAGATTAACCATCATAGGCCCTGATGTATTTATTCCATGTTGTGGCTCTTTCCAGTTTTCATTTCTTGTGTTGACTCACACTGTCATCTGGTATCATTTTGCTCTTTGCCATCAGCTTCCTTTAACATTCCTGGAATGATAGATTTGCTAATACCTTCAACTGCCATCTGTGGGGAAAAGCATTTTACCTTCATATTTGAATGTTTCTATAGAAGATAGAATCTTGAAGGGCATCCTTAAACTTCATTGCTTGAACATATTGTTTCATTATTTTTCATGTGATTACATACTTACCGAAGTTTGCAAACTTTCAGCCATGACTTTTTGAAATATTTTACCCCACTACACACTGTTTTGAGAGCTCAATTTGTAGGCATATTAAGTCTCTAACAGCTTTCTCACAGTTCACCAATGTTCTTTTCATTGTATTTTTAATGCCTTCACTTAATTTGGGGATATTTCTCTTAGTTATTGTACTCTCTGATGTTTGCTTTGCTATAAAAAACTTATTAAGCTAGATATGTGTGGTACGTATGTGATACATATGTAACATGTGAAAGGTACATATAAGCAAACTTGTTCATGCAAGAATTTGGATTCAGGAATTTTTTCATGTCTTCCAAGTGTCTAATTAAGATTTTAAATATAGAAGAGGTTACTATTGTGATTGTTTCAATATTTGCTCTGTAATAATTCTCACATTTGGTCAGCTTGGCATTTTTTACAAACTTTATTATGAGCCCAAGTCTTTCATTCTTTTAAATTATCCTCAATGTCTTACTATGTATTAGAGGCTTACAAACAGCACAGTTCTGAAGGCTGGGAAGTCTGGCATCAAAATGCCAGCAGATTTGATCGAAGGAAATGTCTCTCTTGCCTGTATTCTACCCTGATGAACATGGCAAGGCAGTCACTGTACTTCTTTAAAGAATTCACTAACCCTATCAACAAGGGCTCAGCCCTCAACCAGGTGGGGCTCCATGCCCCCTCCCCCATACAATCACTTTAGGACTTCAAACTTCAACATAAGAGTTTTGGGGACGTGCAAATATCCGGACCCTAAGTGATATATGATAGCTTTTTCTTGGAGGACACATGCCATGTATTTTACCTCATCAGTGCCAGATATTTTTGTTTTCCATGAATATTCTTAAGTTTTATGAGAGAGTTTAAGAGGTCTTTCTTTTAAGGTTCCTTAAACAATACCTAAGAGTAATGACTTTGCACTAGAAGAACAATATTTTCTTTTCTATCCAGTGCTTCTGAATTCATGGATTTGTAGACTTCTGTGAGAACTAGTCACTTGTTGTCGAATCCCCGCCAGGCCAGCCGGGGAAAGGAGCGGGAAACGGCGGGACCTCGGGGCTCCAGGCGAGGGGGCGAGCCTGCGACAGGGTCACCACCCAGACCCCGGGAATCAGGTGATAAGCAAGCAGTGGAGGAGTTGCCGCAGATTCAGCTTTATTCACCAAGTGTTTGGGCTTATATAGGGTCGGGGTCCAATCAGGTGTTGCCATCCCTCCACTGGGGGGGCGGGGCCGGGGGACAGCCACCAATCATTTAACTGTTTACTAGGCGTCCATTGCAGGAACAGGTTAGACGGCCGCTTCTCATTGGTTGTTCATCCCTCTGCCTGCATGGTTCTCTATTGGGACACATCTGGGGCGTGTCTGTATGTGTCCAGGCTTGTCCATAGCCGAGAGCCGGTGCTAGGGCCTCCCTGAATCGCTGGTGCCACAGTCACTGACTGTAATTCACGCAGCTGCTGTTCTTCGAATTGTTGAGTGACTTGCTTTATTTTGGTGTGCTTGAAACTTTCCAGACAATGCAGTCAAATTTGATTCATTTTTATAATGTTTTTGTTTTGGTTTGTTTGGAATATTGTACCATGCACAAGTTTGACCACTGGCTTCTGTGCAGATTAAAAATTCTGCCACGCACATTCAAAAGGCTATATTTTCACGTTTTTCCTTCCATAGGGAAAGTACACTCTCTGCATCTTTTGCTAATTAGCAGAAGTCTTCCATGAAGTCTTTCCCCTTCTGCCCCTGGCTAAGCACATTTCTGTTTCTTCAATATCCCATTGTCCTTTTCCTGTCATTTCCATCAATCAAGAATAAAGCGTATGGTATGGTAGGACTCTTACCTCTTAATCTGCTGTCTTACTCCACCAAGCACACATGAGGCCAGAAGCTGCATCTCAATCACCTTTGACTAAGTGTCAGTACCCTTGTAAACAACTGCATGTCCTCGTTTTCTTCATACCAAAATCATCCCATCTGATAGATGTGAGGTTTATACCTCACCCCCTCATAAGTCTAATTTCTCTTGCAGCTGCAATTACCAGCCAATATAGTCATATAGTTGAAAAACGAGTCACCTTTATCACATCTGTCATTGCTCAAGCCACTCGCTTCATGTCACATGTCCAACCCTCACTTTTCATCAGAATTCTCAACCCTTGAGCTAAGAAATTGAAATTTCACAAGAATTCTCATTACATGCATATTTTTAAATAGCCACAAGAATGAATTTGTTAACAGCCAATTGTTCTAAAATCTGGTCATCTTTCTGGCTGGAAATGTTTTGTGAAGAGTTGGCGATACAGCTCAGTGATATAAGCCGACTGCTCGTAAAATCTGGTGAGTTAGGTTCTATCTCCAGAAGCCTGCATTGTAAAAGGAGAGAACTGATTTCTGAAAGTTGTCCTCTGACCTCCAATCAAGCACCAAGGCAAGATGTATGTACCTTCTCTCTGTCTTTATGTGTATTTCTCTTGCAAATAAATAAATAAATTCATTCATTACTAAATAACGGGTACATTTTACAACATTTGATTTCTAGGATAAATTGGAAGATTTATAATGGAATCCAAATAGTAAAAGGACTCAAGATTTGGAGGAATATCTTAGAATTCTACAATTAATGCAGGCACACTTGTTTTCTATCTACAATGGTGAATGTACATAGTGAACATATGTGTTTTTTGAAGGATAGAAACAGCTGAATGGCATTTGAAGAAATGATCCTACCAAGAATTAATGAATTATTCAATGAAGTCACCTTCCATTTATTTATTTATGTACTCATTCATTCATTCATTCATTTATTTATTTTGTTCCTCCATTTTCCAGGACTCACATCCCATAATTTGGTTGTAATAAAATGTGACTGCTGGGGAAATGTTCACAGAGTTGGCATTCATTTGCATGCGGCTGCCACCTCAACCCAGGGCGGTTCTCTCCTGCTTCCTGGTTCTCCTGCCTCCCACCCCACCCCCTCCCCAGCAGAGCATTGATGAGATGTGACAACACAAAACACAAGTGCATTTCCTGGAGATTTACCAACATCCAGAAGCAAAGCTCCAAGGAAAAGGAACAATAGAAGAAAGGAATTGTGGAGGGAAGAAAGTTTCTAAGCCCATCATTTGCAAATGTCACATCCATTCTCAGGGAGCTCTAGAGACTGTTAAGCAAACCTGTTTCTAATGAATACAACAAGAGCCATTTGAATCCTGTAGACTTGAGCCAGTCACATTTAACAGATCACCCAGTCTATCTTCCATTATCCTCAGAGGCAGTGAGGGCCTCACCGCCTCTTTGCAATTTCGCCTTCAAATGACCAAGGCTAGGGGCTGTCTTGGGCTACAGTGAGATTCGATGGAAACAATGTCAGAAGGCAAACATATTTTCTTCATTACATTATGTAACTGCTGTGTGCTTTACTCATCGAGTTCTCTTAACACTTCGGTTTCAGCAGTCCATTAGTCTTCCTTGCTTCTCAATAGGATCAGGCCTGCAGTGTTGAAATGGGCAGAGCTTGTGGGAAAAGATTCACTTCTCTACTGCAGCTTCCATCATTTTGCTATTTTGCTTCCATTGGAAGAGACACAGTTTCAGGCCTCAGTTTCTGCATCTATAAGCAACGAGACAGATGATCCTCTTGTCTGGAATGGTAGCTTAAAGAACAAAAGGACAAGACATATTTGAAAACATAAAGTAATGCAGACTAAAGAGTTCACGTGATCACTGGGCATGGCAGGGCCCAGATATATGAGGTTATCTTTTCATGTCATTAAGTTTTTTGTGCACTTGCATTCTGTAAAGCAAAGCATTCATTCTCCAACATTACTTGATGGAGCGTGCTTACCCTTCCTTTAGTTGTCTGCTTCCATTCACTAATCATTCTTGTCATCCTGAATTCTCTTTTCTTTGCCACTATCTATCTGATCCTGAGGGGTCCAGTGAGCAAGAATATTAACTAGAGCACAATGTTGATAAGATTCTCCATCACCTTCTTCCAAGGGCACTGTTTCTGTGGAGTCCAGTTCATACATACGTCATCATATGCAGTTACTAGTTCTGTGACACTGTTCCCTATATCAGGAATCTTGATCCAGGGACAAACAATTTGTTAATAAAAGGAGTCCTTTTTTAAAAAAAATAAACAAGTCACTGATCTTGAGCAGGTGTTTTTTGCCTTCTTGTTCTATGATTTAATTATGTGGATTTTTTTGTGTGTGTGAGTCTCTCAGCAATACTACACCAAACACGTTAGTTTCTCATCTTCTTGCTACTGAATGAATGAAAGTAAAAATAACATAGGTACCAAGTGGTACCAAGTGTGTTAGTTTCTCATCTTCCTGTTGCTGAATGAATGAAGGTAAAAATAACTTAAGAGACAAAGGTATTTATTCTTGCTTACAATGCTTGGTTACAGCTTATTAGAATGGCAGGAGAGTTTGCATCAACATCAGGAGCTAAAGGAACTGGACATATCACATTCATAGTTAGAGCTAAGAGAGGGACACATTTTCTTGCTTGCCAGGATGCCAAAGTACCTTCTCCATCTTCCCCACCTGCCCAATGAAAGGTTCCACTCACAATGGACTGGGTTGTACCACATCAGTTAGACGATCCCCAAAGGTTTGCTCAGGGATGGCCTTAACTAAATAACTCTTCACAGATGTGCCAAAGACTTAGCCTTCAATCGTCAGGATGGCATTTGCAGCCCTAGCAGCCACATCTGGGTTACCATATTCTGCTTTTCTTCAAAGGAACATGCTAGAAGCATCACTACGTTGCTTAGAATGTCTTGAAGTAACGTGAGTGTGCTTCATGCTGAGTGCAACTCTAAAGAATCTGATGTATAAAGTTTATTTTCAGCCATTTATGACATACAAGTGAAAATGTCATCTGAGATCAGGCCGAAGAGAAAAGCAGGAGAGGAGAGAAAGAGGACAATGAGAAGAATGAAGGTTAAAAAGAAAGAGGAAAAGAGGTTGAATATATAAGGAAAATAATTTGGGGCTATAGATGGCACATTTGTGTGTTATAGAAGGTTATTTGCAACGAAGTCGAGAGCAGTCACACTTTCTTTTTGTTTTCTTTCAGCTCCCATTGGCAATATATGGATTTGAGAAAGATCACTGGTACCAGAGGTTTTTTCACTTATTAGCAAATAATACGTGTCATAATTAGGCACAGGTGTCAACTGTTGACTGTTGAGGGTTTGAGTTCTGAGCACATTTATGGGGAATTAGTGGTTAAGTTGGGCTCAGAGCAAATCTGCAGGAGATTGTGTAGCTGATGGGAAGGGTCCAGCCCTTGGTGGGTGAGATTAGGCCCTGTAATAAAATACTGAGAGCTGGCTGTGAAAATCAGCATTCTTCTGTTCACTTGGCCAGACATACTGGTCTGGCAAGTAAGGATTGTCTATCTCTCAGCCATTATATGGTGATGGTGTGGCCAGTTCCCTCGGCCCTGATGTTGGTGCGTGCTCTCCCGTCAAGTTGGACTGAGAACTGTAACCCAACTGTCAGTAAGAAATAAACTCCTTGTTCCCTTAACTTGTTTGATAGTCCTTTATCAGCAACCGTGCATGCAGACTGCAACAGTATGGAATGCAGAAAAGAATAGGCAAGAAGCATTTTTAAAAAGATACAAACGGGGCTGGAGAGGTGGCTCAGGGGTTAAGCCTCTGCCTTGTAGGCGGAAGGTCCTGAGTTCAGATCCCAGATTCCACGTATAGATGCCGGGCAGAAGCAGGAGGGACCTGCGCTTCTGGTCCTGGTAGGGCGGAGCCTGTGAATCCCAGGGCAGAGTAAACGAGGAGAAGGTGTAGGCAGTCCATGGTGGTTCCCGAATTCGTCCATGGTTCTACACACACATACATACACATACATGCACACACATGCACACACACACAATTGAATAAAAAAATATAAATAAAAATAAAAGAGATACAAGGGATAGCTGAAAACTGAACTACAATAGTGTTTAGTGTTGAAAGCAAAACACTGTTCAATTTTAGAGTATTCCTCCCTTTTAATTTGTCTAATGAAGTGTGCAGATAGAAGCAGCTTTGAGATTTTTCCTTCCTAAGTACTTGGGATCCTGTCTTCTTCTTGCTCCAACTAAAGTGTGGCAAAGCCATTTCCATGCAAGCCAAATCCAATCTCATTCTGACAAATTCTGTGTTTCACTAAGACAATCAGGACTGGCAAATTATCTATGGTAATGACATGAGTCAAGGGATTTGGTCTAGAAGATTGGGTTCATTTTTTGCCACAAAACAATTAATTTGCAAGTGGAAAGAGTTGAGAATATTTACATTTATTTGAAACAAGAAAGACATAGAACCAGCAAGATATATATAAAGATTCAAACTGGGAATCCTGGCAACTCTGCTGGGTAGAGGTGGGTGGAGGAGAGAAATAGCAAGTCATACCCTTAGAGGCAGGCAAGCAGTCACATGTGAAAGAAGTCTTTCAAGAAACAGGGGGAAAGTTCAGACTATCGGGAAGACTTTGGAGGTGTAGACAAAAGCACAGAAGAGAGAAAGATGTCTAAACTTTTAAGTTCAAAGAATGAGTGACTTAAATGGTGGCTGTTCCGTAATATCTGTTTTTCTTTGAGAGAGGGGAATTCTGGGAGCAAGTAAACAGACCCCGCCCATCTATGGCATGCCTCCAGATGAATCAAATTTCCTGGAGAATTGGGCGTGGTGGAAGTCCTGCTGAATAGGTGATCGACAGACCCAGTTGAGTTAAAGAGCCTATCGTGGATCCTATAGATCAGACTTTATTTTAGTGTCCTTGGGGAAACTGGAAGGGGCGTCTAGTCCCTAATATTCAAATGAGAGTACAAACAGAAGGGCAGGAACAGTAACTCAATGAGGCACAGCAGATATCTAAGTAGGCGGGAAGATGTGTGCTCTGATATGAAAAGCTGTTTAAAACCAGGGAAAGCATATTCCTGACAAAATGGCAGAGAACAGGTTACTGGGATGATATAACATAATCAGCAAACATCAAAGTCCCAGAGCTGGCTTAATGCATCGTCATGAGGGTACTCTGCAATATCTCTTCATTCTACCAGCAAAAGGAAGGGCCAGGCAGACTGTGGGAAAAGACATACCCAGAGTTGGGGAGATTGTCAGTTTATTGGTACCTGTGTGGGTTAGCTTCCTTGTCCTTGTGGTGAGATGTTCGACATGAGCAACTTAAAAAGGGGAAAGATTTATTGTGGCTCTCGGCTGCAGGGGTTTTAGCCCACAGCCCCTGGGTTCTTTGATTATAGGCCTGATGTGAGGTGGAATGCTATGGGATAGACACATGGGGCAGCCTTCCCTCCCTTCCTGGCACGCAGAAACCAGAGAGAGGGGGCTGAGGAAATCTAAAGGCCTCAGTTTCAGAGACTTTTGGCCCACAGCTCTATAGATTCTGAGCCCAATGTGAGATAAGACATTATGGCTGCCGGATCCCACCACAGATGATTCACTTCAAAGGGAACAGAGAGCAGAGAGAGTGACAGCCGGGGGTCTGGGGCAGGATATGCTCCAGGGACCTACTTATTCCAGCTAAGCCGCACCTCATATTGTTTCTAGAATCTTCCAAGATAGCACCATTGGCTAGAAACCAACCTTCCATACACATGTCTCTTTGTGACTTCACATCAAAATCACAACAGTAGCTTATCCCCAGTCTAGACCTTGGGTTCCCAAACCATTTTATCCTTCTCTTAACATTAGAGCAATTACTCTATGCGACTCTGGCATGTTGGAAATGATTGGAAATTTAGGAGATACTTTACAGACCAAGGAAGACATTTTGGAAGTCTGAGAGGTGAAATCTATGCTGCAACATGGAATTTAACACTCAGACATGCAGCCTGATGAAGTGTTCTATCTTTTATTTTGTGCTATTCTTTGCTTGTCAGTTTGATCTTAAGAACTCTCATCTTACGATGGGCTTTTGCAGTGCACAATACTGTTTTGAGTAATTATTTTTTCACACACATAATTTCAGGAATCATCTTGAATTGCTTCCACCTCCTTTTTGCTTTGATCTGGGATTTCCCAGGCTCAGCCTTCCAGGGCAGGAAGTGCAGACCATCGCCATTTTTATGTGTGAGATCTGGGATCCAAACTCAGGACCTTCTGCTTGTCAGGCAGTCTTTCTAGCTCCCAAATAAATATTAAAATATTAATTGATTTCCCAGGATAGCCAATGATATGAAGATCAAAATGCAAAAGAAATATATCTAATATTGTGAAAGGGATCAGAATAATGCATCCCTAATATTTAAGATTAAGAGGTCATATCATCTGGAAACACTCTTTGTTAAAAAAAATAAAAGTATGTGACAGTGTGACAAAGCCAGTGTGCTAAAGTCTGTTGAAAGACATTTATAGTGCAATGATCTTGTGAAGCTAGAGAAATATCTGTATATAACTGGGGATAGGAGAAAAAGGAGAAGACTGGTGGAAGGTGCCAAGAAAAGGAGAATAGGGAGGTAGAGAAAAAGATACAAAGGATACAAGACACAAAAACACCAATCAGACGTATTGGTTGGATCAGTAGTTATGAACTAAATATAATAATGCGGAAGAAGGCACGTGGTATTCAGTAGTCCCAAGCAAGAAAAAAGGCTGTGATGGAATAGCCCTGGCTTAATGTGTAACTGTGGTATAATGAAAGAGAGACTGACAACCCTATTCCAAATGAACTGCCTCTTTTTAGAAACTTCTGTTGGCCTATGAAATAACATCCCTCCATTCAAATGCAATGAAAGCGGATACGGCTCATTAAACAAAACCCCATATAAGAAAAGGTAAATTTGGTAACGAGTATTTATTCCGATAAAGAATTCACCATAGGATAACATTAAATAACTGCCTTCCTGAGCACATTACACAAAATCTCTTTGAGGGCGCTGCCATTATAGAAAGTGAGCTAATATTTAAGCTGAACGTGCAATGACTCTTTAGGGAGAGTGCTTAACTACTGAGAGTAATTGTGGACTTGCTTTAAATTTAGGAAGTTACTGGTTTCTGCAGCTCTACTGTAGCTTTTCCTTCATTCTGGACTATGGTTGGCTCATCAGAAAGGGGGATTATGGAATAGAAGATATTGACTCCCAGGATTGCAAACATTATAAAAATGACTTTAAGTCAGATTCTATTAATTTGTTCAATATAAAATGGGATATTATTTATCCATCAGTTGAAATACACATGTGTTATAATTCAGCAAGCTATCCATTCCAAAAAATGCTGCAATTGGAATTCTATCAATACGACAGTCCATAAAGATATGAAAATTGGCTAACAACACTGATGTAAATCCTATCAAGGTTTTAATTGAGCAATTTTGTTGTGCAACTTATGAAGTTCAGTTAAGCAGGCTCGTTTTTATTAACCTTTGAACTTTATCCAGGCATCAAAAACAAATGCAATGTTTTCCTCCAATCTAATAAAAGCCTTTGTAGAAGGAGGGGCAGAGATGAAAAATAAAGAAAAATAGGAATTCAGTGGGGAAAACACAGATGTAGTAGAGTTTGCAATGTTAAGAATTTTTTAAAGTTTATTGCTGCCAAAATAAATCATTCTTAATTACTTACTTATTAGTGTCTCACAAATGTGTAAGCAAATAAAAAGAGATTGGACTTTTTGTCCAGACTCTTAGAGATAGACTTTCAGTTGAATATGGATGGTTTCAATCTATCTGATTCAAAAACTTGGTATCTGGGGAGATATGTTGATGGTCCCTAATCAGTGACATAATTCATCTTACAAAATTAGGATACAAATACTTAAAGCAGAGACTAGTCATTCAACCTCTAGTTTTCATGGTTTGCATATAGTTGCAGCTTTTTTCTTCTGTCAGTTATATTTTCTTTTGTTTAATAATATCCTCCTTATTCTTTTTGCAGAAAAAGAGGTCATCCTCATGGTATAAAGTGCAGAAATATACAGAGAAGATTAATATCTTCTAGTGTTTACTATTGCCATGATAGTAATTGGCCACTAATAATACATTTTCCCATTAATATTTTTCTATTTGTATGTGTGTGTAAGAGGCATTTGAGTGTATGTTCCTGTGAGACCCCAGAGTGAATTCAGGAATCTCCCTGGGTTGCTTTACCTCCTTACTGCTTTGCTCCGAGTTTTCCCAGACACGGCCTTCCAGGACCAGAATTGCAGGCTGCTACCATATCTGCTCAGCAATTTTTACATGGGATTTGGGGATCTGAAGTGAGCTTCTTTTGCTTTCAAGTCAAAGGCTTTAACCCCTAAATCACTTCCCCAGACCACCTCCCATTCATTTTTCTAAAACTAGAATTACATATATTAAATATCATGTCTATGCAGCAAAAGATAAGGATGTTCTGAAAAAGCTACAGAGGTTTTCATTGCATAAATTTACCCTGGTTTAAATGACCATTTGTATTTGTCCCATATTTAAGTAATTTTCATTTGTTCATCACATTTAATAATGTGGCCATGAATATACCAGCTCATACATTTATAATCCCATTTCAAATCATTTTTCTTAGCAGAGATTTTTACAACACAATTCCTAGATTAAAGCACCTGAAAGTTTTTGTACGGCTTTTGATCCATATGGGCCAAATTGGTCTCCAAAGTGACTGTGATTTACAAATCCACCTGCAGAACCCAAGATCGATTTTAGTTATAATAAGGATTTTATGTTGATCAAAAGAGTCCAAGGACTCTACTCTTTCCTCCTTAACACATCAGAGAATTTATAATTTCTTTTGCTTTCTTAATTCCGTCTTCTCTTATTAAGTATAACCCTGAGTAAAAAAAGAAGAAATTCACTGTTTTCACCATTGAACTAGCCATTCTCATAGGACCTATGGAGACAAAGTTCATCTACATTAAATTGGAGAAATTGTTTCTTTAAGGATAGTTGAGTCTTTAAGCAGCACAGATATCCAAACAGATAATTTTGAAATAATTTTTAGGGTCACCCATTGATCATAATGATCAGTGATAAATTTATTGTGGCATTCTGCCTGTGGTCTGGTCTCAGACTGTGGAAAAGAAAATGGTGGTTGCAAAGGAGTCGAGTTCATCTGTGATGCACAAGGCCTTGAGTTACAGTGGACTTCCACAGCGTGCTCAAGGTGGAGGCACAGGCAAGGAGTGTGGTCGCCGCTACCTTACTGATACAGAGGAGCTGAGCAGTGTCCAGCACAGTCTCTAAAGCACACAGAGCAAGAGCCATTTGCTTTCTCGGAAGCCAGTCTCCATAGAGTGGCTGGAAAAGAAACACAAAGAGGACTTTTGACGTAAGTCCCTACCCCAAGAAACTCAGAATGCTCTTCAGAATGCTCTCACGTGGAACCTCATTGTTTCCCCAAAAGTCATTTGATATAAGACCGATTTCTACAGGGGACACCTGAAGACCATAGCTGGTCCACCATTTTTCTGGTCCTCTGGGAAATCACCGAGCCACTGAAACTGAATGGGTTTTTTTTTCTCTTTAATTTTTTTTATTATTTTTTCCCACTCATACAAACTTAATAGGTACCCCAGTTCCCTCCCTCTCCCTTCCCCCTTTACTCCTTTCTTTCAGCCCCCTCCCTCCTTTTCTCCCAGTGCCCTCTTCCCCCACCACACACAATCCCTGGAGCATCCTTTAGTGTGCATGTCAAACTTCCCCTCTGTGCCCTCCACTTTAATGAGGTGTAAGGACTCAGTAGCCTTGCCTAAAGCCCTTTCTTGTGTTCCCCTTTAGTATGGGAATACTATTGTGACTGTTAATCCCTTGCCTCTAAGGATCCTAGTGCCTGTGATCCATGCTAGACTTTGGGGGGGGGGGTCATTGATATGTCAGTCATTGCGCAGGTCATGCAAAGTCCTATTATGGTTACTGCGGCCCTAACTTGTGTGGAGTATCTTGCATATCATTGCTCCTCCCCGTCTTTAGGCTCTTAAAATCTTACCGCCCCCTGTGAAACTGAATGTTTTTAGTGCAGTCACTTCGGGTTCTGTGGTCACATTACGTGGCACACTGAGTCTGGGGTCAGAAAAGAGTATGCCAGATCCCCTCGAAGATCAGCACAGTCTCCGGAGTCCTGCTGCCAGTGCAGTCCTGCACAAAGCCCGCCTCCTAATCAGGCAGGTGGCGCCTTCATCCTCTCCCCAAACTGCTGCCCGTATTCCTATGTCTGACTTTGGTCAGATCCCAAGGAATAGGACCAGAGACGTGAGTTGAGCGATGGTTCTGAGTTTTCTGGGATCCTCCTACAGCCCTTGGGGATTTCTCTGTGGCCTGCTCTGAAGGCGAAGCCCAGAGGAGCCGCTCACACCTGGCCCTACTGCTCCACACCACGAGTGCGCTCTCGAGGTCCCATTAACCTTCCAGGAAGTGTTCTTAGCCAGAATTAAATGGCTTTAGCCAACTCTCCTCGCTAATGACAGAAGGTGATTTATGAAAAGTTCTCATAAATCCTTCGCTCCCTCAAATGGACCACGCCACAAACCTCTCCTATGTGTTCATCCTACCCCCACCGCCTCGCTGCAGGACCTGGGATCAGGCTCTGCTTTTCTACCCACCGACCCCCCAATCCCCAAGGGACCCATATTTCCTTCGGCTCATTTGGGTGGGAAAACAGTAGGATAGATCTCTACGGCTTAAGGACAATGAAGACAGCAGCATTGCCAGCCGCATGAATTCCACCCCATGAAAATCTGAAAGACACCAGAGTGGCAATGATTTTAAAGGTAAGAGGTCAAAAAGCCGGGTGTCTATAATCTCAATGTTTTTTCAGAAGTCTGGGCAATTCCAGGCTCACTATAGGTTTGAGTCCCGCTGGGCTACATTGTGACTCCAGGGCAGCTTGGAGAAAGTAGTGAGATCCTCTTGCAGAATGAGAGAGAGAAAGAGAGAGAGAGAGAGAGACTAACGGATGTCATCCATTAGCAGACTCAGATGGCTGAACCCAAGGTACTGAACGTGTCCAGTACTGAACAGTGTTCAGTACTACAAAGAAGTCAAATGGACTGATGACTTCCAAAGACCATTTGATGAAAATGCAAGGAGACATGGGCTGCCCTTTGAGAGTGCGGCTCAGTCAAGTAGCAGAGGTCAACTTGCCAAGTCAGACTTGATAAAAAAAATGCAAGCACGATAAATGGCCATGGTTATCAAAATTGACTTTATTCAATGTATTCCCAGCCTTTATTTTTTTTAACCCCAAAGCACATCTCTAGGATGTAAATCAGCCTCTTTAGTATCCACCGTTCACTGTCCCAGTTCCCAGCCTTGGATGAGCCCAGGTCTCTTGTAGAATCTGTCTCCACCACATGCCTAGCTAAAAACAGTTGCAAACTCGGTATGACAACCTTCTTCATGTGCTTTGTGTATATGTGTGTGTGTCAGTGTGTGCATTTTTATGTTTGTGTGCGTGTGTGTATGTCAGTGAGAGAAAGAGAGACTGAGACAGAAAATCTCACTGTGTAGTCAGGCTTGCATTTAGGATCCTAGGTTCTCCTGCCTCAGTCTCCCACAGTGCCACAACAATTCCCCTCCATGGGACTTTATTACGTCTTCCTGGTTACTTATGATGTTTTTCCTTAAGAAGCTTTATCATTGGTGCTGTTCATTTGTGTTCTCTTCTATTCGTTTTCTTTGGCATATGCGTTTCTTCTTTCTCTTTGGTTTCTGTATGTATGTGTGTACATGTGTACTCGGGCATGTATACAAGAGGACTTCAAATGTGTGTGCCTATGGAGGTACAAGGGTGACATCAGGAATCATTCCGGATTGTTCTGCCTCCTTGTTACTTTGCTCTGGGATTTCCCAGGATCCACCTTCCAAGGCTGGAATTACAAATGGGTGCCATATCTGTCTGGCATTTTCACATGGGAGGTGGGATCCCTTTGCTGGCAAGGCAAAGGCTTTGAACCCTGAGCCTTCCGCAGCCTTCATTTCTTATTTCTTGAAATAAAGCCAGGACCTGTATGTGCATTCCATATGCCAAGCTGTTTTGTCTTCATTTTTAGCATGACTTTACTACTCTCTCACATCCCCTCCTAGGCAGAGTCAATAGTTCTGAGCACACCGTGCAACTGCATTATGTTATAACTAGTTGTAACATAATCTGAGTTTTCCGCATCGAAGCTTTCCACATGCACAGATGGAAAGCAAGCTTTTTTTCAATTCCCACGGTAGCCATGATTTAAGCTTCATTGTTCAATACAAAAATATTAAGTATTAATCAAGTGGCAGACATGAGACACAAGTAGCTATGTCTAAGAGGATTCTTTATTGTTGCTTTAGTAAATCCCCACAGATAGAGTGAGTTAAAACCACAGGCATTAGAATTGAGGACATAAGAAGACTGACAAGAATGTCACCAGGCTACGATCTAGGTATCTGTAGAGCTACATTTCTCAGGAGGCTCTAGAAGGGAACTGTGCCCTCCCTGTATTCAGATGCCAGTGGTTTCTTGCGTTCCCTGGCTCCAGGCCGCCTGCCGTCTTTGGAATTCCTAAAAAGCTTGTTTTTCAAAGTACCTCTGCCTTTCTTTAGGTTTAGGTCTTAGAATGGTGCATCCTTGGAAAACGTTGAAATTCCTTTCAATGGCGTTAACACATCATGCTGCTGTGCCTTCTCTCTGGCGATCTTCTCTGCTCAGAATTACTTTCTTCTGCTGCTGGGCTGGGAGATGGCTTAGGGACTAAAGTCATTGCCTTGCATCACTTTGTATCACCCCATCCTAGCTTTCTGGGCTCATTTTCTCTGGCTCAAAATTTCCTGACTCCTTCCTCCCATTTCAGAATCCTTCTGATGGCACTACAATCATTTGGCATCATCCCTTTCTTTCAAAGTTAGCTGAGTCTCAACTTTCATTCCTCCATAGCATGTAATCTAACAAGTTCATAGTTCTAGGGATTCCACTGGATGCCTTAGAGGAACTGTTACTCTACCCACCTGGCTGATGGAGACGGTGGCTTATTAGCAAGCCGATGAGATGCTTTCTGATCTCAGAGAGGTCTGCTAAGAGGGATGAAGAGTGCCATAGAAATGCAGAAGATACTGTGAATAGTCTTTCTGGTACAGGGCCAGCTATTGATCAGCTGTTGAGGCAATGTTCGAAGAGAGTCTTAAAAATGTCCTTTGTCACCATTCTGGTGAGAGAAGATAATTGTGTGTGTGTGTGCGTGTGTGTGTGAGAGTACATGTGTGTAGGAAGGGGATTTATGTACAAGAGGGCACTTGTATGTTTGTGCACTTGCAGAGACCCAAGGGGTGACTTTGGGAATCATCTTGGATTGCTCTATCTCCTTATTACTTTGTTCTGGGGTTTCCTTAGTTCCCCTTTCCAGGGCCAGAAGTGCAGGCCGCTGCCATTTCCACACAGCATTTTATGTAGTATCTGGGGATCCAACTCAGATCCTTTTGCTTTCAAAGGTTTTAACCCCTAAGATATCACCCCAGCCCAACAGTAGAAGAAGGTAATTCTGAACCAAGAATATAGCCAGAGAAAAGGTGTTTATTTGTGAAACATCATGATGTGTTAATGTCAATGAAAGAAATGTCAATGTTGTGCAAAGATAAAGTATTCTAAGACCTAAACTTAAAGAAACTTAAATAGGTATTCTTAGGAAAAACTTTTCTTAACATATTGAGGATTTGGAATTGTCTCTTGAAAATAGTGATGAATACCTGAAGTTCTCTTTCTTTAGCAGCAAATTGGTATGATAAGGTTTGTGGCTCAGAAACAATTCTACTAACCAGGAGCAATGTAGCACTAGAGGTAAGGGATTTAGCTTTGCCTTTGTCAAGAATTGATTCTGCTCTATTACAGTAGCAGGGAAGATGGAATAAACCATTTGATGAAAACAAGGGATTTTAACTCCCCCATTCCTATAACTGATACGAATGTGTGCACAAAGTAATTTAGGAAACAAGGTGTTCATTCATACACACAAATCTACACTGTAGTTCATTATGGCAGGAGAGGCCGAGGGAACTGGCCATATCATTTTCATAGAAAAGGCTGAAAGAGGGGCATACTTTCTAGTCTGACTATCTCCTAAATTCTAAACCAGGTCTCTTCAACTCCCATCTGCCTAGGAAATGGTATTGCCCAACATGGGTTAGGGCTCATTGATTAGATATCTCTTGGAGACTTCATACGTGCACCTTAAGGTTCAGTTCTCAATTGTTGAGTTGACATTTAAACCTTACTGTCTGTCATGGCTTGAATGTGAGTTTCCTCCTGTAGACTCATGCATCCTTATTGGTGGTAATGTTTGAGAAGGTTGTGGCACCTTTAGTAGGTGAGGGGGCATTGCTGGAGGAAGACATACTATAGTGGATGGGCCTTGAGGTCTAGTAGTCCATTACTTTCTCTCAGTTTATTCTTGCTCCCTCTGCCTTCAATTGGTGACAGTGACCTGAACTGGCCTCTTGCTTCTGCCTTCAGCTATTTCTTCTCCAATGCGAGACCCACCATAATGTGCTAAATTCTCCCACTGTAATGTATTAAATCCCTTCTGGAACCTTATGACAAAGAAATACTTCCTTTCTCTTCTAAGTTACTTTGATTACTGATAAAAGCACAAAGAAAAGCAACCACAACACTGCCACACACAGTGAGACAAATTCATGAGACTGAGTGCATGACTGGATTCAGGAGGTGCATTCCAAGGAGACTCACAGAAGGTGTTTTGTGTGGTAAGCACCAATCAACAAAAAGGGATGATGAAAAGAAAAACTCAGGATGGAGAGATGCTCCGGGGGTCAAAGCCTTTGTCTCATAAGCAAAAAGAACTGAGTTCAGATCCTCAAATCCCACATAAAAATCCTGGGTGAAGATGATGGCACCCTGCAAAGTCTGGCCTTGAGCGTCAGAGCCTGGGAAACCCCAGAGCAAAGAAATAAAGAATTAGAGCAATTCACATTGATTCTCCATGCCACCACTGGGTCTCCATAGGAACACACATCAAGTGCCCTCTTATACACACACACCTGTGCACACATACACATACACATGCACACACATGCACACATGCACACACACACACATATGTAGCATGCATGGACACCTGTGCAAAAAGAAAGAGAAAAAGTTATATAGGGATAAAGGTCGGAGTCGCACTATGTTAGGGATGGATTCGTTTTCAAATGGTTGTAAGAAATCCAAACGGAAACTCTGCAGGTCACAGCTAGATGAATTACCTTAGAAATAAGAGAATTGTGGGCTGTAAATTTAGATACGAGACATCATTACATAATAAAAGTGGCTGAACGTCAATTGAGAAGAAAAATTGAACAGGAACAGTGTTCAGATCACATATACCTGAAACATGGATAGAAGAAAAGCATCCTGCCCAGCGGGACTGGAAGGAACGCCAGATACAGGAAGTTCATGGCCGGATACAGGAAGTTCATGGTCACAGAACTTGAAAGGGAGACTTCAAGACAAAACCATCAGCGACCCAAGTATTAGAGGGAGTTCCAATGTGAAGATGACCGTGAAAATCCACTGGACTTGGTGAAGAGGGCACTGCTGACTTTCATAACATCAGGAGGAGATGGAAAAGTAACCTAACTGTGGCAAGTTAAAGAAAACACTGTTGGTACACAACTTCAGGCTATCCCTCCCAAGGCAATGGCATTGAAGAAGAGAGCTGGCAATTCTTAACATCTAAAGAGATCTATTACTCTATTCTGTGTATCAAATGAAGATATAAGGATTTCAGATCTTCAGTCCTCCAGAACGTTCAACCGTTTCAAAACGAACTGAGTGCCTCTACTCAGAAGTCCCCTGAAATGCTCTACACCATTGTGAATGTCTCAATAACAGAAAAATAAAATGACAGTCCTCTGTGTATCCATATGCCTCGCACATGGAAGGAGGATAAATACTTTTTCAGTGTATGACTAGATGAAAGAATGAATGTTTTAAAGTTTATGCATGAATGAATAAACTGTGTTGATTGCTTCACCAAAATTTGAGACTATAAAATGTTCACATATGAGAGTTGAAAAATGGATTTCAGTGATGTCCTTTGGTCACTGGACACCAAGAAATATGACGGGTAGGCTGTATTCAATATATTCCTTTATAACCAACAAACAATAACTGGCAGAACATTTCTTCCCTTAGGGATTTAATTTTCATTAGAACGCTTTCTTTATTGCTCACACTACCCTTTCTAATAAGTGACCTGAAGTGAAAGAGTCCCGGAGAGATGGTACTTTGGAGAGAGATTTGGTTTGCTCTGCAATTCCTGCTGCCCCACCCCGTCAGTCTTGAGGGATCTGCGACAGTACTTTCCTCCCACTGCAAGTCTAGTGAGAGAAGGGAATTTATGGGCACCTTTTGGAGAGCTTGGCATGTTTTCTCTTAAATTGGGGATATCTGACTGTCACCTGCTATGGAATGAAGGTGAAAGGGATACCTGCCTCATTAGAGACAGAAAGAAGAGACGTGAATGACTTACCAGGCAGACTTCAAATAGCAACATGGGTGAAAGAGACTGTATTTAGGGTACCAGATGTGAATCAGGAGGTCAAGAACTAACATTCCAAATCAGCTTCCTGAAGAAAGACCCGACAACAGGAAAGATTCCGTCTACCAGAGTAAGACACGGACCCTGGGGCAAAGGGGTTGGACGCACAGAGTTAGAGTAGAGGCACTTCCATGCAAGGTGACAAGAGGGGGGTCTGTCCCACGTGTGCAGATAGGAGAGTATCACCGTAAATCAAGCAGGAGACTGCAGAAGATATCAATGGATTTAAGGGTCCTTTCAAAAGACAAGTGAAACTATTAGCTGAAGGACAGAAGTCAGAGTCAGAACACAGGAACATGCCAAGTCATCAGACGGACAGACAGAGCCGCCAGTAAGGACAGGATTGGGAGGAGAGAAAATTAAAAAAAAAAAAACAGCCTCTGTTTACGTATTATCGTTGATGTAGATTTTACCAGAACTTAATACCCCGACATGTTGTTGGAGACACATCTATTAAAAGATGACCTTCGATGCCAATCGGGATGCAACCCAAGGGCAGTACAGGAAAAGCAAAACTGAAAACAACAACAAACCACAATTCAGAACACCAAAGACCCCACATTAGTCACCTGGAACCAGACCAGCCAAATCTCTCCCCATCCTAAAGATCAGGAACTTTGAGGAAGAGAGGGCGGCAGGATTGTAAGAGCCCAAAGATGGGGAGGACCAACAATATGCAAGATACTCCACACAAGTCAGGGCTGCAGAAGCTAGGATTGGACTTGGCCTGACCTGCACAATGGCTGACATGTCAATGACCCCCCAAAGTCTAGCACGGATCAGTAGAAGGCTTCAGGCAGTAGGATCTTAGAGGCAAGGGGTTAAACAGTCATAATAAAGTTTCCATGCTAATGGGGAGCCCAAGAAGGGGCCCCTGGTCTCTGCCACTGAGTCCTGAACCCTCACTAGGGTGGAGAACTCAGAGAACAGTTCAATGTCCACATAAACAGATGCTCCAGGGGTGAGAGGCATTGGGAGAGGGGGAAGGAGGGGGTGTGAGGAAGGGGAGAAGGGGAGAAGTGCAATGGGGGATGATGGGGGAACGGGAGGGGGAAGGAGAGCATAGGGGACGGTACCTATAGAGCTTGTATGATTAGGAAAAACTAAAATGTGGGGGAGAAAAAGGAATAAATAAGCTTATACAAATAAAAAATATTACTACAAAAAAATCTTGCTAGCATTTGCTCATTTCAAGCAGTACCTGCTGTTAGAGCCTATTGGGCTTTCTTCCTCCTTGGTTTAAATTATCCTGAAGGCCAGGCAGCCTCAGGGAAATCTTGCTAATGTCATTAATGTCAGTCAGGTCTAAGGTCAAAGCTGTATTGTACCTAGAAACAGGTCAGAAAGATATTTGGATGAAAAGAGACCAGAGTTCTTCCTTAATACTTAGTGTTTTCTTTTTTCCCCCTGATTGAACTTTCTCCTTTTCACATCATGTCCTAATAACTAAATTAAGAGAAAATGTGATTGTTCAAGAAATGAGCAGTAGTGACTCATGAGTGACTCTTCACTTTTAATAACGTTAATTTTCCTTAGTTTCTACATTGTTTTAAATAAAACACCGAACAAAAACCCCCTATGAACCCTTCTTAATCACCTTTTCTCCCTTCTTGTATTAAAATGCTATCTGGATTTTGGTGTTTGTCATACTCATGATTTTAACCTTTGGAGACACATGTGCATGCATCGTTACTGGTGTCATGATTTTAATGTGAATTATGGCACCTTTAGGAGTGGAGCCTTGCTGGAGAAAGGCACGTCCCCTGGGGCTGGTCTTGAGCATGGGTGTCCTGCTTCTGCCAGCAGTCTGATCCGGTAGTCTGCAACTTGCTCTCTCTCTCGGCCTCCAAGATGGATGCCACCTAAGTAAGGCACCTGCAGCTTCTGCCACCCGCCATGCCTTTTCCACCGTAATGGACTGTATCTCTCCTCTAGAACCTAGAGCCAAATAAATCTCCCTTTCTTCCTTAAGCCGGCTGTATGAGTGCGGTCTTACAGCAGCAGAGAGAATAACTGCAACACTGGTTCATATACTCCAGGATGGCTTCCTTTGGTTTAAGAATAAGCTGTGACTTCATCTAATCTTCAGTTTAGGGTGTTTCCAGTTTCCCCAGCTAGCAGCAGCAGTACTTGCTTGAATTACTTCACACACAGGCGCCGGAGTTTCTCCCTTTTTGATCTGTGTGCTGGGTTAACTGGGGTACGCCCATCTCCGTTGGAGTCCCACACAAACAGCCTTCGGATGCAATGTGCCAGGCGTATCCAGAAGATGGTATCATTGAAAATGGAGAACAGAGTTAGACGTAAGGAAGGGGTACTGAGGCAGAAAAAAAGCATGCATAATCTACATAAATTTACTGAAATTTAATACTGCTGAAGCATTCCGAAGGTGCTAGAAAGCACACTTGAGAGTTACTCGTCAGTGATGAAAGGAAACAGGACTGCTCACATTCTGGTATCATCGGTCAATGCTTAGGGGCTGCTCCTGAGACTGTTACTTCTCTG
Organism: Typhlomys cinereus; assembly: GCA_023101885.1. Classification (NCBI taxonomy): domain Eukaryota; kingdom Metazoa; phylum Chordata; class Mammalia; order Rodentia; family Platacanthomyidae; genus Typhlomys; species Typhlomys cinereus. Next base: position 4,147,687 of record JALPQD010000099.1, on the reverse strand, counting down.
GCTCTTCCAGGGGTTGAGCAGATGTCAGGAGTCAAAGAAAGTCCTCACATGATAATATACAAGTGTCAGCAGTCAAAAGGACAGCTGAATTGCATGATGTGGGAGAGGGGGAGATGCAAGGATCGCACCTTCTAGAAAGAAGGGGAGATGCAAGGATCACACCTTCTAGAAAGAAGTTGTTTTCTAAGGTAATGGCCCATTGGCACCTACGGGTGGAATATGAGGAGGCTGAGTTCTCAAGTAAGTTCATCTTTATCTCATTTGCTATAATTTCCTTAAATCTTGTTACTGAGTTCATCATTAAAGCTCTACCAGCTCTCTTCTCCTTAGTACCTTCCTGGAATATCACAGTCTAGCCTCCTATTTTCATTTTTTTTTGTTTGATTTCATTAGAAATGTCTGAGCAAAAGACTGGAGTTGGCCTGATATTCACGTAGTAACACTGGTAAAGTTCCTGTCCCCAAATACCTGGATTTTAGTTCTTCTTCCTTTTCTTTCTTCTTTGCTATTAGTTCTGATAGATTCCGATCATTGCTGGCATCTTTGTCATTTCTCTTTAAATTCCATTGCCTTTGCTTCTTTTGTTTTCCTCTTCTTGACTTCTCTGACTTTTCAGTATGTCTGTGAAAATCTTGCATACTGCTTTAATGTTGCTTTTGAGTAGCATTCTCTTTCAATATACCACGATTTTCTATTTTATCACTGATGGATATTTGGATGGTTTTCAACTTTCAGCAAATTATGAATCAAGAGACAAAAATGCTTTCCCGTGCATGTATTTTGATACTCATATGCACATATTTACTTTATGAATCAAAAGAAACTGTAGGGAATGGAGATGGCTCAGTAGGTAAAGGTCCCTGTGCATAAACCTGGTGATCTGATTCCAATCGCTGGAACTTATGCAGAGAAGCAAGGAGAGAACCAGCTATCCTCCCATCTCTACCCATGCATCATTACCATGGCATGCAATGCATATTCTCTCTCTCTCTCTCTCTCTCTCTCTCTCTCTCATGCACACACATGGGCCAACTGAACATTCAAGTATAAATGCATCAATTCACAGTCCCTGTCTTGTGATATTTTATGCTACATTCCATATTCATAGTAAGCAAATAGCAAGATAGAAACATGGGCCTGTAGTGCTGTCCTGTCTATATCCTCTTCTGACCTACATTTTGTTCCTGATCAGCCAAAGGCTCAGGAGGAAGAATTATGATGGTGGTGATGGTGATGATGATGATGGTGGTGATGGTGATGCCAATGACAGTGGTCATAATGGTGATATTGATCATGGAAATTATTTGTTAAATTTTAGATTTTTTTTACCAGTAACTGCTCTATTTGCTTTCTGTTCTCAAGTACTGAGCCTGGCTCCAGTCCTCATGCCTGGCACAGGGCAACTTGTGTATCTCGCTTCACAGAAAGTCAATTTTCAATCATGACACTTGATTCCAGACCCATAACCCGACAAGTATGCATTTCTCTGGTTTGTTTCTAAGGTTGCTTGTACCCATACATGCACATGTCCACATGAACACACATACATGAATGCACATTCTTTTACATGTATACCCATACAAACACACATGCACATGTCCACATGAACACACATACATGAATACACATTCTTTTACATGTATACCTATACAAACACACATGCACATGAACAATGTGTGTGCACATAACACCAATGCACGTTTATTTATGTATGGACTCATACAAGCATGTATCCATATGAACACACACTTTCACTTGTATGTGTACCCATACAAACACACATGCATATGCAAATGTGTAACACACACACATACACACACACGCACACACACAGCTATTTTTACAATTGCAGAATGCTCAAGAACCTAAGTCAGAGTTGTCTTAACAGCAAGTTCAGATCCTGCAGCCACAGCAGTGATTCTGACATTCTAAAACGGCAACGTCAAATGGAGCCAAGACAGCCCATGCTGGGTGTATCCTTGAAGGTTTCCTACAGATTTCCTGATTCCCTGCTAGTTAAGTGGGGAACCTATAGCCTTATGAGGCTTTTGCCATGTGACTAATTGAGTAATCACAGTTCTCTGTGCCTCTGGGCTAGAGCTGGAAATTAAATCACCTTGGTCATTGATTTTTAAGAATACCTGGGTGAGCGTCTTGATCGGTTACCTCCTGCCCTGCCAGCCCATCCTTAAGAGTCCTTTAAAATACCTTAGTGCTGTTCTGAAAACTGAATTAGGCCAATATTTATCCTGTGTCTTCATGAAAGCTACCATCCGCCTTGCTGTGCCGTACTGGTGTGCAGCCTCTCTTTTAGAGGTGACTGGCCAAAGATGGAATCCCTCCCTTTCTGTCCTTCCATCTCAGCCTTCTTCCTCCCTCCGCTCTCCAGTTTTAGTGTCCAAAGTCACCTGCACAGCTGTGAACTCACAGCCTCACTGTTCCAAGGCGCTTCCAAGTTGCCCTGCTCAAGGGCAGAAACTTACAGCCCTTTGGACCTCCAGCCAGTAATTCAGGGCACTTAGTCAAAGCCCCCCCCCCTTCCCGCAGGCCCCCTCCCCTGCCGCCCCTCCTCCTGTCCTGCCGGTTCACTCTGGGCCTCTCCTCACACCAGTCTGAAGCAGCTTGATCACCTGCCAACCGGTATTGATTTTTGCTTCCCAATCTCCAGGCTGGATGGAAGGAAAAGATTAAAAACAGTTTGTCAGTTTGAAGTTGAATAAGAATTCGGCACAAGGGACGTCTTAGAAATGTGAGCAAGTGGGGGGACGGTGGGGGGGGACTGGAAGTGCGGGCAGTCAAGGCCAAGGTAAGTCTTCGGGGAGTTTAACCCTTCATCACAATCAGCCCCAGATTTTATTTTCCTTCTCCGAGGATTGTGCCTACTCTTCCTGCTGCTGTGTTTCTGCGGCTCGCAGACCCCCATCTTCTCTCTCAGGCTGTTCTCTTAACCAACAAGCTTTTGTTGCCGCTCTATCAGCGTCTGGGGTCTTGTCTGCTCACCGATGTGCACACACACAGTAAAGTCCCAGGTGAAATTCTGGCTACCTCTTGACGGGTCGTGTCTTTCCAAGGAGGGGGGCGGCTGTCTGTGGTCTTGGGCTGTGCGACTCTCTGACCTTCACCCCTGAGCTCAGCCTCTGGGTTCCTGGTGTGCATCAGGTGCGGCTAGTATCAAGACAGAGGAAGGAACCAAGAAATTTCTCCCTTCAGAAACATTGAGAACCTCTGAATCATGATCATTCTTTTTGTCGTTGTTGTCAGCTATGGAGACAGAACTGATAAGCATCTGCAGAAAACCTCAAGGTCCAAACCCCAAAGAATCAGCACCTGGGAAGAGCCACATCCCAGCCACTAAAATCTTACTCACTTAGAGGGCGGGTTACCGATATGCTAGGGTTTGAAGCAAGTCTGCCTCTAGCCTTTTCTCTCCCGGTTAGAACATCGATGAACAAGGGAGGCTGGCTTCCATGTGACAAATAGGCAGGAAATGGGAGATTTCTGTATGAAAATGAAGATTGGGTGGATTTTATTAATCTAAAAAAAAATACTTGGCCAGGAAGATAGTTTCCTTTCCTCTCCCCGCCCCCCAGTCATTTCTAAAAGATTTGCTATTTAATGGTTTGTACCCTGTGTGACATGAACGCAGCGAAGTCCATCTTGCTGAGGCACAAGTGTGAACGGTGGGCCGCTCGGATCACTTTGCCCACTCTTTATGGCATGATTTATCACTGGTTAGTAACTGGATCCCATTTAGTTTATGTAACTCACCTAAGCATGTTAGGTTCTTGAGAATTTCATAAAGATAGCAGATATAAGTGAACAGCAACTAAAATTGGCATTGGGAATGTCATTCTGCTTCTGAGAAGTACTTAAGCAGAATAGATGAGCAAGTCTATCTAGCGATTTTCTCTAGTATTGCCAAGGGAGGAGGCGGGACTAGTGCTGACTTCCTGTTGGCTCTCCCACATGCTTCTCATGTCATAAGCTTTGCCATCACAGCATCCATAATATATGCTGTCCAGTTTTATTTTTTGAGCATGTTCTAACCCTAGACTCAATCTTTCTTTTTTCTCTGAGAAACTGTCTCCAAGATACTCTTCACATTGGCTATGTAAGCACTCCCTACTTCTCAAAGCTTGGCCTGCCCTCTGTTACTGCTTTGATCATGGATTTATTATTTCTATAATCAACTGCATATTTCTTGGCAAAGTGAATGGGATTAAAATCTCATTTGGAAAAAACAATGTCATTTGGCCGTGGAAATAAGTGCTACATGAAAACCAACAGGCAACATTTCTCTCAGCGGGCAGCTAAATGGATGCCAAGTTACTATTTCTTCCACAACCTTAAATATCCATTCACCCTTCCCCTCCATACATATGTTCAGGCAACAGTTGTAAAAAGTTGCCCAAACTGTAGTACCTTTACAATACCACAAATTCAACCATTTACAGTTTGAGAAGTCAGAAGCCAGAAATCTGTTTGTTAGACTGTCAGCATGTCTATCAATATTATCAGTTACTGTCTTCAGGGGCTGAGGGAGATTCCATCATTTTGCTTTTATGAGCATCTAGGATGTTCCGATTCCTGGTCTTTGGTCAGTGTCACCCAATCTGTGTCTTCTGTTCTCACATTTCTAAGGCTACTTGTCTCTCCCACCTCCCTCATACAGGGACACGTGTTGTTACAGTGGTCCCGTTCAGATAACCCAGGGGAATGTCTCCATCAGCTGAATCATATCGGGACACTTCCTCATTCATGTCCCATCACATACTCATAGGTTTCAAAGGTTACAACATCCATTTAAGGGTGAAGAGAATATTCAATCTATTTGTTCACATACAGTGAAATGTACTCACTAACACAAAAATCTTAAGCTGGGGGCAGACTGGCTCATGCCTGTAACCACAGTGCTTAGGAGACGGAGGCATTGCCACCAGTTCAAGGCCAGCCTGCTCGATGTAACTCATTCCAGGCCAACCAGGTTTATGTAGCAGAACCCTGCCTCAAAATTTTAAAGAAACGGCTGGGAAGATGGCACAGTGGTCAAAGCACTTGCCATGCAAGCAAAAGAGTATGAGTTCGGAACGCCACACTCCCCACGTTAAATGCCAAGTGGGCATGGCAACCCACCTCAATTCCTTCCCCAGAAGGCAGAGCGTGGGAATCCTCAGGACAAGCTGGCTATTCAGACTAATCCTGATAAAGTACTCTTGGCTTAACTAGAAACTTAGGATCAGAACAATAAGGTGGAAGAATAATGGAAGATGATTCCCAATGTCATCTTTGAACCTTCAAGCACACACTGTTGTATGCACACTCAGGTGTACTTGTGTGTGCATGCACACACACACATACACATCCTCAATGCAAAATGTGCATATACACATGTACCCCCTGCACAAATACACCTGAAAAAAAAAAGAAAAAAACACAACAATTATAAAGTAATTGAATCAACAGGCAGGAGACAGGTAGAATGCGAACTTCACTACCATACATTTCTCCAGGGTCCGTGCAGTTCAGATTTGAATCAGGGAAAGTCAGTTAGCGGACCGCACTCTCTCCACCTGGCCTTCATCCAGTCCATTCTCCATAACAGGATTTTAGAAATATAAAACCAAGCATGTCCATGAGTCCTTGTGCCACTTCCCCAAGACACCCAATGCCCTCGCTGCCTCCACACCAGCTAGTAGACTTTACTAGATATTTACTTGCCAGATGCAGCTCTGTGTTCTCAGGAAGTTAGCACAGTGCTTCTCTGCAGCGGCGTCTGTCTTTCTCCACTTGATTACCTCTTAACTCTTACATCTCCAGCAGATTCTAGTTTGGGGTGCCACCATGGAGCAACCTTTCTTGACATCTCCTCTACCTTACCTGTCCTTTCCCAAACTAATTTCAGTTCTCTGATCAGTTCTCACGACTTTCTCCTTCTCTGATTCCCTGTACCTCCTCTCACAATTGGAATTTTCTTGGCCGTTTTCATAACTAGACTAGAAATTATAAGGCAAGCCTTATTTAAAATACTTTAGTTTGTGCTTGTGTGTGTGTGTGTGTGTGTGTATGTAGAGGTTGCACACATACCATTTCACATATATGGAGGTCAGAGAACAACTTTCAGGAGTGGGTCTCTTTTTCTCCTATGTGCATCCGTACCAAGGACTTTTTCCCAATAAGCCATCTTACCACCCCAAGTCTTATCTTTACACAGTCCTTTCTCCTATCTCCAGTGCATGACACATAGTAGGCATTTTACATACAATTATTTATTGAACAGATAGCACACAGTATTCATTGGATTCCCCATCGTTAACAAAAACTTGGTATCTGTCTTAGAAACTAGACATCAAAATGAAACATTCTCAACCAAAGAAAACTTCTCTGGTTTGGTCTCAGTTCTGGAGACTGAATCTCCATTATAAGGTCTCTACAGTCTGGTTGTGTGTGTGTGTGTGTGTGTGTGTGCGCGCATGCGTTCGTGCGTGCGTGCGTGCGTGTGTGTGTGTGTGTGTGTGTGTGTGTGTGTGTGTGCTGGTATGTGTCCTTCATGGCTACCTGCATCCCACAGCCTGTCTTTCCACCTTCCAAAGTTGAGAATGCCTGAGCTCTACTTGCAGGCAGGCTCCATATCAATCTGGTCCTCACAGCCAGTTCCACACCAGACAGATATTTAAGAGTACAGCTCAGTAATTTTCCAGGTGGACAATCTAACTCATTAACATGGCTTCTGAGACTTCAAAGACTGAGTTGTATCAGTCACCCTTTGGAACTGGTTTCTTACCTTCATCATAACTCTGACAAGTCTCTCTCCAGAGATTGAAACCCTTCCACAGAATAGCAGTCTGGGTACTGGAAGTGGATACATGCTCCTGACACTGAGCTATAGGCCAAATGCTTCATATATTTATCTACCAAGAACTCCAAGGTTCTTTATGCACACTCCCTCTGGACAGACGCTTACTCTGCTTGGCACTGCATCCCCAGTGCAACTGTTTTCGGAGCAAATTTTCTGTTTCTGACAGTCTTCTGCAAATCCTAATGCACTTTAGTGGTCCCTTACTGTTCTGCGAATCAGGACTCCCTACTAAGACCAACTTTCCTGCAGCGCTGTGGGCATGCTTAACTGTCTGAATTTATAACAACTTTATTCATAAGTAGAAAAATGGAATATGGCAATCCACAAGTAGGAAAAATGCATAAGATAATATATAATTTATTTTTCTTTTACAAATCAACTAAAAATGAATAAACTTATCTCATTAAAATGGCAGATAAGCATGAGAAAATACAACATACAGGAATGATTAATGAATTTAACTTTTTTAAAAGTGACCAAAGTAGGAATCAAAATACATACACAAAGAAAATGAATATCTCCAAAGAGGAAATGTAAGAAAATTTAAATAGAATAATACTCTCTTCTCCTGGATGTTAAGCTCCAAGAATACTAAGACACATGTTCTCCCAAACTCTGTCTATAGCTATAACATAGTCACTTTGAAAATAAAATAAAAAGAAATATTTACTCAAATACTTGAGAAGATTTTTAATTCACCTTGAAGTATATATAAAATAAAAAAATAGAAAAGGGGGCATTTTGCTGCTTGAAATTACAAAATTTTATAAGGTTAAACTTATTTAAACATAATGCTAATATAAGTTATGAAAGCAATGGAATCTGAAATGCATTAACCATGAATCAAACCAAATATTGGTTATAATCTCTCTGAACTTTGGATTCTTTACCTGACATATAAATTAATAATACCTCACAAGATTTTATGAAATAAGGATAATCATTGTTGCAAAATCATGTTATCAGATATAATATGCCATAAAGAACATTTGTCATTATCGAGAAATATCCATCCATTTAATTCTTTATAATTGGGTAAGTGATCCCTTACAATAAGCTGTAACTGTTCTGGGAGCTTGGCATGATGAATCAGAGAGGACACAGAAGAAACAAATGAATTAAGCTGAAGCAAAATATAGATCAATATTAATGGGCCAAGAAGTTCAGGACGGCATTACCTAAGGAGAAGGTGAACATGCTATTCTTTTTCTTATTATTGAGGATTTTTCATATACATAAAAAAATGAGTTTATGTCCTTTCTCCATTCTACTTCCCTGCCATTCCCCTCCTTTTCCACCCTTTTCTCCTTTCACCAATCCAATCACCATATCCCTCCTACCCTCCTATCCCTCTGCATGTGTGGGGCCTATGCTAGGAAGAAATCAGGTCTCTGTGGTATACGTGGCTCTTCAGTGGCCAAACTCACAAGTGAGGAGGTTTCTCTCCTGTTACCCAGCAGCTGCTCCAGAGAGTCTTCCTGGGCATAGTTGTGTCTTCTGAAATCCTCGCTGGCTCGTGAGTGGAATGTTAATCTGTCAGTCCCCGTGTAGATAGTACGGCAGCAATCTCACCACAGTGAGCTCCTGATGGAGCGGTCCTGACCTGACTGCGTCCTGGCTGGCAGTACATCTCCCCCTTTATGCTCTTAACATCTTACCATCCCCTGAGGGAGAGATTTCGATGGACTGATTAGGGGTGAGCATCCCCAAATCACCAATACACTCTGGCCACTTGTGGCTTTCTGCCTCAGTCATCTTCCATTGCAGTAGGGTGCATCTTGGTTGAATGCTGGGAGCTTTTCTTGCCTATAGATATAATAAGAGTTTAGAGGTGTTTATAATTAACACTAAGACTTCTGTTTTTGTCTAGCTTCTATATTCTCCCCTTCCACTGTTGCTTGGACAGGTTTGCATTACCAAGCATGTGTTCCCTGACAGTAAGAGTTTAGAGCCCATTCAGAAAGTAGTTGTTTATCTGTGGGCCTTAGGAAGCAATGTCGCTCCATAGGATTCCTCTCATCAGAGTTATTGTAGCTTGTAGCGTTCATAGCTGGGTGAGACCGCTGATCCCTCCTTTTTCCCTTGAACCACTTTCCTCTCTCTCTCTTTTTTCTCTCTCTCTCTTTTCTTACCTTTACCTTACTAAGTCCTATTCCCTTGTTCCCCTCCCCTTTAAGGCTTTTCTTCTGTAATTCCCTTATTTATCTTCATGCCCATGTTCTTTTGTCTTTGCCCTTTTAGAATTTTCCCCTTGACCTGTGTTCCTTTGTAGTCTGTGGATGTTACAAAAGTTTCCATTTAATTATATTATCCTGAAAGTTCACAGCTAGGATCCACTTATAAAGGAGAATGTGTGGTGTCTGTCTTTCAGCATCTGGAATATTTCACTCAGTATAATTTCTTCCAACTCCATTCATTTACCAGCAAATTTCATTAACTCATTCTTTATAGCTGAATAGTATTCTCTTGTGTATAGATATCACATGTTCATTATTCTTTCGTCTACCATTAGACACCTAGATTGATTCCATTTCTTGCTATTGTGAACATATAAGATCTGCTTGATAACAGTGAAGAACTCCTAGGTAAAATTTTATAAAAGAAGAGTAGAAATCCAGAAAGGAAATGGTGTTTTAGGAGTCGCTTTCTTTTTTTTTTTTTTTATTTAGCTCATACAAACTTATTAGGTACACCAGTTCCCTCCCTCCCTCCTCCTCCCCCCGTACCCCCTGCTCCCCCTCCCCATCCCTCCCCCTCCCCATCTCTCCCCCTCCCCATCCCTCTCCCTCCCCATCCCTCTCCCTCCCCATCCCCCAGTGCCTCCCGCCCCAATTCCCAGAGAGTCCTTTCTTGTGCATGTCTGATTTTCCTCTGGGCCCTCCTCTCCGATGACGTACAAGGACCCAGTGGCCTTTCCCTGAACCCTTTCCCGTGTTCCCCTTAGGTATAGGAACCCTGCTGTGGCTGCCAATCCTTTGCCTCCAAGGCTCTTGGTGCCTTTAGCAGATGCTAGACTTTGTGAGGTCCACAGTGGGTTGGACAATGCGCAAGGCATGCAAAGTCCAATTATGATTGCTTCAGCCCTAACTAGTATGGAGTATCTTATATATCATTGCTTTAGGAGTCGCTTTCTAAGTGAGAGCTTTATTGCATGTCAGAAGGGATGCTGAGATACACCTGTGATGCAGACGCCCACATGGGATGGTGGACCACAAATTAAAGTCTCAGTTCTACAAGTCAGAGAAATGTTCAGTGGTCTCCTAAACTTTGGCTGCCAAATGAAGGTCATACTTGATGGAAAGTAAACCTGTTAAAAGAACACCTTTCTGGTACACATGAATCAATGCACACACACACAAAGACACGCATGCACACATACAAAGGTACACACGCATGCAAAAAAATATTAAATAGAAAATAGTGCTATGAGGAAATGAATGATTATTGGAAATTATTTTTAAAAGTGAAAATACTTTATTTTTAATTTTTATCATTTTTAGAGATTCAAACATGATACAGTGAATTTATGTTATTTTTACACCTTAATCCCCAATCCCATCGCCTCCCTTTTCCCATTACGACTGTTCTTCTTCCCTGTGAGTCCTATTTTATATCATTGTGTGTGTGGCCCATTGAAGCGCTGTCGATGTGCCTGAGCATTTAATGGATCATGAGCTCTGGAAGGTGTTGCCAAAGCACTGCAGGGCCAGCTGGGGAAAGGAGGGAGAAAGTCGCAGGGGCCTCGGGGCTGGAGGCGAGGGGGTGAGCAGCAGAATCACCACACAGACTCCAGGAGTCAGGTGAGAAGCGAGCGGAAAGGAGCTCCGCAGACTCTTTTATTTAAGGAAGTATTTGAGCTTATATAGGGTCAGGGGTCCAATCAGGTGTCGCCATCTCTCCGCTGGAGGAGGGGGGACAGCCACTAATCTTTTAGATGTTTACTAGGTGTCCACTGCAGAGGCAGGTTAGATGGCTGCTTCCCATTAGCTGTTCATCCCTCCCGCCTGTATGGTTCCTTTATTGGGACATGTCCCGGGCATGTCTATACTTGTTCAGGCTTGTCTGTAGCCAGACCTCCTGGATTCCGGAGCCCTGGCTAGGGCCTTCCTGAATCCACAGTGCCGGCAGAAGGGGAAAATACTTAAAAATACTTTGCCTTGGCTTTTATGCAAAATATTTTGTTTTTTATTATGAGGGAAGCTGTCTTAAGTTGCACATTTCTATTGACACAATAAATACACAACCTAATTTAGGAAAACAAGGGGATTTTTACTGCAGCAGACCATTTCCATAACTATGGTAAGAGAGTGTTACTAGCAACAGGAGCTGAGGGAAATGGTGACAACAAATCACATCTATATGAGAAAAGACAGGCAAGGACCCACGCTTCAGTTTTTCTTTCTAGATGACCAGCTTGCCAAATTCCAACTCATTCACTCTCCATCTTATCAACAGACCACAGCATGGTTTCACCCTCTGTGGTTTGAATCTTCCCACATCACTTATACAATTAACCAATCTTCTACAGGTTTGCCTAACTAAATCATTTCCTGCAGGTAGCTTGGGTAAAGTCCTAACTCGTGTAGAGAGCAGGATGTGCAAAGGCCCTGTGGTAGGGGATGTGTTTGGCTGGTTGATAGAATAGCAATATGGATGCAATATGAGTGGAAAAGATGAAGGAAGGAAAGAAGATAAGATTTCCTTGTTTCTGCTCAGGAGATTGTAGAGACTCAGTTTGATTCTGTGTCAAAATCCCTGGAAGGCTTTGAGAATAGGGATGACATGAACAAAATTGCATTTTAAAGCTTTGATTGTGGCCACTGCATGTAAATAGACTGTGCAGAGGCAGAAGAAAGAGAAGCTCTGAGTCCTGGTGTTGGCCTCAGCTAGGGAGAAGCGGTGGAGAGGTGAGATGTGCCTGAACTCTGCGGGTAGCTCGAAGGTGCAGTGGACGGACTGAAGATGGGACAAAATCAAGAAAGAAAGGAGAAAAAACAAAACACCCAGATGTCCATTCTGAAAAACTGGGTAGCATGAGCATTGGATACCGAGTGGGAGACAGATCTGGGCTAGAATGTGGTGTGACAGAAAGTTGTCTAAAAGTATTATTTTCTGTGGGAAAAAAAAATCAAGTTCCTTTGTGATGGTTTAAAAGTGTTCCCTCTAAAAGTCCTGCATTAGGACGTAACATCCAGTGATTATGAATGAACGTGTGGAGCCCTGAGAAATGATTAAGCCATGAATGAGCGGTCCACTCTCTTGACTGCATTAATGTCTTGGAAAAGAGGTCTAGGGAACGAGTGCAGACTCTTTCCTGTTCTTCAGGTGAGGGCATATGGCCTTTGACCTTTTGACCTTTTGTAAAATTACATCCCAGACAACGGCGCACTAACATCTGGATCTTGGATTTCCCAACCCCTGAAATTGAAAGATTTTGCAATGGCTTATTTCACAATGTCTGGAGTATTTTGCTAAATCAACACAAATTGAGTCACTGCGGTGATAACTTTATTAAAAATTATGTAATTAGAGACGTGTCCCCACTGAACAGGCTTTTTGGGGGGAGGGGCCATTTTCATGTGTATGTGGGTGGGCATATGTGTGTGCATGTTTGCATGGGTGTGGACATACGCATTTGTGCAGGTGCACATGCATGTGGGGATACAATGCATGTGTGGTACATGTATAGGCTCAGGAATCTCCCCCTGGCACTCTTCCACCTCCTTTCTTGAGACTAGATCTCTAACAAAACCCAGAGCTTACAGATAAGGGTAGCCTGGCCAGTCACTTTGCCATGAGCATTTCCTGACTCAGTCTTCAAAGGTTGAATTATAAGATGGCCAGCATTTTACTTGGGATTTGGGCATCTAAACTTGGCTAGTTTTGCTTGTACAGCACGAGTTTTAACTACTGAGCCTTCTCAACAGCCTCCATTTAGCAGTGTCTAAAATTATAAACATTTCCCGTAATTAGAAGACTTGGTGAATAGGGTGCTTAATGTCTTATAATCTGTAACGTAGAACCATTTATATGTGTATATATATTACATTCTAGTACATTAGTCAGAGAACCCTAATACACCATCCATTGAATTCTGTTAAATGTGGTCTAAACAGATCTCTTTCTCTTTCTAGATGCGTGTGAGCTACAGACACAATCCTTATTCATTTGAAGTGATCATTTTGGAAGACTGGAAGAGGGCAGGAGACTAGCTGTAACCAGGATACACTCTGCGACTTAGAGAATTCAGGATTCTCGCTCCAGCTCCAGGCAGCCTCCTCTCCTGACCTCTTCTTTCTTCCCTGAACTACATCAGACTCATTTAGCTCACACGCGCCCTCCCTTCTCAGGCCAGCAGTCCCTGCAAGCTGATTGAAACACTGCAGAAAAAGATGTAACTTATGCCTTTGCCTCAAAAATCATGATGTCAGCGCCGTGCCCGAATGCCAGATGAATTAAAATGTATGATTTCCTGAAGAACACGTGTTGACAGTTACTTTCGTCATCCGTCTCTCTTCTTGGTTCCAAGAGCCCATAAAACCTTAGAACCACACAGACCAAAATTACATAGGAAACGTTTAGTTGTGTTTGGCACACGATGTGCATGTGGGAATGGAAGCTAACTAGCTCTAAGCCAGGGTTTGGTGTCCACCCTCTGTCTGCTTGGGCAACAGCTGCCCAGGGCAGCAGGCAGTTCTCTCAGACCTTGCTGAGCCCGAAGGACTGTCCACCACGGTCACTTGTTAAGGTGACAGTCTTCTGTTCTCACTTAACGATGTCTGCGACATGTCACCAAGGTAAACTTAAGCTCTGGAGTCGAAAGCTTGCTGGCACCCCAGTGATTCTCAAGGCCACTCAAGGAGCTAATCTGAGCTACCCAGACAGGGAGAGGGACTTACCTTCTCCCTGCACCAAACATGCAAAGACTTTATTTCAGGGTAAGAAAGAAGTGCCACCAGGTAGGCTGTGAGCTTTTCCTGGCCTGATTCTTCATGGAGGTCTTTAGCCTGGCTGCGCCATCTCCCTCTGTCCCACCTCCAATACTCCTGGGCCCTTCCATGGAATTCACCATCCATAGTCCTTGCTCCTCTTTCTCCATCTCTTGAACTTATGTCTCTCCTTTGTGAGTTTGATTGATTCCTTTATCTTCCTAGAAACCTTTCTTTAGAAACCTTTCTTTACATCAATACCAACCATCAAGGTTGCTGTGCTTGCCAGGTACTGTGTGTCCTGAACCCCTTTCACTGTCAAAATTCTAAGTACCATGATTCTAAACACTCTCTGATTTTGATGGACTCATCAGCATATTCACCTGAGATGTACATGTGAACAGCATCATGTAAAGAAACTTTGGGGCAGAAGTGATGCCTTTGCCTCCCAAGCAAAAGCTTAGATCCCTAGATACTGCTTGAGGATTCTGGAGAGATATGTAAGTGGCCTGCAATTCTGGTTCCGGAGTGCGGAGTCTGGGAAACCTCAGAGCAAAGCAATAAGGAAGTAGAACAATACAGGATGATTCCTGATATCACCCTTGGGCCTCCGAAAGCACACAGACTCAAGTGTCCTCTCATAACACACCTGCACACACATGCACACGCATGCATGCAAAAACAAATTCTGAGTTGGGTTCTTCATATAAACTATTATATATGAATATTATTTTAAAAGTATAGAAATAATGAAATAGGTGAATGTCATAAAACATGGTACATTAATAATGATATATAGCTACAAGTATCATATATGTGACATGATGTACAGTGGTATACATTACCTATAGTCACAAGCTATGGTCAACAGTGGGTTGCATGTATAATGGTAGCTATGTTGTCAAGTAACCCCATTATCCTTGTAGTTGCTGAATTGTGTGCATGATGACAAAATTGCCTCATGATGGATTTCTCAGGACATTTCCCTGCTGTGAAATGATACACAACTATATTGCATCTTGTCACTCATTTACATTTTCACATCTTAAATATCTGATTAGAGCACATGAAAATACATTAGGTGCACTCGGTCCTCCCTGTTGCTTGATTTATTTTCTGTCGAGCATGGACAGGTGACCATGTAAGGTTATTTCTCAGGGATCCTTTTACCCCAAAGATCCTTTCCATTCCCAATGCGACTCCAGGCAAATGGATACTGTTTAGTACACTGGGCTTTTAGCAATATTTTTCCAGACTGGGGGGTGGGGTGTGGTTGGGTGTCTCTGTCAACAAAGTACATGTCTTGCAAGCATGAGGAATTTGAGTTTGTTCCCCAGAACCCAAGTAGAAAAAGCTAGGTGCTATGCCATTCCCTTGTACTCTAGTGTTAGGCAGAGACAGATGTATCCCTGAGGCCTGTTGGCATCTTGCCCAGCCTACTTTATAAGTTCCAGAGCAATGAGAGACCCTGTCTCAAATTACATGGGAGGATTAAGCCTGAGGAAGGCAGTAAAGCTTATCCTATGACTTCCACATATATGAGCACACACAGGCACACACATGTGTACATACATGTGTAATACACATGGGAGCTCATGCATGCACACACACAAACACACACACACACACACACACACACACACTCCTTCATGAAATAATAATTAAGTTCTAAAAAATGGACCTTTTTGGTAAGTACACCTATGCAATAAAAGGAGAAACAGTGGGCCTTGAAAGAGACAGGGTGAGGGGAAGCAAAAATGCAAAGGTGGGTGGGAGGGAAATGCCCTTCATTTAAAGTTTGTCAGGAATGAGTGCAAGTCGCCTCTCCTCTAGGTGTCCCGGGTTCATTTCAATAAAATACACGTTGACTCTCAGGGAATAAAGAAACCATGTCCTTAGAGGGTGCACATAGGAAAGTGTTAAAAATCAAAATTGAATATCCAATTTAGGAAAGAAGCAAAAGAAAAAATATACTTTTGTGGGCAAAAGCTTGTGAAGATAAACCTTAATTACAATAGAAGGAAGGTGAGGGCAAGGGCAGAGACTAAGAGAAGGGGAAAGAAGGAGGGAGACTAAAGAAAAGGAATGGAAGGAAAAGGAATGGACTTAATATCGCTGAAAGACTCTGTCCACACCACACTGAGCACAATCACACACACACACACACACACACACACACACACACACACACACACAAGCTGTGCCGCCTACAGACTGCCCACTGTTACCCAGTTAAACCTTCAGCGACACTGACCATCCACAGGAATGGGTTTCCTTGGGTACAGCCACAGGAGATGAATTATGATGGCATCTCAGCTCATGCTCGGTTGTTTGCATGGCTAAAGACTTCTACCATGTTCACTGGAAATGACCGCATGTCTGTGAGAGACGTGTGTTGGGTGCCACTTAGCTCATCAGTGTTGCAGGAGGGTATGTAGACTTCCAGGAGTCCTGCTTACCCCGTGGTTTGGATTCAATCCCATTGACTTGCAAACCAATGTAACCTCCAGGGCAGCTTTTGCTAATGCCATTATGCTTACTGCTGGGGGTAGATAACGACCCCTGAGCCCTCTCCATTTTCTTAAAGTCTTTATTTCTTAATTTCGGCAAGCTCAAGCTTGCCGAAATATAGCGTTTTGAAGTCAGAGTTAGCGGTGAGGGGCTTACGGACATATGCGGGTACCTTTGCTTAGCTCTGCCACGTTTGCCCTCTCCTGATACACAGTTACTAATCAGGCCTTGGGATTTTGGAAGCAGGCTAAATGCTAGTGATCTGTAGCCCTTCCATCCAAGCGAGGCACAGGGACAGACCTGGAATCCCAGCACGCAGGAAGTAGGAAAGCAGGAGCTTGAAGGCCAGTCTGGTCTACACAGCAAGCCTCAGGGCAGCCAGGGATGCATAGCCCGATCCATTGATCAGAACAGAAAATAAATTTAAAAAATTCCAAAAACAAAAACAAAAAACACTAGAGCTTTTGTATTTCTTGAGGTAAAATACATGTAAAATTTGAATCATAGGCAGAACTGTTGTGGTTAATGTGCTATGATACTATATCATATAATAACACCCACACACTTTCTCTGAAAGAGAAGAGAGAGAAAGAGAGGGTATTGTTTATATATAAACACTCTTAAGCGTAGGTCATGAGAAGCTAAAACTCTTGAGGAGGGAAGGACTGTCTAGCAGGAACCCACCACACTGTAAGTTAATCCCCACCCCCAAATGGAACTTTCTGCACTAACAGTTTATAAAATTCTTGCCAAGATTTGTTTCCCTTGAGTGAAACAATGACTACAGGGACAGTGTAAATGAGGCAAAAAAGGTATCTCCATGATTTCCTGGGAGTAGGGTGTCTTACAGATGTTAATTATTCACAAAAAGTAGCAGGATCCGGGGCTAGGGGATGACACAGGGGTTAAAACCTTTGCCTGGCAAGCAAACAGGCCAGAGTTCGGATCCCCGTATCCAACATAAAAATGACTACTTGGTGGAAATGGTGGCGTCCTGCACTCCTCACCTGGACGGCTGAGACTGGGAAAATGCAAAACAAAGAAATAAGGAGGTGGAGCAATCCAAGATGATTCCCAGCCATGTCGCATTTAGACCTCCATAGGCACACGTGCGCGTGCACACACACACACACACACACACACACACACACACACACACACAAGTAGCAAGATCCAAGCAGACAGATCCAACCTTCTAGAGCAGCTCAGATTCTAAATGTTTCAAAACTAGAGCCCCCCGAGGAAAGTAGACATGCTACGCAGGGGTTCACTAACCGCTCCACACCACGGGAGTCTGAAAGCTGCCCTCCTGCTCCGTGGGCCGGTGTGATTTGGTGGGATCGACTCCTCACCCCTCTGCTGACAGAGGGAACACTGAGCAGGTTCACGCCTGCTCGGACGCACTCCAACCCCTCTGCCACGGAGCATAAATCACGGAGCCTTAGCGACGGCAGCCACCTCTGGGACTGAACACAGCAAGTGTTGAACGGCGAGTCATAATTTATACCGCGGAGTAATTTCAGACTGAAAGTGAAAAAGATTTCTCGACCCTCCCGATGCTGAAAGGGGACGTGAGTCGTATAATTTTATGCCAGCCACACATGTATCATATGAAGGGGGGAAATACTCTGGCGATGACCCGAACGTTATGTGTTGTCATTAAAAGAGGTTTGGCCAAGGCTGTGGCTCAACTTGAAGCCCATTTGAGGGTATGTGTCAGACTCGGTCTCGGGCAGGACCTGAAGCCAATTTAGAGAGTGTGTGTTATGAGACGTCTTCAGCATTGGAAGTGTGAAATTTACAGTCGATAGAAAGTAATTTTCTGATTGGAACTTGGCCTGAACATTGCAATGGATCTAGTGTGAGTGCCGTGGGACCTGTGATATCCATCAGTGACAGATTCTCGGGTTTAAATTCTCCCTCTCCATGCGGAGCTCAGGGCAGGCAAGAAACAGAACTGGGGAAAACAAATAAGGGAATTGTGCAAATGTGTGAAACTCCTCTTGACCTGACCTCATAGAAAAAGAAAGAAAGAAACGCCCCCTCTGGGGGAAAAAAAAGTCTCTAATAATGCTTTGTTCATTTTATCACAGACAAGAATTCAAATGCAATCTGTCTCCTTTAGCCTTCCATCCTGCTTCTAGTCCTGCACCTTGAGGATGTTTTCAATTTCATGTATACCTGTGTCTCCAGACCCACTTCTTGGTGGTAGAAGTTTGCCTGTGACCCAAGTGTCCACAAATGGCATCGAGATCATTTCTAGGACTTGCGTATTTACAGATTGGAGAGGTAGGAGGATTGTGTGGAATCTTGGAATCATTCACCTGAGGATGTCTTTTAAATGTGGATTTTTCATCTAGCAGTGTGTGTGGGACCAGAGATTGTGGACTTATGTAAGTTTCTAGGTGAGACTGATGCTAATGGCTGATAACTGGACCATGTTTTCTGAATCACATTTTTAACCTGTTCCTTCAAATCCTGCTCCAATGGGTTGTTTTCTCTGAACACTTTTATGTTCTCAGGAAGAAATTAAGCACTCTGTGTCTTCAGACCAAGGTCTTTATTCATTTGCTGACTGCCTTCTCCCACACAGTCAAATTATCCCATATACCATGGGCTCCTTAGGGTCAGAGAATATGTTCCCTCATTTATCATAACGGGTGCATGGTACATTTTTGGAAAAGAAGAAAGGAAGGATTTAAGAGCAGGGGAATCCCCAGAAGCTCATGGCTCGGAGTTCCTGCTATATGAGTGATACGTGAGAGATTCTGTCTCCAAGAAGGTAGAAGGTGAGGAATGATACCCAAGGCTGTGGTCTGACCTTCATTTGTGTACTCTTGTCACATACAGCTGCAAATCACACACACACACACACACACACACACACACACACACACACGCTCATTTGCACATGTGCATGTGCATTTTTGCATTTAGAGTTTATATTCATTTCTTACTGCTTTCCTTCTTTGCCTTCTCTTCCTCCCTTACGGCTCTTCCGAATACCTCCTCTGTCCTACCGCTTAGCTTTTTGACGCTCCCTCCTCCTTCCTTCCCCGACCTTCTGCTGGTCTCTCCCACTTTACACTCAAGTAACCTCCAGGAGAAAAGAAGAAAGAGCGGCAGAACCCGTGAGACATGAATCGCGCCCTCAGAAAGGTCACGGGAGTTTTAAGCAGAAATGTCATCATCCTTCTGTCAAAAAAATAATCTAGCTGAACCCCTCGCACTGGGGAGAGACTCTGCCCTTGGGGGTGGTGATGACGAAATGCTCTTTGGGAGGTTTTGCTTTTAATCCAGCTTTGATTCCTGTTTGGAACACGTCTTAATCCGGCCATTATTCTCCTGTGGCACAACTTGGCCCATGCTATGTGTCATCTGGCTTCACGCCCATCTAGGGAAGAAGTTGTCACCAGAAGGAAATGAAAGGTAAGTAGTCTAGTTTCTGCTTTCCATTCTCTCTACTAGGGGAGTCCCTGACTGTCTCACGGAACCCCAAGGCCAGAGAGACAGTCAGCATACAGTTCTCATCTCTGCTGCACTTAATGTTTTCTAGGCTGGTAATGCATCTCTCTCTCTCTCTCCCCCTCCCTCCCTCCCTCAGTCTCATCCTTCTTCCCTCCCTCCCTCCTTTTCTTCTGTCCCTTCCTTTCCTCCTCCTCCTCCTCCTCCTCCTCCTCCTCCTCCTCCTCCTCCTTCTCCTCTTCTTCCTCTTCCTAGAGTGTTTGCTCACCAGAACCAGAAATTGCTACTCAGTAGAAGACAAGCACAGTGCAAGTTTTAAAGAGAGCAGTACTTCCTTAACCTCTGATATAATGGAGATGTCAGTTTCTTATTCTGCAACGTGATCTATTTCTTCCTGTCAAATATACTGAGAACTGAGGGCAATTATAAAGAGTAATACTTGTGGGGTGCCTTTCCCAGGAATGACAAAGAAAGATCTTCCCAGATTGGGTGACTAGCTAACACTGACTCTCACCATGGTGGACACAAAGGTTGATTGGGTCTTAAACTCAACATTTTAAGATAAAATGTACCAATCAGAGGCATCCAGCTTTATAAGCCAATGCTTCTGCACACTGTGTGACCCACACACACCAGATTGCGATCCCTTCTTGCCTTAGTTTCTACATATAAAGAAGTAAAGCATGGAGTTAGAGAGACAGTTCAGTGGTTAAAGTTTTTCCCTCACAAGCAAAAGGACCTGAGTTCAGATCCCTAGATCCCACTTAAAAATGCTATGCAGATGTGGCAGTAGCCTGCAATTCCAGCATTAGAAGGTAGAACCTGGGAAACCTCAGAGCAAAGCAATAAAGAAGAACAATTGGGGGCTGGAGAGGTTGGCTCAGGGGTTAAGCCTCTGCCTTGCAGGCGGAAGGTCCTGAGTTCAGATCCTAGACCCCATGTACAGACGCCGGGAGTGGGGGCAGCCTGCGTTTCTGGTCGTGGTAGGGCAGAGCCTGTGAATCCCAGGGCAGAGTAAACAAGGAGGAGGTGGAGGTGTCCATGGTGGTTCCCAAATTTGTCCGTGGTTCTACACACACATACATACATACACACACAATTGAATGAATAAAAAAACAATTAAAAAAAAACATGATTGGTTCTCAATGTCACCCTTGGGCCCCCACAGACACACACACACATTCAAGTGCACTCTTACACACATACTGATGCACAGAAACACACCCAGTAAAAGCCATGCTTCATTGTAGTATATCGAAGAGATGAATATATCGCTACCTCAGTGAACACACCTCTCACCCACAGAATCATAAAGTGTTGAAATTGTGCTCATGGAGACCCTCCAGGCTCTCCCATGTCTCCAGCCTCCTGTGTCAGCCATGCCTCAAGCTAAGTGTATTCTGTATTCCTGCATCAGCCACTTCAACATCAGCTGGCAGCCAGGTTAAACACGTGCGAGCCAAGTCCCCGCCCAATCTTGTGGCTAACAAACCAATGTTTGAGCATCACTGTTGGGGAGTATTGTTCTCATCTGTGGAATTAATGTCATCCACCATAGGAAATAGAAGTAGCAGAAAGAAGAAATAGAAAAAGAGGGAGAAATGTGAAGATTACAGAACTTCTTTTTGTATTTTAGATCACTGTTCTCCATGCATGTGGGGAGAGAAGGGAAGAGGTATAGGTGTATGTTGGGTAAACACAAGTGTGTGGGTGTGTGCTCGCAGGCATGCAGGTACCAAATGCGCTCTAGGATCGAACTTGAATCACCAGGTTTGCACACAGTGCCTTTACCCACTAAGCCATCTCCTCAGTCCTGAAGACCTAGCTAAAAATGCCCCCAAATATTCAGGAACTTAATCTGAAAACACATGGTGGCCTTATTTCTAGATAAGTTTTAGAAACTCCTGTTCATTTTCCTGACATCTCTGAGGTGACTTTTCATAAAAGTAGCCCAGTTGGGAGGCAAAGGTCAGGGAAGACGTCTGGGCCCTGGCTCTTTTCTCATTAGCTGGGGTGGCTGCTCCCTAACCTACTAAATGAGGCATGAGGTCAGATGACTCCTCACACCCCTTAAACCTCAGGAAGTTCTGATAATGCAAGGCAGATGTGAGCACCACTCCCAGCAATCACAAGTTCAACTTAAAAATCTGCCTTGCAGAAAATAAAACTACTGTGCTATCTGAATCTACAAACATATTTCCTATCTTATTTTAAGAGTTTTAAAGAACTTGGGGGAGGAGCATAACCATATGAAAGCCCAGAGCTCTGCTCATTTGAGTCATGCAGTCATGAACTGCAGCCTCTTTCCAAAAGAGGATATTAATTCAAGAGCAAGCAAACCCACAAGCTGAGAATGGACAGCCAACGATTAGGAATCAGAATCATTGCTGGTGTCATGGAATAGGTAACAGTCAGCTTGTCACAAATAGCTGTGACTTCTCACTACGGAATGGACATGTTTCTGAAAAGCAGGTCTAAAGAGAATTTAAGTATATCAAATTTGATTTTTCTCATCATTGATTTCCATTTAGGTATAAAAGTCAGAATGAATAAGCATTTTCTACTTGAGCATAGGAACGAACTAATTTCCCTTCCACTCTTGTTCAGGTAGGTACTCCCTTCAACTGATGCTCAGTAAGAATGTGTTCTCGGCATCACTGCATGCAAGAGGTGTCCGGGTTCACTTCTGAAAACTCTGCGGTGCACAGGGGGGAAGCCAGGGTTCGGGAACCTTCTTCAATTTCTTGTCACCATCAGTTTAACTTTGAATGTTGTTTCTGTTCTCTGTCTTTTATTTCCTAGCATGAGGATTATTTGGGTAATGGGGGTGGGTTCGGGACTTTATACTTTCCTTGTTCTAGTTTCTTTGAATTTTAGATCACTGCTTTGTAAGAATTCCTCATAATATTATGCATATGTATTGTATATGTTGATATGAACATAAATACGTACAGTACAAGTTGTTTATAGTGTGTAGGTAGGATAGGTTTTAGCATATATATGTATATAAATATCCTTTTGTGTGTATAATATAAGCTATTTTGACATGTATGTTCATTTGAACATGTATGTAGTACATGTGGGTTTTATCAAGCATGCTATTTTATACATGTGTGGCATATGTTAGGTTTATTGTGCATAGCCATTTAAACATATATGTAGCATAGACCTTTATTACATGTATATTAATTTTCATATGCATGTAGCATAAGGTGGTTTTTACTATGTATGTTCACTTAAACATTCATCAGTGATTTTAGCATGTATGTTCTTTGAGCATGTGTTTACTGTATGCTTTTTGATGTTTATGTTCATTTGAACATGTGAGTACCGTAAGTTTTTTAGCATGCATGTTCATTTAAACATGTGTGTACCATAGTCTTTTAGCATATATGTTCATTTGAACATGTATGCTCATTGGAACTGTGCTATATAAGCTATTTAAGGCATGTGTGTAGTTTAGGTTTTAGTATGTTTGTCCATTTCAACATACTGTTCTGTTGCTGTGACCAACATCTGAGATTAAAAGATAAATAAATAAAAAAGATAAAATAAGCAAAGGCAGGCTGGAGAGGTGGCTCAGGGGTTAAGCCTCTGCCTTGCAGGCGGAAGGTCCTGAGTTCGGATCCCAGATCCCACGTATAGACGCCAGGCGGAAGCGGGGGCGGCCTGCGCTTCTGGTCCTGGTAGGGCGGAGCCTGTGAATCCCGGGGCAGAAGGAGGTGGAGGCGTCCATGGTGATTCGCGAATTCGTCCGTGGTTCTACACATACACAGACACACACATGCGCGCACATACACACGCACATGCACACAGTTGAAATAATAATAATAATAATAATAAATTAAAAAAAATAAGCAAAGGCTTATTTTGATTCAGTTTCAAAGATTTCAACCTGTGGTTGTTTATCATGATTGCCTTGGGCCTGTGTTAACTCAACGTGTCATGTTGGATCACAAGACAAGAAAGCAAATGGAGAAATAAAGAGGCCAAGGTCCCAGCATTTCCTTGGGAATGCATCCTTCTATGAAACTCCACCTCCTAAAGGTTCTAATAGTCACAACTGTTGACCCACTCTTTAGCACATGGGCATTACAGCGGACTTAGGAGCATGTAAGCCAGAGCATGAAGGGAAATCCATGATCAAGTGTCACTGAATTTATGAGACAAAAAGATCACCAAAGAATCCATTTATTGCATCCTCAGAGATTCCTTCGCCTCCCACTTCATTTCTTTCTCCATTCAGCCTTCTGAGTGTGGTGCGTGTGTTTTGTGTGTGTGTGTGTATGTGTGATGCTTTACTTACCAAAAAACTTCAGGAGAGATATTTAATGGCTAGAAAAGACACATTTTCCTTATACCCAGCTCCAGAACTCCAGTAATGACTTTAGTTTCCACTTTTTAGTCTTAGTTCCTACGCATTCCATCATCCACTTGCTCCTAGTGGCATAAGAGAGACCACTAGAGTTGCATTCCTGGATACCATGGGAGATAAGCCTCTCATAACGTTATTTTTTACTCCATCTCATAAAACTTGTTCTGTATAAATATATTTTAATTAATTAATAAGCAGGATGTAATGAATTCTGGCAGGGTGACATTTGAGCACAAGGCAAAGGGCTTAAACAGATCTTGACACATGTTAGCCAGAGAAATTAGCCCACACATGTGCATACACTCGAGCACACACACACATACACACACACACACACACACACACACATATTCATTGAGGATATTATTGTAATTTGAATTAGAGAGGTTGTTGAACATTGGAGGAGAATTGGGCAAGAACTATGGCAGCAAAGCAGAGGCTGGTATTCTAAGGAGCTGGCTAGTGATCAGCGGTAAAGCATGGCTGTCTTAGAACTAGGCAGCCTCAGGACCACTTGCTTCTAATGAACTTGAAATGGTCTATGAACAATTCCATCTGTTGAGCCTTCAGGTTTATTGTTTCTGCATTCTCTGGCAGAACTCGATGGAGTAAACATGTGGATTCACTGAACACAGAGCTGCACTCAGTACACAATAGCGGTGTCCTCAGTGAATCAGCATACTAGTAAAGCATACTTGCCTTAGTTCTGAAGATCTTAGTGCCTTTAGTGTCCTCTCTGTAGCAATATTTGTTCTGTGAATGAATATATGAGGATCAATAGATAGATAGATAGATAGATAGATAGATAGATAGATAGATAGATAGATATTCTAGACACATAATTCAGTAACTCAGCTCAATATTAGTAAACAAATTCTTATAAAATATAGGGAAGATAAAAATGCTTTTATCTTTAAAGTAATTCCCTTCTTTCTTCTCTATGTACTTTGAAAGTTTCCTTTTTCCATAAGAAAAAATTTCATATTATAGTTTTTTTTATTTTGGCTTATTATTTATTTCTTTATTACTTCTCTACATACTTTTTTCCTCCCACATTTTACTTTTTTCCTAATCATACAAGCTCCATAGGTACTCCCATCCTCTCCTTCCCCTTTCCTCTCCCCTGTCGTCCCCCACTGCACGATCATCCCTTCCCCCCTTCATTTCAACTCCTTCCCTCCCTCCCCTTCTCCAAGTGTGCCCCCCTTTCTTCCTCCCATCCCCTGGAGCATCCCATTATATGGGATCCAACCTCCCTCTGAGTCCTCCACCTAGTGAGTGGCATAGACCAGGGTCCCCTTCTTGGGCTCCTCATTAGCATGGAAACTCTATTATGACTGTTTAATCCCTTGCCTCTAAGGATCTCACTGCCTGAAGCCTTCTCCCCTGTGATCCATGCTAGATTTTAGAGGGTTGTTGACATGTCAGCCTTGTGCAGGTCAGGCAAAGTTCAATCCTGGCTGCTGCAGCCCTAACTTGTGTGGAGTGTTTTGCATATCGTTGATCCTCCCCATTTTTAGGCTCTTACAATCTTGCCGCCCCCTCTTCTGCAAGGTTCCCTGGACTTTTGGATGGGGAGAGATTTGGCTGGTCTGGTTCCAGGTGACTAATGTAGGGTCTTTGGTGTTCTGAATCATGGCTTGTTGTTTTCAGCTTTGCTTTTTCTGCAGCACCCTCAGCTGCATTTTGATTTGTATCGAAGGTCACCTCCTAACAAAAGATAAAAGACTGCTTAAATGAAGATCTTAATATAAGAGGAAACTCAAAGGTAAATGGAAGAATAGGAATAGGACACAGCAGTGGGGGGGGAGGCCCACTGTACCATTTGCCAGATGGTTACCGTCTATCTGCCAGTCCCTATATCTTCCCTGATTGGTGAAATCAAACCTGTTCAGTCCCAAGTGATCAGAAAGGGAAGTGACAGTGAGCTGTACCAGATGTCTCACTGCTTACATGTAATACATGACCATGGCCTATTTTCTCTACTGAAGTGTGTTCCCCTATCTCCTTTCTTTTGAGGTCCTCATTTCCCTTCCCTCTTGTTTATAATCCTTTGCGATTACAGTGTGCATTACAGAGATTTACCTTTGAATATGTCATTAAATGGGTTGGGAACTAAGATCCACTTATTAGGGAGTACATACGGCATCTAACTTTCTTCTCTACATATTTTGAAAGCTCTCTCTTTCCATAAGGGAAATGTTCATCTTTTAGGTGTTTTGTATTTTGACTTGTAGCAGCGTGGTAACTGTGTTCCCTTCTAGTCTCTGAACTCTTTAGAGTCTTGTTTGTTCTGTCCTTATTGTTTGAGTACAGAAAGTTCTCCATGTGTTTAGCAAGTGAATGGAATTTTGTCCTCAAATATATTTCTTTCAGGTAGAACATACCTTTGCATTCAATTTCCTCTTGTTATTTAAGGAACCTTTAGAATTATTGCCAACCATAAGCGGAATTCATAAATGAGTGATTTGAGTCTTGAAATCTTTCCACCTTCCTTCCACTTCCTTATTGCTCTGAACTGGTCATCATATTATATGTGCCTGTGATGTTGCTTGTTAGTAACGAATTTCTTCCAACACAAGACTTTTCTTTGCAAGCCAGAGGACCTGAGTTGGGATGCCCAGATGCCACATAAAAATGCCAGGAAGAAATGGCAGCAGCCTGTAATTCCAGCCCTGGAAGGTGAATCCTGGGAAACCCCAGAACAAAGCAATAAGGATGATTCCCCACATCATCCTTAGGCATCCATAGCCACATACACTCAAGCGCCCTTTGTACACACACACACACACACACACACACACACACACACACACGGAATAATAGTAACTTCTATGCCAAGGATTCTGCTTTTGAGTTGAAACAAACACATGGTTGAGTCACACAAGTCCAGTCCATCAACCACACCATGATCTGGTCTCAGCACTTTATGTATTAAACAAAACTTACAGATTTCATTGTGGTTAGGATGTGTTGTAGCCAACTACGTACATGGAACTAAAGGATTATGCCCTGCTCTCTTTCCTAATGTCTGTATTTTAGATGAATTTATTAAATGGGTGAAAGAATTCCTATTACATATTAAAGTACTGTGTCATTCAAATACAGTGGATTTCGAGGCTGGAGAGGTGGCTCAGGTGTTAAGCCTCCGCCTTGCAGGCGGAAGGTCCTGAGTTCGGATCCCAGATCCCACGTATAGACACCAGGCGGAAGCGGGGGCGGCCTGCGCTTCTGGTCCTGGTGGGGCGGAGCCTGTGAATCCCGGGGCAGAAGGAAGTGGAGGCGTCCATGGTGGTTCGCTGAGTTCGTCCGTGGTTCCACACAGACACACACACACAGACACACACACACACACACACGCACGCACGCACGCACGCACACATGCATATGCACACAGTTGAATAAATAATAATAATAATAATAAAATTTTCAAATACAGTGGATTTCAAAATTCCTTGAATAACCTATATTTATGAGCATTAATACTGATGATAAATTTCACATGATGACAAAACAGAAAATTTGCAAAACAGAGAAAGAGAGCCACCTCTTCTCATCACTTGTCTTATTTTATATTATCCTCCAGTTCTTCTAAAAGAAAACATAGAGAGAGGGAGGTTATCATTACTACCACCAACATTAGACAAAGCACTAAGTAAATGCTTCCTGACGGTCATGTCATCAAGGCGCCCTGTTCCTGTCTGCTTGCAGGTGAATGCCTGCTCCAGCGCCAGCATGCACCATGATGCCTTGTGCACACATCGACCCACAGGCTGAGCCGTCTGAAAACATGCAGAGGGTTTAATTGACAGGAAGGTGATATTAAGATTCTTTAATGGACACACTTGGAGTCCACAGCCTGGGTCCTTGATCGCCATAATAATCATGGCAAAGGTAGCCATCTTTCTAAAATGTTGCTATTTTAAAAAAGAAATCTAAATTTTTATTCTATAGTTTTAAAGACATATGTGTTTGCATGGGGTTATGACTGGCTACTTTCCAGCCAGTAAGGTGACTTGACTTGTGCTTGACTAGGTCTTACCAAGGTAATTTGATGGGAAGTGATCTGTATTGCTCTGGGATGAAGTGGTCAAGCAGCAGGTACCACTTCTCTGGGATCTTCAAAGGAAGAAATCTGAGTCCCTGAAGTGGACGGCAGAGTCCTGGAGTGAGGAACCCAAGTGCATGAGCCACCTACACATTCAAAAGTTTCTCTTCTTCACACCCAGCACTGTAGTCTTGTGTGAGTGAGAAATACTATTTTAATACCAGAGAAATTTCAGTGTTTATTTTTTACCTTAATACACTAATATTACATACTGTCAAAAAATTTGCAAGAGTTAAAATGTTGCTAAAACTGAAGCTTTGGGTCAATTTATAAATTTTATATCACTTTGAGAACACTTCTTGAATAACGTTGTGTATCTTCTCTTCCTTTTTTATTTTTTTATTATTTATTCAATCGTGCGTGTATGCATGTGTGCACGTGTGTATGTATGTATGCGTGTGTGTGTGTGTAGAACGTTGTGTATCTTCTCTTTCTTTTTTATTTTTTTATTATTTATTCAATTGTGCGTGTATGCATGTGTGCGCGTGTGTATGTATGTATGTGTGTGTGTGTGTAGATGAATTCGGGAACCACCATGGACGCCTCCACCTCCTCCTTATTTACTCTGCCCTGGGATTCACAGGTTCCGCCCTACCAGGATCAGAAATGCAGGCCACCCCCCACTTCCACCCGGCATCTATACGTGGGATCTAGGATCCGAACTCAGGACCTTCCGCCTGCAAGGCAGAGGCTTAACCTTGAGCCACCTCTCCAGCCCCTGTATCTTCTTTTTCTATGAAGGCAAATATTTAAATAATATGGAAATTTAAATTACAAAAAATACAATCCAAGTTTGTCATTATTGAAAAGAAAGAGAAGTAAATGGAAGTGTCACTGTAAAAGTGAAATAAGCCATTCTGATGGGACAGGCTCACACAATACAGGGCCTGACACTTTTCTTTCTCCTATTTACACATGAGGTGAGCTGGAACTCAGCATATGTGGAACTTTGCACTGCTTTTATCTGAAAAAACAGTTGGTATAGTCAATTAGCTCACTATCATTTTAGCTTATATAAAGGCATCAGACTGAAAGCATGAAACAAATGAGGAATTTAGATAGTTTGAACTGAAAATCGAAGTATGTTTTCTTGTTGCTATGTTAAATTCCTACCTTCTCAGTAACTTCAGGGAGGAGAGATGTATGCTGTGATATAGGTGGATTCGTGTGAGCTTGAGGGAGATTGAGCTATAGAGTGAAAAGGGAAGGAAGAAAAGAAGGAAGGAAGGACCAAAAGAAGGAACAAAGGGAAGAAAAAGGAAATGTTTATTTTAGTCCAAGGGCTCAGGGTACATGGTTCGTGGCAGGGAAGCAAGGCAGTGATATATGGTTTATCGTGACAGGAAGACATGGCAATTGGGTTAGCTCTGATGTGAGCATGAAATAGCACTTTTTCTTCATATCTTGGCAAATGAGGAAATAGTTAAACATAACTTTCATTCTGCAGCAAGAGGTAGGTATCATTTTCAAGATCTGCCCTAAAGACCCACTAGGCTACAGTCCTGAGGATTCCACAGCCTCCTAAATAAACACCATCAGCTGAGATTCCTCCAAACTGATGAGCTAGTGAGGGACATTTAAACCATAACAACTCCCAGTGCAAGAATAGCTTTACTCTCACTCTTCATTTGCATTGATTTATTCTGATATTTTGACTTGGCGTTCTTATTCCTTCGTCTCTATAGTCATAACCATAGGTAGAAAGGTACTCCCTTAAAATAGGTGTCAGACCCAGAGGAGAGTCTGGCATGCACATTAAAGGATTCTCCGGGGATTGGGGGGGAGGCACTGGGGGACGGGGAGGGAGGGGTGAGGGGAAGGAGAGCAGGGGGGTCGGGGGGAGGAGGAGGGAAGGAGGGAACCGGTGTACCTATTAAGTTTGTATGAGCAGAAATAATAATAAAAAATGTTAAAAAAATAGGTGTCAGACATAGGAAGCGCCACTCACTGTATTGTGTGTTTCACAGAAAATGTGCCCTTAGAGGTTACTATGATGAATGCCATTTTAAATTAAACTTAGTCCACCTGGTTGTCTCATTAAAAGAACTCACCATAACCCACCTATTAAAATATAAACTATAGTTGATGTTCATTTCAAATTTGAATAATTGTGATTTACTAATTTCTTTCATGGTTCTTTGGTGGTCTTGGTAAGGCACGAATAAATCATTTCATAGATGATCATCTGAATTTACTTTTTCACAAATACTAAAGCTAGACCTTTTAGAAATTTCAACTCTTGTGTAGCTGGTTTGAACACTGATTCAAAGAAGTTCTAATACTTTAAGTAAACACAATTAAGTTATTGAAAGATAATAAAACAGCCAAGTTCCAGTATCACTGTAACTGAAAATGGTTAGATTATGGAAAGGAACATTGATGTCAGTTACACATGGTACACATGGTACAAGAATTTTAGCTTAAATTGGATTACTCAAGGTTTAATTTTTATATTATCACACATAATTTTGAGTCTTTTTTAAAATACTAAAGAAAGAAAAGAAACTAGCTGACTTATATTTACTAGAGACTTAATACAAATGCATCAATAACCAATTGACCAGTCCTTAATTTTCCAGCCTTGTCCAAAACACTCCAAACAATTTGCAGATGATATGATTCCATACTTGAGAGATCCACATGAATCTAATTAATAAACAATTTCAGTAAATTGGCAGCCTACAAAATCAACATACAAAAATCAGTAGTCTTCCTATATACCAGATACAAACAAGTTGAGAAAGAAATGAGAGAATCAATCCTATTCACCATAGCTAAAAGAAAAGAAAATACCTTGGAATAAATTTAACCAAGGAAATAAAAGACCTATATAATAGAAACTACAAAACACTGCTGAAAGAAATTAAAGAAGAAGCTATAAAGTGGAAAGACCTTCCTTACTCATGGATTGGTAGGATCAATATTGTGAAAATAACCATCCTACCCAAAGCAATATACAGATTCAATGCAATTCCAATTAAAAATCCCAATGCAATTTACAGAATTAGAAAAAAAAATCTCAAAATCCATAAGGAAGAACAAAAAGACACAATTAGCCAAAACAATTTTGAGCAATAAAAAGACTGCTGGAGATATCACCACACCAGATTTCAAACTATATTACAGACCTATATGAATAAAAACAGCTTGGTACTGGCACAAAAATAGATACATTGACCAATGGAACAGAACAGAAGACCCAACTAAACTCCCTCACATACATCCACTTAATCTTTTACAAAGGTGCCAAACATGCATGCTTGAGAAAATAGACAGCATCGTCAACAAGTGGTGTTAGGAAACTGGACATCTACATGTAGAAGAACAAAAATTAACTGTTGCCTCACTCCTTACACAAAAGTCAACTCCAAATGGATCAAAAATCTTGACATTAGATTTGAAACTCTGAAATTGTTAGGAGAAAGAGTAGGAAGTACATGAATTGATAGGCCTAGATAAAGATTTTCTAAGCAGATCAACAAATACCCAGGAACTAATGCCAATAATCAACAAATGGGACTTCATGAAATTAAAAAGCTTCCATTCTGCAAAAGAAACTGTTAATTGTGCAAAAGGATAACCCACAGAATGGGAGAAAATATTTTCTAGTTATGAATCTGACAAAGGATTAATCTCCAGAGTATACAAAGAGATCAGAAAATTAAACACCAAGACAGCAAACATTTCTATTTACAAATGGGCCCTTGAATTAAACAGGAACTTCACTCAAAAAGAAATTGAAATGTCAAACAAATGCCTTAAAAGACGCTCAACTTCCCTGATTATCAGAGAAATGCAAATCAAAACGACCCTGTAATACCTTTTTACCCCAGTCAGAATGGCTAGGATTAAAAACACAAACAAGAAATTACTGGCAAGGCTGTGGAGAAAAAGGGACACTAATACACTGCTGGTGGGAATGTAAACAGGTACAGCCTTTATAGAGATCAGTGTGGAGGTTCCTCAGAAAGCTAAAAATGGAACTGCCATATGACCCAGTTATATCACTCCTTGTAATATTCCCAAAAGACTCTACTCTTATAACAAAGACACTTGTTCATCTACGTTCATTGCAGCTCTATTCACAATAGTGAAACAGTGGAATCAGCCAGCACGCCCATCAACAGAGGAATAGATAATGAAAATGTGGTGCATATGCACAATGGAATATTACTCAGCCATCAGAAAGGATGATATTATGGAATTTTCTGGCAAATGGATGGAATTAGAAACTTCAATATTGAGTAAGGTGTCTTGGACACAGAAAGTTAATCACCACGTGTTCTCTCTTACATGCAGATGATTGAACTGATATCCTTGTCAATGTGTTTAGAGTAGAAGCAGTATAAGAGCCAGAAAATTCAAAAAAGACCTATAAGTGGGAAGATGGGAGGAGATGGTTAGGGTGAAATCTTTTAAAGGGGAAATTTAGACTCCCAGGACAAGGGTAAGAGAGGAAATAATTAGGGAAAATCCATAATGGGGACAGGAGAAAGAAAGGACAGAAGGACTTTGAGAAAACCCAAAAGATTGTGGGAAGTAACCCCAAAAGAACAACCTATGCTCAGTAATATATCAAAAAAGTCTGTTAAAGAAAGGAACAAGAATGGGCAGTCTCTATGCTGAGGAGCAAAAACCTCAAGCTGATCCACTTAGAAACCAGGCACAAAATTATATTAGAAGTAACAATGATGTGGCACTTCATGATAAAATGTTGGTCAGCAAGATCTTACATTATAGGCTTTTGCTATTGCTCTTGGTTGGTCTCTAAAAACTGGCAGTAAGACCCTATTACTAAAGTGGCAACACAAATTGATCACAGAACATGGACAAAAGATATCAACTGAAACTAGTTGAGGATTTTCTCCTCCCAGGATACCTTACACAGTACCAAGGAATAAGTAGAAGCTGCTGGGGGAGAAAAATATTCGCCAACTCCATCAGCAGCAGAGATCTGTAAGTTGCAGTATAAAACACCATGGCAACAGGTGACCACCAGTGTAATAGTGGCATGAGTATCAAGGAGACAGCCTTTTTATTGGACTCAAGATCCACTTGTCAGAATGGTACACATCCCTGTTTCTGTAAACTAGGAAAAAAAAAAAAAACAAAAAAAGGGGGAAGGAAATAGATCAATAGGGAAGATAGCCAATAAACCTATAAGTAAGAAGATAGTACATCAAACTGCTCTGTAGGTAGCTGTTGTTATACCCACAGAATGGGAACTTACAGTGGAAATCTTTGGGTCTAAAGCTGGAAGAGAGAAGGGAAATGCACATATCACTAGGGTGGCCTAAAGAGAGGTAATTTGATATGCCACGGAGGCTTGGGACCCCAGAGGAGTAGACAAGTCAGAGTGAACCCTGGGGTCTATAGAAGCAAACAAGCAGAAGAGGGAGGGAGTGGGAGGGAAGGATGAAGGGAAGGGAGGAGATGAGTGGGATGGGGGAGAGAGAGAAGCTGGGATGAATATTCAATGTTCATAAAAGTAGAAAAAAAATAAAAATGAAGGAAAATACTCCAAACAACAAATGAGCCCATATGATACGTATTCCCAATCAGTAAGTGATCTTCAAACTTCATTCATCAAAAACAAGCCTCAATCACTCTGTGACATTTTTCAAAAATATTAACTACAGTAAATTTCCCTCTGCTATGATTTACAAATGAAGTGACGTTAGAGTTTCAGAAGCTCTGGAACTGGAACTCAGCTCTTCTGTTTATTTTCAAACAAGCCATCTTCATGGAAACACAATTTCTTCAACTACCAAATGACAACCCCCTCCTCATGAGGCAATGCATATAGAGCAACAAGTGCGTTTGACAAATATGGCCACTCTCATTGTTGCGGACTGAATGCTTAGAGCCCCAAATACTTAAATACTGAGGCCCCCAACCCCAGTGGGATGTCATTTGAAGGTAGAACTCATGTAGTAACTAGGATAAGATTAGGCTATGAGTGTGGGACATTCATATTGATATTAGTGACCTTGTGAGAAAAGAAAGATCTCTCTTCCTCTTCTTCCTCCTATTCTTCCTTTTCTTCTTCTTCCTCTTCTTCTTCTTCTTCTTCTTCTTCTTCTTCTTCTTCTTCTCCTTCTTCTCCTCTTCCTCCTCCTCCTCCTCCTTCTCCTTCTCCTTCTCTTTCCTCCCCTTCTCATTCTTTTCTCCTTCATCTTATTCATCTTCTTCTTTTCCTTCTCCTTTTCTTCCTCTTTTCCCTCTTACTTTTCTTTTTCCTCCTTCTTCTCCCTCTCCTTCCTTCTTCCCAAAGAAAAATCTTATGAACTCATAGAAAAGAGGCCAACTTATGCAAGCTAAGAAAATACCACTCCGCAGATCTTGACAATGCAAGTATTTGATCTTGGACTTCCAGTCTTGAGAATAGTGAGACAATGATTCTGACTTGCTTAAACATCCAGTCTATGACATTTTGTTGTGAAAGTCCAAGATGACCAAGGTACCTGTCACTGAACGCTAGCTCTATATATATCGGTTGTAGTGCATGAACACTAAAGGTCCCCACAAATCTTCAGCTTTGGATCGTCTGTTGTATAAGACAATGGACAATAAGTCTCACATGTGGAATTGGTTATCCTTTTGGTCACATAAGTGCCATCAGCTTTGAAATTACCCGGGGAACTTGTGTTTGGACTTTCTTTTTAAATCAACAAACTTTGTAAGATTTTTGTTTAAAAAATGTAGATCTAGTCTATATTCTTTATGTTACCTGCTTCTTTTGAATAGCATTAGGTAATATTATAGTGTCAAGATGAAATTCACACATGGTGTAAAATAATTACTGAAAACATAACATACAATTTTAAACCTTATTGAAATCTTTTAATTTTAATATACTTCCTCACTTGGAATATTCGCACTGTTTTGATGTTTCTGGCAGTACACCAAGATGATCAGAAACCCATGCTTTGGTAAGAAAAACAAAGAACACTGTTATTAGCTACAAGTATACACAAAAAGATACTCTGACTTCAAATTCCACTGTGGAATTGGAAAGCTATTTCATTAATATTCGGGAGAGCCTTGTCAATCATTTTCCTAGTATGCATAAAGAATCCTCTTGTGCACAGGTATACGTATGCCTGACACAGGAGTGTTAGCAGCCAGACTGTCTCATTGTAAAATCAATCTGTGCTCCATTTTCGGTCTTCTATAGCACAAATAAGTAATACTTCCAGATTTTTCATGCTTGTGTAACAGTCCAGAAAAATCCTGACCACATAGAATACCACTAAGCCTAGCTTTCATGCTGTTAATCTACTGGCTACAGATCTTTACAGCTTCTTGAGAGTTTGACTGCTATAGTTTTTGAAAGGCATTAAGCCAGAACAGTTGGGAGCATCAGCTTTGCCAGCCAAGCAAGAGAGAAAGTCAAAAAGTTGCAACGTGCTTATTCCACTTCCTCTTCCACATCAGACTATGACAGTCTTAGCTTGCTACAAAGCAATAATCCTTCTGTCTTCCAAGCCAATAAGACTCTCAGTAGGGAAAACCAAGCTCCAACTAATACTCAGCCCAGTGCCACTGTTAATAAGACAGAGTTTGGTCCTTGGCTTTCTGGTGGGGAGAGATAGTGTAAAGATTTAGATCTTGCATGACAGGAGGGGAATGGAGAAGATGTGAAACCTAGTCTATTCCAGTCTTCTCCTCTGTGGGAGGGCTGGTGTTTCCTGCCCACCTCTTGAGTAATTAATAACGCAGTGGCTGATCCTTCTTCGCCCAGAGGGTTTTTGTCATCCTCCGAAAAGTTTGACATTTTACACTTTAAGGAAGCTCACCCGTAGGCAAAGAGACACCAGGAGACCGATTTCCTTATTAAAAGGAGATGTCACCAAAAGTACTAGTCAACAAATATGCTACTGCCAAGAAACAACCAACAGACTAAAGGGAAGGGGGAAAATGGAGGAATGAGATAAGGGAAGAGGGAAGGAAAATGAGGAGAAAGAGGAAAGGAAGGCGGCCAGCAGAATGAGAAGTAATGAGCTCTCCTTGGCCATAGGGTGCATTCAGAATGCTCATTCCCCTTCCCACCCCCTGGCATGAATTGGCTGTGTCATCTGAGGAACACTATGCATAGACCTCAACCAACGGGACCAATATTTTTAAAGTGAACATGAAACAAATTTGGTATCACATGATACAGGTTTACTTTACAATTTTGAGGAGATGAATAAGTAAATGATAGTTCTTGATATACTCATGGTCTCGGCACCTACAGTAATCCAGGTTGCTTAATGGAATGAGAGACAAAAGATTTCCAGAGCAGGGAGAAGGAATGAGAGGAGAGTGGGGGTCCGTCCAGAATGATTGGCAGCAATCCCCAGTCCTTTCCTTTAACTGAAAGGAATCCTCCATGGTCAGAACATGATATTCAGTCACAAATGAACTCACATGCAGAATACATTGTATTTTACTTATTCAGACATTTACTGTCTATTCCACATCAATCCATATCCATTGCTATTCTTAGGATCAGAGATAGAGGATGAAACAAAAAGAAAATATGTCACTAACCAAGCTTAAAATCTTACAGGTTAAAAAATAATTTGAAGAGACAGTAAGAGGACACAGGTGGAAAAGGCACTTGCCACCAAGCCTGGTGACCCAAGTTTGGTCCCTGGAAGCCACAGAGTGGGAGCAGAGAGCCAACTCCCACAGATTTTTCTCTGACCTCCACATACAGCATTGCACATACCCACACCCATGCACATGGAGAATAAATATTAAAATGGTTTTAGAAAGAATGTAAGCAACATAAGTAAGCAAAATATGTTAGCTGATTTTAGATGGTGATTAGCATCTCTGAATCAGGGAATGGAACTAGGGAATATTGGCAGTGACAGTAAAAGATGTGATGGAAACAAGCAAGACAAAACACGAGAGAAGCAGAACTGGAGACAGCAAGCAGCACAACTCTTCTCAGAATGACAAGAATTGAAACAGCATCAGGAGATTGGGATTAAGAGAGTTTGGGGTTCATTATTAGCAGCATGTTCTTGATTGGAAAAGAGGAGAGCCGGAGGGACAGATAGAAGGATGACCTTAGCAACACAGGTTATTCAAGAAGTAAAGGGTGCAAAGTTCAGAGACCGGTAAGATGAAGTTTTGGCAGTAATTGTTCATGGAAATTTTCCATGAAATAGAAACAAAGGCATTAAATGACAGTGATAAGAAGAGGGGGAAGGATTACAAAACGAGTCTTAGAGTTCTAAACTTGAATAAACAGGAAAAATAATGCACCACTGCTGGGCAGCGTGAGGGTCACAGCTAGCCACAATGCTAGACATTAGTCAGCATTGCTGCAGGCTTTCCCTGGTCATTTCAGTTTGAAGGGGACAGGCTGGAGCTGGGACATTCCGAGCTTTAACTCCGGCAAAGAGGTACAATAAAACTCCATATGTGTGAGACATTTGAAGACCTAGTCAAGAGAATGGTTATAATGATTAATTTGAGAATTTAAGGTTGGTGGTAAAGAGTTGTGGCTGAACATAAAAGTATGTACATTTGTATGAATTAAGTATTTCATTTGAATTTAATGTTTCTAAAACCTGGTGTCAGGATAACAGAGGGAGAAACCAAGAGAGAAGGTCCAACCAAGCTTCAAAGGCAAAAGGTAGTAATATTCATGTCTCTTCTGTTGCCGTAATAAAATACCCTGACCATAGCCGCTAAAGGAAGAAGCAGTTTATTTTAACTTACATTTCCTGAGGGATAAAGTCCCTCACGACGGGCAGAGCATCCTAGCAGGAGCAGGAAGCTGGGCTCACATTGCATCCACACTCAGGAATTGAAAACCAGATTAAAAATCTTTGGTTTAGTTGATCAATTATGTTGTCACAACAATGAAGAAATCAGCCAATACAGGATACTGGTACCAGGAGCAGGGTTGTGGCCGATCATACTGCTGTAGACCTTTGAACTAGCTTGTCAGAGAAATATGGAAGAGATTGGAGCCTCTGGGACAGATCTAGAATGTTGTCCCAAGAGCTGTTCAGAAAACCAGAACACCAAAGGAAATACAGACAGTGGAGGAAGCTGATGAGTTTTCAGAGGCAAACAAGGGCTTCACGGAAAACTTGAAAACTTGACTGTAGGTCATACATGATACATTCCACAAACAATCTGGCTGCATTCTACTGTGTCCTGAAAACCTATGTGAGACTAAACTGAAGACTAACAGGCTTATACCCTATTTTGGGGTTTCTGCTTTTCCTCTCTCTCTCTCTTTCTCTGATTATCATAGTGTTCTCTCATCTTTGCTCAGTCTGCTGTATTTTTTTCAGCATCTTCCCTTCTGGTTCCTTTTGGCTTTGTTGTTGTAGTAATAGTAGTAGTAATACAGGCTTGCTTAAGGCTTCCCTTAACTACCTGCTCTTCACAGATATGCCCAAGCTCTGGTTTCAGTTGTCAAATCGACACCTATCTAACTAACACAGTCTCTCTAAGTAAATACTTTTTTATCATACTGAGCTCCCCGCTCCCACTGTGGGTTTGTCGTGAATCCTCTGGGTCAAGTCACCAAAATACCCACATTTAGGGCATTTGGTACTCTCTCCCAGTCGCCATTACAGCCTGTGTGGTTTTGCCACCAGAGTAGGCACTCCTTGAAAGCGTCTAAGACGTTCACCTCAGAGTCCCCAGAGGTGTTTCTGATGACTAAGAAACAGCAGACAATAAACATTGCCTCGTGCTGAGAGTTTGTAAACTCCAGTGAGGATTCTCCTTGAGAAATCAGCGTTGGCTCTCCAGAACCTCCTATGTATTGTTTCCTGTTTCATTACTTCTGTGTTGGAACCAAAACTTGCCTCCTGGGTGACATCATAACATTTATCACTTGAGATTTAAAGTTTTACAGTTTTACATCTACAGAAACATGGATTCAAATGGTTTGGGTCTTTGCATTTTTTTCTTGAGCTGGCAGTGTTTCGATCATCCTACATAACAATTGAACTCACTAGAGAGTTGCTCTCATTGGTCTTTAAAGAACATAAAAGCAAAACAGGTTTCTGATTCATGCAGCGACTTTCATCAGAGATGGCCAGAGAGGAGCGTGCTGTGAGCTGGTTTCTTAGATGGAGTGTTTCTTTGGTGTGGCTTGGATGCCTCCAGCCACATCTGTTTTCTAGATGCTGCTGACAAAGGTATTTTGGTCCACTCTACAGAGTGCAAACATCACACACTTAATAGCAGTCAGCGATGCCCGTGCTCTTTGGTATAGTAAATCTCTAGTGAGAGATAATCCTGTTAATGATCAGCATAAAGTAGAGAGAGGTCATTTTTTTTAAACGTTGTCATAAAGCTTGCGTTTACTATGATAGAGTTGGAAGGAGGCAATCCCATTAACCTTTGTATTGTATTGATGAAATTATACACGCCTCTGAAGATGTGGCGCGCGGGGCTCCGGGGCAGCTTCCTGACCGCCCCCAGTGACGCAGGAATTGGTCTAAGGCGATCCGGGCTTCATCCCACTCTGGTCATTTATTTTGGAGTGTGACCTTCAGCAAGTCCTAACCTCTTAAAGTCTCAGATATTTTCATCCATATTTTCTCTTATTTCTAAATGTAGTTTGTGTGGGATTTTTTTAAAGAGTTTTTCAGTTTTTACAATTACCCATTTTGACTTTTATATAAAGAAGAAAGCATTTCTTAAGGCACTTAGAAGATGTTTTAAAAAGCATTTCTTTTCTTTAAAAAGAAAAGCATTCCTTCATATTCTTTTATGTAAAGCAAACAGGAGTCCCATGGGAGGGGGCGCGGAGGGAGTCAATTCTCACCATACATTGTTCCCTTTTTGGAGTCA
The DNA here is from genome assembly GCA_023101885.1 of Typhlomys cinereus. Taxonomy (NCBI): domain Eukaryota; kingdom Metazoa; phylum Chordata; class Mammalia; order Rodentia; family Platacanthomyidae; genus Typhlomys; species Typhlomys cinereus. The sequence continues at coordinate 4,107,623 of JALPQD010000099.1, read as the reverse complement.
CAGAACTGGTAAAAAATGAATGAGGAAAAGAATTTGAAAATGTTTCACAAATGTAAGTTAATGCTATTATCGCTCTGCACACAGCAAAGTGAAAGGCAGCTCCTTGAATTATTCAAGTCGCTGTGTGTCGCCATGATGAGGAGCGGTAACCTGGGAAGGGGGGAGCTGCTCTCGTGGGCAACTCATAGACTAATGCAAGATGACACGGAATGATGGCAAAGAGGCTTTTGCAGGTCATAGGAAGAGATGTACAGGAAGTGGCAGCTTATGTTCTCTGCAAGTGGGCAATGCCAGTTGGCTGTCACCTAGGAAATAAAACATAGCCGCTCTGTGGAGTTATGCAAAGGGGCTGGGCTTGGTAGCTCATTTTAAGAACATAAAGTGTGGAGGAAGTTCTTTTTAAACTTGAGAGAGAGAGAGAGAGAAATGATGCATATGTTAGTTAGATATATAAGTGCCAACTTTTGGATTGAAAGCTAAGTTTTATGCACATCTGTGAAGAATTATTAGATTGGGCAAGCCCTGAGCACGCCTACAAGGACACTATCTGGTTGAAATGGAAAGACCCAGTTCATAGCGTTGGGACATTCCCTGGGCAGGTAGATAAGATGGAGGAAGCTAGCCCAGTGCCTTAGCATTCTTCAGCACACTTTGGCCGACTTATAGTCTAGAAAGTAAGGTTTGCCCCTCTCTTAGCAATCTCTGTGGAAGTGGTGTAGTCAGTTCCCTTGACTCCTGGTGTTGATGTGAGCTCTCCTGCCAAGATGGACTAAGAACTGTAACCAGGAATCCTAAGAAAGAATAAAAAAAACCCTTGCTTGATCGTGGATTAATTAGCAATGTGTGGGAAAACTGCAGCAGATGTATGTGTAGGATATTTGCTGCTTAGATACTCCACGCTGTCTAGCTGGCAGCTTGCACGTATCTTCCTATGTCTGCACCCATCTGAACGCAGAAATACTAGTTTTATAGATACATGCTACCACTCCCAGATTTATGAGTTTCGGGGATTCAAATTCAGGTCTTCATATTTGTGGGCTTACCCACTGAGGCATGTGTCTACAAGCAAAAAAAAAAAAAAAAAAAAAAAAACAACTGAATGTAAGTCATCTCAGCTCTATCTCTAGTCTTAGACCAAAAGGATGTGCAATGGTTGCAAAAATAGATGAATAAAAAGTTACAGTTCAAAAACTTTGAAAGGTTACAGTGCCTGCAGGAAAAAGAAAGTGGAAAGGAGAAATGAGATCAATTAACAGAAACCCACCACTTAAGCAGCATGCCTATAAATTGTCTCAAAGGTGACCATGTGTTTGAAATGCCTTCATGGTATAGGTTAATTCTTTTACTTTGTAATTAAGAAGAGTAGTGACAAGAGTGCTCTATCCTAGGTCACATTCCCTGCGATCAAAATTAATTAATACTCTGAATTAATTAATGTGGGGTCAATGTAACTAGATTTAACCCATCTTTCAAGACTCATTTCAGGCAGCATGCCTTCAGCAAAAGGATTTTGTGACTATTTTAGGTCTCACTGGATAACGTTCCACTCTTTTAGAATTCTTACCCTCTGAAACATATGATTTAACATTTATTCTAAACTGCCCCCTGTTATTTCTTCTCTCTTCAATTAGAGCATAAATTGTTTGAGGGCATGAATTCTATTTCACACTTCTTTTATTATCCTCCCAAAGCCCCCGGGGAGCAATTCTGAAAGTAGTGCTAAATAAATACTTGTTGATTAAAGATTCCTCCTGAACTGCCTGGTTGGCACCTTTCACTCTTTCACCTTCCGGTGGATTTTTGGCCTCAGGGAATATGTCAAGTTCCTCTGACTTTTTAACCTTCTTTTCCTTTTCTTTTTAATCCTCAAAAACCAAATCTTGCATAGAAGGGAGGCACTGATAATATGTACAGATTTAAAGATATTGATCTTTTCCCCCAAAGACATTTTTCTTTCTTGGATTATTGGGAAAGTGCATAATTTTCTAGAATTATCATCGATACTAGAAAATATACAATCATCACTCAGCAGTTCCCTGGATTATCTATCCAAGACCAGACCACCCGCAGCAGAGATTTATGTATCTGTTTTGAGACTGAGTCCACCAGGGCATTTATAGAAACTGACAAGAAGTTGCAGTGTGTGTGTGTGGGTGTATGTGTGTGTGTGTGTGTGTGTGTGTGTGTGTGTGTGTGTGTGTGTGTGTGATGGGGGGGAAGGAAAGACAATCTCAGACATTATTCTGCAGGCATCATTCATGGTTTTTTTTTATTTTTATTTGTTTGTTTTTTGTAGAAGGGAGTCTTACTAGCCTGGAAATTCATTTTGTATGTTAGTCTCACTGGTCAGAAAGCCCTAGAGACTCCCCTGTCTCGGCCTCCATGGTACTGACACTTTCAGCACAAACACTGTACCTAGCTTTATCTTTTATTGTTTCTGGGGATCAAACTCAGGCCTTCATGCTCACAAGACAAGCTGTTTACAAAATGAGCTATATAAAAATTGACATGCTCTTTGTATTTCCTGTTTGGCCCATCTCTGACTGCGTTATATACACTGAATATGCTAGGCAAAGATTGTGGTTCCTTGCATACTTTTTGCAGGAGCTATCAAATTCTTCCTCAGGATAGTAGTATGCTTCTAGTAATTGATCACTTACTATGCTCAATAACTAAGATATTTCACAGTGAGGTCAAGAAATAGGGAGCATAGGGCTGGAGAGGTGGCTCAGGGGTTAAGCCTCTGCCTTGCAGGCAGAAGGTCCTGAGTTCTGATCCTAGACCCCACGTATAGACGCCGGGCGGAAGCGGGGGTGGCCTGAGTTTCTGGTCCTGGTAGGGTGGAGCCTGTGAATCCCGGGGCAGAGTAAACAAGGAGAAGGTGGAGGCATCCATGGTAGTTCCCGAATTTGCCTGTGGTTCTACACACACACGCACACATGCACGATTGAATAAATAATAAAAAAAAGAATATTAAAAAAAAAAAGAAATAGGGAGCATAGAAAAATGGCCAAAAGGGGAAAAGTAGGAAAGAGATCACAAGAGAAACAGAAGCAGTAGCCCACCTGCTTTTCCACCATCCTAAAAAGGAAATTCTCAAATTATAAAATGATTAGCCAGACCAGAGCTTACTAATGTGATAAGAAACACTCCTCTGCAAAATAAATGTTTAACTCAGGTTATGTAGAAACTGCCAAGTCTGGCTTCAGACAAACACAAGTTCACAAAGTTAATAGACTTAAAGAGTGGATACAAACAAACACGGTTATTTCTGAGGTTAAAATGGTGAGGTACCTCTGAAAGGAACAAGATTTCAGAGAAGCAGAGGACACCTCTGTAAGATAAGTATATGAAAGTTTGGGGAGAAGACTCAGTGGATAAAGTCTTTGCCTCACAAGCAAAAGAAACCTGAGTTTGGATCACTAAATCCCACATAAAAATGCTGGATAGACATGGTGGCGGCCTATAGTTTTAGCTCTGGAAGACTTGGAATGCCCAGAGCAAAGAAAGTCATGAGGTGGAGCAATTCAGGATGATATTTGATACTCTCCTTGGACTTCCACAGCCATACACACTCAAATGCACTCTTATATACACACATTTGTAAAGAAACACACACACACACACACACACACACACACATACACACTGGTCCCATGCATATTGTATGAAAAATAAGAAAAACATAAGTCTATGAAAAAGAGAAAATTTCATATTTGGTAGTTTGGCGAACCTCAAGACTGTACATTGGATCTCAGATCAACTATCTTTGTCGAGTATTTTGAGACCTATCTCACTCTTTTAAGTACTTGAAAAAGGAAAGACAAGATGGTCATTCAGGAGCTGATCATGTGCATATTCAGAGCTTCGTGTTCTAGAACTTCCCACAGAGATGGCATCAAATGAATTAGCACCTGGGCGCATCCTCCTTTCAATAATTAAGCTGCCAGTCACCTGGCAGATAGAAGACTAGAGTCAGGTGTTGGCAGGTACACAAAATTAAACGTGTACACATTAAGCCAAGAAGCTGCTCAGGGTTTCCACATCTGGGTAGCGAAAAGATATCCACATCTGCTTTGGGAAACTTCTCCTGGGGAGATGCCACATGAACATCTACTCACTCCAGATGGGGTTTGAACAACACACCAAAGTAAATGACTACAACAAAGTCTAACTATGTGAATCAGTGAGTTTGTTGGGCTTACTTACAGGTTCATGGCCAAGGGTTTACTTACAGGAGCATGGGCAATCTCAAGAAACCACAATGGAACGATTCATTCTCAACAGGGATGATGATTTCCACATAGCTGCAGAGATGGGATTCCCTTGTCTATTAACCTTCTTTCACCTAGATAATTCAGCCCCTTCTGGACCTTGACAGAATTGCACGCAAATGGCTAGGGTGTTGCACAAGGGAGCATTTAGAATCTCAGGTAAAGGTCCAGTAAACTGCTCCACCACCTATCTCTACGAAAAACTCCAAGAGTTAACAGACTTTATCTTGATGGTCTCTTGCCGGTAGTTATAGATGACAAAACAAAGATGGCCACTCTTTGAGAACAGCATTCTATATCAACATCTGGCTTGCATATTCTCCTGCCAGCTAGGATTTGCACCAATTGTTATCCTCTCAGCAGAGACCAGAGCTTTGTGACAATTGTTGTTGGTGCTGGACTCAGTCATGACATCAGTGAGAAAAAGCCTCTAGATCCTCAAACTCTTCTCAAGAGCAGGATGATTAAAGCAAAGTCCCAGAAAAGTTCCTAGGCTAGAGCAGCCAACCTGTGCTCTGTCTAAAGCACTGAACACTAGATACGATTCAGAAATTAGATACCATCATCAAAGTGGTGTGATGATAGAGAAGCTGCAGTCACCTCAGGCATAGGGATGTGACCACCCGGGGAAAGCCAGACACGCTCCACTCTAATGCATGTTCTCAGGGCTCCCTTCCAACAAGGGGAACACAAGTTCCATTTCAGATGGAGGTAAACAGTGCTGATGAGGGTGGGTGAATGCAGTGTGGCACTGATTGATGACATCGAAGTGCAGAGCCAGACATGGGAAGACTACGTGGAGCATGTAAAGCAAGGATGTGGGCCGCTTTTACAAACAAGTCTGACAGTGGGGCCACACGTGTCAGCCTGGCCTGCTGAGGTGACGTATTAGGGCACAAAGAAGGGAGGCTGACAGCCAAGCCTCTGTCATGCAGCCTGCTTGGCTTTGCAATAAAAGCCATTTCATAAGGAAATCTTAGACAACAATTACTAGACGTCACAGACTAATTGTTCCAGGTTTACGATAACTCCATTTAAATGCCATTTTAAATACTCCACTTAAACGCCATTTTACCACTCAGGAAGACTACAGGAGAAAGTGACAAGACAGAAACAATTGGGTAACTTCCCTTTAATTTGAAATGTTAAAATGCATTTTTTGGATTTAGGGGACTAAAAAATATACTTTGCAATTTTGTTTGCTTATGCTTAGATGTACAGCGTCCTGAGACTCAGCCAATTGCTGAGTTGACTGTCCATGTTTGTTTCCAAAGAAGATAGCTGGAGGTTATATTCAAAACAAGTGCTAGTGGCAGTCAGTCAGACATACGACTGAACAGACACACTTTCTCTTGTCTTTTTGATAAGTTTTTTCTTTTTCTTTTCTTTTTTTTCTTTCTTTTTTTTGTGTGTGTGTGCGTGTGTGTATGTGTGTGTGTGTGTGTGCGTGTGAAAAGTCTAACTTGAGAACCAGAATGGGGTCAGCAACCCAGCAGCCCAGAAATTATCTCCAGTTCAAATGAAATTGGTCAGTTTCACCAATTTCTCTGGCACAGTTTGTACTGCAAGTAAGTCTCCCTTCTCCTGGAGGAAGGAGTAACCTCACATCTTATTATTCTTCCCTGCCTGGAAGATATTTCTTGTCATCTATTATCATATAATCCCAGAGTAGCCAGGGACCCTGGATGTGCACATCTCGCTGCCCTGACCACACTGTGCCAGAGGGCGCAGCCTGAGGCTTCCACTTCCTGGGACCTGCGGCAGCATCTGGCCAGCGTCACGCATGGATCAATGAGGTTTGTTCACTTTCTGAGCTGAGGGCATCTGTGTCCAGCTCTTCTGCCAAGCACGTGTCTTTTGGAATATCTTAGTGGGTCAAGTGGAATTCCAAGTTGCTGTGACTGCAAGTAACTCCATCACGCTTCAGGCAGGATCATATACTGGCTGAACAAACCCATGGGCTTTAAAGAAAAGCAGTATTGCCTTTAAATTAAAGTTCTGCCACTTCCTAGATACATGATCTGAGTTCCTCTGAACCTTGGTCAGTTCGTCTATGAAATCAGTATATCCAAACATTCATCTCACTGAATCATTGCAAGGTCATTAAATGAAATTATTTAGCATATCCGTGGCATACAAGATAGTAAGCAGCAGTTAACTTCGTGTGTCTTTCGGTTAGTCTAACAGAATTTGCTCAAATATTATTTGGGTGAGCAAACCCAATGATATCATCATCCTATTTTTGCAGCACGATGCTGTGTCTCTACAGCTGTGTGACAGGGACTTTAGAGGACCCTGGGATCCCTTTGTGTGAAAGGCAAATGAGATCAGTTACACGGACTGGTACTGGGCATAGGTAGTGTAAACAGGATACAAGTAGTGATATGTGAATGGTTATGACACCTCGCCTCAGGCAAATCCTCCAAGCTGCATTTGCAAGCTTTCTGCTCAATGGGAAAAATCTACTACAGGTGACAGGTCAATTAAAACTCAGCCATCTCCTAGGCAATGGTCTGGTGGGGTGTGCAGTGCAGAGAAATAAACATTTGAATCACAAAGTTTAACTCTGACTTTGTCCAATGTCTTTAGCTTATGTTACGTTATAAGAAGCTTCCTCTTATGGCCTCTGTTCATGGACCATGATTGGTCCTTAAGATCACTCTTGGTCATCTTATGAAACACTCATAATTACAAGCATGATATATTAGTATTTAAAAAGAAGGTGAAACTGGTATGTGGATCCTAAAAGTTGATGTGCACAAACTCCTATGATATCAAAAAATTAATGTATCAAATCTGGGCAGAATACGTTTCCATTTTTGTTTTATTTTCCCCACTTATCTAGCATACTCAGAGGTGACTGGTCATCAAAGAAACATGCACCTGATACTGTGATGAACCCCAAGAGCTACACAGGGCTTGGAGCAGCTCCCAGACTGTTGGGGAGACTCTGGGTTAGAGAGATGCCCAGCACAAAATGGCTTCTAGATGAGGAAGACAGAGCTCTAGAGTAGAGACAGAGAGCGGAGTCCTGGTTCCTGCATCAGTCCTGGTAAACAGCCAAACTTGGAAACATCCAGGTCACTAGGTCTCAGGTTTGCTGTCAAACAAGGACACAGGAGAGGATGTGTCCTCAAAAGCATCCCGCAGTTTCTGAAAGTCCCCAGACCAATAACGGTCTTCAAGCCATACTACAATAATCCTCAAAAGATGATCTACTCCATTGAGGCAAGATGGCGGGCTGGTGCAGGAATGAAGATCCGTGAACCTAGAAGTAGATTTTAGTGGCAGTTTCTCTTCAGAACATCTTTATTCATTTGACTTGATAAGGATCTTCACACATCATGGCGGCTGCAGGAATAAAATGGGTCCTATCGAGCAGAACTATCACGAAGTGTTCGTTTCCAACCCAAAATGGAGCTTTATTGTCTGTTTGTCGTAAATCTACATAGTTTGCCTCTTCTAGATAACTATAATTGCAAAGTAGAGCTTGCTTTGACATCTAATGGCAGGACGATAGTGTGTTACCATCCTACTGTGGACACTCCCTATGATCACACAAAAACCTATCCCCAGGCCAGATCCTGTACATAATAATGAAGAAACACATGACCAAGTGCTGAAACCAGATTAGAAGAAAAAAGTGAACGCCTTGCACAAGGAGCCATGATAGAACAGCTCAGTAAGATGTTCTTCACTACCAAGCACTGCTGGTACCCTCACGGACAGTATCATAGATGTCATAAGAAGCTAAATCCTCCAAAAGACCGATGATTGATGTTGAAATTTTTGGAAGAATCAGAGGAAAATATCAATCAGTGTCTTTTGGCAGTTGAGATAATTCAGCCTGGTGTATTCACTGCAATGCTGCATAGTGAAATAATAAAATGTCTTTTTATATATTAAAAAAAAGATGATCTGTTTGATGCTCAACCTCCATACGCACTTTGGTCAATGCCACACGTGCCGTCTCTTCCACCCTGCCAAGGAAAGCAAGAGGCCGTGCCAGGGGTAAAGGGCACTTCTCTTCCTGGTCTTTCCTGTGTCCATCATTTGATATCCAACAGCAAGAAGCTGTGCGAACTGCAGAGCTATGTTTAGGCACCCTCGTGATCCACGAGCGGTAAAATTCATGTTTCTGTGCTGTTGTAGATCTCGATTAAACTAAAACTGTGCAGACGGCTCTTGTGCTGCAAATTGTATCTTATGCGGATTATGAGGTTTAGTTGGAGTTTGTTGGAGCTAAGACCTGATTTTCAAGAAGGAGAAGGAGAAAAAGGAGGAGAATGAGAAGTAAAGGAGGAGAAGAAGGAGGAGAAAAAGGAGGAAGAAGAGAAGGAGGAGGAGTCCGCTATTCAAGAAGTCTTTCCAGAGCTGCGACAGAGCATTTGTCTCACATACCAAAGGCCTTGGTTTCAATTCCCAACACACACGCGCGTGCACGTGCACATACACACACACACACACACCATGCAGAAATGATTGCTGATTAGCACAGCATTCCCTGAACGCAGAGATCCAGTGGCCTCACAGAAGACATACCACACGAGCTTATGGGAAATGCAAGTGGGATGCTGACGAGCACTAAGAAGTGAAAATGTATTCTGGGCACCTCAGCTCTCTCCATGTGACTCGCTTCTGTGCACACTTCGACCTCGGTCTTCTCTCTTGCCTAACACCAGCTTCTTTCTGATTCCCGCATCTGCACCCCTGCAAGCTTCGTTTGAACTTATTTCCAGTTTGTTTATTTGTTTCTATTTTTTCCAATCTTTTTCTCTCAGTTCTAACTCAGGCCGCAAGTCTGTGAGTAGGAGTCTTACCCTGAGATCAATCCCCAGATTTTACATAGTAGAAGGAACGAATCGATCTCTACAGTTGTTCTCTGACTTCCATGAATGCACTGTGACATTACATACTGTGCACTCTTCACTCTCTCTTTCTCTTTCTCTCTTCCTCTCTCTCTCTCTTTCTATCTTTGTCTCTCTCTATTTCTGTCTCTCTCTCTCTAGTCTGTATATGTATCTCTTTTGCTTTTCCGTGTCTTTGTTTCTCTCTCGAATAAATAACATAATTTTAACAGAAATGTATGACTAAGCAAACCAGAAAGAAGTGCTATGCCTTGGGCAAATTGAAACAAATGACTTTTGAAAATATTTACTGTCTTCACAAATGACTACATTTGGAGTCTTATAAAGTTTATTTGAGGTTCATTACCAAGCTCAACTTCTTTGTAGAACTTCTCCAAAAGGGAACTCTGTGAATCCAGAGACAGCAATTTATATGCTTTCTTTTTATTGTATACATAATACACTGTTCATATATCATTCATTGCATTATTAATATCTTGGTGGTATAGGGGACTGAACCCAGGACTTTGAGCATGCTGGGCAGGCACCACTAATGATATATATTTCAGCCCATATCATCATTGAGATATATATGTGTTTATATCTGTGTGTGCATGTGAGAGAAAGAAAGAGAGAGAGAGAGAGAGAAAATACAGACACACATATACAACAGGGCTGCATTGATATATGATCTAAGTCATTTCCCGGTTAACTTATGAGTATGATCTTGCCAAACAACTTACTATACAAGGTTACTGGTGGCATCTAAAATTTGCCTTCCTGTTTCTTTTTATTATCTGAAAATGTACCTTAATAATCTCTAAGGGTTAATTTGATGGATATGTAACAAAGTACCATAAAGCTACCTAACAAATGTTACTATACGACAGCATCTTTGCATTCATGTCCCAGAGTGTATTTATTTTAAACTCTTGTTCCTCTTTTTTTAAACATCAGGGAGGCCTGACTGAAGAGCTGATGCTTACTGTCTGAGCAATGTGATCTTTTCTACACCACACTGGAGCTTTCATAAATCCTCAGCTGCAACTCTGTAATTTGTTTCATGCCATCAACTCCCAAGTCTTTCCTATATTATTCTAAAATCCAAGCAGCTACACTATAAATTTGAAGGCATGGACTTCAAAATTCCTACTTTTCCATCATCAGCGCTTCAAGTATGTTTTTCTTTAAAAAAAAAAAAAAAGAGCTAGAACTTGGAGGAAACAGAATGGAATGCAGTGAAGTCTCCTCCCACATACACTAAAAGAGAGAGAGAAAAAGAAAGGAGGGAGGGGCCATAGAAAGGCCATAAAGAATATTCATGCTGGAAGTTTGGGTGAGAGGAAGAGAAACATAAAGTCTTTTTTTATTATTAATACATTTATTGTTATTATTTCAGCTCATACAAACTTAATAGGTACACCAGTTCCCTCCCTCCCTCCTCCTCCCCCCCGGAACCCCCTGCTCTCCCTCCCCAGCCCCCCTCCCTCCCCATCCCCCAGTGACTTCCCCCCCAATTCCCAGAGAGTCCTTTATTGTGCATGCCTGACTCTCCTCTAGGCCCTCCTCTCCAATGACGTACAAGGACCCAGTGGCATTTCCCTGAACCCTTTCCCGTGTTCCCCTTAAGCATAGGAACACTGCTGTGGCTGCCAATCCTTTGCCTCCAAGGATCTTGGTGCCTTTAGCAGATGCTAGACTTTGTGAGGTCAACAGTGTGTTGGACAATGCGCAGGGCATGCAAAGTCCAATTATGATTGCTTCAGCCCTAACTAGTATGGAGTATCTTACATATCATTGCTCCTCCCATCCTTTTGCTCTTACACTCTTACCGCTCCCTCTTCCGCAAATTTCCCTGAGCTTCAAGATGGAGAGAGATTAGTCTGGCCTAGTTCTAGGTGGTTGATATAGAGTCTCTGAAGTTCTGGATTGTGGTTTGTTGATTTTCTTTTGCAGTTTTGCTGCTCCTGCAATGCCCTTCACTCCATCCTGGTGGGCATTGTATGTTACCCCCTGGCCAGAGACAAAAAGCTGTTAAACTAGAGTCTTGTGATAAAAGCACATTCAAAGGTAGATGTAATAAAAGTGGGAAACCTCAGTGAGGGAGAGGTCTATCACCCATTTGCAAAATGGTTACTTTTTATCTGCCAGACTATATGCACTCCTCTTCTGGTGAGATCATACCCCCTCAGTAGTAAATGATCAGGAACAAAAGTCTGTGAACTTAATCAGATGTCTCATTACTTATTTGGGTCCTTGATGGAGGCCTATTTTCTCTGCTGTAACATGGTCCCTTCTCTCCTTGGAGAAACATAAAGTCTAATGGAAGTTTTGCATCTTAATCCTGTGAATCCTCTGAAACATTCTCTATTGAACCTCTTAAGAGTTAACTTTTAAAGCCTATATACTTTGATAAAATCATGGATTTATCATTTGTCCATTTGTCCATTGTCCAGGAAATTCATGAAAGCTTGAAGGCGTTTTCTTTCAAAATAGCCTGCATTTTATCAGTTTTCAGGCATCCTGGATTGGAGAATATGTCCAAACAAGCCATCCCAAAAAGCTGGCACTGCCCTCCCCTGCTCCCAGAATGCCTTTCATCAGGCCGCAGTAGAGAAGCAGCTAAGGACCAGCCATCCCATCTTGCTGTTCTGAGCATCATTGATTTCAAGCCACAGTCACATCAAGGATTGTCCTGACCTTTCTGATCCCCTGGCTGTTTGCTTTCATCTTGTTTTAAGCTAACCCAGTGGTACTCTCTGAAAGAAATGGAAACGAAAGATAATAACTTTGATTATCTTTTGGAGAAGAAAGAAAAAGAATGATCGGGATGTACTCTGTTGGTTTGTCTGCTAAAAATGCTTAAACTCTGCAGCAAATTTTGACGTTTTACAACTGAAGTTGTACATAGCTGTACAGTTTTCCCCAATCTTCAACTTGTGGCTGACAATCGCCACAAAACTAATTGGTGCTCAGAATTCCCCCACTGAGAAATTGCTACTTCCCCAGACATCTGACACAGCTGCCATTAGACTTTCTGTCCTCTCTATTTCAAGAAGGGACACCCTTTATTCTCGTGTTATTTATAACATGAGATTCATAAACTTTCATGAGTCCTAAAGTCTTCATGTCTGACCAACTAGCTACCCAAACATAAGCTGTGGTACTGTCAGATGAATTAGTCAGCTGTTCAACTCATTTTCTCCTTTCTTAATGAATACAGTGTGTGTGTGTGTGTGTGTGTGTGTGTGTGTGTGTGTGTGTGTGTTTAAAAAGAAGTAAGGCTTTAACCAAGGAGGTAAAATACTTGCATACTCCAACTGTCAAACAGTGCTGAAAAAAGGTAAAGAACAAAATAATTGGGAAAGCCTTCTGTATTTAAGAAGGAAGACCTAATAAGGTCTTCTAATATTGCCCAAGGTGACTTACAGAATCAGTGAAATCCCTATCAAATTTTCAGTAACCTCAGGGCCAGGTAATTCCAGCTAATGGGGAAGCCAAGGTAGGAGGATTGTAAATTCAAAACCAACCTAGGCAACCTAGTGAAACCTAGTCTCAAACATAAAATAAAATGCCTACAATAACTCAGTGATATACATTTGCCTAGCATGTTGAGGCCCTAGGATCAGATCCTAGCACCACTGAAGGAAAATTCTGATGGCAGTTTTTGCTAAAATGAAAAAAGCCAATACTTAAATTCACATGAAACTGAAGGAAGTTCCGGAAAAGCAAAACAATATTGAGAAGAGAAGGGATATTTGCCAACTTCAAAACTTACAAAGAAGCAATAACCGCATAGTGCTGTTCTTAAGATGGACACATAGAAACCCTGGAACACAAAACCAGATGTAGAATAGAGAGCTCTGTACTCGTGGCGTTGACTCGAAGAAGGGTAACATGATTAGTAAATTTCAAAAGAAGAATCATTTCCAAAAATAGTGGTGGACTACTAGATTTTCACATAAAAAACAAAGTCGGATCTCTACGTCTTATGTAGAAACACGCCTCAAAGTAGAGAAATGACCCATGGTACTCTTGAAAAAAGAAAAAGCAAGCTTTCATGACCTTGGATTTAAAATGAATATTCAACTATAAACCCAAAAGCATCAGTACCAACAGAAAACAGCTACATCAGACTTCATAAACATTAACATTCGTGCCTCAAAGGACAGTATAAAGTTAAAATGCAACCTATATGTAACGGTAACTCTTTACTATTGCTGTGAGAGAGCACCCAAAGTCAAACAACTTATGGAAGATTTTATCACCTTAGGGTTCCAGAAGGAGGATACACAGTGGAGACGACATGGCTGGCTGGCTGAGGCTGGCAGGCAGGCTAAGTCACAGCAGACCTCCACTCTTTCCTGTATTCTGTGGTCCCTTTTATATGGGCCGTTACTGGGAGGTTCCTATGAGATCAATGGAGGTTCTAATAGGATATAGGGCTGGTATAATCTCTTCAAGTGGTGTCAGCTGATCTTTCCAAGTGAGGTCTCCCTTGATCTTAGTTAATATCAGGTGTGTCAAGTTGACACCAAGGATTAACTATCACACTATAGAATGGAACAAAGTATTTGGAAATGATCTATCTGACAAAGGTTTAATATCAAGAATACACATACAACTCACACAACTCTACAAGAAAATGAAAAATAAACTGTTTTAAAATGGGTGATGTATTTAAACAGACATTTTTTTCCAAAGAAGATTTACAAAAAATTGCCAAAATCATGGGAAAATATGTTCACCATCATCGGTGGGCCACTATGGAAATGTATAAATAAAGGCTGCAATGAGACACATTTCATACTGATTCAAACAGCTAAAGTAATAACAGAAAAGCTAAACAAGCAGAAAATTTATAGAATAGAAACTCATGTCCGAGCAGTGGAGAAATCAGAACCTCATTACTTGCAGGAATGTAAATTGGTACTGCTATGTGAAAAACCATAACATGGATCTTTGAAATGTTAGACATGATTTCTACTACATGGGTTAAAATCTCATTCTTAGGCATATTCCAAAAAGAATTAAAGCAGAGAATAAAAAAGACTTGGGTAGTAAATTCATTGTAACACTATTAAAAATAGCAAAAGAGGTGGGAACAACCTAATTATCTATCATGAGAAGAATAGATCACAAAAGAAAAATATAGTATATACCTACAATGGAATGCTTTTCAGCCATGCAAGAGTATGACGTTCTGATTCAAGCAACAGCATATATAAACTATGAAGTATTAAAGGTTGACTGAAATAAACAAGTTATAAAATGTAAATATTGTATGATTATAGTCATACAATGAAATGTCTAGATTAGGCAAAATTACAAAGATTGAAAATATATTTTTAAAAAGAGTAGGGCAATGGAAATCACTGATTAAGGGTTATAGACTTTACTTAGGTAAATGGAGATTTAATAATAATGATATTTAAAAATACATTGACTGAAATTAATGACACATAAATATGTACTTAAAATGGGTAAATGTGCTAATCTCAGTAAAATTTTTATCATGATACATTTCATTATAAACATTTTCATGATACTGTAAATCAACTTAATCTGGAAACACAGGGCCTCTGCATAATTTGGTCCTTTTGAACGATCTCCGAAAGTTCTCAGTATCTTCTTAGTACAACCTGGCTTTGAGAGAATGTTGGCTTTTGACCACTTGTCCAGAGTTTTATATCATATCAAAATTCCTACTGACACAGCTCTGCAGGGTGAACCCAAACTGAGGTTAAGTGACCTCCAAGTTTGTGTTCAACTGCAGCTGGCTTTCATTTCCTTGATTACACATGCACTGGGTCCATGGTCGTCAGTTCCCACTCATCCCCATTCATTCAGTAAAATTAAATAATTGCATAGCCACCTGTTTGTTCCTTCTGACTTCCCTGCTTCTGTCTGTTCTATTCATAAAGCTTCCAAGGAAAAGCAGAAAAAGCAAAACAAATATGAAGCAAATCCCCTTATCACTGGCCCCATATGTGATTAACTGGCAATCATGATGTTCCTTCCCTGTTTCATATCAAACTTTAACATCTCATTCCACCAAGAATTGTAGATGGTGAGATGTTTAATTTACTGACAACATAAATCCATAAATTCTCACTACCTTTATGCAGAGAAACTCTGCTTTTAATTACATTTTAAGTACAGAAAATTTAACAATTGCCTATAAATATTAAGCAATGTCAAAGCACGATGTAGCTAGTATAGCAACGTACTTAAATCATAATTATTGTTCTTTTTTTTGGATATACATTTTTAATTCGGTGGTTACACAAATTCAGAGACCCTGAATACACAGTATTTGTTGAAACAATAAGTAAAAATAAAAACATATTGCACCTAAGATTCCATCAGAGTATTTATATGTTTGTTCTTATTACAGAATAGATGCTTAAAATACAAGATAGACAATATAAAGAAAATATTAAAAACCTCAGCACTCATGAAACATAAAAGATTATATCACTTTATTGACAACTGAAATCACAAAGGGTTTTAATGCCTTTGCAAAAATCAGAAAATTTTAAAAACATAACAAAGTTAAAAAACTAACCTAATTATTTTATCTTACTTTGTTGCAACAATATTCCTTCTCTGAACTTTTTCACATTTATTTTTTTAGGAGTTTTATTCTTTAAGGGTTTATAATGCAATGAAGTTTTCACCCATAATTATCAAAACTATCCCCCCATTACAAACCATGTTCTTCCTACCAGTCTCTCTCCTACTTTTCATGCCTTTTAGATGCAACAATTTTGATAATGTACTGCTTATATGACTTTCATAATTAAGCACAGGTATCAACTTGACAGTTGAGGGTTTGAGCTCTGGGCACATTTGTGGAGAATTAGTGGTTGGTTAAGCCCAGAGAAAACCTGCAGGAGATTGTCTAGTTGATGGGGAAGGCCCAGGTGGGTGGGATTAGGCCCTGGAATAAAATAGAGAGAGATGGTTAAGAGAGTCTGCATCCTTGCGTACACTTGGCCAGACACACTGGTCTGGCAAGTAAGGATCGTCCCTCCCTCAGCCATTACATGGAGATGGTGTGGCCAGTGGTGTGGGTGCATGCTCTCCCATCAAGCTGGACTACAGACTGTAACCAGACTATCACTAAGAAAATAAACCCCTTGTTCCCTTAAGCCCTTTGATGGTCATTTATCAGCAACCATGCAGGCGAACTGCAACAGTGACATTTGGTAACATTTTCTAATGATATAATAGAAGACACAAGTATGGATTGTTTAAATTTGGAAAGCAGAGCAAGTTAATGATCAAAACTTTACTACTGGTAGAAAGCCTTCTTAGAGTAAAGATGGGACTTTAGTGATAGGTAAAATTTCTTAAAGAAAGTTCAGACCGATTGTTAATAAGAAATGATTATTTACCACACATCAAATATTCTGCCTAAGCACGACTTTTTAAGCTTTCTATAAAATTTGATACATTGCATCTACTGTAATGAAGTTATCCTGGGTTCTTCCCTTAATTATATCTGTTTACAGCCCAGATTATACTTATTAGTTATACTCTTACCAAAAGCACTTATTATTACATCTTTAAACCTTCACTAATTTGACAGGTAAAATGGTTTCTTGTTTCAATTTTTAATTTTGCCTGGTTTTGATTTTTGGCAGCAATAATCTGTGCATGTGTACTTACCACTTTCTTCTTTTGTGAATTGCTGCTGCATCTTCCTGATATTTTTGTTCAATTTTCTTCTGATTTTAGTACCTCTGTGTGAAATCATGAACATGTTCTTCATTCATAAAAATATTATACAAATTAAACAAGCTGATGGCTTGTAATTTGTAGAGGTTTTGATGTTAGAAGATTTTAATTAAATCAAATCTACCATTTTTTCACTTAGCTTTCCAATTATTCTTAGATGCTTTTCAAATATTTGTGTTTTTACTAATATCTTATTATTTTTATAGTTTAAGGCTTTTTAAAATTTAACCCTGAATCATTTGTAATTCAAATTGGTTACATGATTTGCTGTGAGCAATCAGGCTTCTTAATTTTTTCAGCTACTTAGCGCCATTAGTTGGAATGTCTATACTCATTTGAAATGCTGGCTTTATCATATAATGATGGTTATATGCATGCATGACTCAGTCTGGGATTTCTGTTCTGTTTTACTTGATACATTTATTACTTACATGGATTTGAAGTCTTAGTGATAGCAAGCATTGTAGTGCTTCTGATTCGGAATGACTTTATTTGTTGCTTTAAGAAAACATTTTTGAAACTGTTATAATCATGGGATTTTCAAAAACTTTAAACTTTGGCAGACAAGATGGCTCAGCAGATAAAGTCCTTGCTATGTGAGTCTGAGGACCTGAGCTTGATCACTGGAACACATAAAGTTGAAGAAAAGAACCAAGCTCCAAAAATTATCCTCTGACCTCCATGCATACAGTAGCATGTGCACAACACAGAAAGAAAGAGAAAGAGAGAGAAAGAGAGTCATACACATTGTTTTAAGCTTTTAGTTGTGTTTTCACTGTCTAAAATTAACTTGTTTTATCACTAAGTCTATGAATATGAAACTTTAATCTGACTTCATGAACACAGATCAGATACCTTATTTTAATGATGATTATTAAAGCATTCTTTCTGTGATTTAACATGCAAAAGTACAGAGAGTAGTTTTTAACAATGTTCAGTCAGTAGCTTGAAGTCAGACAGAAGAAATCCCAGTAATCTCTTTTCATGAGTAAATCAATTCGTAAGTAGCGTTTCTATTTTAGATTCAGTATAACAGTGATGTTGTGTAAAAGTCACAGTAAGGCTGGAGAGGTGGTTCAGGGGTGAAGACTCTGCTCTCACAGCAGAAAGTCCTGAGTTCACATCCTAGATTCCACATAAAAAACAGCAGGCAGAAATGGCGGTGCACTTCCAGTCCAGGTGGGAAGAGCCTGGGAAATCCCAGAGCAAAGCAAGAAGTAGATAGAAGTAATCCAGAATGATTCCCAAGGTCACCCTTGGTCCTTCACAGGGACACACAGTGCCCTCTAATATACACACATAAATAAAATAAATAAATAAATAAAATATTTTTTAGAAAGAGTCACAATGAGAGGAGAAAAAACATGGAGATGAGAGAGAAAGAAAGGGAAAGATGCTAATAACTGAAACAAAAAACAACATTACTAGCTTCAGATTGAATTTATTAATTTTTCAAAATAAATATTCACTATTGACATAAGAAGTATTAGAAATCTATAAAAATGAAGTTATTTAATTAGTATCCAAAAGTCTTCTAACAAAAGTGAATCATTGGCCAGATATATTTATTAGTGGATTCTCTCAAATAGCTGAATAAGAATGAATGCTAATTCCAAGTAAGAAAGAAAAAGGATAAAATAAAATTCTTTAGGAGCATGGACACACATACTCTCAACAAAATGGGACATACGTTGAGAGATTTCTATGCTTTCAAGGATTTATTAGTAGAATACAAAGGCAATTCAATAAAAAAATCAACTCATAAAAAAGTGTAATTTAAGTGATTCATTATATAAGCACAAGCTCTCTCTATAATATGCATATAAAAAGTAATGGAGTTTAATGGCATCAAGAAAATAATGAAATGTCTAAAGAGTAAAGATGGACAATTACATATTCTACTTCAATAGAAACTGTCTTTCGAAAAACAGGTATTTAAAAATTATCTGTTGAACAAAACTAGAAAATTCAACAACACAAGTTTATCTGTATTAAAGGATAATTAAAGCCTCTTTCAAGCAGAAAGAATACTAGACACTTAACTCCACACAATTATTATAGACCTGTGTTGATATATTATTAAATATGTAATTGTTATCATATTAGTGGAAAGGAGGGTACAGAAAATGGAGCTATACTAAAGCAAAATATTATACAAGGCTGAAATCAATTTGGTGTTTTATACAAACTCATTGTTTTTCTATTTTATTTATATTTTCATTTTCATACGTTTGTTTCAGTGTGTGTGTGTGTGTGTGTGTGTGTGTGTGTGTGTGTAAAGGTGGATGTCAGAAATCATCCGCAACTTCTCTTCCATCTAATACCTTGAGACAGAGTCTCTCAATCAAGTCAAAAACTTGTCCAAAATAGATTGTACAGCATAGCTAGTCTTGCTAAATGCCTTACTCTGGGGATCTCTGTTTCTGTCTTAAATCTGGGATTATAGATAGGATGCCACACCTCCCAGCAACTCATATGGCTTCTAGGAATCTGAACTCATCTTCTTACCTATTTATACCATAATAATAAGCACTTTAAACACTCAGACATTTCCCCAATTTTATCATTTTAAATTAAGGAATGGATTGAAACTCCAAAGTAACCCTAAGAAAAAATGATTTAAAGTATGTACTAAAATAAGCAACAGAGGAATAAAAAAGCATACTACACAACTCTGATGAAAGAAAACTGCTGGTGTTGCAGTAGTATGTTTGCCTGCTATGCATTGTCAATGTTTTGATCTGCAGCACTGCTAAAAACTAAAAAGAAAAAAAACCAAGAATTTCTGTCACCATATGCAGACAGACCCCATAGTATTAAGCTATTGGTTCCCAATTAGATTCCACATGTTCAGGTTCAACTTAAATCGTAGCTGTCACATGGTGTATACTGACACATTAATTCTGAAGATTTTGATGAGAAATGAAAAGGCCTAGAAGATCTTATCAACAACAAAATAAGAGCCAGCGATACTGTATGGCAATCAACTGTAGCTTGGGCAAAAGATTAGGCAAATAGGATGAGTAGAGTCCTGAAAAGACTCATAAAAACATAGCCACTAATATCTGACAATGAAATAAAGTCGATAGAATGAAACAAATACAGCAATCCTAATAAATAACTTTGGACAAGCAAATATAGTAATTCTAATAAATAACTTTGGACAAACCAGATACTCGTGCAGAAAAGGCAACTAGAAACTCTCTACACACACAAAAAAAAAATGATTCACAAACATAAGTATAAATGTAAAACTTAAAACTATCAGATGCAAACTTTAAGCACATTCTATTTATGTGGGTGTTAAGCAATACTTTTCAGAATGACCAGTTTACTGATCAATAAATCACAAAGGAAACTATGAGTGCTTCATGATGAATGAAAATTTTAAAATGTGCTTATACTTGCATGCTGTGGTCAAAAAAGTGTTTAAAGGAAAATTTATATCTACAAATGCTGATAGTGAAAAACAAATGAGACCACAAATCAAAAACCTAAACTTCTGCAATAGTAAGTCTATATATAAGAAGGAGCAAATTAAACTCACAGCCAGGAGAAGGAAAACATAAAGAATAAATGTAAATTAAAAACAGCATTGAATATCCAGCGAGAAGACCAACTCTTCGAAAAGACAAACAATGCTGAGTTACTTTTAGCTATTGACAGACTGACCAAAAGTAAAAATAAAAAAGTCAGTGAAATTTTTAAAAATCAATAATAAAGGAAAAGGAAACATTAATCATCCTACAGAATTATAAAGGAACATTAAAAAACATTATGAATGGTTGAATATGAGTTATATAACTGTGATAAGTCGCTATATTTTTAAGATACAGACTATTAAAACTAAGTCAAAAATAAATCCAAAATCTCATTGAATTCACATGTTAAAGGTATATGAGACAGATGTCAAAAAAAAGCACAACTCCAAGTTTTCACAGGTGAATTGTACCAAACACTGAAAGAAAAGACCATACAAACAATGGGAGACGACAAATAATGGGAGATTCCCCCCAATTTTTAGTGAGATCAATATTCCCAATACCAAAATTTAAAATCTTAAATTCAGCAACTTAAAAGATGTATTACAAACCATGAGTATGATTTACTAAAAATAAATAAATAAATACAGGACTGAAGAGATGGCTTAGGGATCAAATCTCTGCCTGGCATGCAGAGAGTCCTTAATTTGGATCCCAAGTCCCATGTGAAAATGCCAGGAGATACTGGAGGTGGCCTGCACTTCTAACTCTGGCAAGCAGAGCTGACAAACTCCAGAGCAAAGCTAAAGGAGGAAGAAGCAATCCAGGATGATTCCCAAAGTTACTTTTGGGCATCCAAAGGTGCACATTGTACCTTCTGCTACACACAGATACTAAGTATGCACAAACGCACATACTAAGATAGATGATAGATAGATGATAGATAGATAGATAGATAGATAGATAGATAGATAGATAGATAGATAGATAGATAGATAGAAGCATATAATATAAATAAGTAAAGAAGACATATCTACCTTGATTGAGAGCATGCATTAAACCTTCTTAACTGCATCCAATAAAACTATACTTTTAATCAAAAGGTTCAAACACTTACTTTTAATGTTCTTAAAGGATCATTTCAATAGATACAGAGCGGTAATTTGACAAAAATTAAGTATCAATCTCATAACAAATGATGGCTGCAAAAGAATTTGCTCAACTCAATGCTCATAGCAAGTGTCATGTTTAGTGTTGTAAATTTGTCCGATGACTTCTAAGGAAAACACATTGCAGAGATGTCTGCTCTGGTGGCTTCTGTCATACTTAACATGTTATTGCCGGTGCTATTCAGGGAAATCTAGCAAGTGAAAACAAACAATATCCACATTGAAAAAAGATGCAACTCTATTTCCATAGAAAATGAACCTGATTCACACACACACACACACACACACACAAATCCTTTTAAGAAATCAGAAAGCAGGCTGGAATGATAACTCAGGGGTTAAGAATCTGCCTCACAAGTAGAAGGTACTGAGCTGGATACCAGGTACCATGTAAAATTGCTAGGAGGAAGTAGCAGTGGCCTGTATTTCTGATTCTGGAAGGTAGAGTCTGGTAAAGAATAGGTAGCACAATCCAGGATGATTCACAAAGTCACCCCTAGGTCTCCACAGGCACACATAGTGCCCTCTGATACACACAGACACATACAGAGAGACAGGGAGACAGACAGAGACCTGTGCAATAAATAAATAAATCTAAAGAGTACATTGAGTTGCTTTCTTAAAAATGGCTGAAATGTTGAGAAAAAAATGACATAAACTAAACCTCAGGAAAACTTGAACTTTTGCACCACCAAACATATCCGTTTAGAAAATTATAAGTCAACCCAAGGTGGAAGGAATCACTTACACATTGAATACATCACATCAGAGTCTCTTATTCAAAACAAATAAATTATTCCTACAAATCAACATGGAAAAAATAATTTATTGGCAATTGGTGAAAGATCACAAGAGATCTGTTTCCCACAACGACACAAACACAAATGGGAAGCATATGAAATTATCTTCACATGGTTAATATTTGGGGGAATGAAAAGCTAAATCATCCCATTAGAACTTTGGGGACGATGGTGTGGAAAAGTTTCATCCTTCATAATTTAATGTCAAACATCTAAATAGTTCATTCTCTTTGTGGAATAAACTATTTTATGCTATGTCAAAGGTTAATTATGGAATAATTACATAATTCAGCAACTTGAATGTTAGGCATAGACACAGGAGAAGTGAAAGAAATTTTACATGAAATCTTGTACATGGATACTGATAGCAATATGACTCACAGCACACTGAAATGGAAAGCTAAATGTTCAACAGATGAAGGATGAAGCAAAAATAGGGTATATTCACATAATGTAATCTCATTTCAGCTGCAGAGAGTAAAATGATTGTAACATTGATAGTCCATGGTTAGATCTTGAAAACGTTATTCTAAGTAGAAGACAGCAATCACAAAAGACTGTAATGGGGTAGATCGCTTGTGACTCACATTCATGAGAGTCACGCCTCAGTATTGTTAGAAGGAAGGAGGAAGAGAGCAAGGGATGGATCAAGGGAAAGACTGAAAGAAGAAAGGGAATAAGGAAGGAAAGAAGAAGAAAGGAAGGATACTATTTGGGTCCATTGCTATAACGAACCTGTAATAGGCAAATCCACTCTGAACAGGATATGAACTATTGGTGACTGGCAGGAAGAGATAGAATGGGGAATGACCATTACATGCAGACCAATTCCTACAGACAGTCATAGTAGTAACCTGAAGCAAACACAACTCCAGCATTGCAGTGAGACCCAGTATTAGTTTATACACAAACAGTAGAACTATTCCTTGCCTTATTCTTAACACTAACCCTAGTCCTATGTCTAATCCAAGTTGTATAGTAAGTCTCCCATGGCTAAGACTTAGCAATATCTTAAAGGAAAACCATTTCACTTGCCTTATAACCAACCCAGTTTAGTTCTAACATTAAAGTTAACCAAAACTCATCTCCTAACACTAAAGTACACATAGTTTGAGTCTATTCACAAACCGTAGTCCTAATCTTGCACAATACCTAACTCTAATGCTAGTCAATACCTAATTCTAAACAGCCCTATGTCTGATACATGTCCAGTTGTAGATTCAAGGGAAACTATTTGCTCATCTTAACACTAGGCAAGAATCTTATAAGCATCTCTGATTGAGGTATAAGCCTATCCATAGCCCAATTCGTAACCCTAATGCTATAATACTAATGCATGCAATCCAAGCCCTATAGACATCTGTAATACTGACCTTCACCAACGCTTGATTCCTACCACTATATTGATACCTAATATTAGTTTGTATGCAAACTATAGCACTATTTCTTGTCATATTCCTAACATTAACCATATATCCCTATGCCTAATTCTAGATGGAGCTTAAGTCTGACCTTTCACCAAGACTTACCCATAACTCAAAGGAAACCACTTAAGTAGCATTACACTTGCCCAGCATCTAGCACGTATCTACAAATAAATCAGAGCACTATCCGTTGGCCAAATCCTAATCTTAACTAAAGCCTAAATCTAATCCTACAAATATCGTTACATGTAAATAACGCCATACAGAGAACTACAGCACTAACGTTAAAATAATCTGACTCTTAAACCCTGAGGAACACCTGGCTTGACTGTAAATAAACTGTAATCCTATCAGTTGCCTTAGGCTTAGTCAAAATTATAGACTTACCTCTAAATATGCCCCAAGCCAAGATCTAGTTATAGCTCCAAGCAAACCATTTTATTTGCCCTAACACTAACCCAAACCTACTGTGTACCTATGAATGAGGTAGAACCCTTCATAGCCCAATACTGACTCTACTCTGGAATCTAATTCTATATAAAAACAATTCATGCAAACCGGGTCCTATAGACAGCTGTGGCATGAACCTTAACCAAAACCAGAGTCTTAACACTAGGCTGAGAACTACTATGAGTCTATACAAACTGCACCTTTTTCCCATGTTCTCACCCTAATCCTATGCCAAATCCTAGACCTAGATGTAAGTCCAGCTAGATGTAGGTCTAGAAGTAACCAAGTCATTCACCCCCAACACTAATTTAGGATGTGTAGTATGCATTTCTAAATGAAGTGTAGCACTATTCATAGTCCAAATCATAACACTAATCTTGTATATACCATTACACAGAAAACAGACTTTATAACTAGCCATAGCATTACCATTAACAAAAACTTGCCACAATACTACCTATGCCAAACCCTACACTTAGCTGTAAGTCTGACCATGACCAAGATGTAGCAGTAAAGCTTGAAGGAAATTATTTCACTTTCCTTAAAACTAGCCAAAAATCTGTAAAGCATCACAGTGTTCCCATACCCATCACCCAAATCAGAACCTAACCCTAGCCTAGCCCTAATACTGTGAATATCATTACACAGAAAACAGGCTATATTTGGATCTCAGAGTAGGCCTAAGTTCAGGGTTAGGGTTATTAATAGAAAAGAAATAAGGTTATGGTTTGTGTGCAGACTCATGCTAAGCTTCTAGTATTGGGAGTTGGGTTTTAGTTGAGGGTAGTGCTACAGCTAGATGTAGAGCTTAACTCCTTCACTGAGACTGAGACACAACTGTCAAGGAAGAAATTTCATTTGCACTAACACTAGCCCAAGGTCTAATATGAAAAAAATGTAAGCATAGGCAAATGTAAATCCTAACCCTAATGTTAGCCCTAGATCTATTCTATATGTATCATCACATGCACACCAAAACCTTCCGAAAGCTGTATCACTAACCCTAAAAAAAACCTACTTCTAACTCTAGAGTTAGACCTAATTTGTGTCTGCCTGTACACACACATAAAAGAACCTATCCCTTGCCCTTTTCCTAACCTTAACCTTAGCCCTGTCTCTAAATCTAGATCTAGCTATAGCTATGAACTTGGCAAAGACTTAGTCATAGTGAGTTTCACATAAACACTATCACAGGACCTAGTATGCAATTATGAATGAAGTGTATCCTTATCAGATTGCTAATCCTAACTTTAACCAGACTCCTATATCTAACTATATACATATTTGTATATGTGTGTATATATATATATACACATATATATATATAATTACATGAAAACCAAGCCCTTCAAATAACTGTAGCACTAATCTTAACCATATCTGACTCCTAGCACTAGAGTTAGTGGTACTACAAGTCTGGATACAAAAGGTAGCCCTGTCCCTTGACTTATTCCTAACCCCAACCTAGTCCTAGACCTAGCCATAAGTCTGATATTTGGCCTAGACCTAACCATAACTTCAAGACAAACTTTTTCACTCACCCTAACATTAGCCCAGGACCTAGTATGCATGTATGAATGAAGTATTGTCCTAACCTTTGCCTATTCTTAACCCTAACCGTAGTCACAGGCCTAATAATATACCAAGCTGTAAGTCAGAACCTTGACCAAGACTTACCCATAATTCTATGGTGATCTTTTTCACTAACACTAACACAATCCCATGACCTAGAATGCACCTGTTAATTAAATGTAACCCTTTCCAAAGCCCAAATTCTAACCATAGGACTAATGCTACATATACTATTACATGCAAATTAACTCCTACAAATAGCTGTAAAACTAATCTTAGCCACAACTCAACTCCTAACATTAGAGTTAAACCTAGTGTAAGTACGTACACAAAACATACTCTAGCCTTTCACCTATTCCTAACTTTAACCTTAGCCATATATATATACACACATATATATACATACATACACATATATACATATATCTCACTAGCCCTATATATGCCTGTTATTCCTAGCTGTAGTCTGACCCTTAACCAAGACCTAGCCATAGTTCAAAGTAAACGATTTCACTCACCCTACCACTGGCCCAGAACCTAGTATGTACCTGTGAGTGAAGAATACCCAAATCTTCACCCTAACCCTAGCCCTAGATCTAATCTTACATATACCATTACATGCACACCAAACCCTACAGAGCACATCCTATTCCCAACCCTAACTCTAGCTCTGTCCTTAATCCTCGATCTACATCTAAGACTGACCCATGTCCAAGGCCTAAGTGGAATTCCATACAAAACCATTTCAATTGTCCTAAATTAGTCCAGGATATAGTGTGCATCTATAAATGAAGTGCAACCCTATTTATTCCCCCATGTCCTAATCCTAACCCTAACTGTGCATCTAATTCTATATATACCATTACATGCAAACTAAGCCCTATAGATAGGTGTAGCACTAATCTTAACCCAACTCCTAACATTATACTTAGCTGTACAATGAGTGTATATAAACCATAGCCCTATCAATTGCCCTATTCCTAACCCTGGCCCTAGTCTTATAGCTTATCCTATATCGAGCTGTAAGTTTTATTTACAGCTCATCGTACACCTACCTGTAAGGTTTTGGAGATGGCTCAGAGGTCAACAGCTTCTTATGTGTAGAGGTACATTTCACATATATGTACGTTTCACATTTGTGTGAGCACTTGTACATGCAGGCATGCATCCATGTGCATGGACATGCAGGCAGAGCCCCAAGACTGATGATAGCAATCATCCTTGATCACTCTTCCATTTTATTCTTTTCAGGCCAAGTCTATAAATCCAGAGCTCCCCTCTGGAATAGTCCAACTCTCAAGCTTGTTCTAGGGACTCCCAGGCTAGCCTACTGGAGCCAGAATTCCAAGATTCCAAGTGGACACCATGTCCCACCCAACATTTTTACTCAGGCTCTGGGGACTGAAACTCCAATTTCCTTGCTTGTGCGGCAAGTATTTTATAATCACTGGGTAGACACTCCGGATCACCAGTACCATTTATGAGTGATAGTAATTAGCAGTCGTAATTCTTAGAGATACAGTCCTAGCAGCCATTTCCAAAACTAATAAGGGACTGAAATCTATTGTCATTCCTGGCTATAGTACGTGCAAAATATTTAAAACCCAGATTACAAATTCGTCAGTGATGTCGGCTTGGCAGGAGGAGGCGCTGGTTGGTGGAATATTCATACACCTTTGGTTGCTCAGCAAGTCAAGAGTCCCCATTCTGTCTTCAAAACCAGGCCAAGGTTGTTCGGAAGGCCTAGCATGGTGCCATGTCTGACTCAAATCAACCTTGAATGGAATGAAGTTCTATCGTGTTTGTCAGTCCTGTTAAGGCCTCTCAGCAACAGGAATTGTTAATGTTGAGTTTTGAAGAGCTATACTAGGAAATAAAACTTGGTGTTACAGAGACGATAAAAGTGCTTCTTGAAGGACAATCTCCACCTTTTATGCACAAAGACTGCATTCAAATGAAAACAATGAATTTTAAAGAATCTAATGCACATTTGGGTTACGAAAACCTACTTTGACATTATCTTTGGAGATTGTGATTATGCTGACAATTCATATTTTCTTCTTGGACCAAAAGAATCATAAACAAGTGATTCGTATATTGATTTAGATTTGTAGACAACACATTTTTCAGATTGGAGAAATGGTTCCGGGGTTAAAGCACTCGACTTAAGAAAGAAGACTGACTAGTCTGGAGCCCCAGCACCATGAAACTACAGGGCAGATATGGCATTTTGCCTGGTATTCCAGTCTCTGAAGGTGGCAACAAAGGATCTCTAGAACAAGGTAGTTAGCCAGAAAAGCCATATGGGGCTAGCTTGAGAGAACATGCCACAAAATAAGATGGAATATTAATTCAGGAAGATTCCAAACAGCCTCAGACTTCCATATTCATATGCATACACAAGTATACATGCACAGATATACCAATGTACCCACATACATGTGAACATGCACATACATACCACATACATACAAAAATGATCACATAGATACATGTGTATATGTATATTTTCAGTGAGTCACAAAATTGTTTCTTGAAGCAATTTCTACTCTCTGTTGTACACAAAAATGGTCACATGTGTGTGTGTGTGCGTGTATGTGTTTTCAGTGAGCCACACGTGGTTTCTTGAAGCGATCTCTACCCTCTCTTATCCTCTAGGATCGTTCATACCAGTCATTCACCCTTCTTTCCCAGCCTGTGAGGTTGGAGAGCACACGCAGTTTCCTCAACATTTTGATGAAGACACCGCGGGGAGTCACACACTGATTCTTAGTTCTGACACATAAATTATGCATGTTTCAACTTTTAAGATTCTCGGCTTTACCACAAGAACTTGAAAACCTGATTTCTGCTGACGTACTCAAGCCACTCTGTATTGACTGTATCCTGAATTGACTTTAGAATGCAGGATCAAGATCTAGAATATCGGCTAATACTCAAAAAATTGAAATCTTTTACATGGATATTTTTTATTTTCTTCTTCGTCCTGTCTCTGTCACTCTCCCTCTCTTTCTCTCTCTCTCCTCCCCCTCACTTCTGTAATGTCTGTGGATTTGTGTGTGTGTGTATGTGTTTCGTGTGTGTGTGTACCATACTTTTGTTATGCATGTGCACATGTGTTCACAGGCATGTGCTACCGTGTGCCTACACAGAGACTAAAGGAAGATTTCAGATGTCCTAATCAATCGCTCTCCATCTTATTCCCTCTAGACAGGTCTCCCTCTGTTATAGCTTCTATTACATTGCTGCAACAAAATATGTGGCCCAAGCAGGCTTACATGGGGAAACGGTTTAACTGGCTCACAGTTATAGCTTACAGTCCATCACAGCAGGTAAGTTACAGTAGTAAGAACATGAAGCAACTAATATCAGAAACAGAGACAAGGGCGTGCTTACTCTGCTCAGTTTACATTCTCGTACAGCAATGGATCCCCTGTCTAGGATGCTAGGTATTCCCACATCAATTAATGCAAGCCAAACACTGACTTACAGACATACTCAGAGACCAACCTTAATCTAGAGAATATCTCTCAGGCATATCTGGAGACCTGTCTCCTAGGTGTCAAGATGACAATCAGTGCTAACCGTCACACTCACTGAAACTGAGTCCCAGTGAATTATCTTGTCTTCTCCTTCTCATAATGCTAGGGATACAGGCCATACCTGTAAAACTGTTCCAATACCTGTTTACGTGAGTGCAGGGGATTTGAACCCAGGCCCTCCTGCTTGCAAAGTAAGTACTCTTACCCATTGAACCGTCTAAGTCTCTAGAAAAACATTTACTGTGTCAGTCACAGTAATTAATTCCTGAGATTCACAGAAAACATCAAGTACTCTTCTCTTGTATTTGGAAAGAAGTATCTTCATCTTTAAATCCCTATGGGTTCATTTCTTATACGAGATAAGAGTCTGAGCGCTGTTCCAAATAAAACTCCTCCTCAAGGTTATGCATTACTTGCAACTCACCTTCTTGTCTGCCCCAAATCTCCTAAACAGGTATTGGAACAGTTTTACATAAAACAGTATTTAATAGCTCTAATAGCCATTTAAGTGCTTCCTTAAGAAGGTCAGAGGGACCTTGAGGGTTTGCACTAAGATAACAAAAGACCTATAAGATGGTTAGTGAAAAATCGAATGAAATAGAGAAATCTTAGTGTCTGATGGGCAGAGGTTCCAGCTCAGTGTTCTGTGAGAATTAATTCTTTTATCGGGAATGGTTTTACGAGCATTTTCCTCCCGTGCATACCAATTCCAGACACGGGGCTATGCCAGAATGAAAGGCATTCGGGCTCAGCCAACTCAGAGCCATTTATTTATTGAAAACTTTATCTCTGTATTAAATTCTCCCTGAAGAGGGTTTCATTAGGCCCACAAGACTGGCATGAACAGGGAGCCACTGGGTCATTTGGAAAATGAATCTGGAGCCACGTCTCAGTCTGTTCTGTCCCATTGTTCAAACACCAAGGCAGTCGACAGCACCGAGAGAAACATGTATTCAAACTGGATTTTTTTTTATTTCCTGCATTTGAACAGGCCACAATTTATATCACTCAGGTCTCCTTAAATTAGTCCAAGAGGATTTCATTTTACAGGCCTGCTTGACTGGGATCCTTTTGGCACGATGGGTTCAGCTTTGTATACAACTGAGATTCATATTTTATGTGTGTATAAAAACCCCAGCCATGAATCTAGCAGCTCAAAGCTTCACCTTCATTCTTTACAGCTCAGTTCGGAGCCCGGCACATTTCCATAGCCTGAGTCTCAGGACAGCTCCTGGCTGAGCTGAAAGGGCAAAAGCTAAAAATAGATAAAGAAACTCAAAGTCTAAGGAGCGAAAATAGGACTTTTTCAGTTTTCACATAAACGTCCTAAATTAATATGGTGCATATATAATGTTTCTCATTCACACCTTTAAATTGAAATAACACTTGAGCCCAGTTTGCTTTCTGCTTTTAGGCAAAAGAGACCTTACAGTGGTCAGGGGCTTGTGCAATTATATCCATCTTGTGGACCAATTTGGCAGTCAAGTCTGCAAAGCTTTAGCCTCCTGTGACCCCATCTGTCATGGTTTGCAATGTGTCCCCCATGGACTCGTGTGTTTGGGAAGGTCATGGCATCTTTGGGAGGAGGAACCTTGCTGGAAGAAGGCAGTCATAGGGGTGGGACATGAGGTGGATTAGTCCCACCCTACTTCTGGGAAAGATCTGCTCCTGCAGTGGGCAGTCTTGCAGCTCTCAGTCTCTTGCATAAGTGTGACTTAGCCTGTCTACAGCTTCTGTGGCCAGCCATGTCATTTATGCATGAAAAACTTTATCTCCCCTCTGAAACCATAAGCTGAATAAATTGCCCTTTCTCCCTTAAGTTGCTTGATTTGGGGTAGTGTCTCACAGCAACAGGTAAGAGTAACTAGTATATCATCTTTTCCCCCAGACAACATCCAGCTCCCAGTTTTAAACTTTCTGTGATCATGCTGTTCCCCTAAGTCTCTGGGTCTATGAAATTGAACCATTTCCACATAAAAGCTGGAAAAAAAGCAAGATACAAAATGTAGTTAGGAAGTTTTACCTCCTGATGATTGTGTGTAATGGCTGTGCAGGAGATTTGCAGAAAACCCATTCTGTATTTGTCATCAATAGTGAGTCTTAGCATATGATGCAATTCCACACTGCAGCAATGACTGGTAAAGTGCATCTATATCCCACATTATAGAGCACAAAACCATGTCCAATGGACTGAATGGACCCACCAGAATTCTGTCTAGTGTCATCCCAATTCATTGACTTGTTTAAACTACAGATGACCCATCTATAAAGTGCATAACAGTTAAGAAAATAAAAGCTATGGCTCCAGTATTCCATCATTTCTAAAAAATAATTGAAATCAGGCCTTAGGACCACAAGTCACAAATTTCCTAATGAATTGCTTAGCTATTATAGAACATTGCTTATTAAAATGTATGAGAATGAGGGACCAGGGAGATGGCTCAGTCAGTAAAGTGCTTGCTGTGAAAGCATGAGGACCGGAGTTCAATCCCCAGAGAACATGTTAAAAACAAATAGGGTAGTGATTCAGTAGTCAAGGCGCTTGCCACACAAGCAAGGTGATTAGTATAAGGATCCCCAGATCCATGAGAATGAAAGGGGACGTGTTGACCTGCCTGGAATACCAGGCAGATGATGGGAATCGCCAGAGCACACTGTTCCTATGGGTGAGCTCTGGGTTCGTCTAGAGAAACTGGTTCAAAAAGCAAACAGACAAAAAAAAAAAAAAGAGGTAGAAGAACAATCAAATCCATTATCACTTTGGACCTCCACATGTACACACCTGTGGAGTGACCATAGTTAAGTACCAAAACTAATGATATACAAACAGCCTATTGACAAGCAAGATGACTAGATGACTCATGGGTATGACTCAAGGGGTAAAGACACCTGCTTGCAAACCTGGAAACAGTTGAAGCTCATGAGATAGAAAGAGAGAGAGCTAATGCCTACAAGTTGTCCTTTGACCTCCATATGCATGCTGTGACATGTTCTCTCTCTCTCTCTCTTTCTGTCTCTCTCGCTCTCTCAAATAAATAAGCAAACAAGATATTTAACAGAAAATAGTTTACACAAAGTGACTGAGAATAAACAGCACCCAGAAAAAGGACACAGAAGAATCACTGACTCAGAAAGCCACGTGTGAAGTTGGGGTATGAGGGTAT
The DNA here is from genome assembly GCA_023101885.1 of Typhlomys cinereus. NCBI lineage: Eukaryota > Metazoa > Chordata > Mammalia > Rodentia > Platacanthomyidae > Typhlomys > Typhlomys cinereus. The sequence continues at coordinate 4,075,156 of JALPQD010000099.1, read as the reverse complement.
AGTGGCCCCACACAAGTCCAGGGATGATGTGTCTTTGGTACAACACTCCATCACTCTCCTTTCCTCACAGCATTATGTTGATAAACAACAGGACAAAAGATCAGAAGGTCTCGGAGAGTTGTCATGGAGGTAAAGACTATAGAAGAGAATGCCAACTCCCCAGAGGGAGCAGATACAAGAGGAAAATAATTTAATTTAGATATAAATAGTACTAGGTCAGGCCTAGGAACTATGCACCCAGTCAAGAAGTTTCTCTGACATACTTAGTCAGGCCAAGATAAACTATTCAACAAAGTCACAGAGCCCTAGGACACCCCCGATGATCCTGAATAGCACACCATAATGACAGGAAGAACAAGAACCTCACACAGGTTGATAGACATCCAGAGAATGCTCAAAATACTTAAATTGAGAAAACAGAAGCATATCTGTCAGGTAAGCAAAAGCTCCCTCCGCAAAGCCCCAGGAGTCAGGAGAGGAAACTTATCAGACTGATGGTACATTATGATGGTATAGAAGAACCAGGCACGAGCAATGTCATCAGAGAAACAAAGCAACACTGGAAAAAACAACAAATAATAAGACTGTGGCATGGTGCAAAGAAAGGTCAGATCAAAGTCTGAGCCTCAGCTCTGACTGTTTCTTGCCGACATGTTCATACTGCACATGTTCCACACAGTGCTTGTCTGAGAGGAAATGCTCAATAAATGCAAGGTGATGGCAATGGCTGTCATCCTGTAGTAATGGTGATGGTAAGTGGTGACAGTAGCGGTTGGTAGCCATGATGATATGACAGTGATTACATTAATTATGAGTTCCCACTCTTTAAGAACTGTGGAGATGAGAACACATACCAGTATCGATTGAGGATGTAAACCAAACAGACTTTTCGTTATGAACTATGATTGAATAAAAATGCCCATATGTTGACTTTTCAGTCTCCTTAAGACTTCTACTTAAGGCTAGAACTCAAAGCTATATTTGAGAGCCACTTCCTCCTGCAATGTGACAATGAAGAGAAGTCAAGATGGTTATTCCTTTTGGAGAATTTAATAGCAACAACAACAAATTGTATTTTTTGAGACATAAGAAATACAAGTTTTATTAGTCCTGAGGGCTTGGGAGCTAAGGAAACTAGAGTTCAACATTGAAGTGGGAAAGAATAAGAACAGAGGAGAGAGTTTAAAGTTGGAGAGAATAGGGAGAGAGCTCCCATGTTTAGAAGACCTCACTGAAACTGTACTTTGAGGGAAGAAAGAAGGACTTGAATCTGATTTTCTTCTACCTACAACTGCCATTATGTGGACTATGTTCTTCATGTATGGGATCATTTCTCATTGTATATAGAATAATTCATTAGCTGCCATTCTTTGCAAACCATCCCGAATACCATTGTTCTGACTTTCTGCGTCAAGAATTCCTTTTGATGAAATCACAGTTGTGAGAAATGATTTTCTTTATGTCAGATGAAGAAATCATCACAAGTGACACAACTTTTTAATTTCTGTTTACATCAACATACATAAAACCTATTCTTCCTCAAGATAAAGTAATCCCTGCTTAACTAGCCTCCTTTTTTCTCTCTGTATTTGAGGTGTTTTCAAAGCTTCCTTTCATGTCTGACTCTCTTTGAGCAGATCACTCAAAAGCTTCATGGCCCCCTCTGCTCCTGTCCTCAGCTCCCCCTGGCCTTTCTGCCATTTTCTTTTATCTCTTCCTTCTCAGCAGCTGCTCTGGGATCACTGTTTTCACTTTCAGTGAGATTTGCTTCTCTCCTTTCCTTTCATGCTATGAGCAAAGCTAGGTGCCTTTTGGTCTCCTGAGCCATCATCCAGTGGTTTCCACATCCTGTCCTTTTTTCTTTCTTATTCTAATGTCCTAGAAAGCTGGAAAGGAAGAGAGAAATGCATTCATTGTCTTGAGAGTTCATAGAACTTGTCGAGCAGAGTTACAACCTTAATAGCTGTCCCATGGTCTCAGAAAAATATCCACTCAGCTTGTAAGTCTTGTTCTTTAACTTGTCAATCAAATGGTAATAAATGAAATGGGAGCACATTCTCAAATGATAAAAAAAAATTACTTGGATTTCTGTTATTCTGTCCTGAGTATTTCAAATCACTTGCAAAATACTGTAGTAACACAAATGATGATTTCATCATGTAGGAAATAATTTGATGTAGTCATAGCCATACATATGAGTAATAAATTATACTGAAATAAAATGACAATTACATATATGCACTGAAAAGTATGTCTCTAAATAAGAAGTTTAAGAAGCTGACTTACCTTTCAGTTCTTAACAAACCAACTTAACAAATGAGGATGCTATGATGAACTAAAGAGAGAAAGTGCTATTTATTTAAAGACTGTCTGATGTGACTGTTATGTAAGTAATGGGTAGAATGTTACCGCAAAGCAAATATTATTGTTTTGTGATGTATATGAACTCCTTCTCCTCAGAGTACAAATTTAAACTAATTTGAATATGCTGGCATACATCGAAGATCTGGAAGGAGTCTTTGTGCTTTGAAAAGCACTGTGCTTGAGTGTACAGGTCACATCCAAGGCAGAAGATAGTCATGTTTTACATGATTATTCTTCCCCAAAAGAGTAAGGATTCTTGACCACTTTCATTTTGAAGTATAACATTTTTAGGCCCTTTCCGATGAATTTAGTTAGATTTGATTGACATAGCTGTATCTGAAGATTCATGATGCTGAAATAGGTCAGTTTGATTAATTGGCGTAAGGACAATGATAATGGTATAGACGAGAAAACTGGTTCTGCACTGTGGCCCTTTCTCTTCCAACTATCCTGATGCTCAATGACAGAACGTTGAGAACAACTACTTGATATGATCATATAAACTAGAGTTCACACTTAGCTAAGATATATCAGATATATCTCTCTTATAGGAACCATGATATCTGTGAAACCTTCAGTTTTCATCATAGCATACCGTTGTGGTTTGAAACTGAAAGCATTCCTGAAGGCCACATGTAAAAGGTTTGATGGTTTGCTTACTTAGAGTTCTTTATGTTTAGCTGGTTGGATCAAGAGCTGTTTAAATATATAGGTGAATTAAGCTGTTGATAAAGTCACAGCTAAATAGATTAACAGGAGTTAAGACCTAGTTGAAGAAAGTAGGTCACTGGGGCCATGCTCTAGACAGGAAGGTATATCTTGTCTCTGGTTTCTCTCTCTAATCTCAGCTTGTTTGCTCACTGCCTCATTCTGCTTTTTCACCATGGCCCAGGAATAAGAGTGAAGGTAATATAGACTTAAATCCTGGAAATCATAAATCAACAAATACTCTTCTTCCCTTAAACTGCTTTTCTCGGGTCATGACAATAAAAACCTAAATTGGTACCAGAAGTGGGATTATTATAGTAACTACAGCTGATTGTGTGTTTCAGAAGACTTTGAAACTGGTATAGGAAAGGAATTTTGGGGGAAAAGTTTGGAGAAGCACACCAGGGAACCATGATGTAAGCAAAGTTTACTAGATAATTCTACTGGGAATGTTCAACAGTAAGGTTTGTGTTCATCGCAGTATTCAAGCTGTATCATGGGGGCTCTGGATGCTTTTAGCCAGACTTATAATGAAAAATTATAGTCAAAAATCAAAGCAAAAGGATTGAGAAAATTTGAAATTTTATTTGAAAAAAAAGTTAGGCCTAAGAAAAGAGTTGCTGGTGATTCAAACCATCTTAATAAACAAGTGTTTTGTATTGGGACCAATAAGGAAGATACCTTAATGTCATCCCAAGAGTTGTATGATCCTCTCCTTCTCGTGAGGGTTTAAATATACAAGCTTTTTGAATAACAGCTTTGCAAAGAAAGCTCCAGAGTTTCCCATTTGTAAAAGGTCTCCTAGGAAATGCTCCTCACATTCAGCAATGTAGATACTGCAGCCATGATTCCAGTGGGCTTGGATTCTTGTCTAGCTGACAGTGTATATATGGTGCTGGCTTTGTAAGTAAACAGATTGCAGAAATTGTGAAGTTGTAGTTTCCGCTCAGGTTTCAAAGGAGGGCTTGAGAGGCCAAAGTGATGAGTGCCAACTAAAAGCCCATCCATCAGAGTGTGATGCACTAAACTGAAATAGTAAAGTGAGAGCTTTAGGAAAGACCCTAGATAGCTAGTAATGTCAGTAATGTGATGTTTCAGCCAGAGGAAGCAAGAGGCACCCTGCAGAACCAGCCCTACAGATATGTCATGTGGCTGCAGCCAGCACTGACATGTAGACAGAGCCAGTCAGGTCTTCCGGAGACAGAATTTCACTACCATGTGTTCCAGATGCCAGACATGGAGATGCTAAATAGATTGTTTGCCCTGAAGACTTTTTGTCTTGTTTTAGTCCTATTCTTCCTTGCTTTATTTCTATTCTCTTATTGGGATAGAGAAGTTTACCTAGTGCTAACAACATGTTGAAAGTATGCAACTTGAATTTTGTTTTATTTGCTTTTAATTTTATAAGGACTCACAGCAAAGACTGTGCCTTGAGTCTAAGAGGAGATTTGAGCTTGACTTTTGAGAAATGATGAAATTATTGAGCTCTTGGGACTCTTAATCACTCATTAGAACAGTGTTTATAATGTATATTGTACTGTACTAGTTAAGGTGCTCCACATAAGTAGAACCAGTAGGTTCAGGAAAACACACACGCGCGCGCGCACGCTTGTGCACGCACACACACGCGCGCGCACACACACACACACACACACACACACACACACACACATACCATTCTGAAGATTTGTTATAGTTTTGACTCACAGAAGAGTCAGGTCTAAACTGCAGAGCCAGAGATGCAAGTAGCAAAGCTTGGTTCAAGAAAATAGAAACCTCAGAACCAAACGTGTTAGTGATACAGCCCCAGAGTAAGGTTGAAGGTCAAAGAGGTTACTGGTTCAGTTCCTGAATTCCAAAAGCTGATGATTCTGGATTCTGATGTCCAAGGGAAAGAAAAATAGCAATACTACACTCAGCTAGGAAAAGAAGAGATCTCTCCCACTTTTTTGTCCTTCCCCACAGAAGACAGAATGCCATGTGTTCACACTAAGGATGGGTATTCCTCAATTAGCTTTCTAACTCACATATCAATCTTCTCTGAGGAAAGTCTATGAATACGCCCAGAACTAATGCTTTGCAGAATTCTGAAGTTATCTCTCAATCCAGTCAGCTGATACATAAAATTAACCTTCAGAGATTTCAACTCTTCTGACAACATCCACTGTTAACAGGTACTTCATAAGAAAGAGCAATAATTGTGGCTTTCCAACTTTGTGCCAAGTGGACACAGCTGAGTCACAGGTAGAGATCACTATGTTAAGGAAGATTACACCTATCCTCTGCATATTTCACATCTGTCCAAATATCCTGCTCAATGGTGAACTGAATTTTCTCCAACTTACAATGAATGGCAAAATATATATGCTACAATCATTCAGATAGACTATATTATAGAATTTTTGATTTGTTTTTAATAATTTTATCTTTTCAACCTCTTTAATTGAGCAAATTTATTCTGCCATCTTATCTTCTAGTTCTGATATTCTATTTTCTGCTTCCTTAGTTCTGTTGTTGAAACTCTCCATTGAGTTTTGAATTAGCTTGTTTTAAATTTCAAGTTCAGTCACCACATAAGATTTTTTTTCAACTAGTCTATGCTTAGCTTTGTTTCTTCAACTGCCTTTTTCATCTCGTACAGGTACCTGTTATTTTCCTGTTCATATATGCTTATGCAGTTATTTAACTCTTCTCAGATTTTCTCTTTCATTGTTTTGATCATATTGATAATCAAGCTTTGAAAATCATTGTGTTGGTTGTTGATTTCTTGGTTAATTAATATCCAAGAAGTTATTCTAGTTGTAGTCCATCATTATGGGGTTGATGCTTTTTGTAGGAGGTTTGTTTTGTCTTGGTTTTTGTTTTATTTCATGGATTTACAGTGTGACTTGGGCATTTTATGTTTGGTCTCTAGTATCTTTCTTAGGTGTGTGATTTTGATTGTTTTGGGTCAGACAGAAGTATCACACTTACTTGTTGCAACTGTTTGCCGGGGTATTAAGGAGGTCAGTCTAGAATTGCTTGGTGCTGTTTTGTGGATAAGATTATTATAGTGCCTAAGAAGTGTGTAAACCCCACTCTGGTCAAGGGGGCGACAGTGTTTTAGTCTAAAGTGAGGGGTTTAAGACTGGGTATCAAAGTTTCTTAGGTGAAGTTTGAAATAAGTATCAGAGTAACTTTAAGATTATAAAATATGTGAGTTTAGTAGCAAGGTTTAGTGATAAGTGTGATATGGCAGCTTTTAAAACTTTATTTGTTTTCTTTGGGGGGGGAGCACTGTGTTTCTCTGTGGAGGACCAACAGTGACTTTGGGAATCATCCTGGATTGTTTCTACCTCCTTTGTCTTTGCTTTGGGATTTCCCAGGCTCTGCCCACCAATGAAGCCACCAACAATTCCACTTAACAAAACTCAGGACCTTCTGCTTGCAAGGCAGAGTCCTAACCCTTGAGCCATCTTTCCAGCCTGATATGGAAGCTTTTAGATCCTTAGAGATGTGTAAAAGTGAATGCTTAAAACCCTAAGGGGTGGGTTTATGGGGCTTCGAGTATGCTGTATAGAAAGTTTAAATTGTGGTGACTGTCAATTGAGGTTAAAGAGAAAACAAAATGGGTTAATTATCTTAGGGTTAGATGCAAAGATTCTCTTCTGTTGGATGGTAATATTTTTGGAGTCCTCAGTTGTATGGTGCCAGTCCACTGAGCCCTGACTTTCAGTTTCTGTGAACTCTAATATTCTTGAAGTGTTTTTTAATGATCAGTGGTGAGAGGGAGCAGAGATGATTGAAGGTGCAGGCACAGGGGCTTTGAGACATGTGAAAGAAGACCCAAGTAACAAAGGCCTCCTTAAGAGAGCGCTGGCCTAGGCCTAGGGGCAGGGTTGTCAAGACTTCTGATCCAGCCACAAGATGGGACTCAAAGCCCAAGTTCAAATGTGCTACCCTTGGGACAAATCCACCATGAGAAAGGGGATCCAAGCTACAATGTATGTCTTTTATCTTATCTATTATTTTCAATGACATTATTGCACAAGCAAATATTTGTCATCCACTGTATTGCTGTTATTTAGATTCTCTCTCTCTAACATCTGTTTACCTATCTCTCCTTCTCTATTTTTTCCCTCCTTCTCTGCCTTTCTCCTTTCTTTCTCACACATGGATAAAATACAGAAGAATGCAAGCAATTATATAAAACTTTATATATATTTATATAGTCATTTAAGCTTTTGATTTCCACTCAAACATGTTCATAATCTAAGAAATTAGATAATCAAAGTGAATTCAATCATTACATCCCTGCACACAGAGGCTTCAAGTTTTAATCACAGATATCTATTCACAGGTTTAAAAAAAAAACAAATTCACATCTGAAAACTAGATTTTCACATTCAGAAGTCTGACTCTATCATGTTATACAATAGCACACTAAGAAGTGTACCAAAGAAGGGTAGGCAGATGGCTCGGTAAGTAAGCCATTTCCCATGAAAACACGAGGATCATGGCTTGAATCTGAGAACTCACAGGCAAGGCGACACTGTCTGTAATACCAGGGTTCCTATGATGAAATGGGAGGCAGAGATGGGAAAATATCCTGAAATCAACAGTCTGTTTCAGTCATTCTTCTTTTGCTGTTAGGCAGTACTCAGATACAGCCAGTTGTAAGCGAGAAAGGAGCATTCATTTGGCTTATAATTCCAGAGGGGATATAGTCTATTATAGTGGGAATCTTAAAGCAGAAGACATGGCTGGAGGCACAAGCAGGAGGTTCATTCAGGTCACTGCAGCTATCAGGAGGCAGAGAGAGAAAGAGAATAAGAAGAAGCAGAGCCAGATTACCAATGCCAAGGCCCACTTTCGGTGAACTGCCTTCCTCCAGCAAGGTTTTAGCTTTTAAATATGTCACAATCTTCTCAAATATTAACACCAGTTAAATTCCAATGCACAAGACTGTGAGGGATACTCACATTAAACCACGGCACAGTTTGGTTAATCTGATGTACACAGCAACTAACAATAAAAGATAGCAGCTGCCTCAAGCAAGGTGGATGGGGAAAACCAACACCTGAAGTCGTCCTTTGAATTCCACATGTGCACTGTGCACATGTTCTCACACTCACAGGCATGTACCATGTACACAAAAATGTATCAAAGACTTAAATATATGATGAAAACATGAAATTCCTTAGACTTAAATATAGTATAAAATATGATATTACTGGAAAATACTTCCAGACAGCAATATGAGAAATGAAATCTTGGACAAGATTCAAAACAAAAATCAAAAAATAGATACATAGAACTATATCAAATCAAGATGCTTCTGTATACCAAAGAAAATGATCACTAGAGTAAACAGAAAACCCAGAGAATGTGGAAAATTGTATTGAAAAACTTGTCTTATGAAAGATCATTCCACAGAGTGTATAAGGAACTTTAAAATCAATAACAAAAGATACTCCAGTTTAAAAATGAAGGAAAATATAAGCAAACACTTTTCAAAAGAAGAAATTACTTTTATTACATCTACCTTTGAATATACTCTTATAACAAGACTCCAGTTTTGGGCCACACCAAAAACAAGGAGAGAATGACCATGTTACAGTAGAGAAAATAGGTCCCCATCAAGGACTGCAAGAAAGTAATGTGACACCTAGTTAAGTTCACAATTCATTCCTGATCATTTACAACTAAGGGGGTATGAACTCACCAGAAGGAGAGGGCATATAGTCCGGCAGATTAAAAAGTAACCATTTTGCAAATGGGTGATTGACCCCCCCCATTGCCAAATGCATATGACCCTGCAATTCCACTTTTGGGTATAAGTATTACATCTACTCTTGAATGTGCTCTTATAATAAGACTCCAGTTTAACAGCTTTCTGTCTCTGGCCAGGGGGTGACATACAGTGCCCATCACGATGGAGTGAAGGGCATTGCAGGAACAACAAAACTGCAAAAGAAAATCAACGAACCACTATCCAGAACTTCAGAGACTCTATATCAACCACCTAGAGCTAGGCCAGACTAATCTCTCCCCATCCTGAAGCTCAGGGACATTTGGGGAAGAGGGGGCGGTAAGAGTGTAAGAGCAAAAGGATGGGAGGAGCAATGATTTGCAAGATATTCCACACAAGTTAGGGCCGAAGCAATCATAATTGGACATTACATGCCCGGCGCAATGTCCAACACACTATTGACGTCACAAAGTCTAGCATCTGCTAAAGGCACCAAGATCCTTGGAAGCAAGGAATTGACAGCCACAGTAGTGTTCTTATGCTTAAGGGGAACACAGGAACGGGTTCAGGAAAATGCCACTGGGTCCTTGTACGTCTTCGGGGAGGAGGCCCCAGAGGAGATTCAGGCATGCACAAGAAAGGACTCTGGGAATTGGGGCGGGAGGCACGGGGGGGGGGGGGCGGAAGGGGTGAGGGAAGGGAGAGCAGGGGATTCAGGGCGAGGAGGAGGGAGGGAGGGAACTGGTGTACCTATTAAGTTTGTATGAGCTGAAATAATAATTAAAAAAAAGAAAAAGAAAAAAAAACAAGACTCCAGTTTAACAGCTTTTTATCTCTGGCCAGGGGGTGACATCCAATACCCATCAGGATGGAGTGAAGGGCATTGCAGGAGCAGCAAAACTGCAAAAGAAGGGCTGGAGAGGTGGCTCAGGGGTTAAGCCTCTGCTTTGCAGGCGGAAGGTCCTGAGTTCGGATCCCAGATCCCACATATAGATGCCGGGCGGAAGCGGGGGCGGCCTGCGTTTCTGGTCCTGATAGGGCAAAGCCTGTGAATCCCCAGGCAGAGTAAACAAGGAGGAGGTGGAGGCGTCCATGGTGGTTCCCGAATTCACCCGTGGTTCTGCACGTATATACACATACACACATACATACACACACATATATACATACACACACATGCATACACGCACAATTGAATAAATAATAAAAAAAACTGCAAAAGAAAATCAACAAACCATAATCCAGAACTTCAGAGACTCTATATCAACCACCTAGAACTAGGCCAGACTAATCTCTCCCCATCCTGAAGCTCAGGGACATTTGGGGAAGAGAGGGCGGTAAAATTGTAAGAGCACAAGGATGGGAGGAGCAATGATATGCAAGATACTCCACACAAGTTAGGGCCGAAGCAATCATAATTGGACTTTGCATGACCTGCACAATGACCAACACACTACTGACCCCACAAAGTCTAGCATTTGCTAAAGGACCAAGATCCTTGGAGGCAAGGGATTGACAGCCACAGTAATATTCCTATGCTTAAGGGGAACACAGGAAAGGATTCAGGGAAATGCCACTGGGTCCTTGTACGTCATCAGAGAGGCGGGCCCAGAGGAGAGTCTGGCATGCACATTAAAGGATTCTCTGGAGATTGGGGGGGAGGCACTGGGGGATGGGGAGGGAGGGGGGAGAGGAGAGGGAAGCAGGGGGTTGGGGGGAAGAGGAGGGATGGAGGGAACCGATGTACCTATTAGGTTTGTATGAGCGGGAATAATAATAATAAAAAAGAAGAAATTCAGCTGGACATTGTGACTCATGCCTACAATCCAAAATTCGTGGGGATGAAATGTGAGGCCAACCTGGGCTGCAGAATGAGTTGCAGGCCACTCTGGGTTATAGTCGAGACCCAGTATTAAAAGAAGGAGGAGGAGGAGGAAGAGAAGAAAGAGGAGGAGGAAGAGACGTAAGAGAAGGAGGAGGAAAATGAAGAGGAGAAGGAAAAGATTAAAGGGAGGAGAGAGGAAACAGAAAATAGAGCAAGGGAAGGAGAAGAGGGAAGAAGAAAGGGAGGAAGAAGAGGAGGAAGAGGAGGAGGAGGAGGAGGAAAGAGGAGACATGACAACAATGACAAATTCAAATGGCCAAACTAAAATTATGGAAAATGAACAATTTCTTTAGGTTTCAGGAAATATAAGAAAAAACTACATGAAATATTTCCTCAGACTTCCTGTTATCATCTTCCTGGGAAGATGGCTCTTTGGCCAATTTATAATCTGGCCATCTTGAAGTGAAAGATTACAGACCAAAAGTTGCTATTTATCAGTTTAAAATGGCAATTTTGATAACATGGATAACACAACTCTTAATTAAAACAAATACCTTCATCTCTTAATTTTCTCTTAACAAATTTTGAACAAATTACTGTGTCAGTTATTTCCAGGTATTGACTTGACAATTGGGAACTAATCCTTCCGGCATACCACGGAAAATTTATTTAGATAAGGCAAGCTTGCAGGAGATCATCCAACTGATATATCTAACAAGTTATAACAGGTGACACTATTCCTAGGCAGATGATAAGATGGAGAGAAAAACTGATTGGCAAATTAGAAGACTGGCAAGCTAGAAAATGTGTCTCAGCTTTTCCTGTGTATATGGTATGGCCAGATCTCTTTCACTCCTGTTGGTAACTCTTCTGTCATAATGAACAGACATTCATTATGATTATGAGCTAAAATAGAATTCCATTGATCCCTTAAGTTGTTTGGGTCGTGCATTTATTGCAGTAAAGGGAAGAGGTAACTAAAACAATTTGGTGCTAGTAGGGTGGAGCATTGCTGTGAAACTAAGATTAGTCGATAAAATTCCCCCTGTAAACCCCCATCCTTATACACTCAAGTTGTTGCCCCAGAGTCCTTTGAACAAGTGTGAGATTTCTGGGAACAATCTCTTAAACACAATAAAGGGTCAACAAGTGATCAAAGGCATGCTTGAAATAAGGTTTTTTTAAATTTTTTTATTATTATTATCATTTATTCAACTGTGTGCATGTGCGTGTGTATGTGTGCGCAAGTGTGTGTGTCTGTGCGTCTGTGTATGTGTTGAACCACGGATGAACTTCGCAAACCACCATGGACGCCTCCACCTCCTTCTGCCCCGGGATTCACAGGCTCCACCCTACCAGGACCAGAAGCGCAGGCCGCCCCCACTTCTGCCTGGCGTCTATACTTGGGATCTGGGATCCGAACTCAGGACCTTCCGCCTGCAAGGCAGAGGCTTAACCCCTGAGCCACCTCTCCAGCCCCGAAATAAGATTTTTAATATGACTAAGAATTGGTAACATGAATAGCATAACTCAAAATTAAAACAAATACTTTCATCTCTTAATTGTCCATTAACAAAGACTCAGGACATAATAGGTATGACTATTCCCTAGGGAGATGGTAAGATAGAAAGAAAACTCATTGGCAAACTCTAAAGCAGTCTAGCAAGAAAGTTTGTCCCTCTCTTAGCTTTTCCTGTGCATATGGTATGACCAGATCCCTTGACACCTGTTGGTAACTCTCCTGTCAAAATGAACCTGAGATCATAAATTAGAATAAGTTCCATTGAACCTCTAAATGGAGAGGGCAGTCCTTTCTTGGTCAGCTGGATCCCAGATGTTAGAGTATCCTGAATGTAGAAGTTTTAAGATATAGCTAATAGAGGTGACAATGTGGGAAATGTGGGCTATCAAATTTCTCCCCACCTGGAAGTTCAGGGAACTTTGCATAAGAGGGGGTAGTAGTACTGTAAGACCTTAAGGATGAAGAAGATTTCCATTGCTGGATAGGTCACTTCACTCAAGACAGGGCAGCCACAGCCAGGAACTCAAGGCAGTGGAACTTGAACTCATCAGACTTGCACAATGGTGGACATGTCAACATGTCCCCATGGACTGGTGCAAATCTCAGGAGAAATAGTTTCAGGCAGTAGGATCCTTAGGGATGAGGGGGCAGACAGAGGTAAAGGAATAACCATATCAGAGGTCTACCAAAGTAAGGCCCTCTTGATCTGCCACAAGGCCTGAATACCCACGAGAACAAATGATACAGAGGGAATCCCAGGTTTCATAGACACCAAAGGACCAGAGGATAGAGGGAAGTAGACTGACCCATGTAAGGAGGGGAGGGAGGATGGGATAGTATGAGAGCAGGAAGGAAGGGAGGAAGGAAGAAAGGGAGGAACAGGGGAGGCAAGGAGCATGTATATAAAATGTAAATTTAATAAATTTATTTTTTTAAAAATGTAGGCTCATAGTAAAAAAGATGAATTGAAGTTTGTCAGGAAATGGATGTCGGGAAGAAATTATAATGAATGAAGTATCCCAGATAGAAAGTTAGACATTGTATGTACTAGGGAGTACATAGTGGAGCCTAGTTACAAGTGCACTTAATGACATACTCAAAGGTAAATCTCTGTAATACCTACTATATCTCAAAGGTTATAAATAGGAAAGAAGGGGGAAAATGACCTCAAAAGAAAGGAGACAAAAAAATATACTTCAATAGAGAAATTAGGTCACGGTCATGTATTGCATGGAAGCAGCGAAACATCTGGTGCAGCTCAATCTCATGCTTCTTTTCCCAATCACTCGGCACTGAACAGGTTTGATCTCACCAATCAGGGAGGGTATAGAGACTAGCAATTAGATAGGAACCAACTAGCAAACAGGAGACTGACCCCTCTCACTGCTGTGTCCTACTCCTATTCTTCCATCTACCTCTGAGTCTCTTCTTATATTAAGATCTTCGTTTAAACAGTCTTTTATCTTTGGTTAGGAGATGACCTTAACCACCAATCAGGATGCAGACAGGGGCGGCGGCGCAGGAGCAGCAAAACTGAAAACAACAATAAACCATAATTCAGAACACTAATACCCTACAATATTCACCTGGAACCAGACCAACCAAATTTCTCCCCATCTTAAAGCTCAGGAAACCTTGCAAAAGAAGGGATGGCAAGATTTTAAAAGCCTAAAGATGGAGAGGACCAACGATATGCAAGATAATCCACACGAGTCAGGGCTGAAGCAACCAGGATACAACCACAATGTGATTGGACCTTGCCTGACCTGCACAATGGCTGGCATGTCAAAAACTCCCAAAATGTAGTAGGGATCACAGGGGAGTTCAGACAGTAGGATCCTCAGAGACAAGGAGTTAAACAGTCATAATAGAGTTCCCATACTAGTGGACAGCCCAAGAAGGGGTCCCTAGCTATACTACTGAGTCCTGAACCCTCACTAGTATAGACAACTCAGAAGGTAATTCAGCACCCATATAAGCAGATGCTCTGGAGGATGGGAGGGAGAAAGCAGCAAGCACCAAGAGAGGAGGAGGAAAGGAAAAGGGTGAGAGGGAGGGAGGGTAGGAAGGGGGGAGAATGCAATGGGGGGCAATGGAGGAAGAGAGGGAGAGGGAGAAGGGGGTACCTATTGAACTTGTATGATTAGGCAAAAAAATGCAGTTTAAAAAAAAAAGAAAAAGAAGTGGGCTCAGCACAGACTTATGCTGACTCTGTTTACCCTACAATCTGGATGACAGCATGAGACTTTATATCTACGCTTTGGTTCTGAGTATAGAAGTTTTGTTAGTCCTTGACTCAGGATGTCAATCTAATGCTTGTGATCACTTGTCTTTCCAGGAGCATCTTAAGCCACAGCACGACACACTCAGGAATCAAGGATGGTCTGAGTTCCAGAAAGAGAATTAGTAGGATTGCAAGACAAGCCTTAGACCAAGCCAAGGTCGCAAGTCACAAATTAAGAGTAAATTGATTGAGATTTTAGCTATTCCCGGGCAGTTCCAAGAAATCAGTCTCTCTAGGAAAGCATCTCGCATGTGAAAATAAAAGCATTCCCATTTGCCCCTGTCCCTTTAAGTTCACGGGGTTCCCATCCCAGCCAGTGAGGAAATGCCAGGCTTCCAATAGTCACCTCTCATGTGTTCTTTCTCTGAACACACATCCATCAAATTGCAAGTCCCTGACTCTATGTCCTAATGGGTCTTGCCTCTGCCCCCTGGTAACTGCTGTTTGTACCTAGCCTCTCCTTTGTGTTTTCTTTGCAGATCCTCTTGTTGGCTGATCCCTGGCTCTGAACCTTGTTCCAGCATTTCTCCACCCTCGCCTCGTCTCCATTCCCCTCACGCTATGAGGTTGTACGGTGCCTCTGTCTCTGATTTCCTGGGCCACTTCATTAAGAAGAGAAGGGGCCATGCTGGGATGACAGCTTGGAACTTTTCAGTGCAGAACACAGGTGTTTAAAAAAATCCATCTCATGTCCATTGAGAAAACATGTTTCCAACGGATCTCACTGCCCCCACTGGAAGTAGAAAGAAGAACTTTTCTACCAGGAAGGATAATTCTCAGATATGAGAATGTCATGTGTCTTGCCACCCTATATCAGAGATGGCTATAAGGTCAGACAAACATCCTATGAAAGATGAAATTCAGCAGCTATTCTTCAGTGCTGCAATGTAGCACAAAGCAGTAAAGTCATTGTCAAAAGCTCACAGACATTAACACGTGGAAGGTGACCACAGCAGTTCCCATTTCTTGACTGTTTGTTATAAACTAAGAGTTTATAATTCTCATAATTTTTTCAGATATAAAAGATAAAAATGAAAGGACTATTGTTTTCTCTAAAATTTCTTATGTACAAGCATAGCTAGGATTCTTTTGTTAATGGGAGGCTGCTGTTAGTAATGAGGTAGGCATGGTAGATAGCAACTAGACAGAGCAAACCAAGACCATGATCACACCTTGTACAAGGAAGTACTGGATCTAGAATGTAGACAATTGTTAATTTCCTCAGCCTCCCTGCGTGCTGAGCCAAAAGAACCAATGTGTTCAACTGCAGTTGTGGTTACAGGAGAGGATGTCACTGCATGAGAGGCTGGCGGCATGCCACTCTGCAAGGGACCTGAAACAGACAGAGTTTGACCATATGAAGATAGTGAACTGCCATAGTTTTCTTTTTCAAAGTTGCAGTTCCAAAATAACAATGGCAAGAGTCTGAATAAGAAGAATATATTATTTCTAATTACGGGAACTAGAACAAAAACAGAGATATCAGCATATTAGACCAGAGTCAAGCAGTTCAGTTTTGAGAGCAGTTCCACAGACATGGAGAAGTTGAGAATTGTCACACCTTGACATCAAATTAGAGATCTGCACACCTGACATATTTTTTACCTCAAAACAGATCATTAAAACATACCTGGGCAATGTCTTTATTGTTAGATTGTGTTATGACCCAATTAATCCAGCAATAAAAATAATGATAATGCCTGAGGTTTATATGACATCTTAAATTTTTTTCAAAGTTCCAATTGCTTACTTAGTAATTATCTTATGTGTATATTCTAGAGAAGGGAAGCCAGGATCTAACTTTCTTGGCTCACTCCGTGTTATAGATGAGGATGTTTGATTACTAGAAGCATGAATGGGTTCACTGTGATTCAGGTAAAAGAGGGAAAAAACTCTCATTACATACAGTTGATGGTACAAGCATATACCATTAGTCGATCAACGAACAATCAGCCTCATATTGGAATCGAGGATGGCTAGCAGCAGAATTTACTCTGAGGTGTTTAGACGGAGAGGAAGGAATCTTTGGTCTCTAGCTCAATTCCATTGCTATGTACACACACACACACACACACACACACACACACACACACACACACATCCACTTTGCCTTCTGCAAACTAGGAAAGGGGGTGTCAGCACCACCTTACAAGTACCATACTAAATATACAGTACTTGCAGCTCTGAGTGCAGGGAGCGTAGGGAGAGCGCACACACTGGTTTCTGGAGGACAATATGCTTGGACCTATGAGTTGAAGTGCCCTGCTGGGAGGACTGAAGAAAGCCCTTGAGAACTCCCTGCTGTAGTCTCCAGTGCAGCATCCATAGCTGTATGGACCAATGCGTCCATAGCCCTTCAGACCAATGCAGCCCCCAGGATGGAGACCCTACTGACCTCCCTCCCTTATTCACCTAGATTCTTTTATGCTTATCCTATTGTTGGTCCTGGAGCACTGCCTCATGATAGAGACTTCCCTTGTAAATGAATGAAATACTATGCAAAAGAACCCTAGGAACACAATGTGTGCATGTGTGTGTGTGTGTGTGTGTGTGTGTGTGTGTGTGTGTGATTACATTAGATTCTGTTAAGACCCAACCAATTAATCTTGCAATATATGTTGGCATAAGCATACTTAAGTATCTTCTGATGCCCTCGGGATTTTTATTCTTCCTCATAAAGTGATGGGAATCCCTAAGGGTCTTCAAAATTGATGCTCTAAAGAGCCTTTGCTTCCATTCACACAAGAGGCCTGAGGTCTCTTCCAGGAAGTGGTGAGGAGAATACACCTTGTCTTTCATGATGTCATCAAGTTCCTGAATGCAGAAGTGTTGTTCCTCCTGTTTCCGTCCATATTGGTTTGACAAAGTCAGTAGGAGGAACACTGTGTAGGTTTGTGAGGAAAAACCCAGGTCTCCTGAGCTTAATGTTCAAATGATGAGACAGACAGAGTTCATGCCTGCCCTGGCACTTTCTGAATTACCTGAGCCTTGTAAGTTTCATGAACTTGCTGAGCTTTATAAGTTTCCTAACCTTCCTCACGGTGAGCCTCCTCCCT
This sequence comes from Typhlomys cinereus, assembly GCA_023101885.1. NCBI lineage: Eukaryota > Metazoa > Chordata > Mammalia > Rodentia > Platacanthomyidae > Typhlomys > Typhlomys cinereus. Next base: position 4,057,666 of record JALPQD010000099.1, on the reverse strand, counting down.
CCCTTCTAGGAAGAAATAGTTCCAATTGGAGGAAAGAGCAACCTAACAAGGGGAAACCACAAAAAATCCTCTGGTTTTGTCTGCTGGACTGAGATGATGAGGTCTGCCCTGTGCAGTAGAATCACTGTAGCATCACTGTGCACATCTGGTCTTGTCCGTTCTGACAGGCTACCTGCTCTTCAGTGCCTTGAATCTTGAGTAACTACTTAAATTTAACTACTTCAGAAGAATTTGTTTCATTATCCCAAACATACAAGACACTATGCTATGAGGTTTCATAACAGGCATATCGCCTCTCCTGCAATATCTGGGACTTCATTGGGAAACCTTTGAAGTTTCCAAAATCGCCCTTGGAGTCCAACATAGAGAGCTGGAGAGTCCTTTGCCAAAAAGAGGATATCCTAGCTAAACACAAGAGCGTGCAGATAGCACTTGGCTCTAATTGGATCATGCTCAAAGGTTGACTAAATTCACCTAACAGATAAACATAAAAAGGAAAAGGATAGGTAAAACTTTTAAATATACCAGATAATTGTTCAACTCCATGAGATTAACTATTCATTCTAATCTTGGTTCAGATCTGGGTAGCCACAAAAGAATAGATTCCAAATCACCTAACAAATCGTAACACATGTTCATTTGTAGAATCAAAATAAAACCCACACAAATGTTTCAGGATGACTCAAAGTATATTTTCTCCATTTCAGTCACACTACTCAGTCCAAATCTATGCCAGGCTCATGACTTGGAGAGTGAACCGAATTCCCAGGAGCAATGATCTTTATCCCTAACCAAGACCAAAGAGACAAAAAAGTAAATGAGAACTTTTGTTTCTCATCTTGACTGATGTTTCTCTATAACCACCACCAGACAAGGTCACGAGAGAAAAAGTCTACTATGAAACAGCTCTAACCAAGAAAAGAGAAAGAAAGACACAAACATCTTGCTCTTTGTTTTTTCTTCCTCAGGAATAAGAGCTGCAGCTCGAATTAATCTTAAGATGAAAAACACATGCAAATTTAGTGGTGCTTCTACAACTACCATAAAGTCATTATTAAATACCTTTTAGGTAGGATGGGAGAATGGATTTCAGCTATTTCTGGCAGAAAGATAACCTGAGATATTTGCCTAAGGAAATTAAATAATTTCATGAATTGCTACCTTTTGAGATTGGAGAGTAGTTGGAAAGTGGGTGATCTGAAAGCCAAGTTGATGTGACTTTAAATATTTGAATTAGTATCACTAAATTAGTTGCATTGAACGAGTAATGAACTATTTGATAATAACTTTAGCTCTGGGAATTAGCTTCTGCCTAGATCAAATCAGATAAATTTTATTGCTCATTTGAAGGTTTTTGGTCACTTAAAATGAATAATCTAAGTCAACCAAATTTTCAGGCATTCAGACTTCCAATCAGACTGAATGATTATCTTGGAAATTCACCCAGATTGAAAAATAGTCTTATCTCTTCTCTCTGTGTTTCTTGTTTTTCCAGAGCCAAGTGCTGGGCTTAAATGCTGAGATAATTATGCAAATGAGCTAGCAAAGCCGGTCCAGAGAGCTGCTAGAATATGAACCTGATACAGCTAGAAACTCATTCCTGAAGTTCATGGACAGAATCTACTTTCATAATTTCTGTGGTTCACAGAGTGAATAAAAGTCACCCTTGTGTTTTTTAAGCCTGTATTTGACTTCTCGAGTCTTCATTAAGGAGAATTCAGCCTTGAGAAAAAGACAAGAAAGAAAGTCAGTAAGTCTGGTTTACATGGAGACATAGTCTATATCATGAGATAGACACTGTAACAGAGACATGTGTTCTATTTGTTTGTACTTCTTGGTTTCCATACTAGTTTAGAAAGCACCTTGAAGGACCACAGAGAATTATACAACTTGTATGTCACAATATTTTCTTATACATCTTAGTCAAATTTTAATTATAAAAATCAAGGCTATTATAAGCTCTTTTTTTTAAAAAAAAAAAAGAAAAATGTAGAAAAACTGTACTTTATCATTAATTTTTTGAATTGCTATTAGGTAAATATCTTTTCAGTTTCTGTCTTCCCAAAGTGATTAAGTATTATAAGAGGAAACAAAATAAGAAAGAAACTGGAACTTCTGGGAACATTTCACACCTTTTAGAAGCAATGGGGAACTTGGCAAACTTGGGACTTCTTCATACAGACATTTCCATATGAGAACCCTTAAGGGGTGAAATAAGAAAAGTCCAGAAGGGGTGAAATAAGAAAAATCAGTGGATACAGTAGATGACTTTAGGAAGCACGCCAAGGTTTCAAACTAAAGGGTATATCAAAACCTAAGATTTCCTCCCAACTTTAAAGACTCTAACATCAAAGCCAGGGATGATCAAATGACTAATTCAAGGTCTTTGAACTTGCAGATAACTACCACTGCGCATGGGCATCTTGACATCTCCACAGACTTTGCCCTGTGCACATCTCTTTGTCCTCTTCACCTCTCTTTTGAAAATGACACATCTTTAACAGCTGGTCACCTCCTTTCCCATCACTCACCTTCTCTTTCTTTCACCCCCAAGCTATTTATATAGTTGGGGGGGGGAATGTCTAAAAGCCTCGAGGAAACCAGTATTTCTTGCCACATTCAAACTCTCTCCTGTTCTGATGGCCAGGAATGCCAAAGTCAGCAATTTGGGGCTGTTTCTATTGAAACCAGAAAGTGAGAATGTAAGAACTCCAGGACTTTTTTTCAAAAGTTCAGTTTAAATTCCATTCTGGGGCTGGGCAGGTGGCTGAGGGGTTAAAGCTTTTGTCTCACATCCAGGGTTATTCTTGGTGTCATCCTTGGCCTCCACAGACACATACATACAAGTACCTCTTACACAGGTGTGTCATCACACACACACACACACACACACACACACACACACACACACACACACAAAATAAATTAAGCTGAAATACTCCATTTTGGACATCATACCCTTTTAGATCATAAGAGGGCTTTTATTCCTTTAGCAATGGCTCACCGTAAGCTGGACTCACCAAGCTCGTGGGAGCAGATGAGTGTCAGCCAGCAGCAGTGGGCACTGTGGCTGCTGCCTCACTGGCCCATCACTCGTCCACTGCATGTCCACTGCTTCCTTTTGGATAGAGTGATTTTCCCCCACTTCCTGCAGCTCTGTGAAGCAGTAAGATTCCATCCTGCTCTGGAGAAGAACATTACAGGGATATCAAGGAGCAGGCGATCTCCATTGTCACTCCAAGGAGCGATGCATCCGTGGCACCAGGACCATTCACAGAGCTTGGAGTCAATCCCAAGTACATGAACACCTTGCCACAGTCTGCAAGTGTGAAATGGAAACTCAGCCAACCTATGAGTCAGGAATGATGGTGGTTTTCTTATACGACGTGCTCTAGGTATTTTAAAATATAACCAGTGACTGTCATTTTCTGCACACTTATCCACAGGGATCATGGATTTTATTTTGTCTCCTTTGACTCTGGGGGCTTCCATGTTTTATTTCCCTCATACCTCTGGTACCACCTCTAGATACAGACATTGGGAGCTTTAGCGCCCATGTTCCCACAGGCAGTGGAAAAACTTCAAGTCTCAACTAAACATGTCCAAGTCTCTTGTGTTGGACTGTGAATTATGTATGATAAAGTGGGTGGATGACAGATTGAGAACACATGGAATCTGGAGTCATAATATTTAGGTTCAAAGTCTGACAAATTCTCTAAACTTATGAACTGATATAATAACCTGACTTTTTCTTTTCTTTCTTTCTCTCCTTCTTTCTTTCTTTCTTTCCTTCTTTCTTTCTTTCTTTCTTTCTTTCTTTCTTTCTTCCTTTCTCTCTTTCTCTCTCTTTCTTTCTACTTATTTATTGAGAGAGAGAAAAAGAGCAGTCACACACATGACACAGCATATATGTGAAGAGTTGAAAAATAACTTTAGGAAATCAGCTTTCTTCTTAGAGGATTAAGCTGAGATCGCCAGGTCTGTGCAAGCAGGAATCTTACTGTTGAATCATCTTGCCTGCCCAGATATTTTGCTTCTTCAGATAGAAAATTGATCTTTTTGACATATTCACGGGGACCAAGTAGGCTTCATCCCGGGCACACAAGGTTGGTTCAACATACGCAAATCAATAAATGTAATTCATCATGTAAACCAGTCCAAAGTCCAAGACCACATGATACTCTCGATAGATGCAGAAAAAGCTTTTGACAAGATCCAACAGCCTTTTATGATCAAAACGCTAGAGACAGTAGGAATGGAAGGAACCTTTATCAATATAATAAAAGCTGTATACAACAAGCCCACAGCAAGGATTATACTCAATGGGGAAAAACTTGAAGCATTCCCACTTTGATCAGGAACTAGACAAGGCTGTCCACTCTCACCACTTCTATTCAATACTGTACTTGAAGTCTTAGCTGAAGCCATAAGACAAGAAAGGACGTAAAAGGGATTCAAATCGGCAAGGAAGAAGTCAAGCTATCCCTATTTGCAGATGACATGATCCTATACCTGAGTGATCCCAAAAACTCCATCAGGAAGCTCCTGGAATTAATTGAGTAGTTCAGCAGGGTGGCAGGATACAAAATAAATGTGCAAAAATCAGTGGCCTTCCTATACGCCCAGATTGAAAGAAGTGAAAAAGCCTTGAGAGAAACAATCCCATTTACTATAGCACCTAAAAAAATGAAATACCTTGGTATGAACCTAACCAAGGAGGTAAAAGACCTTTACAATGAAAACTTTAAAACCCTAAAGAAAGAAATTGCAGAAGACACCAGAAGGTGGAAAGACCTCCCATGTTCCTGGATTGGCAGAATCAACATCGTAAAAATGACCATCTTACCAAAGGCAATATACAAATTCAATGCTATACCAATTAAAATCCCAAAGCAATTCTTTAAAGATGTTGACTAAACAATTGCAAAATTCATATAGAGGCACAAAAGACCCAGGATAGCAAAGACAATCCTGAGTAACAAAAATACTGCTGGAGGTATTACCATACCAAATCTTAGTCTATACTACAAATCCATAGTTATAAAGACAGCCTGGTACTGGCTCCAAAATAGACACACAGATCAATGGATAAGGATTGAAGACTCAGATATAAGCCCACAAAATTACAGCCATTTGGTCTTTGACGAAGGGGCCCAAAGAATCCAATGGAAAAAGAACAGTATCTTCAACAAATGGTGCTGGCAAAACTGGATCTCCACATGCAGAAGATTAAAACTGGACCCATACTTGTCACCATGTTCAAGAATTAATTCCAAATGGATCAAGGACCTTGATATCAGGCCAGAGACTATAAAAACCATAGTTGAAAGGGTAGGGAACTAGCTGATTGGGCTAGGCCAACATTCCCTAAACAGACATCCAATGGCACAGTCACTGCTACCAACTCTCAACAGTTGGGATCTTGTGAAATTAAAGAGCTTCTGCTCAGATAAAGAGATTGTAACACGAGCTCAAAGGTAACCCACAGAGTGGGAGAAAATCTTCACTAACCACATATTTGATAGACCTCTACTGTCCAGAGTGCACAAAGAACTTAGAAAACTAAACACCAAGGAAACCAATGGCCCAATTAAAAAATGGGCCCTGGAACTTAAAAGAAACTTTACCAGGGATGAAATTAAAATATCTAACAAATATCTTAAAAAATGTTCCACTTCTTTAGCCATCAGGGAAATGCAAATCAAAACTTCCCTGAGATATCATCTCACCCCGGTCAGGATGGCAAAAATCCACAATACAAACAACAACAAATGTTGGAGAGGATGTGGAGAGAGGGAAACTCTCCTACATTGCTGGTGGGAATGCAGGCTCATACAGCCATTCTGGAGATTCTTAAAGAAAATAAATATTGAAATGTCATATGACCCTGCTATTCCACTTTTGGGAATAACCCCCCATGCAGCAGAGGTTCACCTCGATAGCACAAGCACAACCATGTTCATAGCAGCACTGTTTACAATAGCAAAGTCATGGAATCAACCCAAATGACCAACAGTTGACAAGTAGATAAGGAAATTGTGCTACATCTATACAATGGAGTACTACTCAGCCATCAAAAATGATGAATTACTGGAATTTGCCGGGAAATGGATGTCATTAGAAACAATTATATTAAGTGAACTATCTCAAACCCAGAAAATTAAGCACCGTATGTACTCCCTAATAGGTGGCTCCTAGTACCAAACCCACCCAGCCCACCTTGAGACACTCAAAGGTAAACCTATGTAATTCCTACAGTAATTACAGGAGGGATGGGGTTAGAGGGCCACACCAGAAACAAGGAGAGAGGGGACCATGTTACAGCACAGAAAATAGGCCTCCATCAAGGACTGCAAGTAAGTAATGTGGCACTTGGTTAAGTTCACAGATGTTCATTCCTGATCATTTACAACTGAGGGGGGTACGATCTCACCAGAAGGGGAGGGCATATAGTCTAGCAGATCAAAAGTAACCATTTTGCAAATGGGTGATTGACCCCTCCCTTATTGAGGTTTCCTACTTTTATTAAATCTACCCTTGAATGTGCTCTTATAACAAGACTCCAGTTTAACAGCTTTTTGTCTCTGACCAGGGAGTGACATACAGTGCCCATCACGATGGAGTGAAGGGCATTGCAGGAGCAGCAAAACTGCAAAAGAATATCAACAAACCACAATCCAGAACTTCAGAGACTCTATATCAACCACCTAGAACTAGGCCAGACTAACCTTTCCCCATCCTGAAGCTCAGGGACACTTGCGAAAGAGAGGGCGGTAAAATTGTAAGAGCAAAAGGATGGGAGGAGCAATGATTTGCAAGATACTCCACACAAGTTAGGGCCGAAGCAATCATGATTGGACTTTGCATGCCCTGCGCAATGTCCAACACACTATTGACCTCACAAAGTCTAGCATCAGCTAAAGGCACCAAGATCCTTGGAGGCAAGGAATTGACAGCCACAGTAGTGTTCCTATGCTTAAGGGGAACACGGGAAAGGGTTCAGGGAAATGCCACTGGGTCCTTGTACGTCATCGGAGAGGAGGGCCCAGAGGAGAGTCAGGCATACACAAGAAAGGACTCTCTGGGAATTGGGGGGGAAGGCACTGGGGGATGGGGAGGGAGGGATAAGGGGAGGGGGAGCAGGGGATTCGGGGGGGAGGAAGAGGGAGGGAGGGAACTGGTGTACCTATTAAGTTTGTATGAGCGGAAATAATAATAAAAAATATATAAATAAATAAATATATAAAATGTTGATATTCAATAAAGAATGGTATATTAAAAAAGAAAATTGATATTTTTGTATTATTTTTATTTAATTATTTATAATTAATTTGCTTTAATTTATTTTATTAGGTTATGGTGGATAATAATAAATGATAAAACAAAGTTGATAAGAATTCTTAGAATTCAATCGCTTCTCGGCCTTTTGGCTAAGATCAAGTGAAGAATTCTTAGAATTTATATCCCACTTAAGTTTATATGCAAAACATTGAACTATTGTGTGTATGTGTGTGTGTGTGTGTGTGTGTGTGTGTGTGTGTGTGTGTACAAGAGGGTACTTGGGTGTGTGGTATACCTGTGGAGGCCCAAGGATGGCAAAAGGAATAATCCTGGATTGCTTTACCTCCTTATTGCTTTGTTTTGGGATTTCCCAGACCCTACCTACCAGGGCCAGAATTGTAGGACCATTTCTGCCCACTGTTAACTGGGCTCTGGCGATCCAAGCTCAGGTCATTTTGCTTGTAAGACAAAAGCTTTATCTCCTGAGCCATCTCCCCAGCCTTCTGTCTTTAAAAAAATTAGGTACAAATCACAAAGGTACATTACTGAAAGCCATTGTGTAAAGGGTCTGAGATGAATTACTGAGGCAGGATGTAACTAAGCACACTGGTTGACGTGATATCCCAATCTCACACTGATATGATACCCCATACTTACAAAACACAAGAGTTCAAGTTGAAAATCTGGAACACTTAGCATGTCAGTGTTACGTGGTAAACTGAGGCATGTGGATAGAACTGTCAGAAGACACCTTGCCGTATTTGCAGATGTAAGCACCTGGACTGCTAGTCGCATGCTTAGCCACACGACCCAGCTCACCACATTCATGTTCTCATCTGGACCCTCAGTGAGCACTTTCCCACGGACTTTCAGTGGAGACTACTGTCCACTCATTAAAACTCAAATCCGGTGGGTGCTCCTGGATCTATTTTCTCTTTGACTCACTGCATATATTTTTATCAGCAAGTAACGTTTTTTCATCAATTAGAAACTGACTCTTCATAATAGTGTTCCCATACTAATGGGGAGCCCAAGAAAGGGCTCCAGGCTATGTCACTGAATCCTCGCCCTTCACTAGGGTGGAGGACACAGAGGGAGGTTTGACATTCACACGAGAGGGGATGGAAGGGAGAGGCACTGGGAGAAGGGGAGGGAAGGGGTGAAAAGAAGGGGAAAAGGGGTAGAGTGCAAGGGAGACTGGGGAGGGGTGGAGTGAGGGAGAGGACCGGGGTACCTATTGAGCTTGTATGACTGGGGGAAAAAAAAAAGAAAGCAAGAAAGAAACTGACTCTTCTTTTGAAAATAAGATTTTTAGTTCTAGTATTTTTTTCCTTCTAACCATATCATAGATAATGTAATCATGAGCATCAGGCAGATTCTTCCATTGAGTTCTATAATACTCAACTAAGGCATTGTGAGGTTCAGACTAGCATCTTCCTGCTCTGTGCCCCAGTATAGACACATTGCAATCATTTCTGATTTCTAATGCACGCAAGTGTACTTTCCCCCAGCTCATGGATTTTAACATGTCTTAGTCTCCTTTCACATTGCTCATCGGTCCAAGTTTTTCCAATAATCTTGCTATCCCATTGATTGTTTGACCTGGAGGATTTACATTTACCACTCTTGTGAAATAAAATAGTCACATGTCTGTTGACCAAGAGCATTCAGTCAGATGAACACACCCATTTTAAAGGAAAAAAGATGCAGCTTGTACTACTGCTCAGGAAGTCACAGTAGGGCAACCAGAATCAGATTAGCAAATTGCTTTCTTGGCACTGACCCCTCCCTAGTGATGGAAGGTAGTACTGTAGATGAAGTCTGTTGCTATGACAATGTCTGTTGTGGCACAGCAATAGGATGAGACCAAGGAGGAAAACTCTTGAAAAGTACTGGCCAAGCTGAACTAGAAGGAGAGGGAGATGTCACAATTGGCTGACAAATTAAGGGCTTTGCCAAAGCTCAACTTTTCAACCCAAGGAGCTTATATGGTAATATGGTATGCATTTGCTTCTCTAGCTGCTTCTCTAGATAATGAAACAATCTTACACAATTTAAATGCATTCCATGTACCTTGGCTTGACTTTCAGCACTTTTCACTGGCTGATCCACACTTGGCCTCTCTGGTGTTATCTTCATCTCCAACAAGCTCGCCTAATCAAATGCTCTAGCTGAACCAATGATTTATTCATTACTACCCAAACTTATTTTCCATTTTTCTTGGTCTGCTCACTATATGGTCCAGAATGGCCTTAAAGGCTGCATTCACTTGACACGGCCTTTCAGTTGCTGGGATTCTAGATACACACTATCAGGTCTTGCTCACTTGTATTTTCTTGATTTACAATCTTAAAGATTCATCTTTCTTATGTATTCATGTAACACTCACTCTTATAGATACAACTAAAATGTCTTCCTCACCCAGTTTTTCTTTTTTTTTTTATTTTATTTATTTATTTATTTCCACTCATACAAACTTAATAGGTATACCGGTCCCCTCCCTCCCTCTACCCCTCACTGGACGCCCTAGCTTCCTCCCCCCTTTTCTCCTTCCATTCCCCCTCTCCCTCCCTATCTCTTAGTGCCTCTTCCCCCCCCATCCCTGGAGCATCCTTTAAAGTGTATGTCAAACTTTCCTCTGGGCCCTCCTCTTTGATGAGGTGTAAGGACTCAGTAGTAGCATTTCCTAAAACTCTTTCTTGTATTCCCCTTAAGTATAGGAACACTATTGTGGCTATTAATCCCTAGCTTCTAAGGATCCTAGTGCCTTTAGTCCATGCCAGACTTTGAGAGGTCAATAATGTGTTGGTCATTGCGCAGGTCATGCAAAGTCTTATTATGATTGCTTCGGCCCTAACTTATGTGGAGTATCTTGCATATCATTACTCCTCCCCATCCTTGTGCTCTTACAATCTTACCACCCCTCTTGCACAAATTTCCCTGAGCTTCAGGATGGGGAGAGATTATGCTGGCCCAGTTCCAGGTGGTTGATACAGAGTCTCTGATGTTCTGAATTATGGTTTGTTGTTTTTTTTTTTCAGTTTTGCTGCTCCTGCAATGCCCTTGGCTCCATTCTGATGGGTATTGGATGTTGCCACCTGGCCAGAGATAAAAAGCTGTTAAAATAGAGTCTTATTATAAGAGTATATTTAAAGGTAGATGGAATAAAAGTAGGAGACCCCAGTGAGGGGGAAGGGGGAGTCAGTCTCCCATTTGCAAAATGGTTACTTTCTATCTGCCAGACTATATGCCCTCCCCTTCTGGTGAGATCATACCCCATCAGTTGCAAATAGTTTTTCTTTTTTTAAATATTTAATTGCTCTAAAGAAAGAGAGAGAGACTATGCATGTTGTTATGGTTAGGTACAGGTGCCAACTTAATGGTTAAGGGTTTGAGACCTAGACACATTTGTAGAAAATTAGCAGTTGAGTAAAGCCCAGAGTGAACCTACAGGAGATTGCCTAGTTGATGGGGAAGGCCCAGCCTCAACTAGGTGGGTGGGGCTAGTCCCTGGACAGGTGAATACATCGAGGAAACTATTTGAGAAAGGGGGTATACTCGTGTATACTTGTGTATACTTGGCCACGTATGTGGCAAGTGAGGATCATCCCTCTCACAGCCATTATGTGGATTTGGTGCGTCCAGCTCCCTCGGCCCTAGTGTTGGTGCATGCTCTCCTGATAAGTTGGATAGACAACTGTGACTGGGAATCCAGGAACTCCAAAAGAAATTAAGCCTCTTGTTACTTTAAACCATTTGATGGTAATTTTGTCAGCAACCATGCAGGTGAACTGCTGCACATGTAAAGGTGCACTGATGAAAAAAGAGAAGATCAGAGGACTGCTTTCAAAAATCAGTTCTCTCCTTCCACCAGATGACTTACCAGGAATCAAATTCAGGTTGTCAGATTCCCATGCAGACACCTTACCTGTTGACCTACCTAGAACCTTACCCAGGTTTCCTCCTGCAGCATTTATAGAGCCTTTCATTTGGGAATTGGCAAGGCATTCATAATTTAGTGTGCATTCTCCGGGCTTGTTTTTCACTCTTTGTTCTTATTTTCTAATTGCTGCATTTTTTGTTTCTGACATTACCCCCATGTGATTTCTCACTGATATGGGGAAAGCACTTCATTTTCCTTTGCATCCCTGTGAGGAGACAACTGTGTTTCGTGCTTTTCAAAATCCTGGGATCTGGGAAGGAGGCACTTGTGGGTAAAGAGGGCAAAATTCAGCCTTGACCCATCCTTAAGCAGATTGCTTCTAATTTCACTTATATCCGGGGACCACTTCCCAAGAATACAAGTTTTATATTCCTTTTTGCCATAGTGCTGATCTATAAAGAGAGCAGCGTAATGGTGGAAATAGAGCTGAATTGAGTTTGTCAGTCACATGCTCCCGTGACCAATACCTGATGAAGCAGCTTAATACATTTATTTTGGCTGAAGGTTCCAGAGGTTCAGATCCACAGCCTTTGAATCTATTGGTTTGCTGAACTCTTGAAAAAGCCTGTGGAAGAGAATGCTCATTTCATGGAGAAGCAGAGTAGAGACTGAGGACTCTTTAAGAACATGTGACCTACTTCCTCCTAGTAGACCCACTTCCTGAATTTTCCCTGTCCCTAGGTATAGTGCCACCTGCTGGGCATCCAGCATTCAGCACAGCAGCCGAAGAGGGACAGTCCATATTCAATCCACAGCACAACCACAGAACGAAATAGGTTCTGACCTCAATTGCACCACTTAACCCTTGGGATATTATGCATATAGAACTCAGCCTCTCAGAACCTTAAATTTCTTATTTGGGAAATAAAAAGATTTTGGATCGGAGCTAAATGTCAAAACGTGGCTCACGAATCTCCGCAGAATTTTCCAATTGTTGAAGTACGTGCACAATTTATCTGCCTTGCCTTGGAGCTGTAGATTAATGGTTAAAAACATCTAGTTTAATAATTCAGGGTATACCAGTCAGACCGGGGAATCAAGAAAGAGAAAACAAAACATTCAAAGTACTCATCTCCAATTTTTCATAAATAGTAGCTAGTTACCCGGAGAAGTGTGCAGGCCCCGCTGCGATGCTTCCTGCCTGGGCCCTGCCAGGAGGAATGTAAACCAGGTCGGTAATAGCAGGCTCCTTAGTGGGGAGAAATGACGGCTCTTCAATTTTGTATTCTGCTCATTTCTATTTTACAAGAAAACAGTTGACACTGTCTCATTGAAAAGAAAATGTGCTCCGATTTCATCATCAAATGGTATTTATTATTAATCCCCAGAGGGTGCGTGGGGCTGTGCTAAGCATGCCAATTTACCTGCATCTGGCCTCTTTGTGTGTCAGAACTCGGTCTCCTTGATGCTGGTGCTAGAGGTGAGAAAGGGCTGTGACAAAAAGATTAAAGGATGAAAAATAGACTTTGGAGGAAAGGTCGTGAGAGTTGCCAAAGGTTAGTCAGAGAACGGAAAGCAAGAGGGTTGCTTGGTTAAAGCTTGCTGGCCTAAAGATGGCTTTCACATAGTGCATTAGCCATGAGCAGGTAGCTTCCTGATGCTATAGAATATCAAACAAGAGGGCATGCATTCAGATTGAATAGAGGAAAGGGCTAGTAGATTGTAGTAATAGAAATATTTGAGGAGGAATAATCCAGATCAATTGTGGGTTGGGGGTCTTCGATAGATCAGGTCTATCTACTAGATGCTAATCTTACAGTCATCCTAAAATGAGAGCCTTAATTTCCAAATTCAAAGATATCCCCATTAGGTAAACATCACTAGAATAGGGAAGAGTCAGGAAAGAGTTCACAGTGGGAAAGGTGTTGGAATGGACTCGAGTGAGATTTTAACAGGTAGGGATAGAGGAACATCAAACCAAGGGCAGTAGACCGAAAGACAGGAAGACACCAAGTCAACAAGACAAGTGACAAGGACATCCCTTAGCTAAGGATGGAGACTTTAGAACTGATAAGCACATTGTTTGAATACTTGCTCTATCACATGTTAGTCCCATCATTGACAAGTTGCTTAGCTTTCAAGCTTCGATCTCCTCAGCTACATAATGAGAAGGAGATTTCATTCATAAAGCACTTGTCGGGATTAGATGAAAAATATACAAGAAAGCATAATTCAGTGCCTGACATATAGTAGGTATCGAACAAATGACATAGTGATGATACCGCTGGCAGTAATTATTACTGGGACAGAAAAACAGTTTGGTTTCTATCAATAGATATTACTTGGACAGGAGGGATATTTTCATACATCTGTGCATGGAACCTATTTCAATCAAATCCAACTACTCTATTAGCTTTTCTAAAACACCTTCACACCCCACATGGTGTCCTTCTATCTGAAACAGTTTTTTGAAGGCTTACATACATAGATATACATATAGCTCTTTTATGTCCAAGTGTTATTTTTTGCAACTTTAAAAATTTGAAAATATGTACTATGCATCTCTCTCTAACAAGATGTGTGTGTGTGTGTGTGTGTGTGTGTGTGTGTGTGTGTGTGTGTGTGTGTAGAAGAGTGCACTTGAGTGTGTGCCTGTGGAGGCCCAAAGGGAACATCAGGAATCACTCTAGATTACTTTACCTTCTTCTGCTTTGCTCTGGGTTTCTTCTATTTCTACCAGACTTTTTTTTTTTTTTTTTTTTTTTTGGCCTGAGATCTGGAGATCTGAACTTAGGTCCTTTCTTTGCTTGCATGGAAAAGGCTTTAACTCCTGAACCATCGCCCCAGCCCCTTTACTACATTTTTTTAATCTTAGACACACATGCAAGAATATGTATCAAGTTATTTAACCTTTATCATACGGCTGGAAATATAAAACAACAATAAAAAAGAAAATTGAAAACATATAAAAGAGTGATGGAGAGATATAACTATAAAATGCCTTCACACCCTCCCATGTATTTTGTGCTCCTCACATTGAAATTTCTCTTACTGCTCTGTGTCAAGTAGAAAAGCAAATTCCTGTGAATTTTCCTGCACAGTTACAAGAGCCACAGTTCCTTCCTTTGCTCCCAGATCATAGTGAGCATGTCCCTGTCCCTGCTCAGGACCTTAGTACAGACGACTATGCATATCTCACTGTTGGCCCTGAAACAGCAGGTTGCAGTTCTTTGCCTGTGGGGCACATTCTCCAACTCAAGGATCATGGGAATGTGAAGCCACCTTCCCATTGGTTGTTTGCAGCTGCCATGGCTGTTCCCCTCACGCAGTGACACAGAGACTTCTTGCAATGCCCTCTGGGAATCGTGTCAAGAGTAATACCATGCTCAAGACTAGGCAGATTTCTGCTTGTCATGAGCCCCTGTGTTTCCACATCCTGGGTGTCACAGTGGCCTACTGGATAGTAAGCCAGCAGACATAGCTGCTGAGTAAACCCTGGAGTTCCGTTTACTGGACTCTTACGTGGTGAATGCAGCCCATGGAATGAAATGGTCTGTTTTGTTAAGATCTTTTCCACATTTACCTATTACCCAGCAAGGATTAATATCAAATGCAACTTGTTAATTTAATGCATTGCCTGGGAAGCCAAGCTGAGTGCCTACTCTAGTAGCACAAGAAGAGTAAATGTGCCGTCTTTCTACTTTTCCTTGGAGCTCTTGATTAGTGGGTAAAATCAACTAGGGTTAGAATTTGACTCTGATTTAAGAGGAAGAGGCTTAAAGTGGCAACCTGGGTGTGAGGGGACTCTGCCCTAAACTCATGGCTTGAACATTCTCAAGCATCTTGCATCTGCACATTTTCATTGAGCAGTAGGACGGGAATAATTATGTCTGTTTTACAAGGTTACGATGAAATTAAGGGTATTTTTCTCTTTATGCCTATGTCCACTTACTGTCCAAACCATTAAAAATAGTAGCAATGTTTTGTGAGAACAGGAAAATTTTAAAGTATAAATGTAAGAAATCACATTATCCTCAAGTGTCTTTAAAATGTTCCTATGAAATGATTATTACCTATTTTTATTAATACAGTCCTCAAGAAGTGAAATTGTCACAAGAATCCAATATTCAATAAGTAATCAGCTCACTGAGCCATGACTATGTGGCATAATTCCCCATCTCCACAGAATTTGAAAAAAGAACATCTCAAGAAATAACCCAGCAATTGTTCAATGGATTATGATTCTCATATCCTTTCAGTGAACTACCCCTGTTCATGCAGTTTTCTCTATAACCACTAACATAGCATCATATGCTTGTGGACCATCACGGTCTTTGTGAACCTGTCTCCTAACCACTGAATGGAATCCAGAGTTAAAATAAGAGAATCTGAAAAGAGAAATTTGAGAGACAGACACAAATCAATCAGTGAGCTAGAGTTGAATGAATATCAAATCAAAAACAGTATTTCCAAATCACAGGAGAACGAGAGGTTAAAGAGTAATCTACTTGAGTGCAGTATGATTTACATTAAGACTTCACAGAGAGAGAGAGAGAAATATAGCAAAAGATAATGAACATATGAAGAGAGAAAATTCAGTCATCTTCTTTTATGCTTTCAAGTCTAATGATCCTATTTACTTAATCCTAACAATTTTGTATCAACTTTTTCATTGTAATACTAATCTTCATTGCTAACGATGTTAAAAATTTATCTATATAAAGAAAAATTTTGGGATAAATCTCTTCTATATCAATATTCTCTACAATAGCCACTTCACATTGAAATCTAGATGTTAGCCTTTAGACCTACTGTTAGACAGTAATAGCAGAATATTTCCAATCCAGCAGAGGGTTGTGAGCGAAGGAGGTATCCATGCAAAAGCAGGTATATCAACCTGGGTAAGGCTGTCTAGAACCTCAACCCTGGCTACTCAGCTTCCTCCCATATTCCAGCGAAGGCTTACTTGAAACATGTATTTCAGTAGCTCGTATTCTACTTGCCATACTTATTACCTTAGAAATTCAGCAAAAGTAAATATGGAAAATCATCTCTCCCAGAAATTTGAGAATTGCATTGCTTTCCTGTTCCATAGAGGTGGCCATCCCGAAACACAAGCTTGTATTTTTTCATATAGCATAACTTTCTATTTTCACTTTAGTTTAAATTCCAGTGACTTGAGTAATTTCTTTCAAGTGTCATCTCTGAAATGTGACATGAATAAGCATGTTTACCTTTGGGTCTGTATGATCTCATACTGTCTCTTGAAGATGTTACTTGCATTTCTGCATTTCCCCAATGATGAGCTTGGTATCTCTGTGGTGTGCATCTCATTCCAGTGAGGAAAAGAGCAGCTGATTCTCCACGCAGCACCCTGGGACCCAAGCTTGTATGATTATGCTATATACGAACATTGCAGATTATGACTTTGGGGAGGAATGGGAGTGAAGAGGTGCAGCCCAGAGTAGATTTAAACAAATCAGGTTACAAATCAGAAGAACCTTGAACTACTAACCTCAGGCTTTTGTGACGCCTCTACTGTTTTACTGTTATAGTACTGGCAAAAATATCCTTCCTTTCTCCCTCCTTTCCTCTCTCCCTCCTTTCCTTCCTCCTTCCTTCTCTTCCTTCTTCCTTCCATTCTTCCTCCCCCTCCTTCCTTCCCTTCTTCCCCCCCTTCTTCCCTCTCTTCTATCCTTCCTTCCTGAAGAGGAAGGAGAGACAGAACTCTGTATTTCAAGCCGGGGATCTAGAGATAGTCATTTGTGAGAAGATTAATTCCTCTCTGACTCAATGGATCTTGGGCTATGGTCTTAGCTTTGAAAGTGCCCACTGTGCCTGAAATCTATGCCGAAAGCAAAAGCGAAACTCTCTCTGTTATCAAGAAGTCGTTTTTCTCAATAGCATTTCTCTAATGATCACATATTGTTTCCCAGAACGTGCTCCTGAATTATTGAAGAGGAGCAGCCTGTCACCCCATGCATTAAGATTTGCCTGTGCCCATCCGGGTCCTCGGCCGCAACTGTTCTCATTCTTATGGGCTTTGGAAAGGAAACCAACAACAAAGGTTTTCTTTATGTTGGTATGTTTGGAAGGGCTGCTTGCTTATTTATATATAATTCTGTGAAGAGAAAATGAGCATCTCCTAAAGTGAAATTATAAATTGTAGACAAGCCACCACGTGCCCTCTCTCCTAGACTTGAACCGCTATTCTCAAATGACCACAGAGCAGCATCTAAGAGGAAACAGAACACATTTCATAATAATTAGTTGCAGACACCTTTTTTGAAAGAGAAATAATATTGTGGCCTTTCATTCTGAAGTAGCAGTCTGTAGGTGAAGGCAAAGAATAGCGACAGAACGGTGACATTTCGGCGAGTGGGAAGTGAAAAGGAATGGAACTCGGGAGGAATCCTGGGGCAGAAGGGGGAGGAATAGAAAGGAGGGGAAAGGAAAATCCTGGGAGTGAGGGAGGGGTGAGGCGAGAGGCAAACAGGGGAGAGATTGCAGGTAAAAATAAAACAGCCAAAGCCCAGGTGGGATTCGTGCAAACTGCTCTCAACATCGCTACTCCTGCCTGTCACGGCAACTGTCAAACAGGCTCGGCTCGTAATGAAAGGAAAAATATTTTATTCAGATTTATTAATTTGAAAATGAAGCCCGCCTGTCGAGAGGGGGACAGTTCTTCTCAATCTGTCATCGTTGAACCACACGCTCCTGACACCCGGATTCATTTGTCTTGTCGGCTCTGACAGTTGGATTCTCCCAGAGCTCTTCCTAGTGGATCGCCCTGGGATTTTAAACCGGATGAAACACATTCCGACAAGGAACAGCCTCTTTATTAATGCAAATTACATGAGGAGGAGAGGAAAAAAAGAGAGAAAGAGAGCGACGCCCGCAGCCGCTGCGGTGTCCCTATCCCTGTACCAGTCATTCGTTATTTACATTTATACACATTTTTCAGTTTTAATAAAAGGAGACCCGGATTTTCAGTGACATTTATGGACAGTTTGTTTCAAAAAAATGATTCCCTCGCTATAATTGTATGCAAAAGAAACCTGCACGGAGAGCCCTTCTGTTTGTGTGGTGTCCGGGGAGCTAGGCTGTTCCTCCTCTTCCTCCTCCTCCTCCTCCCGCTCTTCCTTTTCCTCCTCCTCTCCCCTGTGCTCACGGAGTACAAAGTAGCCACCAGCAAGTCCCCAGTCCACGGAGACCACAGGCCAACTCCCACGCCTCTGCTCCTCCTAAGTGGCCCATGTCAGCCTGGACAAAGTCGTGGGTCCCAAGTTAGGACCTCAAAGACCCCTGTCTTTTGTCTTTAGCGCATAGTCTAGAGCTGCATGCTCAACTGTGGTGCCTTACTTACTTTTTAGCCTACCAAAATCAGAATTCATCGGGACGATGTTTGCAATGTCGCTTTATTTTAATTAGAATAAATAGGAATTCATATTTACCTGCAAAACAAAGCTGGATTCTATTTGTCTTCTGTCAATGAAATTGTTAAAATATCGTGTTCTTTTGTGTGTATATGTGCATGTGTATATGCACATGAATGTACAAGAGGGCACTTGACTCTGTGTGTGTGTGTGTGTGTGTGTGTGTGTGTGTGTGTGTGTGTGTGTGTCTGTAGAGGCCTAAGGGTAGCACTGGGGTTTTCCAGGTTCACCTTCCAGGCTGGAATTGCAGGCCGCTACCGTTAGCATCCATTGGATCCCTATCTGGGGATCCAAACTGAGGTCCTTTTACTTGCAAAACAAAGGTTTTACCTACTGAGCCATCTTCCAGTCCAAGACTATGCTCTTTATCTTTGGGTGGAGGAAGGGGTCTGGAAATAAAGGCCCGGGAAGGCAACAAGAATGCCTGGCCCTGTTGAGCTTCTTTCTGTGATGTGGTTATTGGGACACTTGGAAACTGACATGCCATCATGAATGTGCTTGGATGAGGTTTGTCAAGTTAGGCACAGGTGTCAACTTGACACTTGAGGGTTTGAGCTCTGGGCATATTTGTGGAGAATTAATGGTTGAGTTAAGCCCAGAGCAAACCTGCAGGAGATTGTCTAGCTGATGGGGAAGACCTAGCCCATGGTGGGTGGAATTAGACCCTGGGATAAACTACAGAGAGGTGGTTGAGAGAGTTAGCATCCTTGTGTACACTTGGCCAGACACGCTGGTCTGGCAAGTAAGGACCGTCCCTCTCTCGGCTATTATGTAGAGATAGTGTGGCCAGTTCCCTTGGCCCTGGTGTTGGTGCACGCTCTCCCATCAAGTTGGACTACAAACTGTAACCAGAATATAGTAAGAAAATAAACCTGTTGTTCCCTTAATCCATTCGATGGTGATTTATCAGCAACCATGCAGGTGAACTGCAACAAAGTCCTTCCTGAAGGAGTGCAAACCGTGCAAATCTTGGCCGCCATTTCCCAGCTGGCTCTGGCACTTTGCAGAGAGGCAGGAGACCGCGTCTCCTATGGTGGGTTTACAAAAGGAACCCGAGCCAGCCCTGGGGTCTGAAGAGCAGGATCCTCGTTTCGTTTCAGTTTCACTGGTCCCTAATGGTCAATGTCAGATCCTGCATCTGACCTTGCAAGACAGCAATATGCCCTGGAGGGCCTTCCACCCCCAGTCTGCTCGCTCCCCCACTGAATGGCACCGATTTCCCAGCAGAATGATAAGCCTGTGTGGTTTCCTGACTCTCGGGAGCTTGTAATCCTCCCACAGGGCCTGTCCAAACTTTTTCCCTGCCACAGGAAAAGTAGACTCCCTGGGCAGCGACTTAGGTTCCAATAAACAATCAACTTGGTCTTAAAGATGGAGCCTTTGAGTCCTCCACAGTGCCCTCTGATACACACAGACACACACACAAAATAAATATTTTAAAAAAGATGGAGCCTTCGAAACCACAGTCACTTCTCTGAGTCTTAATTACTTAATCCATAAAGTGTGGGAATTCGCTAGATCACTGATTCTTAAAGGCTGGTCCTGAACCAATAGAAACCCCAGGGGCAGGGGTACAATGACAGCCTGTTCTTTCACAAGACTCTTCTGGTGTCACCAACCTTTGTGAGCTCCTGGACTAGCACTTGATAGCTCCAAGACTGGATTGCTGATCTCTGATAGGACCCGGTTTAGAGTTAACGTAGAGCCGGCTCTGTATCAGCGCACACTGCACTTGCAGGTCTCCCAGTCGAGCATGGGAAAATCCTTGGGAAACAGAAATGGGTCTGTATTGAACATTAGCGACTTTCCCCCTTTCATTTTTCCCTCCACAGTACAGTATAACAACTATTTACATAGCATTTACATTGCGATGGGTATTACAAGTCATCTACAGGTGATTTACAGGCTGTGGGGATCGTGTAGGCTTCATGCAAATACTAAGCTCTTTTATGTACCAGACTGGAGCACCGCAGCATGTGGGTTTCAGGGGGTAGGAGGGGTCCTTCTGGAATCAGTCCCCTGTGGATTCTGACTGACCATAGCATCTGCCCGCTTCAGAAATGAACTGCATAAGTGCACTTTGCGGGTTTCCATGCGTTTCAACTTCTTTTCTTTACATTTGGGATCTTGATTTAAGCATGAGAAGCTGGAAGGTGGGATTCAAGGGGCTTTCATTCCTCTGAAGCCCAGTGGGTGGCTCGCACTGCTTCTTTGAGTCCAGAAGATCACTATTCTGAAGATAAAGCATTTTTCTTCCAGCGCGACAACTTTAGAACAGGCAACTCCTTTCATTCTCCCTAAAAATTGTCTTTCCAATTATATGAAAGGCAAAGACAAGACAAATGACCAGAAAGGCAATGAGGATTTCGGTGATATGTAAGGATACAATTAATGGAGGCTGGGGGGAGAGTGTCTTCAGCCTGTAAAGCAACAGGAAAACTACAGTCAGCCGCCATCCACGTGTAAAACAAATGCCTAGACCAATGCACACTCAGCATCATGGTATATATGTTTGTTTAATGATGTCTCCACGGTCTATAGAATTAATATTTAATAGCACTTGTCAGCAAGCTTCTATACCAGGGTTTGTTCTGCCTTTTTTTTTTTAATGCTTGTTAGTGGTTGTGTCTTCCTGGTTGCTCTTTTTTTTTAATATTAGAAATGTGCTTTGCATTTGCAGCAAGGTTTCTCTGCTTTCTCCTTTTGTTCTTGCATTACTTGACAGGGTGGAAGAGATGGAGAGAAATGCAAATAGAATTTAAGAGATTTTAATTAGTGCTTCTCTCCTCAGTGTCATAAGGCACTGTGAAAAAGAAAAAAACTTTGTATTGCTTCTACTAGGAGGACAGGGAGTCTCACATAGTAGGTATTAAAATAATTTCTTGTTACCTACCTACTATTGTACTGTCAATATTAGCCAAAGAACTAGGAATCAAGCAGTTAGTTTGCTATTTGTTGTGGTTTGAACATGTTCCCCAAAGTTTATTATGTTGTTGAAGATTTTTGCCTTCAACACAAAAACAAAACTTGAAAGAAGTCATGAAAACAAATCATGAAACACTGTTGAAAGGTAAGTTCTTGAAGAAGAGATTAGGCCAGGAGAGCTCTGGTCTCGTGAGTGGTTGAATGCCGTTGGTGCAGGGGTGGCATCTAAGAAAAGAGGGAACTTGGCCCCTGCCTTCCCTTGGGAATTCCCTCAGCAGCCAGGTAGTGCCTGAGGCCAGGACAGGAAGCAGTAACACAACTCTCCCCTGACACCTGTACCCTGCTGGTGTCTACACCCTTGGACTTTCCAGCCTGCAGAATTCACGTAAATAAATGTCTTTGCAAATTATCCAACCTCAGGTGTTCTGTTTCGGGATTAAGAAACATAGCCCAGAGATGGATGGTGCATCGACTTTCTACTTCAAAGTTGTTTGTCTGGATTCCAAAGAGAATATTATACTGTTGTGGGAAAGAGAGCACAATTAGCAAATCCTATGACTAAATTCCAAACTGAGAGTTGGGGTTTGGTTGGAGATTGTAGCCTTCCTAGGCTATCATGAATAAAAATGTATCCTGGACTGTAAGTCACGACTCTGGATCTGTAATAGACGATATGGAGCAGTCAGCGTCACCATCTCTTTGTTCTGATTCAGTTCCACCACTACTATGCACTCAGAGCCTGCAGACAGAGCGAACACACTATCCCGAGGTTCGTGAAACAGAACGCCCTCCGCTCAGAAGCTTACCAATGGTGCACATGGAGAATCCCGTACCTGACCTCGTGGCCACACAGTCCAAAGTGGGGTAACAGCATTGAATCCAATTACTTTCAAGCATATAAGTAAATATTATGTTTGGAATGTAATTATGTTTGGAAACTTGAGTCCCATCTCCAAATTATTACATTATGCACATATGCAAATACCCCCAAATTAAGAAAAGACTCTGAAATGCAAAAGTATTTTGGATAAGGGATATTCTTGTTGCTTGGGTCTCGTTTCCTTCCCTCCTGTTATTCTCTCTCTCTTTCTTCTTTCTTTCCTTCCTTCCTTCCTTCCTTCATTCCTTCCTTCCTTCGTTCCTTCCTTCCTTCCTTCCTCCTTCCTTCCTTCCTTCCTTCCTTCCTTCCTTCCTTCCTTCCTTTCTTTCTTTCTTTCTTTCTTTATTTATTTATTTCCTACTAGGGTAAGGCTTGTATGACCAAATAGGTCCTTCATATTTTCTTCTGTAATGCCTTGGTATTTCACCATGTACAGATATTGGATTAAGACACACACAAATGAATGAGAAGACATTCACATGCATTGAGGCCACAGAAACAGTGCTACCTAGGTCAGTGTGGCTTAGAAATTGTCTCCCATGGTGAAACTCTGTGACCTCGGACAAGATGATATTAGCAATAGTATTTAACAAGGTGAACTACAGAATCTTGTCATAGACAGAGGCTGGAACAGTTTTGTATTGTGTCTGGCCCAATGCAGGTGCTCGTTAACTGTTGTCTTAATTATGGTCTTGACTAAATTGTGTACTTGAAAGAATTAATTAGATTAGATAGATGTTTTATAATCTCAGAGTTCCTGACACACTGAAGGACAAAGTCCAAAGCTTGACAGATGTCTGGCTGACTAAATGATTGATAAGCTCAAACTCTATAAATTGATAAATTCAAGCACAATAGAAAAAGGTATTACTACATAGACAACTCGCACTACAAGCATTTATCAGTAAGACCTATTCAAGGAGCTATGCCTTTGGTTGTATTAGGTAGATATTGGTGGAGTATAGAAAACAAACAAAAATGTTCCGACTATAAGAAATGAAGACACCACCTGCCAGACCCATCCTCAAGGCTCCAAGACGGTTCCTGAATACACAGTTTCTAGAATTCAGTTTCAGGCTTAGGCTCAGGACTTGATCGAAACACTGGTAGTCTTAGCCACAATCAGAAAATAAACATGTCTTCTCTCCTATTTCTTTGATTAATTTGCTCATACTGATTGGTTATCTGACCAAGACTACCTAGGTTGTCTTTTCATTAGTCTAACACTTTAGTTCTTTCTGCCTTCTCCTAAATTCTTTCCACTAGCTGTGATCTGTTTAGAAAAGAAACGGTTTCCCAGGAAATCTATATCAGAGTTTTCTCCACAGAAGGGGCCTCACTGAGGACGGTGCCAGCCTTGGCTATTGTTTTGCTAAATGGCAGTAATAACTTTAGATGTTGATGCCCCTCTGCAGAGTAAAGATGGGTTTTGTTAATATTGTTTGACAGCCTATGGGTTACATCTTGGAGAATATGAAGGGATTCAATGATGCAACAAAAGGATCACAGAGGGTCCAGAATGGTCTCTGGGGATCTAATGGCAATTGCTTCCAAGGGATATGATTAGCATCTTTGAGAAAGCATTGGAGGATACCATAGGTAAGAAAGCTTGCCTGAACTTGTGTCTGTTTTTTCTTCCTTTTTAAGTTTAAAAACTTTAAGTCATCTAAAGAATATTCAGACAGTTTCAAAGACTGGTCAAAGGGAATCTAACTCTGAGGAACTATGACATGACAAAGCTCAAGAGTGAGAGAGAAGAGCAATGGAGCCTTAAATAGAAGAATCTACCTAAATATTGTGACTCAGACTTTCAAAATAGTGGTTTGTTAGTTGACATTCAATGTGGCCTAGGCTCATCAATCAATGTGTATAATATGTATTGGATGGCACTATTTCCATACCCTGAGTTACCTGGTGGAAACAGAAAGACTGAGGGCATTGCATCTGCTCTCAAAGGACATAGTTCTGGAAGCAGGAGATGCTGTGGGTCTCTGCACTTCCTGACCCAAAGCAAAGAATGTGGTATGACATTTCTGGCCATAGCACTATCGCTCATAGGCCAGTGGCCTACCCATTTATTGACTAGAAACTTGTAAGCTGTCCTTGGCCCTTCTCTCACCATCTCGTTAGGACAATTGCCATGTCAGAATCTTGTCTTCCACTGCTCATTACCTCTGCTAACCTCATAGACGGCACCACACAATCCCTTCCCTAGACTTAAGGAACAGCCAGCTCCCCCACTGGTCAAGTTTCCCTCTTATGCCACCTTTACAGCAAGTGGGTAGACATACCATGTGACTTAGATCCAGCTCTAATTTCATCTGCTGGTGACGCTAGGTGACTGCCATGTCTACACTTTACTTTGTCCCCAGTGAAGTAAGGACAATAATGACATCGGTAAGTGTGGCTTGGGTCTCACTGAGTAACTCAGAATTGCCTTGAAAGCACAATGTAGCCCAGGCTGGCCCGAAATTCACAAAGCGCTGGGCTTACGGGAGTTTACCTCACTCTCTCAGAATTATTCGCACCATCCGTCTTCATCTCACACAGTGGCCCTGTTCTTCCAATAAATGAGACTCAAGTGAAAGGCCCCGCCTACATGTGCCCTCATCTGGAACCAGTAGATTCACCTTGAATCTGCATTCGAAAGCCACAGGTTTTCTTTCAATAGCTGGCAAACCCTGAGTCCCACTTGGGGTCTCTAGACTAGCACATTCTCTTCTGTTCTCCTTTCAGTAGCTGGACAGTCAAGCCTCTAGGTTAGCACCCACCATTCTCTCCTCTTTTGAAGCTGTTCTGTGCTTCCTTCTTTCAGTCCTTAGGTCCTGGTTTAAGGTCATTGCTTTGGAGAGGAATTGCTGTGTAAAGCAGACTCCTCATATACACCCAGCCTCTATCCAGCCCTGGGTGTAATGCTATGGCCCTAACTCGTCCATGAGAACAAGGGAAAAGAGCCAGATGCTAGATGTTCTGGGTCCTGTGTGCTGTACCATCTGTGTCAAAAATGCTCTAGTCTGCTATCGAGGCATGAAAGTGATGGTTTACAGAACGAAAACAAATGATCATACCGTGTGCTCCAATAAAACTTTATGGACACAGAAATTTGAATTCTGTGTATAATTTTTGTGTCCCATATAATACTGTTTTCCTTTTTATGGTTTGTTTTTCCTTAGCTCACTTAGTTGTATAAAACAGGTGGTTTGGGCTCTGTACACAATACAGGTTTCAATAGGAAATATACATTTACTATGTTCCCTTTTATAGCCGAGTACTCCATCCAGAGTCAGGACATAATGGCATTTGTTAAACACAGCTTTTAGTGAAGGAGAAGATCTGTGGTTAAGGTATCAACTATAGCTAGATTTAAAAACATAAAACAAAGTAGAAACTTGATAGAAGGTAGTAAAGTTTCATTTCCATCCTGTGCGTTAGAGTTTAGAAAACATTTCAGTTCACACTGTCTAAGCCAATCTCCCAAGAATCTCTGAAATAGGAAACACAGTAACTGTTGCAAATGGGAGGTGAAATACCCAACCATCTTGCTAAATGACATGGTGAAAATAAGAAGCTAATGTCCTCTTGTCCCAGGTACAGCTGTGCAAGCAGCTCCTGGAACTGATTAGAAAGGAAATTCTTTTTTATTTTTTTATTTATTAGCATATAGATGTGTATACACAGTGTAAGTATGCATGTAAAGGTGTGCATGCAAGTATGTTCTATGTAGGGTATTATGGAATGTGTGTATTAATGTGTTAGTACACATGTATATAGGGACGTGGGGTATATTTGTATGCGTAATTGTGTGTGTAAGTTGTATGTATATGAATGTGTGTATATTTGTATGTGAGCCCATATAAGTGTATAGGGATGTGGAGGTGGAGCTGTGTATATCCACATGTGTACACGTGTTATAGTATGCATGTAGAGACCAGAAGCTAACTTTCAGGAGTCAGTTCCCGCCTTCCACCTCATTGAGGAAGGTTTCTTGATATTTCTTCCATGCTGCACACTCCAAGCTGGAGGGCTGGGGAACATCCGGCCAGTCCTCCCATTTCTGCTTCCTACTTCCGCCTAGAGGCCTCTAGAGGCCTCTAAGATGGCAGCTATTTGTGCTGATGCATCCAGCTTTTTGCCCTTGCTACAGGGATCAATCTCGGGTCATCAGGCCTGTACAGCAAGCACCTCTACCCAGTGACCCATCCCAACCGCCCTATATATGGAAATTCTTTATCCTAGCCTGTTGCTCTCAGTCAGAATCCTCAGAGGTAGAGGCACTCGCAGGGCGAAGGGGTGCTCCATGATAATTCTGGTGACGGCTCATGCTGGAGAATCACTGCATAGGCCACTAGCCGCAGCAATGACTTCACCTTAGAATCATTTCAGGTTTGCAAAAATCCTTGGTAACTGGGCCTCATTCCCAAGACGGTCTGAGTCACTTGACGTGGGCTTCAGTTTTTGGTGTGTGTGTGTGTGTGTATGTGTGTATGTGTGTGTGTGTGTGTGTGTGTGCACATCTATATGCATATAAGTGAACAAGGAGTTCACATCAATGCTGAGTGAATTCCTTGATCACTTCTCCACCTTTGTTTGGAGACAAAACCTCTCACTGAACCTCGGGCTCACTAATTAGGTGAGCTAATTAACTGGCTGGCTAGCGAGGTAGGGATCTTCCTGTTTCCCCTCCTTCCAGGCACACACCACCGTGTCTGACTTTGGGTCTTGGGGATCTGAACCCAGGTCCACATACTTACACACCAGGCACTTTACCCACTGAACTGTCTCCCGGCACAGACACCTGTAGTTTGAAAAGCTCTCCCGCTGATGCTAGAGCAGCCAGGAGTCAAGAACAATTGCAGCAAAGGCCATGCTTCCTCTTGCAATGGGAAAGAAATGTTGTTAAATTAGTTAGGACCTCCTGCCATAGATCCCAGCCAACGCTAGGTCCTGATCTTATTCTCTTCATGGGACACCTGAAGATGGATTTCCGACAGCCTCAGAAAGCTTAATAGAGTTTCACAGACACACTGGCCTGCAGACGAAGACCTGCCCCAATAATCTCTCATGTTCCCATTTCTCTCCAGACTTTTATTTCTGTTGCTACGGCCCCATCAGCTGACTGCCCAGGTTCTATTAGGACTAAGGGCAGGTGCAGCCTGGAATGAAGGGGGGGGGCGCTCATCTGTTCCTTCCCCTCCTCACTCCCGATGTTTGCTAGTTGGTATGATTAATTCGATCAATTTTCCTGACCTGTTCTGCCACTGAAATAAATATGACAGCTGCTGTACTGCCTCGACTCTCCCCCTTGCCAAGCAAGATGCTGAGACATGTTTTCTTGTTGATCGCAGACTTGGGGAAACGTCAAGGAAACCAAGCAAGCGGGAGTCCTCCTGTCACACTGGCAAAGCAATGTGGGATGGAACCGCACAGGAATAGTGGGGAGCCACGGGCCACCTTCCTGCATTCCCAGCGACTCACTGAAAACGAGCAAGCGCCACACTCCCACGTATCTGTACCTGCTTTACTCAACAGCTCTCGTTTTTCACATTTCCCAGTAACTTCTTGATAAGTGACAATACCAAATCCTTAATCTCTGACTACCTCCAAGGAAACCTGCCTACAGGGGTGACTTGACAAAACAGAGCATTGCAGGCAAGCATCCTGCAAGCTAAACTCTGCATGTGTGTGTGTGTGTGTGTGTGTGTGTGTGTGTGTGTGTGTGTGTAAGTATATGGTGTTTGTATATGTGTGGTTTGGCATGTGATGTATGTGGAAAACATGTGTATATATAGTGTGCATTATGTGGTGTTCTATATGTGTGTGAGTATAAATGTGTGTGATTGTATGTGTGATATGTTTGGTATAAGTTGTCTGGTATGTGTACATGTGTGTATATACAGATATGTATGGTATGATATATATGTGGTTTGTGTATGTAGTGTGTGTATATATATGGTGTGCCTATAGTATGTGTGCATATATCATATGATATGTGTGTGGCATGTGCTATATATGTGTAAAATGTATGTGCATGTGTGTATGTGTGTAATGTTTTGGTATGGGGTGTACATGTATGTTGTGGTGTGTGATAAAATGTGTGGGGAGTGTGTGTATGGTATATGTGTATATGTGTGGCATAAATGTATATGTGTGCGTGTATGTGTGTATATGTGATATGAAGTGGGTGTATATTTTCATGCATGCATGTGAGCAAGTATAGAAATCAGAGGTCAACATAGAATGTCTTTCTTAATCATTTTCCACCTTATTTTTGAGGCAGGAACTACCAGTGTGGTTAGACTGACCGGCCAGTAAACCCCACAGATCCTCGTGTCCCTGCCTCCCAGCACGGGGTCACACTGCCTCTGCGCTCTGCCTGTGCATGAGTATTGGGGATCTGCGCTCAGGACCTCAAGTCTGAGTGTCAAGTACTTTACCGACTGCACCTTCTCTCCAGCTCCTCCCTCAGCTCAAAAGTACTGTCGCGACAAGTTAGACAAGCTGACTCCAGTCACAAGGAGGACAGCCAGCACTGAGCCCGTTGGACAAGCACTTTAGTCGCGGAGTCAGCTTCCCAGCCCCTCTGAAAAGTGCTTCATCATTTAATTTTAAGAAAGTTATATTAATTCTCAGTTTATAGAGACCATCTGTGGCCAAATGGTCCAGTTCCAGTCCTTGGTTCCACCACCCATGAGTCAAATGTGAGGTTGCATCTATATCTCTCCATCCCTTGCATCAGTGTCTCTCTATCCCTTGCCTGATGTGTGGGTGGCTACACACACACACACACACACACACACACACACACACACAGCACTATGTTACAGGCTCAACACCAGGTTAGGTCAAAGAGGAGCTCAACTCAAACTAAGGGAAGCAATGAAACACACCTAGATTCATTTAATTAAATTCAAAGGAAAGCCAAGGTGTGTTCATCTAAAAACTTGGGTGTATGGTTTCGAGAAAGTTAATATTCTCTCTCTGATTCAGTTTTCTAACATGAAAGAACTCCTACAATGACAGCCATACAAGTATTGACTTTGAAGATTCAATTAGCCTGTGAGAGAGGGGCTGGGCTCGGCTCAGGGGCTAAAGTCTTTGCTCTGCAAGCAAAAGGATCTGAATTTGGATCCCTAGATTGCATTTAAAACGCCTGGTGGGGATGGCAGCCTGCAATTCTGGCCCTAGAAGATGGAGTCTGGGAAACCCAGAAACAAAGCAATACAGAGGTAGAGCGATCCAAGATGACTCCATAGGCACACACCCAAAAGTGCCCTCTTGTACACTAATTGATCAATTAATTAACTATAAAATAAGTCAGTCTAAAAAGATTATGCGCACAAAAATATCTAGAACTGCTGCTGGTGTGTGCTAGACAATTCATTACAATATTATTTATGGTCCCTTCATACAAAGAAAACAGAGATATATACCCTACTGCTGATCTGTTGATTCCCTTGACTTAAAATGCTGTCAGGGTAATAGCTGTGTGAGTGTGTGAGTATGTGAGTGTGTGTGTGAGAGAGAGAGAGAGAGAAAGAAAGAAAGAGAGAGAGAATGAATTGAGAGGGGGAGTAGGCATCACTTGGTCACTTCCCAGCCTTGGTAGATAACCAAGGATCACACGGAGAACCTTGCTGAACCTTGCTCTGCAAACACAAGGTGGTAACACCAGTTTTTGTCAGAGAAACAATCAAGAGCCTGATCTGCCGAGTCCTTCCAGTAGAAGGAACCTTCTGAATCCATTTGCCTCCAGTCTTTAGGCCACTAATATGGTTCTGACTTATAAGCAAGGCCAAAATTTGGTGTTTGATCCGAACACCAAAACAGCACAGCTGACCAGCAGTTAAGAGAAGCCCAGAATCTGTGACCCTGTCCCTAGCAACATCATGCGGGTTTAACTGGCACATCCATCCTGCCTGCTAACCACAGGGCTTTGGCCCCACCCCTGGTTTTGGTGCAGGAACTGGGGAGGCGAAGTGGATGAGGGTGAGTATGGCGTGTAGCAGGGGACTCTTGACAGGGGTCTCTGGCAGCCTCTGGCATTTGCTCTCCTTCCTTTTCTTCTCATATACTGTCCCTCAAAAAGCAGGAGCAAAGTCATCTAAAGATAAGCCCTTAGGAAACTGGAAAGGGGACACTCTGTGACGTCATCTGGCCACGGAGAGACTCATTCAGAGGAGGGAGTCAGAACCCTCTCTGTGGCTAAGTGTTTAACTCTCTCTCTTGCAATCCTGGAGCTTGTGGTTGTAGCAGCGACCGCAACAATGCCAATCCCAAGGAAGAGTAATCAGCATCCGCTCTCATCCAGCTCGGCGACGATCCGGGAAGGACACCTACCAGCCCAATTTTGAGTCCCCAGAGCGCGCCCCTCGCCGGACTCCGTGGACTCTGTGGATGCTTCCTCTCCCTCCATCCTGCCCAGCATCTGTAGGGCAGCCATCCTGCTGCCTCTCATCATCGCTTGGCTCCCTGCTCCGGGGGCAAGAGAGAGGAATGGAGACATTGTCTCTCGCAGTGGTCTCCTGGGCCTGCTGAGAGCAGAGGCATGAGCAAGTGCCTGGCTCTTTCTCCCCCATCTCATTTGTAAAAGGAAAATGAGATGAAGGCGGGGGATGGGGAGCAGCGAGCCCATCGCATTGATCGCTGCACACATCATCACCTCGGTCTCTGCAGCGGAGAGCTGGTAGGGGCCCGAATCAGACGCCCACTTTCAAGAGCAGAAGAATCCAGCGTGTGACATGATGTCTAATTTCCAGCCTCCTGATTGTTCAGGCAGACCTCATCCTCTGAATTCAGCTCTTCCTAAATGAGGGGAGCTGGGAGGGGGTCTTCTCGCCGGCAGAGCGTTGAAAGCACGATCCATGACATAGGCCTGGGAGGAAGATTTTTTTGCTTGGGAAATGCAAGGGCTCCGGTGTTTTGCACACCAGGCTTGTCTTCTAATGACAGCCTTGGGAGCCAGACATTTCTAAGTGCTAATTAGAGGTGTTGATTATCGTGGCAACCCTGAGGGGGCTCAACCCGAGCCCCAGAGCAAAAGCCACAGATAAAATCAAGATTGTTACAGTGGCTCCCAGTGTCACATGAACATCAATACTAGATTGTCAATGCTCGGGCACAATCCAATCTGGGACTTCAGCTATTGGAATGACGGAGTCCCAGGGTGATGCACGGGGCTGTCACGCCATTCACAATATGCAGTTCTGATGGAGGCACAGATACTCCATCCTAATCAATCAGGAGAGAAAAAAATCTCACCAGGACGCAGATAGAAAGAGATTGACTTATGACAGCATCTCACTACCACGTGATTCTCCATGGCATGCATGGAGAATCTCCTTACCGTGCTAAATAAATGAGCTGCGGAAGACACTGTATGCCGTGTTTCCATTTATGGCCCTCTGTGTGCACATGTTTTGACACGCACACACGTGATTTCTCTGGTGGAGAAGGCATTTGGGTTATTGATTTACTCTCCCTTTACATCCATATCTGTTGACAGTTCATGACTATATTGGAAAGAGAATGGAATCAGAGACAGAAGTCTTGAGGCAGGCAGTGAGCAGACAGCCAAGGTCCTAGGATCTGAAGAGGGCGAGACACAGGCTTCCTAAACTTCAGCACCTCGTCTGTTGAAAAGGCTCCCGGAATAGCTCCCCTGAAGGATAATTGGGAATGAATGAAATGATAGCTGCCTTGTAAATCACTTAGCCACTTTAGGCCTTACTTCCTTCCTTGGGACGAAACAGAGAATAATATAAGCCTTTTGAAGCTTTTTCATTAAATAAGAGTGCGCACTTGCTGCATAGTTATGATTTTACACATGACAGCAGTGGTCCTTACAAACATAAAGTCAGTTCCACTCTGCTTTGAGGCTGGGTATTCAAGACAAAGTTGAGATGAAATCCTTTCCTTCGAATCTTTGACTTACCATGTGACTTTGAACACACAGTGATCTCTTTTCCTTTTGTTTTGTTTAATCAAGATGAACACTAAACAGTCATGCCTTAAATGACATGATTCATGTGGATTCCTTCCCATTGCATGTAGAACTACCTAATAGTCTAATAGGCCTAATATTAGATTCAGATTTGGTTCCGTTTCTGAGGCTGAGGGAAATGGCTCAGTGGGTAAAAGCTACACAAGTCTGATGAACTGAGTTTGGATTCTCAGAACCCATGTCAAAGCTGGACAGAGTAATACAAACACCTGTAACACACACACACACACACACACCACTGTGGGAAATGGGAGGCAGATGAAGGAAATCCATCAGTTCATGGGCTAGCTATCCTGGCTAACTTGAAAAGATTCTGTCTCAAACAAGATGAATAGGCAGAGACCGACACCCAAGGTTGTCCTTCACCTCCACACATGTGTCATGACATCTTTGTGTGCATGTGCAAGCACACACATACACATTCAGTTCGATTTTCACAGTTTACTAGTTCTGTGTCCTAGAGTAGGCCACATTAAGTTGACTTTGATTCCTAAATCAAGGAAGCAATTCCAGCCCCAAAGATCGATATATGGAACACCTTTGGACTTGAGAACCAGAGGAATATAATAAATGTCCTTTCTGTCTCAAATTGCTATCTGAGTGATGCTGATTTAGCTAATGCAGACACTGCTTTCCTCTGCAAAGGGACTTTCGGGCAGTTTAAGGAAGTGCTGGTGCAACTCTCAAGCTGGGTGCGGACATGTGCAGTGGGTGAATGTCCAGGCGCAGAAGAGGGAAACAGAATGATTTTCTACCCTGCGCAGAGCCCACGGTGCCCAGCCCCTGTTCTAAACAGACCCAGGAGGAAGGGATGGCTGCAGTGGAGGGAGCCAGGGCCTGAGCTCATTAGTCTCTGCTGAGCTATTCCCTGGCTGCGGCTCCCCTCCCCTTTCTCCCCAGAGCCTACATTTCTCAACTCCGGCAATCTGTACCTTGAAGTCACTTTAGTCTGTTGGGAGGCATAAATCTGGCCTCCTCGGAGTCCATGCTAGCAAATTGCCAACCCCTTCTCAGACACAAAGGAGAAAATCAAGGTTGACTGCAAAATTCTTCTAGTTGCTTTGAGAGGGCATCCTACTTGAATTCAAAGGAAAGCACCCTTCAAAGAATATTCTAGAAAATGCTGGCTCTGAGAGATGCACATTAACACCAATAGCACAAAAGGAGCACTGATGGTCAAACGTGGGCAACATGTTTCACTGTCTGCCCCATAAGACTATTATTGCAGAATCTGATGAAAACAGCCTTGGTATTTTGACTAACATTCCCCAAGCTGTTTTGATAATAGAAACTATTTTCCAAAAAACAGCCATAAAGTTCTATGAAACTGGTTTCAAAAGAAGACAGTTTGGACAAGCAAGACAACAATCTCTCTCCTCCCAGAAAACCCAAAACTAGACCTTTAAATTTCAGCGGGTCTTTGATTGACAGAAGGTGCTTAATAAGTACTTGCTAAATGAATGGATTCCACAACTGATTAACAGTCTGTCAAGTGATAGACAGTTGCTCTATGATGGTTGATGTCATACCACACACAGACAACTAACTAATCTATCAACCTACACGAGTATTCATCCAACACACACAGTGAATGGATTCATGGAAAAGAATTTGTCATGTGAGATAAGCAGAGCACTGAGTCTTAGCTTTGACTCGCTCCAACTATAGAGAAATAGACTCCTTCCTTCCTAAAGCAATGTTCTTCTGGCTTCTGGATTTAAAAAAAAAAACTTATCATATACTAAATAGTTTTCAGAATTTTCCTAATTTTTAATTTTCGTTCCCATTTGTTCACATACACCACTGAAAGAGTCACAAAACTCTAATGGCTGGACGCAGTTACATTTCTTCAATTTCATCTGCAATGAGTACAACTGTATTTGATCACCCATTTTGATGTGAAAATCACAGAGTTCAGCTATAGTGTGCCAAAATGGCATGAAGTCCTTATCCATGGTAAGTGAGGTGATATGATGTTAAAGAGATCTCTGTCTCCATACATGGTCACAATGGAGATATCTTTTGATGTTAATCTTTCATTATTTTCTGTGTTTTAACATGTGGGTTTCTTTTGTGATTCTAGTTAGGTTTCTCTGTAAGAGTTTACTGAAAAAAAAAATAGCTTTGGCTTGAAGAGAAATGCATACCTCAGTGTCCTTATATAGATGCAAATATCTTCTCCTCCAAGGTCTTCCGGAGAGCCAGCTGTGGTGGGACTGTGATGATTTACATTCCAGAGGAAGGGTTAACCTCATCTCATGGTCACTGTTGTCTCAGGACAACTTGTCAGCCCACAAGAACATCCCATAATGGATTTGAAGTGGATTGTGCAGCCCCTTGCAAGGTGGATGCTGTATTTATTGAATAGACATTAAAAAGAACATTTCTCAATTTCTGAGCACTGAACTCAGGGTCAATGGATCTTCTTGGCACTGACATGCTGAGTCAACTCCTAGCTCAAAGCTTTTAAAGAGACTGGGGTGAGATTAAAGGATTAGACTCTGTCTCCAATGTTCCCTAGCAAAATTGTTGGGTCTGAAATCATTTATGTTGCCATGCAGTATTTAACTTGGCCTTTTCCTGATAACTTTGAAATGCACACACATAGCATAACGAGTTCTCTTTTGCAGATGTAATGAGGGATTTGGGGCCTCATAGAGAAAACTGCTCCAGACTTGCCATCAATCATATAGGTCAACTGCAATAGTACCTTTAGCAATACTTTAAAGTTGCATGTGCCTTCTGAAGTTTTCACACATAAAGTGGCAACTACATCCGCAAGCACCAGGCCTTCATGTCCTGATACCCTGTTATGTTTAATGCGGACCAAATTGGCTAATTGACATTGTGGACAATGGCAGTGCTGCTCCCACGCCTTTTGCATGCAACGTCCTCAGTTTTGCATTCATTGGAACACTCACCCATGTAGTCAATCACTGTCACCTGTCACCTGGTGGAAGTTTGTGTATACATAATGCCATTCAGTCATTGATGGCTTCTTACAAAAGCAAACAAGGCTTTATGCTCTTGTACAATTAAATGCAGGTCAAACATAAACACACATTCTTTCAGGAGTTTTATGTATTGTCATGTGGACAAGTAACTGACATGGTGCAGGCAGATCTAACAGCTCGCTGTATAGTACTTACATACCTGAGCCATCCAAAGGGGGCTCAGCACAGGCACGATGGACATTTACAAGGTTGCCTTACATTGGAAAGAATGCAGAATTTAGAAAAAAATCTGCTCAGTTCTAATTGCAACTTGAAATCTTATTGGCTTACTAGTTGTCCTGAAAATGAAATAAAACAAACATTGTGTTGTCAAAAGTTAAGAAATCATGAAAATCTTCCCAGAAATCAATATCACCAAATGTCTTTATTCCCTGAAACTTTCTAATCCCATTTCCTTCTTAGATATAGTAAAAATGAGGATGGCAAGCATAGATTAGATCTGATGGTCCAAACAGTAATGTGGGAATGAGGAGTCAGGTATGATGTCCAAAATGCAGGCAGCTCTATATGATCCTTCCAGCTCATTTAAGCCACTTCGTAATGAAAGTCTACCATGCTGTTTGCCCACTGCAGCATTAAGACCCTTGTACCTCCACACTCCTTCCCAAGGCTGCTCTTTAAACTCACTCTGCCCCGTCTCCCTTGCCCTGCAGCTAAACATTGCATTTCCAACTGAGTCCATATTCCAGCAGACCTCTCTCGTGAGTGCTTTGCACATAGTCCCAAGGAGACGTGCTGTCTAGTCTTCCTGAGACTGGACAGTGTCTACAAGAAGTTTGACATGACCTACTTTTGCATCTCCTCATTGACCTCCCTGGAAACACATTTGGAATTTACTTTTGCACTGCCCATAACCAGATGTGTGAGAAACAACATAAGGGAGGAGAAATATTTATTTTGGCTCTGGGTTTCCCAAGATTCAGTCCGTGGTTACTTGGCTCCATACCCAAAGGAAGACCACTTAGTGTGTGACCATGTGGAAGAAGAGAGTTGTCCACCCATGATTGACCAGAAAACACAGGGTCAAGGATAATTTGTCTGTAACATTCTTCAGCTAGATTTCCTAAAGTTTCCACAACCTCCAAATTAGGAAACACAGCTAAGAATCAAGCATTCAAAACATAAGCCTATTGGGACAGCTTATATCCAAACTCAATCTCTCTCTCTCTCTCTCTCTCTCTCTCTCTCTCTCTCTCTCTCTCTCTCTCTCTCTCCCTCTCATATATGTGATTTTTTTAGTTACTGTATTGCATTAAGGTGTTTTCATATCAGCTTTTTGTTTCATATTTGACAGTGACTTTCTAAAATTTTCTCCCATCTAGTGCTAGATCTACTGAACTTTAAGCTCAGGTTAACTCCACCCCAGGTCCTGGAGTCAAATATACTCTGCAGAAGGCTTGAGTGGATGTTAATCACAGCGGCATGTTTGTGCTTGATATTGTTGCTAGGATACCATTCCCTAATTCACTGTCCCACTTCTGTGAACAAGTTTCACCATTGTATCCCAGCTTTGTGCTTCTTCACTGTCAATCAAGTCTTGCCTCACAATCCTGATCGGTTCCCCCATATATTCTAGGAAAGAAACAAACTGTGATTTACAACTCCAGAAAATGTAACCTGTCTCCCAAAGAGTAGTTCCAAAGTCAGAGAACTAGTGCTCCTCATGAACCTCCCCCTACCACCTGCTACAAACCCTTTCATCTCTAATCCAACTTCCACCACACAATGAACTTGGCTTAAACTGTATGCTATAGATAAGGCTCCCAAACCCATTTCACATATATAACCCACTGTTCCTGAACCTTCTCTCCATAGTTTGTACTCCTGACTCTATGTTCCAGTTGATTTTTCCCTCTGCTTTCCCTCTAATGTATGGAGATAATTCTCAACCCTTCAGCATCCATGCACCATCCTTCTGAATCTATGAGCCAGTCAAGGACACTCACCACCTCATGAAGATACTACTAGGTACCCCTGCTCACCAATAATGAGAGACAGTGTTCAAAGATCACCAGCACTACAACTAGAGGGAGGGGACATGATGTACCTGCTTAGTTCTATTTCTTCTAGGATTTTCATATGAATGCAGTCTCAAGTTCCTGTATCAAAATTCTATTTTCCATATCTAGGTACTGCCTCCTCCACAGACAATGCCAGCCCTTCCGTACATCAAGGGACAATGCCTAAAGTGACCACATGATTTGCAACTAATGCTGATTACTGAACAACAAAATAGTTTATAGGCGTAAATTAACGGAATTGCATTTGTGACTTGATACATCTTCTGGTAATATGGTAAAATAAGAAGATATGAATTGCCAAGAAAATGTCCCTGTTAGAGCCTTTAGATATGGTGGCACATGCCTGCAGTGCCAGCATTTGGGAATAAAAGGCGAGAGGATAGATCAAGAGTTCAAGGTCATCCTCAGCTATGTAGCAAACTCAAGTCTAACATGGACTACATGAGGGTCGGGACGCGTAGGCGAGATCCAGCCGGGCCTCAACGCGCGCTCTAGGACCCCAGGTCAGCCCACGGGGACCCGGCTCCGACTCCCGCCATCCAGCCGGAGCCGCGCGGGGGCCCAGGGAACGAGGAGCACCTCCCCCTGCGCCCGGGCCCCGCCCCAGCTGCCCTCGGGTTAAATAGCTCCACGCCGACGCGCGCAGCCTCCCTCTTTCGCCCCACCCCCCGCTCCGCCGGTCGGGACGCGTAGGCGAGATCCAGCCGGGCCTCAACGCGCGCTCTAGGACCCCAGGTCAGCCCACGGGGACCCGGCTCCGACTCCCGCCATCCAGCCGGAGCCGCGCGGGGGCCCAGGGAACGAGGAGCACCTCCCCCTGCGCCCGGGCCCCGCCCCAGCTGCCCTCGGGTTAAATAGCTCCACGCCGACGCGCGCAGCCTCCCTCTTTCGCCCCACCCCCCGCTCCGCCGGTCGGGACGCGTAGGCGAGATCCAGCCGGGCCTCAACGCGCGCTCTAGGACCCCAGGTCAGCCCACGGGGACCCGGCTCCGACTCCCGCCATCCAGCCGGAGCCGCGCGGGGGCCCAGGGAACGAGGAGCACCTCCCCCTGCGCCCATCCTCCCTTTTCGCCCCACCCCGCTCCGCCAGTCGGGACACGCACGCGGTCCACCCGGGCCTCACCCCGCTCCCTAGGTAAGTCCCCGTTCAGGCCCCGCCCACCAGTACCCCAGGCCAAATAATTCAGTTTAGTGAAATTGAGAGATCTTAAGAGTTAAAATGACAATGCCAAAGTCAAAGTGCAAATCCATGAGAAGCAACACTCAAGTAAACAAATCTCCCACTGAAGAAATTAATCCCATAATGTTAGACTCCAAAAAGAACAAACCCGCGGAAAAAGGCCAAGAAAGCCTGACCCAGGATAACGACTTTCAAAATATGATCATTACCATGTTCAATACTATGAAAGAGGAAATCCGGGAGGAATTACATAATCGAATCAATCGCTTTGAAGAGGAACACAACAGACATCTGGAGGAGTTGAGAAAAACAGTGCAAGAAACAAAAAGCGGCATAGAACAGTTAAAACAAACTCAAGCAGAGTTTAAAACTGAGCTAAAAGACAAGTTATCTTCAACCCAGAACGCCACAGAGAGTCTTATCAACAGAACTAATGAAGCAGAAAACAGAATTTCAGACCTTGAAGATAAAGTGGGAGTACTAGCCAGCTCA
Organism: Typhlomys cinereus; assembly: GCA_023101885.1. NCBI lineage: Eukaryota > Metazoa > Chordata > Mammalia > Rodentia > Platacanthomyidae > Typhlomys > Typhlomys cinereus. The sequence goes on along the minus strand of JALPQD010000099.1, from coordinate 4,018,554 downwards.
ATGGAAGAGGTTGTTAAAGCCAAAAAGATACTTGAGAGAAATATCCAAGAGATATGGGACACCCTGAAGAAGCCTAACATGCGTATTCATGGAATACCGGAGCAAGAATCTCAAAATACCACCCCTGAGGAAATTTTTCAAACGATCATCAAGGAAAACTTTCCTCATCTAAAGAAAGAGAGGCCCATTCATATACAAGAGGCATTCCGCACCCCAAACAGATACGACCAAACTAGAAGCACACCGCGGCAAATAATAGTTAAAACACTCCACATTCAAGATAAAGAACTGGTGCTGAGAGCTTCAAGGGAGAAAAAACAAGTCACTTTTAAAGGCAAACCTATTAAAATAACAAATGACTTCTCAGTCGAAACAGTAAAAGCAAGAAGAGCTTGGAGAGACATACTTCAAGTATTGAATGAGCAAAAATGTCAACCCAGGCTGATTTACCCTGCAAAACTATCAGTCATGATCGAGGGAGAAAGAAAAATTTTCCAGCACAAAGACAACTTTAAGGGATACATGGCCACCAAACCAGGCCTTCAAAAACTGCTAGAAATGATACTCAAGCGTGAAGAAAAAAACAGGCATATCCAGGAGAACAGAAGGCAAATATAACACCATTAAAAGCGAAGCAATATACTTATAAAAGCTACTAAACATAATAAATGTCTGGAATTAACAATAGTTTCTCCATTATAACACTAAATGTTAATGGACTTAATTCACCGATCAAGAGACACAGATTACAAACTTGGATTAAAAATCACAATCCATCAATCTGCTGCCTGCAGGAAACCCATCTCACCACAAAAGATAGGCACGCTCTAAAAATAAAAGGCTGGTCAACAATTCTACAAGCAAATGGAAGCAGAAAACAGGCAGGGGTAGCCATTATGCTATCAGACAAAGTGGATTTCAAACCAAAAAAAATTATAAGAGACACGGATGGATACTACATTTTAGTCAGAGGTACAATTCACCAGGAAGACTTCACAATACTGAACATATATGCACCCAATACGGGCCCCTCCACATTCATTAAGAAAACCCTACAGCGTCTAAAGCAAGAAATCAACCCCCAAACGATAATTCTTGGGGACTTCAACACCGCCCTCTCTACATGGGATAGATCAACAGGTCAAAAGCTTAACAGAGACACTTTGGAACTTAATCAAACCCTGAAAGAAATGGACCTCACAGATCTCTATCGAACTTTTCACCCACGCACCAAAGAATACACATTTTTCTCAGCAGCACACGGAACATTCTCCAAAATAGATCACATATTAGGCCACAAAATGAATCTACACATGTACAAGAAAGTTGAAATTCTAACCTGTGCCCTATCAGACCACCACGGCCTAAAGCTGGACATCCACAACACATCAAACAAGAGAAAATACACTAACTCCTGGAAACTTAACACTATGATGCTGAATGAGAACTGGATTCAGGAAGAAATTAAAAAGGAAATTCAAGATTTCCTGAAAGTGAATGATAACGAAAATACAACTTACCAAAATCTCTGGGACACAATGAAAGCTGTTCTAAGAGGTAAGTTCATAGCTCTTAATGCCCACATCAAAAAAATGGAAACATCAGAAATAAACAACTTAACAATGCAGCTTAAAGCTTTAGAGAAACTAGAGCAATCTGATCCCAAAAGCAGTAGAAGAGAAGAGATTAGCAAAATAAGGGGAGAAATATCTGAAATCGAGACTAAGAAAACGATAGAAAAAATCAACAAATCGAAAAGCTGGTTCTTTGAAAAAATCAACAAGATTGATACACCCCTAGCTAAACTAACCAAAAGCAAGAGAGAGAAAACCCAAATTAACAAAATTAGAAATGAACATGGAGTTATCACTACGGATACCCAAGAAATCCAGAGAATTATAACATCATATTTCAAAAACTTATACTCTGTGAAGTTTGACAACACAAAAGAGATGGATGAATTTCTAAGTAAACACAACTTACCTAAATTGAATCAGGAAGTTGTGAATTACTTAAATAGTCCTATAACATATAAGGAAATTGAGGAAGTAATCTCGAATCTTCCCACCAAAAAATGTCCTGGACCAGATGGATTCAGCACAGAGTTCTACAAGACATTTAAGGAGTTAATAACACCAATACTCCTTAAACTGTTCCACCAAATAGCAAAGGAAGGAACACTACCAAATTCCTTCTATGAAGCTAATATCGTTTTAATCCCAAAACCTAATAAAGATTCACTTAAAAAAGAAAACTATAGGCCGATCTCCCTGATGAACACAGATGCAAAGATTCTCAACAAAGTCTTAGCAAATCGGATTCAAAAACATATTAAAAAGATCATTCATGGGGACCAAGTAGGCTTCATCCCCGGCACACAAGGTTGGTTCAACATACGCAAATCAATAAATGTAATTCATCATGTAAACCAGTCCAAAGTCCAAGACCACATGATACTCTCGATAGATGCAGAAAAAGCTTTTGACAAGATCCAACAGCCTTTTATGATCAAAACGCTAGAGACAGTAGGAATGGAAGGAACTTTTATCAATATAATAAAAGCTGTATACAACAAGCCCACAGCAAGGATTATGCTCAATGGGGAACAATTGGAAGCATTCCCACTTCGATCAGGAACAAGACAAGGCTGTCCACTCTCACCACTTCTATTCAATATTGTACTTGAAGTCTTAGCCGAAGCCATAAGACAAGAAAGGGACATAAGAGGGATTCAAATTGGCAAGGAAGAAGTCAAGCTATCTCTATTTGCAGATGACATGATCTTATACCTGAGTGATCCCAAAAACTCCACCAGGAAGCTCCTGGAACTAATTGAGAAGTTCAGCAGGGTGGCAGGATACAAAATAAATGTGCAAAAATCAGAGGCCTTCCTATATGCCCAGAATGAAAGAAGTGAAAAAGCCTTGAGAGAAACCATGCCATTTACTATAACCCCTAAAAAAATGAAATACCTTGGTATAAACCTAACTAAGGAGGTAAAAGACCTTTACAATGAAAACTTTAAAACCCTAAAGAAAGAAATTGCAGAAGACACCAGAAGGTGGAAAGACCTCCCTTGTTCCTGGATTGGCAGAATCAACATTGTAAAAATGACCATCCTACCAAAGGCAATATACAGATTCAATGCTATACCAATCAAAATCCCAAAGCAATTCTTCAAAGAAGTTGACCAAACAATCTCAAAGTTCATATGGAGGCACAAAAGACCCAGGATAGCAAAAACAATCCTGAGTAACAAAAACACAGCTGGAGGTATTACCATACCAAACCTAAGTCTATACTACAAATCCATAGTTATAAAGACAGCCTGGTACTGGCTCCAAAATAGACACACAGATCAATGGATAAGGATTGAAGACCCAGATATAAGCCCACAAAGTTACAGCCACTTGGTCTTTGACAAAGGGGCCCAAAGAATCCAATGGAAAAAGAACAGCATCTTCAACAAATGGTGTTGGCAAAACTGGATCTCCACATGCAGAAGATTAAAGCTGGACCCGTACTTGTCACCATGTACAAGACTTAATTCCAAATGGATCAAGGACCTTGATATCAGGCCAGAGACTTTAAAAGCCATAGTTGAAAGGATAGGGAACTCCCTCGAGCTGATTGGGCTAGGCCAACACTTCCTAAACAGACATCCAATGGCACAGTCACTGCTACCAACTCTCAACAGTTGGGATCTTGTGAAATTAAAGAGCTTCTGTTCAGATAAAGAGATTGTCGCACGAGCTCAAAGGCAACCCACAGAATGGGAGAAAATCTTCACTAACCACATATCTGACAGAGCTCTACTGTCCAGAGTGCACAAAGAACTTAGAAAATTAAACTCCAAGGAAAACACTGGCCCAATTAAAAAATGGGCCCTGGAACTTCAAAGAAACTTTACCAGGGATGAAATTAAAATGTCTAACAATTATCTTAAAAAATGCTCCACTTCCTTCGCCATCAGGGAAATGCAAATCAAAACTTCCCTGAGATATCATCTCACCCCGGTCAGGATGGCAAAAATCCACAGTACAAACAACGACAAATGCTGGAGAGGATGTGGGGAGAGGGGAACTCTCCTACATTGTTGGTGGGAATGCAGGCTCATACAGCCACTCTGGCGAGTCGTCTGGAGATTCTTAAAGAAATTAAAGATTGAAATGCCGTATGACCCTGCTATCCCACTTTTGGGAATAACCCCCCAAGCAGCAGAGGTTCGCCTCGATAGCACAAGCTCGACCATGTTCATAGCAGCACTGTTTACAATAGCAAAGTCATGGAATCAACCTAAATGTCCAACAGTTGACGAGTGGATAAGGAAACTGTGGTACATCTATACAATGGAGTACTACTCAGCCATCAAAAATGATGAATTACTGGAATTTGCTGGGAAATGGATGTCATTAGAAAGAATTATATTAAGTGAAGTATCCCAAACCCAGAAAATTAAGCGCCGTATGTACTCCCTAATAGGTGGCTCCTAGTACCAAACTCGCCCAGCCCACATTGGGACACTCAAAAGTAAACCTATGTAACACAGTAATTGCAAGGATTATGAACAAGAGAGATGGGTTAGGAGGGCCACACCAGAAACAAGGAGAGAGGAGACCATGTTACAGCAGAGAAAATAGGCCTCCATCAAGGTCTGCAAGTAAGTAATGAGAAACCTGGTTAAGTTCACAGACGTTCTTTCCTGATCTCACCAGAAGGGGAGGGCATATAGTCTAGCAGATAAAAAGTAATCATTGTGCAAATGGGTAATGGACCCCGCCCTCAGTGAGGTTTCCTACTCTTATTACATCTACCCTTGAATGTGCTATTACAACAAGACTCCAGTTTAACAGCTTTTTGTCTCTGGCCAGGGGGTGACATACAGTGCCCAGCAGAATGGAGTGAAGGGAATTGCAGGAGCAGAAAAACTGCAAAAGAAAATCAACAAACCACAATCCAGAACTTCAGAGACTCTATATCAATCACATAGAACTAGGACAGCCTAATCTCTCCCCATCCTGGAGCTCAGGGACATTTGCGGAAGAGGGGGCGGTAAGATTGTAAGAGCAAAAGGATGGGAGGAGCAACGATTTGCAAGATTCTCAACAATAGTTGGGGCCAAAGCAATCATAATGGAACTTTGCATGCCCTGCGCAATGTCCAGCGCACTGTTGCCCTCATAAAGTCTAGCATCTGTTAAGGGCACCGAGACCCCTGGAGGCAAGGGATTGACAGCCATAGTAGTAATCTTATGCTTAAGGGGAACAAGAGAAAGGGCTTATGGAAATGCCACTGGGTCCTTATATGTCATCGGAGAGGAGGACCCAGTGGAGAGTTAGGCGCACACAATAAAGGACTCTCTGGGAATTGGGGGGGAGACACTGGGGGAAGGGGAGGGGGGAGGGAGGGAACTGGTAAAAAATTTTAAAATGTATAATTAAATTTTTAATAAAAAAAAAAATGAAAAAAAAGGAAAAAAAAAAAAGAAAAAAAAAAAAAAAAAAAAAAGAAAAACAGAAAATTCAAATATTTAAATATAAAGTTTTGATTTTCATAAAAAAAAAAAAAAAAAAAATAACATGGACTACATGAGACCCTGAAAAAAAAAAAACAAAAAGGAGGGATGGAGGGAGGGAGGGAGGAAAGGAGGGAGGGAGGGAGGAAAGGAGGGAGGGAGGGAGGAAAGGAAGGAGGGAGGGAGGAAAGGAGGGAGGGAGGGAGGAAAGGAGGGAGGGAAGGAAGGAGGGAAAAATTTCAGTGCTTGGCAGCACTCATTCTGTGAACTCAATAAACCAAAAACAATGATCAGAATTTCTACTGCAAAGAAACAGGGTCAAAAGCTTGTCACATAGGTAATAGGAAGGGGAACATAAATAATAAACAAACAGGAAGAATAAGTGCAAGATTGCTCACAGTGGGATAAATCTAATTCACAGACTCTTGGGCAGGCAAAAGATTTGACCTCATAAACCTAGGCACAGTAATAGCAATAATAACCCTCCGTGTACTGAGCCACTATAATATGAAAGAGTACAATTCAGTTATTAGTCATTGGAAACAAGGTACCAAAACTTTTTAAAAGAAATTAATTGCTGGGAACAGTGGGTCTGCAGAATTTATTGCTTGATAGCACTGAGTCCCCTGCACTCTCCTAAAAATCACCTATCCCTATTCAGTTTGGACACAGTGATTTACCTGCTCATTTTTACTTATTCTGTAAGTTTTAGCTGAAGGCAATAGCTGTTACGTATTTTATGTAAAACTCCAAGCTAACCATTAAAAAATTAAGAACAGAAAGACAGGAAAAAAGAATCAAATGACAATAGAAAATTCTTACTTGTCAATAATCACCTTAAATGTAAATGTATTAGTTTTCTAATCAAAAAGGCACAGACTCGGTGACCAGAAGGAAAAAAAAAAATATTACGCCACCTTTAGAATCCACGGGGACTGAAATTGAAGGGACAGAGAAAGATGGACTTGATAACAAAAAAGAACAAGGATAATTATCATGACACTAGATAGACTTCATGTCAAAGCCATCATGAGATAAAAGGAATTTTCTGCATCGATGAGAAAACCATGGACTAAAGAGAACCCAAGAGCAAATATTGCTCTCCCCAACACCGGCATATCTGAAAACACAAAACAGACTAGGAGGCACTAGTTACTAAAAAGCATTGGGAATTTGGGGTACTTATTTTCACATCAAGATAAGGAGATCAGTAAAGAAACATTGAAGTAGTCCAAACAAAGTAACTGGAACACACAACACATTTCATCAAGCAGTAGCAGAAGACATCTTCTTTTTCAGGGTACATAAAGCAGCCTATAGGATTGATAAAATATTAGAAGATTACAAATGTTTTTTAAAAGATTTAGATCATAGTATGTTTAACCTTTCTGACCAAACCAGTATACAGTAAACATCAATGATAGCAGCAAAATTGAAAAATATGGAAATTGAACAGTATACTCAGAAACAATAAATGGTTCAATGAAACCAAAAGAATAATCAGAAACATGCCATTCCAAAAGCAATTCAATGAGAGAAGTTTCTAGTGCCATATGGCAGTCCAGGAAGACATTTGACAACAATCTCTGGCCTCCAAACATATTGTTCATACCCATCCACCTGTATGCCCACATGCATGTGCACATGCATACACACATGCATGCACATCTCTCTCAATCTCTCTCTGTCTCTCTGCCTCTGTCTCTGTCTCTCTTTCTCTCTTTCTCTCTCTCTCTCTCTCTTTCCCAGTATCATGTCTAATTATATGTCCATCACACAATCCAAAGAACAGAGTTAGCACAGGATCTTGTTGAATGAGTGGAAGTGTGGAAATGTGAAGTGAATGAGAAAAGAATCTTGAGAGGAATAGAAGATGCTGGCTTCCACTGGTGTCCAGAGAGATATGCCTTGCCCAGGGTACGCATGGGACCCTGCCATGATTGCTGCTTTACTTGTCTACACCTCTCATATATAGCTTTCTCTGTATCATGTGGACATGCATTTCTACCATTAAAAGAAAATAATCAATCAGGAGCTACTTAATTTTAGATTTCTCTATCCACAAGCAGGGGTGTCTTCAAATTTTTCTTTCCTAGTTCACCCATAATGGGAGAGTCTATATCAAATCACAATATTTTTTAAAGAATGCTTAAACAAGTGTTGGTAATCCCAGCCCTGGGAAGTCAGAGACAGGTGGGTCCCTGGGGCTCAGTGGACAGTCAGCCTAGCCTGTGAGTTCCAGCCCAATGGGAGGCATTGTCTCAATAACAGCACCTGAGTAACAATATCAGAAATTAACTAGCTCACACACTCATGTATGCACATGCATGTGAAGTCGTGAAGTCTCTCTCTCTCTCTCTCTCTCTCACACACACACACACACACACACATTAAAAATTATAAAACAGTTGTAAAATGCAAAGATAATATTCCTGTAGCTCTTTTTGTTCAGGCAAAAAAAGTTGCCAACTGTAAAATCTGAACCACCCATCTGCCTAAGGAATGGCTCTTACAGTGCAGGGGAGAAAGTCCTCACAGGGATGAGACAGTTAAGGTCTTCCACAATGTGCCTCTCCTGTCTTTGCACAGTCCAAACTAAAAGCTGCCAGTTTCTGCATGCTTGGATTCTGGGCTTTATGTCTTAAATGAGATTGCTTTCTTTTTTTTTAATTTATTTATTTATTTATTCAATTGTGCGTGTGTGCGTATGTATGTGTGCGCACGCGTGTCTGTGTGTGTGTAGAACCACGGACGAATTCGGAAACCACCATGGACGCCTCCACTTCCTCTGCCCCGGGATTCACAGGCTGCGCCCTACCAGGACCAGAAGCGCAGGCCGCCCCCGCTTCCGCCCGGCGTCTATGCGTGGGATCTGGGATCCGAACTCAGGACCTTCCACCTGCAAGGCAGAGGCTTAACCCCTGAGCCACCTCTCCAGCCCGAGATTGCTTTCTTTTGGTTTGTCCAGACTGAGCTTCCTCCTAAGGATTAGGCACTTCCTGAAATAAATTGCACTCCTCTACCTCCCTTAGAATTTTATCCAGCAATCTTCATTGAGGTCTTGAGCATCCTAAGTGCCACAATCATGTTATTTGCTGGTGATTTTAGGATCATTGCCACAAATGGCTCATTTCTTCCTTTGTGTGTGCTCCAGGTATCATTTATCAAGATATCAAAGGGTGGACCTAAGTTCCTCATTCCCGGATTTTTGGTGGGAGGGTTCACTAACAGATGGTCATAGACACTGCCCACTCATCTTCCAGTAAAGACTCAGCATTACTATTGTGTGAACAGTCCTCACTCCAGCAAAGGCTTCTGAGGGAATTTCTCTTCATTTTTAAAAGAACTCAGTGAAGACTGATACGGCTTGGGCATCCGAAATCTGTACTTGCATCGCCAACGCATTTTGATGCTCGCTGTTCCTCAAGTCAGTAGCGCCCTGCCCAGGAGCAACGCAGAGTCTCCGGCGACTGTAACCCCAGCCACAACGAAGCAGGCTCTCCAGGGCGTTATAAGCACAGTGCTGATTAGGGCTCCCGCCTGTCTCGAGCTGTAGGTCTCCTCTGATGGTTTGGGTGCCAAGCGTGAGTCCACTGAACATGGTCTATGGTCCCCCTAAACACCGTCTGAATCTGTGGGAGTGGACAAACAGGTTCCAGCTGCAGAGGCAGATATTCACAAGTGTACAGAAGGTGTGTTCCCCTCATTCAGGCCGCCAGCAGGCTCATGGTGCTCACCACCGCCTTCGCGTGGGAGCCCCAGGCAGAGCCATGCCAAGTAGGAGCAAGTAGCCACCTCATGAGGCATCCGAACAGCAGAGCTAGTTAGAAATGACAGCTCTGTGTTTTGTGGCAGTATTGTCTCTTTTACGGTAAATGGGGAAATCAGCTTTCTAATTGGGAAATTGAACTCTGAAATGATTCTTCTATTAATTATTTTTCCAGCTTAAATGAGTATAAGTTTTTAAGTAATCAATGAGCACTTAACAAGCACAAAGTCATTATTTTTAATAGGATCATTAGTGTATTTTTTTCACAAAAGTGTGGTGGATATTGAATCTATACTGCCTGTGAATAAAAGCGTCAGATTTCATTATTACTATTCTCTAGTAAAAGTTTAATGGGCACATTGTGTTCTGCAGTGAGTAAGGCACTACTGCTTTGTAAATCAGGTCTCTTTTTCTCCTCCAGTCTCTTTCCCTCTCTCTTTCCTTCCTCATCTTCCACTTCCCTCCTTCCTTCTTCCTTTCCCCTCTCTTCCTTCTCATGTATCTGTATATTATATTATATTATATTATATTATATTATATTATATTATATTATATTATATTATATTATATATGCACACATATGTATATGTGGCTAGCATATTCTGATCTAATGGTCCTTAGAATTGTCTCAATTTATTCATATTATTTGGCCTTAAAAATCATGTTACTTTTACACATTTTAATGCTAAAAATCAAACTCAAAATATATTAATCCTGGTTTTTCTCTTTTAATCTATAGTCCAGTCATCTCGATTGACTCAATTTTTTGAAGATGCACAACAAAAAGTTACCTTTTTGCAAATAACTCATTCCCACCTGCTGAGAGTATAGTCCACTTCTAATAACAGCACAAAGATGAACTAGAAATTCATCACACCCCGTTACAAGGAATCCCAGGTATGTATGGCTCACTACATGTGAGCAATAATCGTCTTACAGAATGCAGCATAAGGTTCCCACAAAGCAGCATAACCACAGGAAAAGGTCACAGCCAAGAATCCACTTATCTGTTTCATAGCTTCTGGTGCTTGTTCCCTTTAGAAGGTCTTATGCTATCTTCATTCTGCTCAATAAAAGACAAATCTTGAGGACAAAGGTTTAATTAGCACGTGGCCAATTGAAGAGTCCTGAAGATAAGGTAGGAAAGAAAGAATCTCAATGTGTGTCTATATTGTGTTTACTGTAGAAGCCACACATATCAAGGCAAGTCTATCTGATTTGGTGTTTATAGTTTCTTTAAGCTCCTAAAAAATCTACTGCAGTGAACCGCCACCAATGAGAGTCAGGCACACAGGCTGGACAATTCTGTTACCCAGCCATACCTGGAACCACAAGATGTACCCAGCAGTGCCTAGGACCTCAGGATCGCACCCAACATGAATCCTGTCACACCCTGCTCATCTGCAGTTGGTGGAATCACACCTAAGGTAGGGAGAGGAGGATTAAAAGTGCAACTTCCTTTGTATGGATGCCTCACCAAGCAGCCCAGTACCAAATGACTGTTTATTTACCCAATATCAAATGACTATTTAGCTTGCTATTCTTGCACCATTTTTTGAAAACACAAAGTAGGGACGAAATCTCCCCTAGTTCAGTAAATGTAACAGATGGCATCTGCCAGACTCATTGACACACACTTATAATTCAAGCTACTCAGGAGGATTGACAGCTTGAGGCCATGCTTGCGTTTCAGGGTGAGTTCGAAGCCAGCCTATACAACTTAGCGAGACACCCCCTCCAAACAGAAGATAAGGTCTGGAGATCCAGCTCAGTGACACCAGATGCCCAGCACCTGTCCGGACCAAGGCTCACCTAGAAATGTCAACCTTAAACATGAATGTGTTTGTTTACCCAGTACTGGAAACAAGCAAAAGCAAGGATGCCATCCTCTCATCTATGCCAGAGGAACTGTTGGACTTTGGCGATGAGCACGCTGGACTTCAACCTGTCGGGGACATGTTGAAGAGCAGGAGACTCCACAGCTGCGAGCAAGCGTGCAGAGCCCTTAGTGTCCATAACAGACAGAAAAAAATAGACGGTTACAGCACAGAAGAGGACAATAGCACAATCATGTAAGAGCTGAAGGTGCTGTGCCTATAACGCATGTGTAACCCTCTTTCTTTGAAGATTCCACAAAGGGGGAAAAACTCACAAAAACCACCATGTATTAAAGCTCCCCCAACCCACCACCTGGGAGTAATTGGCCAGTTACCATGGCCTTGTTACTCCTAACCTGTAATGGTTGGGGAAGTACATTACAGAGACCATTACGCAAATGGCAGACCACAGCCATATGTACACATCACGTGTAATGAGGTTGGCACAGCCTTCGAAGGGCAGCTAGGCAGGCGTCCATGAAGCCAGAGCCCACGCCAGGTTTTCAGATGTGAACCACATACCCAGAGAGAAGCCAGATTAGAATCTGATGGCTCCACAAGGACAAAATGGCCAAAAAGCCACAGACAGAGAATGAAAAGCATTTACTCTAGAGTCGTCGCTTTCAGAATCCCAGCCAGCCAATACCAGAAAGGAAGGATGGAGTCTGGACATAGCTGACCCAAAAGAGTGAACACAGTACTCAGACCAGAGAACATGTCCTGTGTATGGGAGAGCTCAATGAGGGACATAGGAAATCACAACAAAGGACAAAGAAAATTGCCCACAATGGAATAGCTTGAAGTCAGATGAGCTTCAGAAATGAAAATTAAGTTCATCTTCTTAATGATTACTGGATATTTTGGTTTCAGCTTTGAGTTAGGTATTATTGATTATCAGTCTAGGGAATTAGAAAACTGCAAGCAGGGAGCTTCCTACTTTAGTGTCATAATTTATCCATTGTTTAACAATAGCTCTAGATGGGAAGAGAACAGCCACATTAAATCTATTATGAAATGTGTCATATTTTCAATAATGTATATATGGGAACCTCAGCCTCGAAAAAATATTGGACAAAATGGTCAAGTAGGGGCTCAGTGGGAAAAGAAATTTGCTATGCAAGTGTTGGGATCTGAGTTTGAATCCCAGAACGCACAGAAAAGCAGGGCAAAGTGTCATCCCAACACTCCTACAAGGAGACAGGATGTCAAGACAGGAGACTCACTGGAAGTCTGGGGGTCAACTAGCCTGGTATACAACAGAGAAAATAAAGACACTATGCCTCAAACAAGAAGACAAGGACCTAGGACTGCCCTTGACCTACACACACATACAATGGAGTACACGCTTATACACACACATACACACACAGTCGCACTTTGTCTGCATGTTGCCAATAAATTCAAATACCCGAGGAGTTCAAGGGGATTTTAGTCTATTTTATCATTCTTGCTTGTAGTTCTCAGTCCAGCTTGGCAGGAGAGGTAATGCCAATACCAAGAGTCAAGGGAACTGGCTACACTATATCCACGAGATTGCTGAGAAAGGACAAAGGTCACTGGACAGACAACAATAACAATAAGTTGTTAAACAACAACTACTGAACTAGCTTCCTCCATCTTATCTACCTGCCCATGGAATGATTCCATCTACATCACTCAGAGCTCCTAAAGCCTTGTTTAAAGTTTATCTTAATTATCAACTCTTGCTCAGCCTTCAGTTGTCAAGGTATCAACCTAATGAGTACACACACACACACACACACACACACACACACACACACACACAGAACAAAGCAATGGTGGAGAATTGGGAGATGTCTCTCAGCTGAGACAATGCTTGGCCAGCATGCACAAAACTCTGACTTTGATCCCCAGCATCATATAAAACCAGGTGCCAAAAACACATGCCTGCAACTCCAGAACTCAGGAGTTAGAAGCAAGAGGATCAGAAGTTCAAAGTCACCCTCAGTTACACAGCAAGTTCAAGGCCATCCTGGGCTACAGGAAGCAGTCTCAAAGTAAAAGGAGTTGGGGAAATATTCTCACTGATGTAAATAATCAATAAATGTAATAAAAATGTAACTAAGAACTTCAACAGATTACATCAAGCAATGAGAAAAGTTTCTAAAATGGAAAGTAGACAGAGCTATGTGGAGAGGTGAACAACTCTTTCGCCTTGTCTTCCTACTCAGGACCAGTATGGAATCGAAAAAAGACTTTCCATGGAAATGTGGAAAATGTAAAAAAGAAGCATTCAGAAATCTCCATTAAAATGATGGCACCTAAATGTTTTACTTTTTTAGGTAGCTGGTAATTTTGAAAGTTCTCCTTATTCACCATAATCAAGAGAGATTCGTCTCAAGGATGCACAAATAGCACAACATACTCAAATCAATAAATATTATGCATCACAGTGATAGAATCACAGACAAAAATGCTTCAGTTGATACTCCCAAAAGATAGAGAAATCACATGCAATAAATTTTAATATCCATTCTTTAAAAAGACTGTTCTATGTATGTAGACGTGTGTGTGTGTGTGTGTGTGTGTGTGTGTGTGTGTGCGCGCGTGTGTGTGTGTGCTCGCCCATAAATGTCTTATGTCACCTCAGGAACACCATCCATTTCTTTTTAGACGGTATTTCCCATTGGCCTGGAACTCATCACATGGGCTAGAATGGCTGGCGAGTCCTACCCACCTCCCCAGCACTAGCTTGTACCACCACTGTGCCCAGAATATTTGCAGGGTCCTTGCCCAGCAAGGATTCTCCTGTCTACACTATCTGTCTAGCCTGAGTAAAGCTCTTAATGAACTAGGTGTCGAAGCCATGTAATTGAGAACCTCCAGGGAATGTGTGACAAACCCATAGTTGATGGCATCCTGAAGAAGGAAAAGTTGGTAGACTTCCCCTTAAAAATGTGGAATTAAAGAAAAATGCCTCTCCTATCACTTGTAGCTCCTGGATGTAGATAAAGAAGGCAAACACTGGTATGTAAATGGGAAAGGAAAATGTCAAATTTTCCTTGTTTGTAGATGGCATGATCTTATGCATAGAAAATATCGGTGACTCCATAAAATATTGTGAGAACTAATAAAGGAAAGCAGCAGAGTTGGAGGACATCAAGTGGAGCCTCCTTGCATTCACAGCAAACTATGCAAATATAAGCCAGCAAGAAGTCAACTTACAATAGGTACAAAAATACCTAGGGTTAAATGTAATAAGGGAAGTTAAATATCTATAAAGGAAAACTTAACTAAAGGAAAACTTCTAAAGGAAAAAATATATGAGGACAACACATCTTAGTTAAAATGGAAATATATCTTGCTTTCATTGTTTAGAAATACATCCTGTTTTCATGGTGCCCAAACAAATCTATGACTTCCATGAAACCCTCTATCAAGGTACTAATTATATTCCTCAGAAAAATGGGAAAACAGTACCAAAGCATACATTAACCAGAAAAGACCACAAAACGCAAAAAGGCAAAAGCAAGCAAAGAGAATAAGGTTGGAAGCATCTCACCACCTGCTCTCCAAATGCATCTCAAGGTAACAGCAAGTGAAACATTGTGGTACTGGCACAAACGTGAACTCATGGACAAATGAAACAGAATCCCAAACCCATACATAAGTCTATACATGTGCAGCCAAGTGGTTTTCAACAAAGGAACCAGGGATGCAACCCAAGGGAATAACAATCTCTTCAATAAATGAGGCTTAGAAAACTAGATATTTGCATGCAAAAGAATGAAACCTCACCTCTCCTCCTCATCAGTTACAAAAACTAAGCCCAAGCAAATTAAAGACTTAAATATACACCCCCAAAATGTCAAGCTACTAGAAGGGAGTGTATGGGAACTATTTGCTAGCCTCGTTCTGAGCAATAATTATTTGAATAGGAGCTCAGAAACATAGGTAATTAAAAACTCAACTAGATGGATGGGGATTATACCAAACTCAAACATTTCTGCAAGCACAGATAATAGTCTAAACATGAAAAGACAGCTTACAGGATGGGAACATTTCCAGAATGTGCACTGGATAAGGACTTAATACCCAGAGTACATATGGATCCCACATATCTTGATGACCGCAAGCAACAATCTGATAAAACGGACAGACATTTCTCCAAAAAAGTTTTAAGCTATCAACTGGTACATGAAAGAGGCTCAGAATCATTGATTTTCAGTGACTGGTGACTTCCAAGTCAAAACCATTGAGAGACATCATACTTTCTTACTTTTCCTGTTGCTGAGATGAAATGCCCCAGCAAAAGTACCTGAAGGAGGAAGGGCTGAACCCTCAGCTGTGAACCAAAGTAAACCCTTTGCATGTTGTCCAGGACACAGCCCGGCAATGGTGCCGCCCTCCTGCAGGAGAGTTATCCCATCTCAATTTACCTAATCAAGAGAATGCCTCACAGATGTGGCCAGAGGCTTATCTACGAAATCCCTCCCAGGTGTGCCTGAAGGCTCGACTCCTAGTGATCCCAGATCCTGTCAAGCTGACAGTCATCAATAATCATCTAGTGGCCATGATTAAAAGATAAGGAGTAACACCTACTGACCAGGACATGTGTCATAAAAGGTAATTCATATATATATATACATACACACATACATACACACACACATATATACATACACATATATACATACACATATATATACTGTTTATATACACACACCTGTTCATGAAAATATAATATAGTGGAAAGCATTGTATGAATTCCTCATTTAAAATTGTGAAAATAAAATTAGCAGAAATCCCACTATTGGGAATATCCAAGGGAAAGGAAATTAGTATGTACATTGAAAAAGGTATCTTTACCTAGCTATGATTTACTGTGGCACTAATCACAATAACCAAGATTTGAAATCAACTTAATTGTCTCAACATAAATCAAACATATATAATAATCAGCTTGCATTGAGCAGCCACTAGAGGCCATGTGCTAACTGAATTACTCCAATGCCCCAATTAAGTTTACCTAAAATGGTAAGCATAACTATGCATCTTGAAGGTCACTGTTTTAATTTACACACACAAAGGTAAATCACATCTTGTTGGGATAAAAGACACTTGAAAAGCGTCAAAGAGAGAATGTGATCTGGGCTGAGTCTTCAAAACAGAGAGAAGATGGTAAGCTTTGGGAATGGTGACGGAACAACCAAAGCAAGAAAGATCAACTGGGTGCTTTCTGAAATAGAAAAAAAGGATTCACAAGACTCACACACCCATACATGTACATACGCACATGCACACACACACACACACTCACTCACTCAGAAATGAGTAGAGAGAATAAGTGCAGAACACTGTGAAAAGAGCTGTACTAGTGGCTACTCAATGTACCCACTAATACCAGAGACTCTGAGATACCTTAATGAGTCTAAGAGACTTGAGAAGAGCTGTGTACTAAGAAATTAGACATGAAATAAAAATAGAAGTAGAAGCCTTCAGAATTCATAAAAACTAGAATTACCTAACAGGAAAATGGACTACCTTTCTTGCCCCTCCTGAAACCATACCGTATCACAAAGTGACTTGAGACTTGAGCATCAAATGAGACTCCCTGGAATTTCTTCTCACAACATTCTCTTGAGAGTCAGGAGTCCTGACACAGATCTGGTCACCACTTTTCATACTTGTATGAAATTCCCAGACTTAAAGAAGTTTCCAAAACTGTGCAATGTATACTGGGTGCCCTTGGATTCTGAGATTCCACCATTTGGGTTTCCAGACATTGAAGAACTCTTGTATTTAGAGGCATAACTAATATCACCTACATTAGCTATTAATCAATGTTATCCAGTGGAAAAATAATTTGAAACAAAAAGGGATTAATATATGCAATTTTTGACATATGTTACATATCACATAAATCACAAACATAAAATGTGAGGAGATTTTGTAATGCTTGTTTTATATCTAGTCTTCTAAATCCAGTGTATGTTACATGTATGTCTCCACTCAGTTATCAATAGTCACATTTCCAAGTTCAGCTGTTCCAAATGGCTGTATCTACAGAGTCAGTCGATTCTATCACATGAGTAGAGATGTGTGCCCTGACGGGATGGGTATGGTGGTGGGAAAAGCTTTGCAAATAGTGAGAATAAGAGAGAGAAGGGTCTGATGAGATGGCTCAGTAGGTGGGCACTTGCGTGCAAAACTGGTGATCTGAGTTCAATCTCCAAAACCCACATGGTAGAAAGAGAGATCCAATTTCTAGAAAGCTGCCCTCTGACTGCCACACATGCACTATGGCATATGGAAAGAGAAAAGTGATTTCTGAAACCTGTCCTCTGACAACTATCCATGCACTGTTGTGTCTCTATCTATCTATCTATCTATCTATCTATCTATCTATCTATCTATCTATATCTTTCTCTTAAATATATAAATTAAATATTTTTGAAAGATTAAAAACAACTGAAAAAACTGACCAAAACCATCTAAAATTTTTAGGAAGAAGATTTTTAAACTTCAGCTCAGGATCAAATATCCTTGCCGAACACGAAGACTTGGCGATTCTGCTTTATTCTTGCTTTACCATCTTTCTTCTGACTGACCCCAAATAAGTAATTTTCCCTAATGTTACCTCAATGCTTTCCTTTGGAAATGAGAGTTACATGAGATCTGAGTTCACACAGGTCTTGGGAAACTTATAAATATTGCAAAAAAAAATCACATTATAAGGAAAAAATGCAGATTTGCTATATGCAGCACCTGTGGCTTTTTTTCCTGGGGCCTACCTACCCCACAGGAAATATCATTTTTGTTTATTGGTTTGGTTGTTTTGCTTTGTTGTTTTGTTTTTTTTTTTTTTTTCTGAGTCACCTGGGAATGTCTTTACATGCACTCTGGGAGAAGCCCTGTCCACCAGGAGCAGGGATTGCAGGCCACTGCTTCTCCCGCAGGACCCTCCTTTCCTCTAAACAAACACCATGGGTTATTTAAGAAGAGAGAAAGTATACTTTCCATGTTGACAAATAGGAGCAAGTTGGGTACAGAAGAATAAACTAGCTGTCAAACAGTGTGAACCGAATTAGTGGTGTGTTTTAAGTTCCTTATAAAGCAAACATAGGGCAAAGCATACAGCCACAGTCACCCCAGGAAGAAGGTGGCTTTTTTGTGAAGAACCAAAGAGACTGAACCAGATAGACCCCTGGCAGAATGCAGTCAGGGGGCAGCAAGAGAGATAGACCTGGATTTGCCCACCTTTCCACAGGTGGAAAGGCAGCTGAGCATTCCAACACTAATGAGTTTGGGGCATCTTTATGTCAAGTTGTGCCCTCTTCAGGGAACTCCTCAGAATTTATTATGACTCAAAACCTGAAATCTAAGAAAAATGGTCAAGAATCCAGAATACAGGCAGAACAAATCAGCTCAACTTCTTGTCTTGTTTTTTTGTTTTTTGGGGTTGTTTTTTGTTTGTTTGTTTGTTTGTTTTTTGTTGTTGTTGTGTCTTGGTTTTAAAGTAAGGACACTGCATTAATGCAAAAGTACCTTATCTATGGTCACTAATATTTAAACATCCTATAAAAAGTAGGTGTTTTTAATAATTTATTGATTTATTTGAGAGAGAGTAAAAGAGAGAGAGCAGATGTAGAGGTCGGAGGACAATTTTTAAAGTTGGTTCTCTCCATTGTTCCATTGTGTGGATGATTCTTGGGAACAAACTCAGGTGCACAAGCTCCTTTAGCTGCTAAGCCATCTTGCTGTTTCCAAGACTCAGGATTTTGAACATATTCTTTTAATCTCTTAAACAGCAAGTGTTCTGAGCAATGCGCTGTCAACATGCTGTCCTGTACTTATGCCTCAGGCAGATACTTTCTTTTTGTATAGGTCATTCATTGGGAAGTGGTGCTCTGCGGAGGATTATCAAGGGAGAACTGGAAAAGGAGGAGGAGCAAATACAGCAACTTTGACGGGTAACTGGGGCTCAGTCCCTTGAATCTTCATGAAAGATCTTACAAGATGAGTCTCAAAGCTGTAAGCTTTGGGTATGGTAGAGAGACTAAAGCATCCATTGCCAAGAGTGATCTTGTGGCAAATACAAGTCCAGGAGATTTTGATACAGATGGTGGACCAACAGATGTCAAGATGGGAAGGGCGTGCAATGTGGTGCAACCCAAACTGGAAAGGCCCTGCGCTAGGCTCCTGCAGCAGGCCACAGGGCAAATGGGATTTAGTGGGTGGGAATGGTGCACACAAGTGTACAACACTGCCCACCCTTCTTGCACCCGGATGATTGAGTCCAAAGCTCATCCTTATTACAGGGGATGATGACCACACTAGCTTCATGCAATGCACGCAAGAGAGTCGGTGAGGCAAGCACCTGATCTTAAAGAAGTAACTGTCAATCACAGTAGCCAGCGCTTCGGCTGATCTAGGCTACTTACCTGATGAGTTGACTAAGACCGTCATCCTTAGAGGTTCTCTGTTTGCAGCTGACCTGTCCTCATTAGGCTCGATTGTGACCGTCTCTTATTTAGTGATTGTGGAGACACCAAGATGCCACAGTGTATCCTTGGGGGTGCTCGGTTCTGACCTCTTGGTTTCAATTAGCCTGGACTGTTTCTAAGCTCTGGGATCAATTTTCCTAGCAGAGGTATCCATGATTTCTTTGAATATGAGTTGGCCCCAAAGGAACCAGTTGTAACTAGAGCTTCAAGTTTAACAGGACTATTACGTTCCTTGATGGACATTCCCACATCATCATCATCACACCAGGAGCTAAGACCTGTGATCTGGTCCAACTCGAAGTTATAAGCACAAAGACACAGACTCCACAACTAGGCCACTGGAGAGAGATGACACGAGGGACGAGTCTATTTCCACGCTCTTCCCTGCTGGAGATTGATGGAGTAAATAGACACTGTGACATAAAACGACATCATTTGGGGGTGCAGCGATGGCTGGGAGTTAAGCCTCTGCCTTGCAAGCAGAAGGACCTGAGTTCAGATCCTGGATCCTACACAAAAACACCATGCAGAAATGGTGGCAGCCTACACTTCCTGTGCGGCAAGGCAGAGCCTGGAAAGTTCCAGAATGAAGGAAAAAGGAGGGGAGAAGCAAACCAGGATGATTCCAGGAATCATCCTTAGGTTCCACAGGTACACAGTGCCCTCTGATACACACACACACACACACACACACACACACACACACACAAACATGCACATATACACACTAGAAATGTCTTCTGATATCTGCCTCCATAGAAGAATCATTGCTCCCCCTTTCCCATCTTTGAGGGGGCAGCATCAATCCGGGACCTGATCCATGGATGCTAATCATTACCTTCTTCATCATGCAACTTTCTTCTGCAGATATCTTTCTGTGAGTTGTGTCCAAATTCCCCTGCTCTTATGAGGACAAACAGTTATTAAGTTTAATGCCTACCTCAGTTCAGTGTGACCACATGTTAAATGGATTACCTCTGCAAAGGTCCTACTTCTGAATAATGTGGCAATGCTTCCAAGAATTAGCATGGGAAAGGGGGCACCGTTGACACAGGACAGGAATACACAGCCTACCTCAGCACAGAACTGTCTCACAGGGAAGAGCGTTACACCAGCTGGTGCTTTATCTGAGCCTACAGCATGTCTTTCATTATGTTTCCTATGCATGAAGAACTAAGGCTAAATTTCATCGTCCAGTCCACAGAGCTAGAACGAAATCTGACTGAGGACACGTCGTTCCATCTCTAGATTCAGTACTTTATAATTTACTCAACATCTTTCTAAGTCTTGCTTTTTCAAGTGGCTTGTCAGCTCAGACAAATGCATGTCATTATTTCCGGTCTCCTAACCTTGATCAGACAAGCTACCCAGAATCCTTTCTCATCATGCTGAGAATCAGGGCAGCTCAGTTTTGAGTCTGAATTCTACCATTTCCTGGTTCTGAAGACCACAGCCTTTCTAGACGCCAAGTGGCTGATGCATGAAATGAGGGTAATAATATCTATCTCACATCATGAATGAGTAGAGTATACAAGATGATTCATGTGAAGTTTTCATTGTTTCAGCATTTATTTGTTTATCACACACACACACACACACACACACACACGGGAAAGTCAGAGGACACCTTGCGGGAAACAATTATATCTCTCCCTGTTCTGGGGATGGGACTCACTCAGCTCATCAAGCTATGTACTAGGCACCCTTGCTTGCTGCAATACCTTACTGGTCCACATGTAAAGTTTCAGCACAATTTTTAGCCATTATGCTTGTCAGGTTGACAGATATGGCGAACTACAAAGTGGACATTGAGGGATTTCAGAATAGTCCCCTTGTGTCCCCCTGTTCTTCCTCCTGAGGATGCTGATTAGTGGCCACACAGACACTAACACAACACTAAGCACTGATGTCACATGCTAAGGCTGTAGAACAAGAGGAAAGAAGAGCCCGGGTTCGCCGCACCAGTGGGACAACCACACCACTCACAAAGAAGGAGCTCTGCAGTTCTTTCACATCAGCACGTAATATTTCGCCAAAGTATTTGATTCCATTGTCTCTTGCACAGATAAACCCAATTCCAACTGATTGGATACAGAAAACTAAGCTCAATTCTTCCAAATTAATCATGGCGCTGAAGATGGAGAGGGAATGCATGCGTTCCAAAAAAAAGAAAAAGAAAAAGCAGCCATTGATCACATTCTAAACTCTGTGTACTTATGATTACAAGAGGAAGAAGAGACCAGAGAAGAAAAAAAAAAATCAACACGAGTTGGCTCAGCCTGGCGAGGGCTAGCCCTTGGAAGAAACAGGATTTGGAAAGAGGCATATCTACTAAAGAAAAGGGTAAAGAAATGACTCCAGGAAAGAAGGAAGCAATTAGCCGAACGAATCCTGGAGTGCATATGAAAGCGATCCCAGTGGGGAGAAAAGAGTGTAGGTTTTCAAGTGTGACCAAAGAATCAACTCTCAGCAAATGCGATGAAAAGAATAACAAAGAAGGAAAGGAAATGTGTGGCTCTTTAAAGAAATGTTTAGTCTGCTCACAGCCGCAGAAACGGTTAATCTTTCATGTACTCAAATCCCTGATAATTATTAATAACTTGTCGTGATGGGAGAGGAATGCAGGGAACAAAAGTGTGACAAAGTCTCGAAACTATGAGCAAAGTAAGCAGAGGAGAAGCACAGTGTAAACAGAGCTGCTTTCGCGGACATCTGAAAAACATATTTATGTGAAGGGAATTAGCTGCGGTCAGAAGGCCTCTCTCTTTCTCTCTCTCTCTCTCTCTCTCCCCCCCATCTCTTTCTTAGTCCTGTTACTGCTGTTGGTTCCCCCTTCCAGAATGATGTTAGCTCTTCCTCCAAAGCAAGGAAACCTCCTAGAGATTAGAGATGACTGGATTTGAGTTGACTTGCTCTGCAGAATGTCAAACTTGCGGCAATTATGCCTGTATTGATGAATTGCTTTCTAGTTGAGGGTAATAAAATCCAACTCCACTGAACTTAGGCAGGAAAGGTGAACCGACTTAAATGCGTCCAGCTCATAAGTACAATTTAAAGGAAAGAGGAGGATGGGGATTCATGGGAGGTGCTGGAACAAAGACACAAAAAGCAATCAAGGTTCGCGCTCAGCCTGGTCTTTCTTTCTGCAAACATGCTTCTTCCTTTTCTCTTTGAAAAGGGAGTCTCTGCTTCTCATTCCGTGGGTCAGACAAATGGTTCCTCAGCTCCCTGCCCTCACTCCAGCCCCCCCCCCCACCTCGACATTAACCTTCCAACTCAGAGACCATGCTCAATTGAAATACCACCTGCCACAGTCCGAGAGGAGAAAATGTGTGTGTTGTGTCTTCTCCAGGTCCAGCCCAGCCCCCGAGCTCCTGAGCACATGGCTCTAACTCCATCCTCGAGTTGTGCCTCTGCGCCCTCCTCTTGCCGTTGTGTCTTGACACGCTGATCTGCAGCCGCAGCAGCTGACCAGCTCTGTCCCTCCACAGGGACGTGAATTCGCTGTTCGCCTGGACAGAAACCGGTTCTTCCTCAAGATGCGGACACAGCTGGCTCATTCTCTCAGTTGTATCTCCACTTACATGGCATGGCTTCCAGAACTTTTATTCACGTTCACAGCATCTTCCTTCATTTCATTTTCCTCCCTCCCTCCCTTCCTTTCTTCCTTCTTTCTCTTTCCTTTTTTCTTTTCTTTTTCTTTTTTTTAACCTAAGTTAGGTTCTTTCCACACACCACAGTCTGTCCTCAAATGCCCAGTCCGCTTACCTCAGTCCCCTAGACACTAGGATTCATTTTCTTGGGTAATGTTCATTCTACTTAACTGTAAAAAGTAAAGAACATGCCGAGAACATCCCCCAAGCATCTCCTTCTCAGTCTAGCTGACCACTAACAAGTGCCTCCTTTTTGTTTGTTTGTTTGTTTGTTTGTTTGTTTGTTTGTTTCTTACCTCGCCATCCCTCAAATTGCATATGTCTTAGAGGCTTCTTCCCAGGAAGAAAATTAGCCTGATGGTTGTAAGAGTCATCTGTGGCCTGGACCTTAAACACCTCTCTGGGGAAAAAAAAAAAAAAGTGTTAAAACGATCACGTGCATTGGTCTATTTAAGGAGAATCTTTGGAAGGCAGAGCCTAGAAGAAGGAGGCATGTCATTGTGTGAATGCCCTTGAAGGGGAATTGGGGGTGCAGATTTCCTTTCTCTCTTTTACTTCCCATCTTTGCTCCCCTCCACAACCCCCACATGATGTTCTGCAGGTCAAAACTATGGTGTCAAGAGAGCCTGGACCAGGCTTCTGAAACAGGAGCCGCAGCAAGCATTTCCTCCGTTTCACCTTGTCTCTGGCAGTTTGTCACACAGACAGACACACACACACATATGTGCACACACAAGTACTTCATTGTCTTTGCCAATGTTTGACTGTAAAATGGGTACAACTCCATTCTTCTCAATATCAGGAGCGCACTGTGGAGAATCTGGGACAGAACCCTCACCCTAATGTTAAAGGTGAGCTACAATCTACCTCTGTGTGTACTCCTGTCCTTAACACTGAGAATATCAGTCACTGTCTCATTGTCAGCCTGAGGGTGCCACCAATGTGAGCGAGGACGAAGGCCCAGAGAGAAGAAAACACTGAGACCTTGATGACACAATTGAGCCACAGACTTAATGAGCCCTGAAATCTGCCCTGCCACAGAAATGAGGTCATCTAAGTCCTCTCTCTCTCTCTCTCTCTCTCTCTCTCTCTATATATATATATATATATATATATATATATATATATTCTTTCTCTGTTCTCCTCTCTCTTCTCTCTTTCTCATTTTAAGACAATATTTCAATTTCTTAAGATTGCCTAACCAATGCAGTCAGGGACTAGAGACCTGAGTCTGTCAATTTCCATTGTTTCCAAAGACCAGGACAGGGTCTGAAGAAAAGATACACACGCGCATGCGCACACACACACACACACACACACACACACACACACACACACAATAAAAATAAATAAATTCTTAGCTAGATTTTAAAATAAAACTAGTACGGGAAACATTGACAGACTGCTTGAAAATCAAAATTTCCATTCATGAAAATATGCCACTATAGCACAGACCTCCTTTCCAGGGGGTGACATCCAATACCCATCAGGATAGAACTAAGGGCAGTGAAGGAGCAGCAAAACTGAAAAAAAAATCAACAAACCACAATTCAGAACATCAGAGACTCTATATCAACCACCTGGAACCAGCCTAATCTCTCCCCATCCTAAAGCTCAGGAATATTTGTGGAAGAGGGGGCGGTAAGATTGTAAGAGCCTAAAGATGGGGAGGAGTTACAACATGCAAGACACTCCACACAAGTTAGGGCTGAAGTAACCATAATAGGACTTTGCATGACCTGCGCAATGGCCAACATATCATTGACCCCTCAAAGTCTAGCATGGATCACAGGCACTAGGATCCTTAGAGGCAAGGGACTAACAGCCACAATAGTGTTCCCATACTAAAGGGGAACACAAAAAGAGCTCTAGTCAATGCTACTGAGTCCTTACATCTCATCAGAGAGGAGTACCCAGAGGGAAGTTTGACATGCACAATAAAAGATGCTCTAGGGATGGGGGAGGACAATGGGAGTAAGGGAGGGGGGAAAGGAAGAGGAAAAGGAGGGAGGGAGCAAGGGGATCCAGGGAGGGGTGGAGAGAGGAAGGGGAATGGGGTACCTATCAAGCTTATATGAGTGGAAAAAATAAATAAATATTTTTAAATGCCACTATAAGAACAAATAATCAAGGTAAATCTTGGGGGGAAATATTTGTACTGTAATTCCATCAAAAACTTTAAAGTATATTTAGAAACACATGCATAATAGTCAGAAAACTACAATCCAATAAAACTGAGGAAAAGACATGGACAGATGCTTCCCAAGAGCAAACGCAAGAATAACAACTCACTATCGCTTCACATTTACTAAGATTTTTTAAAAGATGATAAAAATGTGAGTAAATACATAGCGAAGGAAAGATTCATATAGTGTTAGCAATGTAGAAGATAATAAAACCACTTTGAAGAACCATTTGCTAATACCTTATAAACTTAATTATATAGCTACTCTACAAACCAGTAATTCCACTCTTTGACAATTACACATGAAAAATGGCCAACAAAATTACTTGTTCAATAATAGCAACCTTAGTCATAAAAACCAAAAGCTGTAATCAGCTCAAATGTTCTTCACCAGGGAAGTGGTTAAAGTAGACAAGATAGGTTCCTGCAGCAACTTACTACTGAGCAAACAAATAAACAACTGATAAATAGAACGACCACAACTAATCTCAAAAACAAGTTTCTCAACGTCCAAATAACCCCATATATAAGACAGATAAGAACAAGTAAAATAATTATGATGACAAAAGTTGAAATAAATTGTTTCATTGGTGATGTTAGAAAAATTGACTGGAAAGGAGACTGCAGAATCTTTAAGGATGATAAAAATATTTTATGCTACATTATCAAATATGCATTATCAAAATACACATGCCCAGGCACAGTTATATTCATTGTATGATCTACATGCAACCAAAAGTCAACTCTTTGGGAGGAGGATGGTCATGTAATCACAGTCTTTGTGAAGAGTTACATGATATAGAACCTATGATAGTAGGGAAAATATTCATCTCATTGGCTAAGCTTATAACTGATATGCTCAAGCTAAACTGCCTTGTTATGGATTGCAGAGCATTCTCTGGTGACATCCTATGATAAAGGATGGCCTCAAGTTGAAGTACAGATAACTATTGCAAAGAAAGGTAGAAACAGTACTTTATTGATTAAGACATTTAGGAAGTTGTTAGTGATAAACAATTTTCCAAGTTGCATTTCACATGAAAGTAATTATCCTCAAGAAATTACTCTGCTCTAAATGAAAAAAAGTTAGCTGATCAAATTAATATGGGAAACCCTGCATTTTATATCCCTTCTTCAGCAGCCACAGTGTGTATTATCATCTTAAAATCCAGAAAAGTTACAATATAGAAAATTGTCCATTTTAGTTAACTCAGACTTTCCCCAAAGTATTTCAGAACAGTTTTCAACCAGCAGTAGACTCAACCATTATTCAACTCACATTTCTCTAAAGCTTGCATTTCTTCCCCCAAAAACTCATAATAAAAGAAGCATGCATTCATAATTTAATTTCTTAACAAGTGTATTGCAATTAATGTGATAACAAACTTCTTATTTAATAGTGAAACAATGCTACAGTTAAATATTCTTGTGTAATATTCTTTACAATTATCTAATTTCTGGACAACTTTTCCCCCAAACAAACTTACAGTAATTCATTTTCCTTTCTTGAAAGTGTCTCCTAATGCTTGTATTTCCACCCTCAGTCCCTGGAATTTCGTACTTCTTTAGAATATTTTTTAAAATATTTTTTAATTATTTATTCAATTGTGCGTATGTGCGTGTGTGTGTGTGTGTGTGTGTGTGTGTGTGTGTGTGTGTGTGTGTAGAACCACGGACGAATTCAGGAACCACCATGGACTGCCTCCACCTCCTCCTTGTTTACTCTGTTCCGGGATTCACAGGCTCTGCCCTACCAGGACTGGAAACGCAGGCCGCCCCAGCTTCCGCCTGGCATCTATACATGGGGTCTAGGATCCGAACTCAGGACCTTTCACCTGCAAAGCAGAGGCCTAACCCCTGAGCCACCTCTCCAGCCTTAGAATATTTACAATTTACTTTTCAATGCTTCATTTTTCAAGTCCATACAGTGGCATAGTTGGATACTTCTCTAAATAGATTGAACTTTATATATGATGCTATTATTTTGTGAAATAATTGAGCTATTTAAGGAAAATTATATTGTGCATTCACTGTTTGTCTTCATGACATCATTCTTTTCTGAATTTCATGAATAAGAGTTGTACATCTACTAGGCTGTAAGTATTTAATGTGGAATGCTTCCTTTATGTTTTGCTTTGTTGGGATTTGCTCTTTTATTATTGCTTCCATGGTATTCTTGCTGCTGTTTATGCTGTTGTTTTGATATTTTGAGACCAAAAAATCTCCCATTGCAGGGATGAACTTAGAACTTGCTTTGTAGCTGAGGAGGACTTTGAACTCCAGATCCTCCTAACTCCATCTCCAGAGTGCTGTGATTACCATTGCATGCTACCACATCCTTTATATTTTCTTTGTATTTTCAAGAGTTCCTTTAGAAAACTTCCAGAGTCATACAAAGAGATTGATATTAGGTCTATGGTGGTATCTCCACTGTTAAGAATATAAGAAGGAACAGAAAGGAGGGTTGGGGAGATGGCTCAGCAGCTAAAGAGCTTGTCCTGAAAGCCAACGGACCAGAGTTCGGATTCCCAGATCCCATGTAAAATGCAGAGTGAGTCTGGCAGCCCGGCCTATAATTCCAGCCCCAGAAAACAGAGACTGGAAGCCCCAGAGCAAATTGGCTAATCAAAACAATCCTATCAGTGAGTTCTGGATTTGATTAGAGATCCTGCCACAGCAAGGAAAAAGGAGAGGAGGAATCAAAATGGATTCCTATTATGAACCCTTGGCCTCCTTATATACTTGCATATGTTCACACACACATACATACATGCGTGCACAAACCAACACATATTTATGCATATATATATATCGTGCACTATACATGTATATATGTGTATGTGTGTGTATATAGACGTATATATGTGTATATATATATATATATATATATATAAAATGCAAAACACAAATGAAAATGGGGAAGGAAGGGGGCTGGAGAGGTGGCTCAAGGGGGTTAAGCCTCTACCTTGCAGGCAGAAGGTCCTGAGTTCAGATCCTAGACTCCACCCCACGGAAGCAGGGGCAGCCTGTGTTTCTGGTCCTGGTAGAGCGGAGCCTGTGAATCCCAGGGCAGAGTAAACAAGGAGGAGGTGGAAGCGTCCATGGTGGTTCCCGAATTCACCCGTGGTTCTACACACACATACATCACACGCATATACACACAATTGAATAAATAATAAAAAATAAATAAATTTTTAAAAATGGAGAAGGAAGAAAAAAGGAAGGAAGGAAGAGAGGGAGGAAGGGAAGGAGGGAGGGAGGGAGAAAGGCCAAGACAGCAAGAACAAGAACAATGTTTAACCAAAAAGAGTTCACAGAAGGAGTCTGTAGCAGTTCACCTTCATGGTTGACGATAAATTACCATCAAACAGCTTAAGACAACAAGGGTTTATTCTCTTATGACAGTCTGGTTACAGTTCTTAGTCCAGTTGGCAGGAGAACACGCACCATCACCAAAGGGCCACGGGAACTGGCCACACCATATCCACATAACAACCGAGAGAGGGATGATCCTTACTTGCATGTCTGGCCAAGTATATGCACAAGGATGCCAACTTCCTCAACCAACTCTGTGTTTTATTCACCTGTCTTGGACCTAGTCCTACCCACCATGGGTTGAGTCCTCCCCATCAACTAGCCAGTGTCCTGCAGGTTCGCTCTGGGCTTAACACAACTATTAATTCTCCACAAATGTGCCCAAAGCTCAAACTCTCAACCATCACATTGACCCCTATGTCTAACTAGGGCAGGGCCCTCACATAGAGGTACAGAAAGTGGCACAGAGTTGTATCCAGCCCAAGTCAAAACATGTTTGTGTTGAGAAAAGTCCAGTAGAGAGAAGGCTGCTGAGATACAGGGGACGTTTACATTCAAGGGTCCAAAATGCCACAGACAGAGTAGAGTTTGTCTACTCAGCAAGGCTATTGCTCAGCAGGTAATGTGCACACCTAGCATTGCTCAAGCCTTGAGTTTGATCCCCAGAATGGCAGGACTAGGTATGGTGCACGCCCATCATCCCAGCCCTGGAAGTGGGAGCAGGAGCCTCAGGTCATCATTGGCTGCGAAAGTTTGAGGACAACCTAACCAATGAGGTCCCACCTCAAAAGCAAGCAAAAACAAGAAAGATTTCATTTGTAAAACAAGAACACTGGAAGTTCAGGCCAAAAAAAAAAAAAATGCAGGTATTGTGGTGGGAGTTTGCAGAGAACTTCTGCCGAGGGATTTGGTTTCTGTCAGCGAATGGACAAAATTGTCCTTCACTGAGATCAGAAGGAGGGAAGAAGGGAGGGACGGAGGGAGGGACAGAAGAGGAAGGGAGGTGTGTGGAGAACAGAAAAAGAGCAAAGGTCTGAGATTGCCCAGCTACCTGATGAGTGGGAATTGGAGCACTGTGGTTGCAGCTGCTTTGCCCAGAGGTTGATCTATGTGGGCACAGTGCTGTGGGAGGAGGATTGGATTTAACCAGGGATGTGTTTGCCCTGGTGAATAATTGTTGCGATTAAACTTTCAGAGCTAAGCATACGGAAAGGATGACAGACGTGGCAAAAAAGAAAATAACATTTAGTGGAGTTCTACCCTATGTTTTAGAAGCTCACAATTCCCTGAGATTCCCACAACTCCGTGAAGGAGACGTTTTGCATCTGTTTCATTTGATTTCTTTATCTTAGTTTTTGTGTATGGGCACACAAGTGTGAGCGTACCAAAGGGCATCTGAGTGCGTGTGTGCAAGGGTGACATCAGAAATCATCCCAGTTTTCTCCCCCTCCTTACTGCTTTGCTCTGAGGTTTCTCTGGCTCCACCTTCCAGGGATGGAATTGCAGGCTGCTACCCTTTCCACCCAGTGTCTTTCGCGTGGGATCTGGAGATCCGAATTCAAGTCTATTGGCTTGCGAGGCAAAGGCTTTAATCCCTGAACCATCGCTCCATCGCTGCCCACCCCACCCATACACACTCAAAATAATGCAGCCAGATGGGAGGAGGAAACCTCACAGGTCGCACTGGAGGGAAGATTCGGGGACATCCTTCTGAGGAGTCTCATTGGTCCGTCGCCGCGCTGTGGCTGAGTCAGCTGGCCAGATACCAGGACACAGCTTCCTGCCATCGAAACCCCAGGTGGCCGTCACAGCCACCAGTTTGGCGAGGCGAGCGTGGCGCCACCACTCATTTGCTCCTATAAAACAGTCATCACCTAGCAGAATGCCAAGAAAATCAATCATGACTGAGCTCCCAATTTGGTTTGATTCAGTGACCACGTGTAGACATGATCATAATGTTTGCTTATCATTCTTCATAATACCCATCCGCCAGCTGGCTGGAGCTGTGGGTCTGGGCGCGACAAGGATTGTTTTCCAGGTGAATCTGCCTTGGAACAAATTTCAGTCTCAAGGATCAGCTGTTCAGTTGGGGGGTCACCCTCTCCCTCCCTCCCCTAGTTCACATGCAGAGCGTACTGGGTTCCTAACTGGAAGAGAGACTTTAGAGACAACCCTACCCAGTCTCTTTGTTTGAAGGGGTTTAGGATTCAATGTGATGTAAAATATGCACATGTAGTTCAATTCTAAATGAGATCACACAGGGAAACAAAAAAGATCTCCTATATCCTAAGTATTTTTTTAATGTGTAAATCAGGTGCACTAGTTCCTCCTCCCCTTATACGCACTTTGCCAATAGCATATGCCCAATGATAGTTATTAAATGCTAAGCAGGGCTGGCCAAAGGGAACGCAGCCATGGAACGCAGGAAAATCATTGCGAGAGTTGCACATCCCTGGCAGACTTCTTCCTAGGACTTCACATCCCTAAATAAATTCAACAGTGTTTGGAAGAGAATGGGGGCAGGTGGTAGATTTCATAGGAAATTAAATAAGTGAAAAGCCTATGGGGTCACTGTGTCTGTGTAACAGTTGTGTTAAATCCAGTCCCAAGTCAGCTGAGCTTGCAGCTTGGAGTCTGACTGGTAAGAAGCTGACCAGCTAAGAGGAAGACGGGCAAGAGAAGCGTAGCGGCATCTGGCAGAAGAACGTGGTCAGAAAGACTGGATATTTTTACATAATCCTCTGGAGGATCAAGGGGGGGGAACACTACATAAACTTTTACCTACTTGTTACATATTGCTTTTAAGCCTGTGAGATACTAATTAATGGGGTGCCTTCATAGGCTTCGAGTCTAACAAGGAACAGGAATGATTTACAGAAGCCATCTTTGTACAAGTGGTGTACGGTGAATGTCACAGAACTGCAAAGCAGGCAGCAGCAGGTCTTCATACCACTTCAACAGTTTCTCTAGGGCTTTTCACAAGAGGGTTGTGATCCCTGCCTCACAAAGTCAGGAAGAAGAATCGAAAGGTAGAAAGGTGCCTTGCTTGTTAGCCTATGACCAGAATAGGCGATTGGTCGGACACAGTGAAGGACTGGCCCAAGAGTGAGCGCCTGTGAAACAGAAGGAAGGAGGGACACGGAATAACAGAGACAAACAACTGCAAACATCAGTGTAGCGACAAGATCCAAGTGATGACGAGACAGGGGGAAGGTGACACTGAGAAGCAACCTGCTGCTGGTCACCTAGTGCTGACGGCCGCTCTCGGAGATAAGAACTTCCAGAAGTGTAAGTGAGGCTACCCATCGGGTCTCTGCCGAGGCTAGTGGGTGAAGCCGAGCAGAGCTGCTAATCTCACCTTCCGTCCTTATGAAGAGCAGAAATGTGCTCCGGCAATGAGTGGACGGTCAACACAAGCTTGGACAGGGAAGTCACCAGTGACAAGCCGCTTCACTCACAGCACAATCAACTGCAGTGGGGGAGACTGGTTCATGAACACCCTCTCCCCATCAGATACAGCGGGGTTTCCTAACCCTCGGGGTTTTACAAGCACGTGTCTGCTGCACTGATTATTACCTTGGCTTGTCTAACCTGCTCTGTTGATGTCGCAGCTTTTCCCCTGTGACAGCACGGGATTCGAACTTGTGGCAAATACACCAAGCAATGCGGCTGAGCCTCCCGGGTTCTTGTTTTTCTTTCCTCTGCCATGTGTCACACTGCGGTTGGCTTGCCTGTCTTCTCTACACAGGCCAATACATCAACTATTGTATTTTGAAACCAGAAGCCACGTTTTACCTTTTCTCTTCAACATGATCACAGTCCCCAGGGGTCAGTAAATATGCTAAATGAGTGGAGCAATGTGGGAGAAAGAAACACATATGTGTGTGTGTGTGTGTGTGTGTGTGTGTGTGTGTATTACTAGAGGAAGCAGTGTGTAAGGCAGTGGGAGGCACTTCTCTCACAGAAAGTGTCCTAGTTTGAAATGTGAGTTGTTCCCTACAGGCTCAGGTGTTTGAAGCTTTAGTTGTTTGGGAAGGTCATGGCACCTTTAAGAGGTGGAGCCTTGCTGGAGGAAGGCAGTCATAGGGGGAGATTGAGGGGCCTTGAGGTTGATTAGCCCTACCCTAATTCCCTGGGAGAGGTCTGCTGTGGTAGTTGTCAGTTGTTTTATTTTATTTTATTTTATTTTACTTTACTTTACTTTTTTATTTTATTTTATTTTATTTATGTGTGTGTACTAGAGGGTGCTGTAGCTGCCTGTGAAGACTCAAGTGTTTTGCAGCCTCCTTGATGGACGTGGCCTAGGCCTCCTCCAGCTCCCGCCAGCCAGCTATGCCTTTTCTGCAAACAGAAGCTGCATAAATCCCCCTTTCTCCCTTAAATGGCTTTGCTGTGGGTTTTGTCTCACACAGCAATAAAGAAGAGTAACCAGTACAGGAAGTATGAAGGATAAGAAGTTGAAGGACTGAATTGTGAATGTTGAAGCAAGCTTCACAACCCACTGCAAAGAAACATTAGCTCTGGAGTCACAGGCCTGAATTCAAGTTACAGTTGTTCTGTAACAGCTAAGCGATCTTGGGCTAGAATTCAGAGGAAAGAAGAAAAACTTTCAAAGCATCTTCTTCCCTGACCTGTGGATGTAGACTGGCAAGGAACCAAGAGCATCACCTGTCTACCCTCTGAATACCTCCACTAAACGGATAAGACTGAGCTGGGATTTTTTGCCTATTGATATGTATTTTATTTTCTGGAACATATTCTATTGGAACTCACTTTATACTGTATATTCTCTGGAAATGGAAAAACAGAGAGAGACTTCTAAAATGATCTAATCATATACCATAAAGAGGAGCAATTTCTAGGCAGATATGAGTGAAATTTTATAAAATTCCTAATATGGAAAAAACTCTAACATATGGCACCCATGAAACTAAAATGAATTAATATGCACAGAAATATGTCGCTTTCAATGGCACAAATCATTGACGATTCCAGTGGAAAGCATTTTTAGAACAGGAAGTCTGCAGGCCAGTGAGATGGTTCTGTGGGTGTCATGGTTTGATGCGGACTGCCCCTCACCTCCACGGGCTCCTGTGTTTGTGTCCTTAGCTATGGATGTTTGGTAAGGTTCTTGGACCTTCAGGAGGTGGAAGCTTGCTGGAGAAAGGCACAGGGAGGAGGCCTTGAGGTTTGGTAGCCTGGTCTTGCTTCCTGTCAGTATGCAGTTGCTCTCTCTGCCTTCCTGATAACTACAGTAGCCTCAACCAGCCTCAGGCTTGTACAAACAGCCATGTCTTCTGCTATGATATTTCCACCGTAACAGACTACGGACTATATCCCTTTGTGAACCCTCAATCAAATAAATGCCCCTTTCTCCTTTGAACAGCAACACAAGTAACTGCAACAACCGATAAAGGCCCTTGCTATCAAACTGAACAACCTGAGCTCAACCCCCAAAATCCACATGGTGGAAGGAGATAACCAACTCCCGCAAATAGTCCTCTGACCTCCAAACATGCACCATGTCATTTTCATGCACTCAGGATAAAAAATAAATTTAAGTAAATTAGAATTAAAAGACCAGACAAAATAACCAACTCTATCATTTACTGATTATGTAGCCTTGGGCTTAATTTATAGTTCTTTGAGCTCTAAGTGTAGGGCTAGAGGTTGTCTTACACCTGGTTTATTTGTGACAGTCGGCAACAGAAATAACCAACATAAAATTTTTATTAATGATAATAATAATTTCAATGAATAATTTGATAGAGGACTTTAATTTTCCTGAAAAATAAGAGAACAATAAAATAGCAATAACATCTGGGAGCCATCCTGATGTTCACACAGTCCTATATCTGGGTCCCAGTTACAAAGCATATGATTTGAGGCTAAGTTATATCATATATATGTGTGTTGTGTCAGGTCCTCCAAATGCTGAATGTAAGTAACACTGCCAGGTTGGCAGGAGTCTTCTGAGAAAGCACCTTAATGTAAAGCGCCTGCTCTAATAGAGACACTGAACAAGGATGGCTGCAACTCAGTAGTCCTTATCTCATCAGCAACATTAGGCTGCAATTTACATCACAGAAATTCTTAATCGTCAGTAAAGAACTATTCCCAATTGGTAGCATAGGTGGAAGCTTTGTGCTTTAGCATCTTAACTCTGCTGGAATAAGTAGCTGACCCAAACAACTTAGAGAAGCAAGGGGTTTGATTCAGCTCACAATTACAGGTTGCAACTCATCATGGCAGGAGAGTCACATGACCGAGGGAACAGGACATATTATATCCACAGCAAGAACACAAAACCTTTGCTGCCAATGCACAGGTAGCTTTCTTTATCTTACCCACCTACCAGAGAATGACCCTACTCATTATCAGCTGAATCTTCTCACATCAAATGTGTAATCAGGGCAATTAGCTACAGGCCTTTCCAGAAGCTTGCCTTAACTAGATAATTTCATATAGTGTAACCAAAGGCTACCTTCTAGATGTCAACTTGACATTTGAGACTAACAGTCATGCTTTCTCTCTTATAAACCATTGATCTACTAAGAAGATGACCCACTTTCGCTATGAAGGGTTTATGAATATTGGATTTAGAGGTTGTCTCAGTTAGCATGCATGTTGCTGATAAATTCACAATCAAGCAGTTTATAGCGGAACAAGTGACTTTATTCTGGCTTCCAATTCTTGATTGCAGTTCCTTGTCCAGCTTGCCAAGAAAGTCCACACCAACAAATATACATATGGTGTGGCCAGACCATATGTATATATTCACAGGACTGCTGAGAGAGGGACAGTCCCCACTTGCAAGACCATCATGACTGACCAAGTATACCAAAGGATGCCAGTTTAGTTATCTACTTCCTTCCATCTTATCCTCCTGCACAGATACTAGCTACACCCACCACCCACCATCTGGGCTTCCCCATCAATCAGGCTTGCTCTGGGCTTAACTCAAATACCAATTCTTCACAAATTAGCCCAAAGCTCCAGTCCTCAATTAAGTTGACACCTATATGTAACCATCACAGAGGTGTACTTCCGTGAAAGATAAGCTTGCACAAGGCCCTGGCTTCAACCTGCAGCATCACACACACACACACACACACACACACACACACACACACACACACAAATAATAAACAAACAAATAAATAAATAAATAGGATTTTTTTATTTCTTTTTTCCACTCACTCTTTACTGAAATTTCCTCACTCTTTACTGAAATTTGGGCAGGTTTATAATTTAGTTCCTTTGCCTTAATAAATAAATACCAGGCAAAATAAAACACAGAGTTTCATTAATGCAAAGTTGACCTCACTCCATATTTCTTGACAAAATTATAAAGTCAAAAATTCACCTAGAGGTCTCAAGGTCGAAGATCACTCCCACAAAGAAGTGAAGATTTGATTCACTTATAGAGATTACTGTGTATTAGGTGCTAAATAAATAGGAACTATCATTTTGTCAGGCTTAATGACTGCTACTTAAGTGTCTGAACACAGAACAATATTCAGAGAGTAAGCAATTTAATAAACTAGCAATTGCTCATGCAAGGGCAATTACCCCCATTTTGGTTTAATTATTAATGTGAGGTTTTTTGATGCTCCCAACTTTAGCAAGCAATCTTTTTGTAATAAAAAAGAAAGTACAAAACGGTAGATGATATGATGATATATAATGATAATTCTATTACTGTTATGAACACCTAGTAATTTCAGCTAATAGTATCTCTCGAGGTCCTGAGATTCTCTGCCTTTATCCACAGGGAAGACCAAAGTTGAAAAAGTCAAATCTGTACGGCAGAATTAATGGGCAGCAGAGGCTCTACGATTGCACTGACGCTCCACTGGTAAAGGAATTCTATTGGAGGAAGCAATTTGCCTGCATTACTTTGTGTTACATGCAAAGGTGAGTGCTGAGAAACTTCAGCCACAGAAAACTGGAAACTTCTACTCCACAAGCTGGGTGAGAGATCAAAAGGCAAAGAACAAAACCTCAACAGAACTAGGGCCTCCATCAGGATGGACCAAAATACACTGAAGCATCTTCCCTGGACAGCACAACAGCATTCACTGAAGAGCTTCCCATTGCGCCTACCCCGGCACCTCCACATATGAGCACATCAGTCAGAATCAGAAAGTCATCCAATATTCCTTGACATTTTTCATCCACTAACCCCAAAGAGCATATTCTCTATAGCTGGTACTCTGATCCAGTTTTTCACTCATCTTCTTCTGAATCTTTTCCACTGTCTATGCCACACATCATTCTCATAATATCCAATAACACTTCAAGTTCTTTCCTAAAAATATAACTGTATCCAACCATCCCTAATTTTCCTATAATCTGCTCCAGGGTAAGCTGATACCTCCTATACTAGCAGATGTGGGATGAGTTCTTTTTTTCTGACTACCAGCTGCATTTCTGTTACTCATGGAAAAAAATTCCTTTTCCACGAAACCTCCAGAAGTAAAAGAAGTGAGCATGAGTCCTGGGTCCATTCAAAACACAAAGCTGTCACAAGACAAAAAGAGAAAAAAGCCTCAATAAAACATGCTTGAGCTCATCCAGGAACATTAAAAAATGTCCAGATGGAATTTATTGCTGTTATACAAGTGGGCTTAGAGCGAAAAAGCAAATTAATAAACCATATCCTAGAATAGAATATAAAAGTCCCATGATGTGATTCAGATGTTGAAGGACCCCAAAGTCCATACATAAGGTTGGCTGTCAATGGCACGATTTGAAAGGGACACAACCTTGAAGGGATGGAGCCTGGCAGAAGCTCCTTAGATCACTGGGATATGCCATTAAGGGGAACGCTGGGACATGTGCCCATTTGCCTTATGTCTTTGCCATACATAAAGCTCTGCCACTGCTAAAGCCTGGGACCAATCCATGATGGGATGGAGCTCCCAAGCCAGAAGCCAAAATAAATATTCTCTCTTTGTAAGCTGATTATCTCCGGTATTTTGTTGCAGTGAGAACAGATACTGTCCCCCCTAGAATCCCCAGCAAGACTGAAATATCCAATCTGAATGATGTCATACGACTTTGTTCTATAGGTTCTAGTCCAGGCCATTAGGCAGCCAGTCGTCAATCAATGGCACCTGCATGAGAAGATCAGGCACCAGAGTAGGGTGGAACTGGAACTGAGTTGAGAGGTGTTCCATGAAAGCAAGTGTAAGGATTGAATTTCAGATCCCTGGAACCCACATAATAAACAAACAAAAAAGTCTGGCTTGGTGTGGTATTCAACTCTAATTCCAGCACACAGGAGGAAAGCGCTGGGTTCAGTGGACAGACCCAGCCTTCGTAATAAAAGTGGAGCGCAAGCACACTTGAATTCACAATGAAAATTTACAAAGATTACATAGTATATGATGCACAAGTATACACACACACAATAAATAAACAAAGGTCACATAGTTTAAATCATCATATGACACCTAAATCACAGTCATTTCACACAAAACAGACTTCAAGATAAGAAATAAGAATAGATCAAACTAAACAGAAGGCTGTTTCCTACATTTTTTCAGAATGACAAGCAATAATTCATCAAGAAATCATAATATTGCTAAATATGTTCATTCCCAATAAATTTTACTTCAAAATTATTTGCTTCAAAATAGCCATGGCTTTGTCTGTTAATACTTGGCCAAATATTAACAGACAAAGCCATGCTAATCACAGTTTCCAACACTCCTCAATTGACAATACAACAGCTGAACAAAAACATGTAAGGTTATGAAAGGCGTAACTCTTACAAGTAAAATGAAGTATTGACAACTATAAAATACATCTCCAGCAGCACCTGAACAGACATTGTTTTCAAATACATGGGAAGCAACTACTAAGGTAGACTTCATGATAGGAAATGAAATTTTAGCACTGAAATAATCTTAAATCATATCAAATAGGTTCTTCAAGTAATGGAAGTGGAGAAGAAATAATGAAATTTTGTTGATAGAATTTCTAAACACTTGAAAATTAAATAAAACACAACCCATGGTTTAAACTAAATCATAAGGATTTTTAAATGTATTTGGAATTGAAGAAAAGTGAAAACATAGCATCAAAACTTGTAAGAAAGATTAAAAATTGACACAGGGAAAATTATATTTCCAAAGCTCATATTAAAAAGTAAAAATCTGTATCAAAGAGTTTTTGGCTGAAAAGCTAGAGGGGAAAAGGTAACAAGGAAAACAGATGCAATGCATGGGATTGTCTGGATGATCTTCTCACCCCCATTCAATGTAGGATGATAATGAGATGAGATAGTTGGAAGAAAATTGGGTCATAAGAGTGAACCCCCCAACCATA
Organism: Typhlomys cinereus; assembly: GCA_023101885.1. NCBI lineage: Eukaryota > Metazoa > Chordata > Mammalia > Rodentia > Platacanthomyidae > Typhlomys > Typhlomys cinereus. The sequence goes on along the minus strand of JALPQD010000099.1, from coordinate 3,979,437 downwards.
TGATTAGTGTCCTTTCAAAAGAGAAGCCATAGAGCAAGCACCTTCTTTTTACCATGTGTCTAAGGACAGCCACTGGCAAGCCAGCAAGAAGGCCTTCCCCAGACACTAAGTTGACCACTGCCTTGATCTTAGAATTCTCAGCCTTCATAAATGGGCACAGTTTTATTTACAGACCACCCAGTCTAATCTTAGGGTGTTTTGTTATAGAAAGCTAAATAGACCATGACAATGATCCAAACTCAGGGTCATAGGCCTGCATTTTAATCCTGGCACCCAGCATGTTGAGGCAAGAGGACAAGACAAGAGGCAGAAGGGACAGTAATATAAGAGCCTGAGGGCAGGGAGTGGCGCTGCCAGGCAGTACCCTCTGGCTGTAATGGGAATGTCATGCCCAAGAACTCACTGCAGAGATGGCCTCATCCACAAGACCCACACAATATTTGACTTTTCAACATTTCACTATGGATGAGGGAAGATCTCAAGAAACAACTACACTTCCTAGACAGACTCTTTAAGATTAATGCCAGACAGAAGAAGGGAAACATTTTTATCCAACGATTTACACACTGATGAGTCATCCATGTCCCCACATAAACTCAGGCTGGTACCTGCCAGTATAGGTATCCCAGATGAAACTCAGTAGGCTATACATGCAAAAAGATGGGGAAAAAAAGTAGGACAGAGACTGAGCGGAAAGGAGAAAGTAGGAAATGGGATAGAAGAGGGATGAATCTGGGTGGAAACACATGCATTCATTGTATTTATGAATGTGCCAAAAAACAATTTTTTAAAAAACTTTTTAAAAAGTAAGTATATGTAAATATACCAAGTATCATAAATGTTTAATAAGGGTGAAATTATATTCTGATGGAATATCATGACATTTCCAATGGAACTGCTAGAGTTACAAATCCTGGCCATTTGGGGGCTATTGAAAGTAGAGAGCAACTGGAACTTTCATGCATTGCTACGAGGACAGCAAGGGTATTCCAGCTCTGTGGTAAATAGATTGTCAGTTTCACATAAAGTTAAACTTATCTAAATACCCAACAATGAGACTATTTCACTCATAGACATCTATTCAACGAGTTAAATAAAACATACGCCTCCAGGAAACTACAAAAATAGGAGAAGTCGCTTTATTCATAACAGTCAAATCTGAAAAATTTAGTTAGACAATGAGTTAGGTGAATGAAAAAAATCAACTGGGAGCCCTTCTTTTCACAAAATACTTAGCAATTTAGAGGAATGAATTATTGAGAGTTAAAATTATGCAGATGATGAATCTCAACATTTTGCTATGCATGAACCAGATACAAAACAATATCTATTTCATGATTCCATTTATATGAAGTTCTAGAGCAGTGTAAACTAGTGCCCAATGACAAAAAAGTAAATGAGTGATTATCTGTGAACAGAATGCATGGATTATTAAATGGCATAAAGATATTTTGAGTAAAGACTGAAGTGTAATGAGATTTATTCTTTGTTAAACAGTTGAGAAATGATACACAACATTTGAGCTTGGTTTGTTGTATGCAAATTATACTTCAACATAATTAATTTGTAAATTAAAAACTTTGTATATGTGTGTTGTTATTTGTTTGTTTGTTTTAGTTTTACAAGCATATTAAGTATGAATCCCTGCTTCCCTTCATCCCCCCTTCCTCCCATATTCCTCCCTTCCTCTCGTCAATCCATTCCACTCCCTCCAACCTTCCTGCCTGGAGGCTTCTGTGGATCCCAGAATTCCCTCTGGTTTGTCTACTCTATAGTCAAGGCTCCCTCTATACTGACTTCTCTAGGAACAGTTTAACTATCCAGTTCCTTTCAAATCACTTCTTCTAATGGGCATTACTATTGGGTGTGCTCTGTTTATCTATGGGCACGGTGCTAGGCTTTAACCCATTGCTGCATTTTCAATTATTTCCACTCTAAACTTACTTAGTCACCCAGGCCTCATTCTGCCTACCAATAGGGATGCACTGTTCAATGAGTTGTAACAAATAGGAGTTAAAATCAGTGAAGACCCCGAGACACAGCTGGGCTCAGTAAAGATCAGTGCACAATTCTGTCTTGTCTCCTCCTTGTGTTCTGTATTTGCTAACTCTCAGGCATGTTATCCTAGACTTGCTATCTTGGCCAGCCCATACCTTTCTACCCTTGATAGGAATGTTTATCCATGTAATACAGAATCTAATTTTCTCATATTTTAAAAATATCTAATTTGGTTATGCTTTCTTTAGAATTTTAAATTTATAAATTATAGATTTTTGCATGTATATTTGTGGTAGCATGCATAAATGCATGTATATGCTCACGTGTGAAGAGGCACAGGTCTCTGTGTACCTGTGCACATGGAAGTCTGAGATTGACATCGAGAATTCCCTGATTGTTCTCTATCTATTTCATTGTGGAAAGGTCTTTTATGAACTAAGTTAGTTATCAAGTTTGCTCTGGGGATCTCCTGTCTCCTCCTTCCAGGAGCTAGAATGTAAGCGGGGCACTGCCCTCACCCAGAATTTATGCGGGTTCTAGAATCTGAACCCTGGTTCTCATGCATACACCATACACACTTTATCCACTCAGACATCCTCCCAACATGTAGACTAGACATTCTTTGAGTCTTACTGTAACAGCTTCAAAATATATAATCATTAATGAGCTGCAGTTTATATTATCTTAAAGAATGTTCTTTGGTATCATCCAGAATCATCATTTCACTTTTACCTCATGAAAAAACAAATCTCTGGACTTATAACACATTTCAAATAAGACTGTAGATTGTGGGTAAGCGTGTTAGTTGTTTATCTGACTAAAACACACAGAACTGACAGCTTTCATCTTTCAAGAAAGGGATCAAAAAATGAAGGCCAACTAAAGTCACAAGTGACCAAAGGAAAAGCAGGTAAATTATACATCAAAATTAAACGTTTTTGTGCTTCAAAGAATGCCATCAGGAAAGTGAAAAAGACAAACTACAAAAATCAGAGAAAATGCTTTAAAATCATGTACCAAATAGGGAAATTATTTCCATGTTATAAAGAAATACATACAACACTTCAAAATAAAGACAAAGAACCTCGCTAAAAATGATTAAAAGCAGACAGGAAAGATAATTTATGTTTAAAGAGCTTGCCACACAAGCAAAAGGACTGAAGTTTGAATATCCAGATCCCACATAAAATGTCAAGTGGGTGTGATCCCACCTGTAATTCCAGTTCTAAAGGTAAAGCCTGGGAATTTCTAAAGAAAGTTGGCTAGCCCGACTATCCCAGTCAGTGAGCTTTGGGTTTAACTGCAAGATCCACTCAAGAAGTAAAGTGGAATAGCAATCAAGTACGATTCTCATCATCTATCTCAGACTTCCACACAAATACAAATAGGCATACACACATGCAGATACATCACACATACACACATACATATGAAAATGTAATAAAAAAACCCCAAAGCATTAAAGTAGACATCTTTTGACAGAACACAAATGCACAATAAGTATATTAAAGGAGAATTAACAACTTCCATCATTAGGAAATCCAATCAAAACCACAATGAGATACTAATTAGGATAACTAAATTTAAAAAGAAAACCAAGTGTTTTCTAAAATACAAAGAAGTTTCTAGAGCCCTGATATATCATTTGTAGAATGAGAAAAAAAAACATACCCAGTTTGGAAAACAACTTGGCAGGTATTCAAAACATTAAATTAGTTACCATCAATCATTCCCATAATATATAGGTAGTAGATAATCCCTATTTATTAGTTATAAATTTGAAAGTCATGAAAACATGCATGTCTTTGGAAAAAACTTACTCATAAGTATTTACAGAAATATTATTCATAATAACCCCAAACAGAGAACAGTATAAAGAGTCCAACAGCCGAGACATGGATATACTTTACAAGAGTGCATTTTATGGATATGTGAGTTGCATATCTATATATTTATAAAGAAATATGGAAATACTTAGACCTTTATGGTGAATGCTGAGAACACCTGACAGAAATGGCAGAATAAGAAGCCGGAAGGTTCAGACTAACTGAGGATGACTCCAGATCTGAATGTTGAGCAAATTTTACTCAAAAGAGCTACCCACAGCTCTCATCTGACCCGTGTCAAATGTGTTCGCTGCTCATGCATCCAGCTATATGGTGCAGGGTGCTAGAGGAACCTAGTTCTGGTGTGGAGGAATGGAGAGAACTGACCCCATCTCAGGATAGCTCTCAGACAGTGCCCAATTTCTTGCAAGGTTGTGCCTCTGATTAGTAAGTGGGCTGAGACACACAGGCACATTGCCTGAATGGGTGATGATGCTATATTTTGCAGTGATAGGGCAGCAAGGGCAACGATACTAGCCCTGCTTTCCCTCCAGGAGGAAGGGCTTTGGCACTCTCTGTTTCCTGGGTCTAGCAGACCACAGTGAAGGAAGACAAGGTGGGCTATAGGTACCCCGGTATTTTCCCAGCTGCAAGCTTTGGCTAGTGCTAACTAGTTGTATAATTCATGACAGCTTGCCCTTGAGACTGTAGAGATGGCTCAGGGATTAAGTTTCTGACACAAAAGCAGAAAGACCTGAGTTTGAATTCCAGATCCCATGTAAAAATGTCAGAGAGAAATAGTAGCAGCCCGGACTTTCAGTTATGGAAGGCAGAGTCTAAGAATTCCTGGAATAAAGCAGAAAGAAGGTAGAGCAATCCAGGATGATTCCCAAAGTCATCCATGGGTCTCCACAGGCATATACAGTGCCCTCTGATACACACACGCACACACACACACACACACACACACACACACACACACACACGTTAAAAAAGAAGAACAAAGAACATCAACTGAAGAGATGGCTCAGCGGTTAAGACTTTGTCTCCTTGTCTCGCAAGCAGAAGGTCCTGAGTTCAGACCCAGATCCCATGTAAAAATCACCAGTCAGAAACGGTAGTAGTGCACACTTCCTGTCCTGGTGGGCGAAGCCTGGGAAATCCCAGGGCAAAGCAAGAAGGAGATAGAAGTAATCCAGGATGAGTCCCAAAGTCATCCTTGGTCCTCCACAGGGACACATGTGCCCTCTGATACACACACACACACACACACACACACACACACACACAAATAAATGATTAATTTTAAAAAAGAACAGGTTGCCCTTTTTAAACCTTCAGCCTTTTCATTTGTTAAACCTGTCATCTTACTGTTGATAGTCATTTGACTGAGTCATGTAAGCTCACGCTGTCCTCATACTCACTGCAAAACTGATCTTGACTTCTTGATTCTCTAGCTTCTATTATCTAATTACTGAGACTATAGGTGTTCGCCGTTGCCCTCCCTCCTCTGCTGCCCTTTCCTCTCCCCTGGGTTTTGTTTTTAAAATGTGACCCCCCAGGGTCCAATCTATTAAAGTTTTAGACAAATCAAATGAAGCAATAGATGGTGTTTCTCATGCACAAGAAGGTATCATCCTCTCTCCACTCTCTAGTTCCTTCTTTATTCCTCAAACATTTGTTGACCATCTCCTATGTAAACAGCATTATGAAATAAGCAAGCTCCTGAAACACTGGGGAATCTTCTGAGTGGAATGTCCAGAACGCGCCATGTCTGGGACAGTAACCCAGCTGCGAAAGAACCTGTGTGGCTGATTGCTTGGCCCCAGGGTATCTAGCAGAGTGCCTGGGGTGTAATAGACCCTGAAAACTGCAATGAACTGTTTCAAAACCTGGCCATCTTCCTGTCACTTACAGCCTCCAACTTCCATTCTCCCAATATGCAGCTCACGCGGAAGAAACTGACATATGCCTAGTTCCAAATGAACCACTAATGGGATGGGGCGTAGGAGATGAAAGGACCTAACGCTCAAGTAGCTGTGCACCTAGAAGGCAGAACAGAAAACTCAGAACCAGTCTAACTTTTGACTCCACCACTTCCTGCCTGCATTGTGTTGGAAATGTTACATACCACTTTCTGTCTCAGGGATTAACCATAGAGATAATAGCATATAACTCAGGAAACACAGTGATGACTGAAAAATGTACTTGACATACAAAGTCCATGCATGAACTTTCCTCGTTACCATCATTTCATTTTCTATTTCCCTTGCCAATTATGCTGATATTTTCAAAGTCGCAACTGATTTTTCCATACTGACTTTCTGTTCTCTATCTCATTTCTTTCTCCTCTCCTGTTTGAATACCCTAGAGATATCTTCATTAACCCATTAGTCATTTAATTAACTCCAAATTTTAAGAAATGTTTCCACTCTTGTTTCATGTATCAATTTCTAATGTTACGTGATGAGATTCTGTGTGATAACGGTCTATTGAAGCCTGTTGAAACCCTCTGCGGCCTAAAGTATGATGTAGACTATTGACCATCTCGTGTCCACTGAGAAAATGTGTATAATATCATCGGATAGAGCCCTGTGTATGTATTAGTTAGCTCCAATTGGCTAGTTATGTTCAAGTCCTCTATTCCTTATTTATTTATCTTCTAAGAGCTCTGCACATATTTGAGATAAATGTGCTAACCTATACTGCAGTTCTCACCTTCATTTTGTCTACTTTTGCTTTTGTCTTGATGGTCTGTTAATCATTGTACAAATGTTTATAATAGTTATACTTTCTTTCTAAATGCACATCTTCTTAATATACAATGTCTTTTGACTGGTATATACCTTTTCAGTACGTGTACATGTGTTGGGGAGTGTCTATGTGTACCAGAGAGCATCGTGTGTGCTTTTGGAAGATGACTTCGAAAATCATCCTAATTGCTCTGCCTCCTTTTTGCTTTGCTCTTTAGTTTCCCAGGCCCAGCCTTCCAGGGCCGTAAGTGCAGGCCACAGCCATGCCATTCCCACCCGACCTTTTTACATGGGATCTGGCATCCAAATTCAGATCCTTCTGTTTGTGAGGTAAAGGATCAACCCCTAAGTTCTGACTTATATATGAGCCCCCTGACTCATACAAATCTTATATAACATTTTTATCTGGTTCATCATAGTCATACTTGCTGTTTTTGATTATTCATTTCACAGGATATCTTTCTGTGTTCTGTCAATTTCAACATTCCAAATTTGTGCCTGTGGATCTAGAGATGGCTTGTAGGCAGCAAATGTTGGATCATATGTTCTCATGCAGGGTGTTAGTCTCTGCCTTTTGATTGGAAAATTTAATCCTACTAAACTTAAAGTAACGAATAATGGGGGCTGGAGAGGTGGCTCAGGACTTAAGCCTCTGCTTTGCAGGCAGAAGGTCCTGAGTTCAGATTCTAGACCCCACGTATAGATGCGGGGCAGAAGCAGGGGCGGCCTGTGTTTCTGGTCCTAGTAGGGCGGAGCCTGCGAATCTCAGGGCAGAGTAAACAAGGAGGAGATGAAGGCGTCCATGGTGGTTCCCGAATTCGCCCGTGGTTCTACATACACATACATCACACACACACACACACACACACACATACACACACATGCACACATGCATAAACGCACAATTGAATAAATAATAAATTTTTTAAAAGTAACAAATAATGAGAAAAAGACACATGTTTAGCATTTGTTATGTGTCTTACATTCCCCATTTTCTGTATTGCTTTCTTTTTATGTTTAACAAACTTTCGTGGTGAAAACCTTTACATTTCTTTCTCTTATCTTTGTATATTATCTAAAGCTATTTGTATTGCAGGGGCAAGAACTACATTCAACATTCTGTAACTATAATACCTTAATTTGAATTCACATCAGCCTAATTTCACTCACAAAAATGTTTTTCCTTTAGTGCTCTGTCCCCATCTGCTTCAGTTGTTGGTGTCTTAAATTTTTATTTTTATACAACATACCCAAAAATGTGAAATAGGAATTCTCTCAATGCATTCTTCTCTTAAATTATGAAGGAAACAGGACATGTCATTCAAGTCACAGCTAAAATAAAACTAGATTTTAGAATAACCTTTTTTGAATGTATTAATCTTATAAATCATACAGAAAGTAGAAAAAAATGGAAGTAGAAACAATTGTTACAGTCATCCTAGCTTTTAGAATGGCCTACATACTCTGTCATTGAGAACTTTATTTGTTCCTATGGCTTCTTCATGTTAGTGTTTAGAATCCTTACATTCACCATGCAAAACTCCCTTGAGAAATGTTTGCATTGCAGTCCTATCAGACTCTGAGTATTTTTGCTGTTGGTTATCTAAGAATTCTTTTATTTCTGTCTCACTTTCCAAGAACATTTTCACAAGAAAAAAAAAGATTCTTAGTTGATGAGCTTTTGATTTGGTTTGGTTGATTTAGTTTTTCCAGTGCTCAGAATTGAACCTGGTACCTTGTATGTGCTAGAGAGTACCATACCACTGCACTATACTCACAACACCATTGATTTTATTGGTCTGTGGATGCTGGTTTTTGGTGTTAGCTCATTAACCATATCTGCCTACTGCCTCCTGGCCTTCAGGGTCCCTTATCATAGAATGTTGTTAAACTTATTAAAAGATACTTCCATCTGACTTCTGTCTTAGCTTTTAAGACTATCTTTGGTTTCTAGAATTTGATTATAATTATCTCTTTGTGAATGTATTTAAGTTCAGTTTCCTTGGAGTTTGTTGAGCTTCTTTGAGGTCTCTATTTATGTCTTTCATTACACTTGAGTTTTCAAAAACAATATCTTAAAGTTTCCTGTCTCTTTTCTCCCTTTCTTCTGTTCTTGATACTTCCACAAGATACAACCTGCTACTGTGATATAAATCTGAAAACTCCCCCAGAAGCTCACATTTTCAATGTTTGATTTCCAGGTTTTGGGCACCACCTCAAATGTTGTGGAGCTTTTAGGAGGAAAGGAGGGGACGAGAGAAGCAGGTCATTAGACGAAGCCCTTGGCCATTATTCTGCCCTCTGGTTGCAGCCAGTGTTTTCTGTGTTCCAGCCATCACCATGCACAGTGCCACATCACAGATGGAGCTCCTCTGCCATGTTTTCCTTTCCATGACAGGGGACATCCTCCTGAAAATGCAAGTCAAAATAAAATTCTCCACATCTAAGTTGTTCCTGTTGTGTATGTATTTTGGTCACCATGGCTTAAAGGAACTCATGGTCTTCCTGCCAGTCTCCTGTAGGTACCGTGAGCTTTGTTTACTTTGAGTTTCCATTCCTTTCTTTCTGTTCCTCAAACTCAAGAGTTTCTTCGGGTTCCTTGGTTCTTGAAAGTACTCAATTCTCTTCTTGAATCCTTTCAGTCACTTTATGTGAATTACTGTACCTCACTGCTTCCGAATTTTCTTTCAATTTCCTTTTTAAGTTTTCTGTTTTTATTTATATTTCTGCTTTGTTCATACATTATTCTCTTGACTTTTCCAGCATTTGATATTAGTTCTTTGGACATCTTTATATATATATATTGTGTGTGTGTGTGTGTGTGTGTGTGTGTGTGTGTGTATTAGAGGAAACTGTATGTCCTTTTGTGGAGGCTCAAGGGTGATTTCGGGAATTATCCTGAATTGCTTCTACCTCCTTCTTGCTTCACTCTGGAATTTCCTGGCCTTTTCTATGTGGGACCTAGAATCTTAACTCAGGACCTTCTGCTTTTGAGACAGAGTCTTAACTCCTGAGCAATCTCTCCAGCCTTTTGGGCATCTTTAAATAGTCATTTAGTTGTACGATCTTCTTTCAGGTCATTTTCACACATAATTTATTGATTTGTTTCTATGTCTGAATGGGTCACACTTTCTTCTCTCTTTAATTAACCTCATGATTAGGTTAAAACCATACACTTTGAAGCTTATCCTTGCATTCTCCGCACAAAGTAAGAAAAAAAAACAGGAAGCTTGCATGAAACTAGGACATGTGGGCTAACAAGTGAGAATTTTTTTGTCTCAAAACAACAATAAATCCAAAACAGAAGCAAACAAATAACAGAAAACAACACTTGTGCCTATGAACCTAATCATTAAAATCCATATATTCTGGCTGGAGAGATGGTTTAGTGGTTAAAGCCTTGCCTCACAAGCAAATGATTCCAAATTTAGGTCCCCAAAATACCACATAAAAATGCCAGGCAGAAAAGGTGTCAGCTCTTTAATTCTGACTTTGGAAGGAAAACCCCAGGGAAATCAATAAGGAGGTGCAATAATCCAGAGTGATTCCTGAAGTCATCCTTGGAACTTCACGGGCTCACATTTAGTGCTCTTTTATACACATACACACATATGTGCACACCCAAAAATCCAGATAGGAAATTCTTCCCCATACTGGTGTTTTCTGGGTTAGTGTTATTGTATTATTTATTTTTGTTTTTATTATTTATATTTCATTATTTATTTTATTTTATTATTTATATTTGTTGTAATTTGCTATAGTCTGCCTCTATACCAAAGATCAGTCGAAAGCACAAATTGGAAGTCTTCTCAGGTCATTCCTGAAGCTTTAATCTCCCTGGATACATACCTCATTGTTCCCATGCATGCATTTTTTAAATGTTCTTCTCTTTAGTGTTTCACCATTAATAGCAACTAAGAGAAAAACAAATCAAGATCTATCCCCCAGAGAAGGCTGGAGACTTGTAACCATCACGGCTGCTGGCCTCTTCTTCAGCACCTCTGGGACAGAAGCAGAAACGGACGCTCAAACCACAAGTCACTGGAGTTTGGAAGGCTGGGTGGGCTTTTTTTCCCACCTTGATTGTTATAAGATACAAACAAGTGCCTCAGGCACATGCAACTTCCAATCATAAGGCTCAGTAGAAAGAAATGAATAGTTGAAATTAACCAAAATTCATCGCAGCTGAGGTCTAAGCAAAGCTCTTCAGGAGCATCAAGCCTTAAATAGACTCCAGAAATTCCAAAGTCTTTCCATCAGGCACATCCTGCAGTGTAGTTGTCTAGAATTGGGGATTGTTTTCTACTTGGCCGTCTTCCCAATATCCCCGGATTTTCTTTTCCAAAAGGTATATTTTTTTCCTATTAGTGACACAGCTCTAGTAAAGCATTTGACTCTATTTCAAGACACTTTATTGTTCATTTTCTTTGCTAACAAACAAAGAGCAATAGCAGAACAAACAACTAAGCCTTAAAGTTTAGCGCTATGGCTAGATAATAGTTTCTTCATAAATTCATCAACTGGAACACATCTTCAATGTGATATAATAGGACTAAGATTTAGGGAAGCACTAAGCCATGAAGGTTCCACTCTTCTGATTAGAATTAACGCTTTTTAAAAAGAGGTCGGTGTGTGAGGATGTGCTACCATTTAGGAAGAGAGAAACAGAGAGAGAAACAGAGCTGTCATCAGACATTAAGTCTGCTAGCAAGTTAATCCTGGATAGGCCAGCCTCTAGAACTCTGAGAAATAAATTTCTGTTGTTTATTAATACCCTGGCTGGGCTATGCTCACCACTGGAAAGGACAAAAATAAAAGCTGAGACGGAGAAATAAGATGCTATAACAAGAGTTTAAAACCATAGAAGCCCTTTGGAACTGTTATAACGGAGACCTGAAGGCACTGAAGGTACAAACTGAAAAAGACCTATAGCACTGTACATGGACCAAGAGGACCAGAGGATGAACAGAGGTAGAGAGAAAACCTGAATTTCCTTAGTGACCACTTAAGCAATCACAGTGATGGTTTGGAGGGAATGGATGATAAAGGTATTCTTATTGGAAACTGGATGCAAGGCCATCTGAGTTATAAAGTGACCATGATCTTTAAGTTGCTTCTGTGAGGTATTTTGTTAGAACGATGAGAAAAGTCACGTTCATCTCTACTCTCGTATTTCATCTTTCTTCCTTGTTTTCAGTTGCCACCTTCTCCTAAAAAACCAGTTTCTCCTTTAGAAATGAGACACCCTAAAGTTAGGCAGAGCAGACAGTCTATAATCCCAACAGTGATGGGCAGAGACAGGCGACACCCTGGGACTTGCTAGACAACCAATTTAGCTGAATGGACAAACTTGAGATTCAATGAGACACCCTGTCTTAAAATACAAGGTCAAAATCAACTGAAGAAGACAACTGAAGAAGACTACTAATGTTAACCTCTGGCCTACACATACATGCACACACAGACACACAGACAGACACACACACGCACTCACACACATGCGAGCACACACACACACGCACACACGGGAATCCTTCTCTCTCCAACTATTCGCCATCAAATTACTGAGCTGCAGGACCAGCTGATCGCTTAAGAGCAAACTTTAACCATGGATGACTAGAAAACAAATTCTGCCTTAGCTTTTCCTTCCCCTATATCCCTCAAAATCATCCTGGACCTTAATCAGTGAGCTTTCTCTGCTTCACCTCCCTTGCACATTAAGCTCTGCGGCTAGATGCATAAGTGACTTTTCCAGTGGCTGTGACAAAATCCCTGAGCAGCAACGGAAAGGAGGAAGAAGGAATTTTGGCTCATGGTTTCAGAGCCTATGGTCCATGATGGCCGGGAAGGCACAGTGCAGCAGCTTAGTCCCTGGGCAGCAGGAGGACGCAGTTGCTGGACTGTCGCACACTGTGCGAGATCCGGAAGCTGAGACTGCAGAGTGGAAGCTGCCAGGCCTGACTCTAGACGCCTCCGCATCTTGCAGGTTCCGACATTGCCACCCGCTGGGGCCCAAATCAAACAGGGGAGCCCGCGGGGGCCTCTTCATAGTCAAATCTTTCACACTGGACCACTCCTGAGGAATCAGTTCCTTTCCTGCTTCACTGTGTGAGATGGGAGGGGGGAGGGTGCTCATTTGTTGCAAGACACAGAAGGTTCTGTCGTGTTCACCAATCCAGCCAAACCAATTAAAAAGCTAATATTGCAATTGCTACTTGGCTCCTGGTCTTTTCTTAATTGCTTAGAAGCCCAAACAGAGACTGGTGAGTGATTAGAGTCCCCCAAACACCAACATTTTCTCTTCTCCAGCTTTTCCATCTCTCTGCTTCTAGATCTTAATTAATTCTGTGCAGCATAATATATCCTGACCTTCTTTATAGGAAAGAAGCTACTTGCAGCTAAACCATGATCATAAAAAAATAACTCAAAATAACTCCCTAATAAGGATGCTCTGACCTCTCTCCTCCTGCTCCATTGATAGGCGAAATAAATAGAGAACATATTGTGGGTCTAGCATGATGCTTGGCACATTGTGAGTATAAAATAATTATTTCTTGAAATAATCCCAACTACAGCAATACTTTTTAACAATACAGACAAAGGTCTACATGCAGTGGCATATGAGATTATTTACAGATTCTCGATCCAAAAGCACCATATTTCCTGAATTTTAAAAACCAATTTTTAGATATTTTAAGTATTGGCCATATGAATCATACAGATGAATAGGGGGAGCTTCCTTAATTGAATGACTACAGATCTGTTCCTCATCAAAGCGAACATGTTATTTCTACCAAACGGATACAACCTACAAATGTCAGGGAGAAATCTTCATAAGTCATCCATTCATTCACTAACTGAAACTTCATTGAATTCCTGATGTCATCAAGGTACTGTGCTTGGGAAAAGGCAAAGTAAATCAGAACATTTCTGCCTCCAGATGCTCACAGTCTAATAGAGGAGAGAATCCATGTGGGTCAGTGTCTCGAATGTGAGGAGATATTGCATAGCATGTGGAATTCACCTTGGGAGCATCGCAGCCTGGAAACATTTGAGATGGAAACGCTTATTTATAGCAAGAGTAGGATAATCGAAGGAATAAAGGAGTCTTAAGGCAGAAGTGGGGAAGAGGGAAGATCCTGAAGAGCGATACATAAGCAATGTCACAGATGAAAATATCCACTAGAGGAAAATTCATTATAGACCCAAGCTCAAAATACACATCTATATTAAGAATAATTGATATATTGTGGTGCATTTATATAATACCTTGCAATAAATTAAGGAACTGTCATGGCGCGTTTGTTATTGTTGCTACTGTTATTATTGTTATTGTTGTTGTTTTATATTTAGTATGTAGTGTGTGTGTGTGTGTGTGTGTGTGTGTGTGTGTGTATGTGTAGTATGAATGTAGGCATACACATACATGGAGGTCACAGTACAACTTCTAAGAGTTGATTCTCTTCTTCAACCTGATTCAAGGTAAGTCCATCTCATTTCTTTCACTATGCTGCACACTCCAGACTAGCAGGTCTGCCAGTTTCCTGTGGACCTCCCATCTACAACCCCCATTTTACCATGCGAATAGCGAGATTATAGATGCATGCCACCACATCTGACCTTTTAACCTAGGATCAAACTCAGATCATCAGGATTCTAGGTAAATGCTTTTAGCCACTGAGATGTCTCACCTGCCTGTCATGGATAATTTTGAACCAAAGAATACAGGCACAAAGGAGAGTATATCGTAGATACTATATAATATATAGTTGTATAGTATTTGTGTGACATTATATACATACACATATGCATATATGAGTATTTGTAAGTAAAATACATATGTATATATCTGTGCATATGTGTGTGTGACACACACATATATGTATTTATGACTTATATAACTTTTCAAGAGGCAAATTTTTTGGCATCCATGTCACAATGGAGGCCGTGATCACCTTTGAGGAAAAGAAGACTAGAAGAGACTCCTGGAGGTACCAGTAGTGTTTCATTTTGCGTATGTCCTGGGGTTCAAGCGAGTTGTGTTTTCTCCGTGCAGATCCATTTGCGAGTATTCACTGCTGATCTACTTCTGTAGGTCTAGGTTGTGCTGCAATCAAACAAAGCAGGAAGCTGAACAGCAATCAAAACCTCAGACTACGTAGACAGAATCAGACACCACATGGATAGGGCACTGAAGGTAAATTCTGAGGACAGCGTGTGGATATGCCAAGCGTCCTGGCAGTAAAATGGCAGAGGGGATGTCATAGTTAGATACAAGTGTCCACTTGACAGTTGAAGGTTTGAGCTCTGGACATAGTTATATAGAATCACTGGATGACTTAGGCCCCAAAACAAGCCTGCAGAAGGTTGTCTAGTTGATTGGAGAGCCCAGCCCACAGTGGGTGTGGCTAGTATCTGGACAGGTGAATAAGATGAAGAGAACTGGTTGGGAAAGTAGGGATCTTTCTGCATATTTGGCCAGGTATGCTAGTCTGGCAAGTGAGAATAGTCTGTCTCTCAAAAGTCCTGTGAATTTGATGTGGCCAATTCCCTGGACCCTTGGTGCTGGTATGAACTCTCCTGCCAAGCTAGATAAGGAACTGTAACCAAGAATCGCAAACCAAAATAAAACTCCTGTTCTCTTAGGTTATTTGGCATGAATTTATCAGTAACATTGCAGGCAAAACACAAGGGGAAAAGTTCTACACAGCTTTCACGCACACTTCACCCTTGTTCCCCTGCCAACAGCCCATCCTGACTCCTGAGTAATTTGAGATGAAGTTTCCATAGTTTGTGAGTTTCAGGAAGAAGTGTTTTAGACAAAATACTGGCATGGGCTTGACAGTGTTTAAGGCAGAGTAAGTAATTGTAAATAACACTTGCTAATGACATGTTTTATCTCATTCTAGCAATTCTCCCACTCTCAGTATACAGAGAAAATTGCACATGATTAGTCTATACAGGGGTCTTTCAAAAGGCCAGAGATTCACCAAAGAAAGATAGGTGGGAGAGTTCTGTTCAGTTTTACTGAACTTCGTCAATTCTAAAGAATACTAAAAAATGGAAGAAGTAGTTCGTTCTCAGTGTCTGACGTATTTTCTTCAGTTAGCAACATTTCTGGGGTACATCTATGTCCCAGACCCTATGCTATGTTCAGGAAAGCGAAAACTAAATAGATATTCCTCAGATATGTTAAACCCAAGAAGTCTAACCTAGAAATAGGACTGTAAGAAAGGCAGAAAATATCCCAGGAATCATGGGAGTCCAGTTGGTTCTGGCACACCCTTCCTAACAGAACACACTCATTGATGCTTTGGACTACAATCAGCAAGGGAGTAGATTGTTCCATAGAACATTTGTAATAGGATTTGACTGCATTCACACAGGAAGGATTTGGCAAGAGAATCACTGATGGAAACAAGGGAATTGTTAGCCTAGTTGAGAATGAGGAAATTCAGAAAGAACATTTGCATTCAAACAAAGAATATGCTAATTATAACTTAATCTTATCCACTTGTTAAAACAGTTACAAGATTTTTCCTACCTAGATTCTTCTGTTCTCCCTTCCCCATTAGTAGTCAGTGTAACATGTAAGTACCTTGGATTCATAAAATTTTGCACATATTTTAAGAACTCAGTTCCAGCATTAGCATCTCTTCTAAGTTTTAACATCGTAAACCAATGAGACATTCCTCAGGGACTTCACAACTTCTCTCTCTAATCTATCCCCACTCACAAATGATACTCTCTATTGCTGGCCACCCAATTCCTCACACCAAAAATCTGAGAAGGGTCCTAATTCTTTCTTCTGTCTCTAAGCAGTCAACCAATCCAATCCATTTTTCTCTACCTCCCAGAACAAGCATGCTTCTCTCCATTCCAAGGCCATTTTGATAGCCATTACCAAGTTTCACTAAACCAATGAAACAAACAGTTTCATGCCTTACATTCTTTTTTTTTATTTCCGCTCATACCACCTCCCTCCACCCCTTCCTGGACGCCCTTGATCCCTGCCCCTTTTTCCCCTTCCTTTCCCCCTCTCCCTCCCTATCTCCCAGTGCCTTCTCCCCCCCCCCATCCCAGGAGCATCCTTTAATGTGTATGTCAAACTTTTCTCTGGGTCCTCCTTTCTGATGAGGTGTAAGGACTCAGTGCATGGCTTACATTCTTATCTACTGACTCCTGGCTTCAACCTGCTCTCAATGGTTCTTCAAAAATTTTGAGGATGAGGATCAGATCACAACATCCCATCAGTAATTCTATATTGCCAGGAGAAAGAAAATAGAGTTCATATCAAAATGCTTGATAATATAAAAAAAAGCAGGTACTGTGCACAGAATGTTATCTTAGAGTTACACTCTCAACTATGCCAGGTCACACATACATGTTTAGTGCAGCATTGTTTATAATGTAGAAGGATGGGAATGTCTAAATTTACTAATAGGCACAATGAACGAACTATGGTACAGTCAGGCACAGGGTTATTTGCCTGCATTATTGCTAATAAATTCAAGACCAAATGGCTTAAGGGAATAAAAGGCTTTATTCTGTTTTACAATTCTTGGTTATAGTTCCTTATCCAGCTTACCAGGAAAGCTCATATGGACACCAGGAGCTGAGGTAAATGGCCATCAAATCCATAGACTGCTGAGAGAGGGACAATCCTCACTTGCCAGACAACATATCCAGCCAAGAATACAGAAGAATGCCAGCTTCTTTAATCAGTTTCCTCCATTCATCTGAGGAGAACCTAGTCCCACACAATCTCCTGAAGGCTCACCCAGGGTTCTACTTGACTACCAATTCTTCACAGTTGCTCAGATTTCAAACCTTCAATTGAGTTACCACATGTGTCTAACCATGACACATGGCTACTGACACAAACACACCTTCTTTCCAAGTGACGAAAGTCAGGGATAGTGCAGCAGTAGTATTCTAGCAATCACAATGTAAAGTTAATATAATTAACCCTTTTGCTTCTTTGAAAGGTTTCTAAATGACTAGACTTTTGTGGAAATAAGTAGACTTTTCATTGTTCATCATTACATATTTGACTAAATTACCATTTGGTATGCGTGGGAATAAGTTTGGGATAATAATAAAATGTTAGAGTCTGAAGTTTTTCTCTAGACATTAAGAAAATGGAAGAAAATGAACAGATGTTTCTCAGGAAGGAAAAGTAAATATTCCTTGTACATCTATAATAAGAAAAAAATATATATCAAACCTACATAGGCTCACATATTAGACTGAAAAAAAGGTTTCACAATAATCTCTATTGGGGAAGCTGCAAGAAACAGACACTTTCAAACACTGTCACTGGGAGCATAAAATAAAAGAATCTCATGCAGAGAAACAGCACTGTCTTTCAAAATCAGAAGCAGAGAGACCTGGAATTCTATCATTTTATCCTATAGTTATGCATTTAAATTGAAAATGTATTCCCGTGCAAAAATTTAATTACAATACTTTTGATACTGAAAAATGGAAGCAAAGCAATTCTTCTTTGATAGAAAAATGACTACCATAACTATGCATAATGCAAATTCTAAGTATCTATGGAAAAGGAAGGAAGGAATGAAAGAAGGAAGGGAGAAAGGAGGAAAAGAGACAGGGAGGGAAGGAGGGAGGGAGGGAGGGAGGGAGGGAGGGAGGGAGGGGAAAAGGGAAAAAGGAAGGAGAAGAAAGAAAGAAAGAAAGAAAGAAAGAAAGAAAGAAAGAAAGAAAGAAAGAAAGAAAGAAGGAAAGAAAGAAGGAAAGGAAAGAAAGAAAAAGAATTTCTTTCCTAATCCATCAAAATTTGAAGAGCTGCTGCCTTATACTTTCAATACAATAAACCAAATTGCTCTAGCAGTTACTCCTTTTCCACCAAGATGGACTATAATGAAATCAAGAGCTTCTCTATTTTAATTATTTTTTTTGCTCTGTACTGTATGACAATTAAGAGAGAAAAAAAACAGCAGAAAATTGGTAATGAAACTGTAACTGTGATAAAACTGTGTGGTACAGAGACCTTTAGAACTGGTTTGCAGAAATGTGAGCACTAACAAGGCTACATGCTAGCAAAACCCTAGATGCTGCAAGCAGAGATTAATGGGCCATTGTCATGGGAACCTGAGGGACCAGATGCAGCAGAACCTAAAGACTGTGATCATGAGATTTCAGGTAAGAGGACAGCTGTGTTGAAAATGGGCTAGGCATCATTTGTGATACATTCTGGCAACATATCTGGCTCTATTCTACACACATCCTGAGCACTGAGCAAGCTAAATTCCGAAGTCCTGGACTGTTCCAGGAATTGCTGTACACATCTGCGATCCCAGAACTCAGGAGCCAGAGGCAAGAGGATCATCATGTCTGAGACAGGCTTGTCTACATAGTGAGCTCCAGACCAGCCTTGACTCTACATCAAAAGCCCATCTCCAAAAATAAACCAGAATGAGTAAATACATATAATATACTTAACAATAATAATAAATCTAATGAGTGATGTACTCACTTTAAATTATTTGACAGGAAATCTCAAGACGATATTTACCTTTTGGCATGGTTGCTACTCATTGCTTTTAGCAAGATTTATAGTGGGAATTAAGGGCAATATATGAAACAAAAAGATGTGAAAATGTAGGTTAGTGAGAAAAAAAGAGTGTAAGTAAATTTAAGGTTGCAGAAAAGGTGATTGTGGAATGGTTTAAAAGAACAGATTTACACCACTAAAGAAAAAAAATGCACTTTACACTGGAACAATAGGAAAAATGCTCGAGGAAAAGATCTTACCCATAGTAAGTTCCTAGAAGTAAAAATGCAAACTCACTTGAAAAACTCTCATTGTTTAACAGATCCTGGCTACAGGAGCATCCTGCCCAAACACAGCACCTAAAGAAGTTGTTGTTGTTGTTGTTGTTGTTGTTTTCATTCATGCCCTCAGAGGAAGCTTTGGCTGTGGCCCAGGATGCTAGACTACATCTAGAGCTGTGAGCAGAAGTTTGCATCATACTTTGTAATGGTTTTACAGGCACACAGAATGTAAGAAGTACAGGGTTATTGTTGCAGTTCATTGCATGGTTGCTGATAAATCACCATCAAATGGCTTAAGGAAACAAGAGGTTTATTTTCTCTTAAGATTGTCCAGTTACATGGAAGAAAAAAAAATAAACCATAATTCAGAACATCAGAGACCCTACATTAATCACCAGGAACCAGGCAAGCCTAATATCTCCCCATCCTAAAGCTCAGGGAAATTTGCAGAAGAGGGGGCGGTAAGATTTTAAGAGCCTAAAGATGGGGAGTTAGGGCTGAAGTAACCATAATAGGACTTTACATGATCTGCGCAATGACCAACATATCATTGACCCCACAAAGTCTAGCATGGATCACAGGCACTAGGATCCTTAGAGGCAAAGGATTAACAGCCACAATAGTGTGCCTATACTAAAGAGGAACACAAGAAAGAGCTCTAGGCAATGCTACTGAGTCCTTACACCTCAACAGAGAGGAGAACCCAGAGGGAAGTTTGACATGCACAGTAAAGGATGCTCCAGGAATGGTGGGGGGGGGGCACTGGGAGAAAGGGGGGGATAAGGAAGAGGAAAAGGGGAGAGGGAGCAAGGGAATCCAGGGAGAGGTGGAGGGAGGGAGGGGAATGGGGTACCTATCAAGTTTGTATGAGTGGAATAGATAGATAGATAGATAGATAGATAGATAGATAGATAGATAGATAGATGATTGATAGATAGATAGATAGATACATAGATAGATAGATAGATAGATAGATAGATAGATAGATAGATAAGATTGTCTAGTTACAGTTCTCAGTCCAACTTGGTGGGAGAGCATGCACCAACATCAGGGCTGAGGGAACTGGCCACACCATCTCTACGTAATGGCTGAAAGAAGGACAATCCTTACTTGCCAGACCAGCATGTCTGGCCAAGTGTACAACTCTCTGTATTTTATTCCAGGACCTAATCCCATCCACTGTGGGTTGAACCTTCCCCATCTGCTAGACAAACTCCTGCAGGTTTGCTCTGGGCTTAACTCAACCACAAATTCTCTACAAATGTGCCCAGAGCTCAAACCCTCAACTGTCAAGTTGACACCTGTGCCTGACTATGACAGTCATAGAGGTTTGTGGCAATGTTGTGAGAAAAAAAAATCTGCTGAGGTCAGATGATGCACAGCAAGAATGGCATATCTGTAGGGAGAGAGGCACATGAGACAGTAACTCCTCATGAGTTGGACCAGAAACAAGGCTAAGCTATAAACCTAACAGATCTGTTACTAATGCCCTGCATCTTCAGCTAAAGACCCTTCCAAAATAGCACTAAATGTCTGGAGACCAAGTTTTTAAGCATATAAGCCTGTGGGAGGTACTTCAGACTCAAGCCATAATATTCTGCCCCTGGCCCCAGAAATTCATAGCCATCTCATATCACAGAATGGATCCGCTTCCACGTTAAGAGATCCGATAGTCTTCCCAGCCCCAATGCTGAACACAAGTTCAAGTTTTCTTCTAAGCCTCAAAGCAAACACTTAGCCTGGGCCTCTGTAGAATCAGAAAGCAAGTTATAAGCTTCCAATATGCAATGCCACAGAGTACAATTTAATTCCAGAAGAGAATAATGGAGCATGCAAGAAAATACTGAACCACTGCAACAGTGAACCCCGACAGGGCAGACACCATTCCTGCAGCCCCCTGAGTTGTGCGGGCGCTGGATGGTATCATCTGTGCTCTGGTAAGTCTGGGTTCACCACTCACTCCTACGGCTCTTCTGCCTGCAGTCCTCACGGGCTCAGTCTTAAGCCAGCTCCTCTTATTTACAGCAGTTTATTTGCAGTCCATGTCCTGAGACTCCTCGCCATCCTGGGGTCTGCATTGCAACTTTGGACCACCTTCAGTTCATGCTTCAGCTCATGAACATTGATATCCCTATAGCTGGAACCATTGCACAGGGTAAATATGCAGCAGTTGGGTTATATATACCTATGTTGATGGGATTTGGCTTGCTTATGGTTCGGAAGAAATACAAGCAAAGTTACTATTATCTTTCACATATAACTCTTGCAAATGTGTGATTTCTTTGGATAAATACCTAGAGGCAAAATTTTTAGGTTATAAGGTAGGTACACATTTAACATCACATAAAACCTCCAGTTTGATTTCTAAAATTCACATTATTTTACAATACAATGGTGAATTAAAATTCATGGTTCCATATATTTGCCTTTGTTTGATTTTGGTACTGTTTTCAGTTTCAGTGATAGTATAATAGTACCTCATATAGTTTTGCTTTAATTTCTTTAATGTCCAAAAAATATTGAGTTATTTTTATGTTTAAATTCACTTGCCTATTTTCCTTTCTGAAGTATCTATTTTTGTCTTCAGTCTGTTTCTCAATGTGTTACTTGTCTTTGTTACTATTTTGTAGGATTTCTGTATCTGCACTGGGAAGAGTCCTTTATCACAGATACATGTATTGAGCATATTTTCTCCCATTCCAGTGCTTTCCTATTGATTTACTCATTTATACTGAATTGCATTTATTCATTCATTTTACAGTGTTTTGTGGAGAGAGTTTTAAATTTCAGTGATTTCTAATGTTTCAGTCTTTCCTTAATGATGATTTTTTTCTATGCTAAGATACATGTTGCTGTCTCAATGTTGCAAAGACAGTCTCATATTTTTCTAAATGTTTTGAAGCTTTAGTCATTTACTCTGAACAGAAGGTGTATCTTTAAGTTTTATAGCATTTTGTTATCAATAAAAAAAGTATTTAGGTGTAAGAGTGTGTGGATTGCCTATGGCCAATCTATATGCTGCCTCTGTGTGGTTCTGAGTTGGAGTTGCCCAACAATGAAGCTGAACATGCTTGAAACTTAGAGGTGAGAAAGTAGTCTTTACTTCCAGAAGGTTTCAATGAAAACTTTAGAAGTGGTGAAGAGAGATGGAAGACGCTCCAACCTCTTTCTTCTCTGTTGGGGTTCTAGCTCTTCTTCCTGCAATGTGTCCCTGTGACCAAGTCTCATCCCAATCCCACAAGACAAATATAACCTCAAAGAGGCAGTAACCAATAAGAGTGAAGAGCTTCTAATAGCTTCTAGTCTCACTTTTGCATGGCCTTTCTGTGGCCCCCGAGTATGTCCAACTGAAGATTTAACCCTGTCAACCTTGGCTTGCTTGGCTGTGCAGGTGAGCTGCTGATTGGTTGCTTCTCTCCTGCTCCCAACCCCATCTGTAGACCCTCACTACTCCCTGGCACCCACAGTTGCATGATGCAGTTCAGCTTGCATGATGCAGTTCAGTTGCATGATGCAGTTGCATGATGCAGTTCAGCTTCCCTGGTGGAATCCTTATTAGTCTAGCACTATATACGAGGAAGAAGGGAAGGGAAGAGGTTTGGAAGGCTCAGAACTTCAGAGACTGACATCAGCATCAATGAGACGCCTTCCCTGCTTCCCACAGCTTGGAAGCTGCCGTGTCCTGGTGGGGCTGTTTGGTAGGATCACAGAGAGTTCTGTTCCCTTTGCTGACATTTGCCATGTCGCCTTAGATAAGTCATTTTCACCATCCTCTGGAGCATCCACACTTTTTTTCATCTCCTAGACTTGTTCTCCTTGTTGTCACAAGGCCATTTTATGGCCACCCTGAAATACAACCTTACAGTGCTCCGGGTAAATTTCATCCATGCTTTAACTCACAATCGTTGTGATCTTCCTCCCCATAGTCATCAGTATTCCCATTCAGTAAAACAGGGCGGTGGCTTCAGCTGCCTATTGGCATTAATTTGATAGAGGGGAAGGAAACTAGAGACCATGCTGCCAGGAGGTTTGGAATTCTCTGTGGATTTCTATGTTTTTTTCTTTACACTAGTTCCCCTTGACCACATCATCAAGAGCTTGTTGAGCCACTCTTTCCCAAGGGAGAATTAATGCATAGTCAGTTAAGGAAATCTTGCCTGGGTCTTGCTAAGCATCCTGTCTCAGGTACACCACACCATATTCCACTTGGGGCCATGGTAGGCAAGAATAAAGACAAGACAACTCTTCCAATAACAGGGGCCCAGATACATGGGTCTACCCCTTTCAAACTAATTGATGCTACAGTCTGCCTTCTGTCCTTCAAGTTGAGGAAGTCAGAAACAGCTACAGAAATGGGGGGTGGGCGTGTCTGGGTGGAAAAGCACCGTTCCTTCAGGAGTCTGAAGGCCCATTCCTGACTTGAAGAATAAGCTTGCAAAACTTCAATAAATCTGGGAGCTGCTTCTGTCACGTTCTACGGTGGCGATGATGAATGCACATGTTGCTGATGAATGCACAACCAAACAAGGAACAAGGCGAGTTCGTTCTTTTTTACAATTCTCCATTACAGTTCATAGTCCAACCTGGCAGGAAAGTCCATCCCAACAGTAGGGGCTGAGACAACTGGTCACACCATCTCCACAGGGATTGCCGGCAGAATGGCAAACACCACTTGCCAGACTTGAACTCTGTCCAGGCATGCCAACGCATGCGGATGTTTTGAATCAGATCCTTCTACCTTAACCACCTGCCTTGGGTCTTCCCACATCAAGTAGATATTCTGCTGCAAGCTTGTTTAGCTCTCACCTTGACCATGAGTTCTTCATAAATGTGCCCAGAGTTC
The DNA here is from genome assembly GCA_023101885.1 of Typhlomys cinereus. Classification (NCBI taxonomy): domain Eukaryota; kingdom Metazoa; phylum Chordata; class Mammalia; order Rodentia; family Platacanthomyidae; genus Typhlomys; species Typhlomys cinereus. Next base: position 3,955,219 of record JALPQD010000099.1, on the reverse strand, counting down.
AGCCTTTAAATATCAAGCTGACACTTGAATCTAACTAGTACGCCTGGTAAAGTTGTTTTCCAGCTACTGCCCTTGCTCTGTGGGGCGTGGACTTTTGTATTGAGGGCAGGGCTTTAGAGTTGTCCATAGGCAGGGGGAGGGGATGGATGCTGGGCTGTTCAGCTTTATACTCCCTTCTTCCACATATTTTTTTAAAGTTCAGAGTCATATTTTATGAAAATGTGAATTATTTTAGTTAAAGAAAAAAATGAAGCTTTAAAACAGTGTACTGGATGTTCTCTGGGATTATTTATAGCTTTAAATCCTATAGAATATAAGTTATTTATAGTCAGCTCTCCATATCCTAAAAGAAGCCACATGGGCAAGGCATTATTTATTCATTTATACATTAATTAACCTTGTACATTAATTAGCATTATCGAATTCATGAAACAGAATTTAGAGCTAAGAGAAGAAAAATGAATTTTAAAATCTTCTTTTACCATTGGCTCTTGTAAAGGCCCAGGGGTCAGACAGGAAAATGAAAAACTATAATAAAATATGATAAATGTCAAAACAGAAGTTGGTAAAAATTGCTATAGGAATATGAAAGAATCCATTCATTCTGCTAGAGGGCTTTGAAAATGTATCACATGGTAGGTTTTTTTTTTCTTTTTAGTTTTATTTCTGCAGCAGGTTGACCTGCAGAATTTCAATCCATTTGTGCTCATATTCAAATGATTTCATCTCTCTATCTATCTATCTTCTCTCTCCCTCTCACATGTGCATGAGTGCACACACGTGACTGTTCCCTTATCGACACAAGCATATGTAGAGATAAGGGGTAAATTTCAGGAATCTTCCTCTTTCACTCTCAACCTTATTTATTCTTTTGGCCACTGAACCAGGGCTCACTGATTGGAAGAGGCTGGCTGACTAGCAAATTCAGGTATCTGTCTGTCTCTGCCCCCTAACAGTGGGGTTATGGCTACACTCTGCCATACCTGACTTTTATATGGGTGCTAGGGATCCAAACTCAGATCCTCATGCTTGAACGACCATCTCCCCCAGTCCTAGCTTCTTAGTTTTCCAAGCCAAGTGAACAGCGCTAGGCCATGCTGGGTAAGTGGCGTAAGCTATCCCACTCGGGACATGAGCCATAGAGAATTCACAGATGTGAAACTGCACATGTGAGCAATTCAGAAATGCCATATTTTGCCTTCCTGTCACGTTGAAGAAAACCTTATGAAGACCATCCCGGTGTGTCCTTTCAAGTACACAGTCAGTACATTACTTTAATATAAAAAAGCAAGTGTAACGGGGAAAGAGCTATGCTTTCCAGGTGTCTAAATCATTGCATCATGTTCTTCCCAAACTAGGAAATAGGTTCCCAGGGACGCTGAACACATATTTCATTTGGCTTGCTGACAGCTTATGAAGGGCGAGAGGAATTTCTCCCTCTCGTGTCTGATCAAGTGCACAAAGAAAATGCCAACAATTAACTTAAAACTTTGGCAGCAGTAGAGTCTCAGGCCTCACTGAACAACGGGTCTGCAATTTCTGACCCCATCATCATGCCTTTTCTCAGCAACTTATTCCTCTAGTTACCCCCAACCCACTTCTCCTAAGTTCATAGCCTTACACCTTTTCTTTACCTTCCTAAACTGCTAAAAACACAAACCTTCCTGAAATTGCAAGAAGTAGGGAATTTCTTTACAATGCAAAGCAAATATGTTTGTAGAAATTTTTGCAACCTTACCTACATTAACCTGCATAAAACATGGGGGATTTGGAGGAGGATGGCTGCCAAATAAGCTTTCCATAATTCAAAGTCTGTGTGTCAAGAGACACCATTTGTTTTTAAATTAATATGGGTGGTAATGTTAATGGTATTGATTGAATGTAAATTCAACATAGCTGGTGTGTTATCCAAAGTGCTATATTCATATTTGTGAGGTGAAAGCAGAAAGGGCAAGAGTGGCAATGGGAGATGGGAAAGGCAGGGGGACCAAGAGAGTGCAATGTTCAGTGACGTAGACATGGGAATGTAACACACCAAACCCACCACTTTGCACGTGCCTTTGTTTCCTTTGCTGTTTCTGTGATTAAAGTGCCCAACCAAAGAAACTTGGTGGAGAAACAATTTGGCCCAGCTCACAATTCCAGGTTACAGTCCAAAATAGTAGAAAGTCAGACTAGCCAGAGCCGAGGAATCTGATCACCCAGCCAAGATCAGAAAGCAGTGGGTGAACGCACACACATTTGCTGGCACCCATCTGGTTTGCTTTCACATCCCAGGACCCTCTTCTCAGGGAACGAGGTCACTGAGAGTGAATGGGTCTTCCCACATCAATGAAGGCAATCAAGACAGTCTCCTGCAGGTGTGCCCAAAGGTCTGCCTCCTAGGTGTTAAAACTCATGCCTCAGCATGACCATTGCAACATGCCAACTACGTATGTGATCTATTTACATCTATTTTGCTCTCATTTGCAACATGTCATGTTTTTAAGCTAAGGTTATAATTTCAGTGAAATTAAAATGAGCTCAGATGTTTATAATTCAGTATATTTGGTGCCAGTTATCAGATTTAATGATTACATTTAATCTGACTAATCCTTTTAGACACATCTTGAACTCTGCCTCTTCTTTACATTCTACCTCTTGAAGCAAACTGTCCTCTTAACTTACAGACTTTATGATTCCAGGACTCGCAGCTTATTTTCCTCTAATTTTACCTTTAGAATGCAGTACCTCAAGTAATGAAGTGCTTGGGTAGTGTCACAGTTATTCTTTCTGATGCTGTGAGAAAATGCTCAAACTGAAAGGGAGAAAGGGAGATTTATTTGGCTTATGGTTCCAGAGAGGAGATACAGTCCACTGTGGCAGAAAAGGCATAACTGGCTGGCAAAAGCTGGGGGAGGCTTAAGTCAACGCAGATATGGAGGCTGAGAGAGCTAGCTGCAAATGGCTAGAGCAAGACTTCTAGCAGACAGCAAGGAGGGGCTCACCAGCCTCAAGGCCCACCCCCTGTGGCTTCCCTTCCTCAAGCAAGGCTCCACCTCCCATAGATGTCATGACCTTTTCAAACGTTAACTAAGGATTCAAACACATGAGCCTGAGGGAAAATCTCATATTAAAACCATAACAGATAGTGTGATATTTAGTGTTAGTTCATCACTCTGGCACCTAAGAGACAGACCATTGCATGTGGGATCACTCCCAGGCAAGTGGTCTGAGGCTATAGAAAGATGGAGAAAGCAAGCGAGCAAATATGCCCTCTGCTCTTATTGTGTTATAATGTGACCAGCTCCCTCAGCTCCTGCCCCTGTGAGTCCTGTACCATGATGGACTGTCATGTGGAACGGTGAGCTGGCATTGAATCCTTTCTTTCTAAGTTGCTTGGATCAGATATTCTATCGCAGCAGTGAGTAATGAAAACTAACACAGAATGCATGAGGCCCCAGGTTAGATCCTGAGGACTGTTAAAAATGATAATAAAAGTGAAAATGACACCTATATTTTATATGATAATGTAGATTGATTTTTTTAAATGACTGACTTAATTGAATAAATAAGAGGCACTATGCTGTAGCATAATACACTGTAAATATTCTTTTGTGGTTTTATTCATAGCACACACAGCAGCAGCGGCTCGTTCCCTTACTCAGGTTCTCATTGGACAGATAATCAACAAAGCGCTATCATACATCAAGTACTATGTCGGACACCAAAATAACATACCAGTGCCTCAAACTCAATAAGTAACACACTTTCATAGAAGAAAGAATATCGTAAGTATATTATGTACATATACATGGAGATGTTATTGTGAGCTCAAGAAGTTATTGAAGTACATGAGAAAGACCCCAAGACTAGAACTGAACCATTATAGAAAAACTGCGAGACACAGAATGTATGGACTGCATTCTAAGTAGACGGAAGATCACAAGCAATAGAGTCTGAAACAGAAAAAAACACAGCACTACACGGGAGCAGGGTGTCTCTTACCAGCTGAGGAAGAATAACAGAGGATAAGAGAAAGAGGAGAAAGGAGATCAAACAAATTTCACGTTTTCTGCTTCTTAACACAACCTATGTGCGGAACTTCCAAGTTCTAAGTTAGAAGTCTTCTTTGGAAAACTATTCTGCAAACCACACAAGCAAATGAATTACAAAATATTGAATTCATGTCAAAAGAGTGTAAATAAAGCTCTCATTGGAAGAAAAAAAAAGATGCTTGCCTTCCTGAGGCAGCTTGCCTTGCACAGAAAGCTAAATGTCTTCATTTCCAAGGACGAGTGTTTTTTATTCACTCAGGTAAGACTTGAATCTGCTCTCTTTTCAGGAGTCCCTAGGGGTTGGGTAATTCCACGGTAGCAAACATTCTTACTGAGTTAAATAAGAGGGTGCAGGAGCAGGACATGGAGAAAAAAGCAACTGAGAAAGATGCTGAGAACTATACTTAACTAAATATTTTTACTTATTCAGGGGATGTTAGAGATTTTCAGCATAAGGTTTTCCAAAACGTAAATTAAATAAATCGGAAACACCATTTCCTTTGAGGTAGCATAAATCACGTGGGAAATAACAATGATAATGATTGTGACCAGTTATTAACAATTTATTTCAGGGTCTAGGGAGATGCCACAAGGGTAAAAGTGCTTGCCGTGCAAATGCAAGGGTCTGATTTCAGAACCCACATAAAAGCACGTGTGATCCCAGCTCTCCTACAGGAGATGGAATGTAGAAACAGGAGAATTCACAGAAGCTTTTGAGCCTTCTAGTCCAGTGTCAATAGCAAGGAAGAAAATAAAGAGACCCCATTTGAAACAAATAAAGGGTAAAATAATTTATCTCATGCCTGAAATTGTATGAGAGACTTTATTTTCTTCTACTGTCTCATGGCAACCTTAAAAGTTAGGCATTATTATTGCATTAGGAAGTACTTAATAAATGTTTATTAAATAAGTAAAATATATATTCCACCTGTCAAATTACTCTAAGATCAATTCACTCATCTAACAAATAAATTTTAGCAAATATCGTGTGCCATGTACCTGGCAAATCTCATGAGACCTAGTTAGAACCTAATTGAGAAGCAAACAAATAGCCATTAAATATGACCCACCTTCAGAAGTTGACACATATTAATATGTATTGAATGGTTTGGGGAAGTGGATTAGGCTGGCACCTGCACACAAACATGCAGACTTGAGTTCGGTTCCCACAAATTCATGTGTGTATCTGTATCCACATATGTGGAAGAAGAGAACCGAATTCTGAAAATTGTCCTCTGACCTCCACTTGTGCAACATGCATCTGTTCTCTCTTTTTTTCTCCTTTCTCTCTCTCTCTCTCCATTTGTCTCCCACTCTCTTTCTCTTGTTCTCCAAATAAATGAATACATATTTTTAAAAATATTTACTGAATGAGTGCATACATGAATGAATGGATGGATGAATACATGAATGGATGTGTACAAAAAAAGGTATTTCAAAGACAATATATTGAGGAAACTCAAGAAAGAGCAAACAGGGACTCCATATTACTTCATTTCAGAGCAAATCACTGAAATATGCATATTTGCCTCAGTGCAAAGGAAGCTACTTTCCTCCTCCACTTCTTGTCCTTACCACAGCACTCTGAAGCCAAATAAAAGAAAGGACGTGAGAACGAAAGAGAAACCAAACCTTACCATCTCTCGCCTTCACAGTAAAAGAGTTGGGACAAATTCGATGGATTTGATCAATGGATCTAACAACATAATTTGAGACTTTATGGCTTATTGATCAAGAAACTATGCCTGAGAGGTGCCCATCCATCACCTTGGAGGCTGGAGAACTCCCAGAGAAAACTCTGTTCCTGCCGCCCATCAGTCACCCCTTGGGATTTAAGAGTTCAATGGCTCCATCTGCCAGGAAGGTCTCAGCAAGGCCGAGCAAGGGGTTAGTCCTCTCGCAGGAGCCAAGGAAAGCAGCACAGCGAGCACAAGCTGAGCTTTAGATGTGGGATTTATACTATGAGCAGAAGCCCCACCACGACCTTGTCAAAGAAGCTTGGAAGCCAAATTAAAGAGCTAAAAGAGAGTCGGGTAACCCTGAAGTCACTCGCCAGACACAGCCATGGGTGTGCGCCAAAATCTGCCCATCTCTGCCTTTGTTTTCCTTTCCAGCCAACTCGATGGACTCCACCAGGATATGCTTGCTGTGGAGCAAATCAGAAGAGCTCTACACTAAAGCATTACAAAATCCACTTAAACGTCTTTATTTTTCTTCTCAAGAATTCATTTTTCAAAAAATGTCACAAGCAAAAATCCTTGATTCTAAATGGTAGGACCCAGCTGGGAGCAGAATGACAAAGGTCATGTTCTCATGGAGGACATCTGAAACAGAAATACCTGTTGAAGAGTGTGTGTGTGTGTGTGTGTGTGTGTGCGCGTGCACACGTGTGTACACGACCGCGTGCATGTGTGTGTGTTCATGAATTTGTGTGTCTGTATGTCTATCTGTATATGTGTATGTTTGTAAGTATGTATATCTGTGTATCTGTGTGTGCATGTATGTGTATAAGAGGGAGTGTATATATCTGTGTATATGTCTACATAAATGTGTAAATGTATGTGAGTGTATGTCTGTATATGACATACACTATGTGTTTGAGTGTATTTTCATATATGTATATGTTTGCGAGTGTGTGACTGTGCACGTGTCTATTTGTGTATGTGTGTATATCTGTGTGTGCATTTGCAGATGTGTGTTTGTGTGTGTGTCTGTATGTGTTCTTTTTTTTTAGGATGATTTTAACACTTTTTATTATTTATTCAATTGTGCGTGTGTGTGTGTGTGTGTGTGTGTGTGTGTGTATGTGTAGAACCACGGGCGAATTCAGGAACCACCATAGACGAGCTATACCTCCTCCTTGTTTACTCTGCCCTGGGATTCACAGGCTCTGCCCTACCAGGACCAGAAACGCAGGCTACCCCTGCTCCCGCCCGGCGTCTATACGTGGAGTCTAGGATCCGAACTCAGGAGCTTCCACCTGCAAGGCAGAGGCTTAACCCCTGAGCCACCTCTCCAGCCCTATATGTGTTCTTGTGTGTATGTTTATGCAGATGTGTGTTTGGGGGGGGGAGTAAGTTGACTTATCAGTCTGGATTCACTGGGGTATGTGAACCGAAGTATCTTCGTTTCTCAACCATTACAAGCCTTCTTCAATACACTCCGCTGAACCTTTTTCTTATCCCCTGTGTGGAATCTAGGGCATGTGGACTGGCTTTCTCCTCATTTCCAGTTTTATTCTACAGTCTATTTTAAGGAATATTAAATTTGAATCCAAATTTAATATGAAAGTATCATTTTCTTTCAGTTTGGAACCTTAGCTTGTTCTCTTGGCTTAAACCAAGAAATCTGCACTGGGAAAAGGGAGGGGACATGGTCAGACTCCTCCCTTCAGTCCCAGTCTGTCCCCGCTTTGATTCTTAGTTCCCCCAGGACTGCAGCTGGGGAAGAGCGAGAAGGCAGGACACAGCCGAGGGGCAAGGCAGGTTCTATTCCGATGTCCTTGCAATCTGGGTCTTTGTTCATTGAAGAAATTTGTTATGTCTTCTGTGAAACTCTCATTGGAGACCTCTTAGAAGCATTTCTTGGCAAGACTCCTGTCTGCCAACCAGGTCCCTTGTGACCCCAATTGCCCAGGCTCCCAGTCTCCTCACCTACAGTGTCCTGTTGTAGTCAGCAACCACCTGCCTGGTTTCCAGGAAACTTGCTCAGACAATGTCTTCCTCAACATTAAAGGTCGCCATGTCCTCAGATCTCACTGATCCTTTGCCCAGCATCTCTTTTGCCCACCTTGGATGAATGAACCTTCTCTCGCCCTGGCTCTTTTTACTTATTCTGCCTCTGGATGGGATCCAGCCAGCCTTCTGCCTGAGGTGTCTTCAGGAATCCGCCTTTATGTCCTCCAACCTTCCACCCCCTCCAAAATCCAGGGACATAGCAATTTTATTATAAGACATTTTTCTTGTCTTATGATGAATAACCCCCCCCTTCTATGGGGTATGTAGGTCAGAGCTCAGCACAGCCCTCAACATCTCTCTTCCCAAAGACGCTTGTTCTCTGGTCTTCCTCTCACTGACTGCCTCCGCTCTGCTTAGCTGCCCTTGATCTGAGTAAAGAACGTCACAACTTTTTCTCTTATCTCAGGGATATGCGTAAGAAAGTCCAAAATTCTCTTTATAATGTACAAGCAATTAATAGACCTTGCCTTCACCTTCTGCAGCTTTAGATTAATCTAAGACAACGGGGGGAAAAAAAAGTTCAATACATGATCTGTAACATATACAATACCATTTCATTTAGCAGCAAATGTTATAAGAAACAAAATAAAACAAGAAAAGGTCATAGATTGTCTGAGGGTCAGACTGTAGGGACAACTCCAGGCAGAATGATGACAGAAGGACTCTGAGAGAAAAAGACATTGAATTAGAAGCCTGACTCAGTCAGGCAATGGGTCATGCAGAGATCATTGAGCCAGAGGAAAGCGCAGAGGCCCAAATTCTGAAGTGAAAATGCTCTACGTGCACTTCAAGATAAAGAAGCTTCCGGTATAGATGGAGTTCAGTGAAAGGAAGGAGGATGGAAGAGAATATGAAAGAGGTGGACAGCAATTGAACCACATAGAGCCTTCAAGACCACATGGGGAAGCATGAACTTGGTCAGAGTGTTAGAAATCACTGGAGTGCTCAGAGCTGCACACTATTGTGAATCGTGTTTGTGTGCCAAGGGTCACTTTGGACACTGTGTGATTAATAGATAATGAGGTTATAAATCACACACGTGAGATTCTGTAGACATGTTGAGGGTCTATTAAGGGCACCTTGCGATTGAGGAGGTTTGATCTCACCAATCAGGGAGGGTATAAGGACTGGCCGATAGATGGTAACCATCCTGCAAATGGGACACTGACTCCCTGCCCCTCCCCCCAATGGTCTCCTACTCCATCCACCTTTGAACCTCCTTTTAGAGTAAGACCTTCATTTAAAAAGCCTTTTATCTTTGGTTAGGAGGTGACCTCCAATATCAATCAGGATGGAGCCAAAGGTGGTGCAGGAGCAGCAAGATTGAAAACAACAACAAACCATAGTTCAGAACACCAAAGACCCTGCATTGATCATTTGGAACCAGACCAGCCAAATCTCTCCCCATCCTTAAGATCAGGGAAACTTGCAGAAGAGGGGGCGGCAAGATTGTAAGAGCCTAAAGATGGGGAGGACCAATGATACGCAAGATGCTCCACACAAGTTAGGGCCACTGTAACCATAGTGGGATTTTGCATGACTTGCACAAAGACTGACATGTCGACGACACCCCCAGGGTCTAGCATGGATCACAGGCAGTAGGATCCTTAGAGGCAAGGGATTAACAGTCATAATAGTGTTCCCATACTAAGGGGGAACCTGGGGGGTGAGGGACAGAGGCCCTCTGGGCTATGTCACTGAGTCCTTACACCTCACTGGAGTGGAGGACTCAGAGGGAAGTTTGGCATTCACACAGGGGGATGCTTTAGGGGATGGGAGGGAGAAGGGGGAGGCACTGGGAGAAGGGGAGGGAGGGGGGCAAATGGAAGGGAAAGAGGGGGAGGGTGCAAGGGGAATGGGGAGGAGTGGAGGGAGGGAGAGGACCAGGGTACCTATTGAGCTTGTATGATTGGGGAAAAATAAATTAAAAAAGGGCATTATGTTTGCTGCATATGTTCGGCTTAGTTATAAAATCTATGCGTACAGGGCAATGAAGGAGGGAAATGGGACTCCATGCAAAACACTTGCTATTCCCTTTCACACATCATCTGAGCCTAGAAGTAGGAAGGGATATATTCAAGATCACAAAGTTTCATAGACTACGGTTAAGTTAATACTTCATGCACTCAAGAGAAAGAAAGGTCTTAAAGGTAGTGTTTTAACTTTGTGTTGCATAGCTGTTTATTCCAAGTATGGAAGCCCAAAAAGAAGCCATCGTTTGACAGTATGTAATGGCTTCTGTGAGTGAAGAACTCAAGAAAGGCTCAGTGATGTGGTTCTGCTGACATCTTATAAGCAGGCAATAACTGCAGTAGACTACCCAAGAGACGGCCAGGCGTCCCCCGTCTTCACGTTGTATGAGGATTACTCCACGTGCTTTCCAGTCTGGATAGGTATGGCTTTTCTCATACCAGGGTGATCTGACAGCAGTGAGACTCAAGACTTGTGGCTCCACTAGAAGAGTTCCAGCTGATTCTACTAAGTATGCTAAGTCGCTTCCTCTTGTTGACTCCAAGTGATTCCAGAGGAAGGGATACAGGCACTTCCAACCAACCTCCAAATGGAAAGAATGGAAGGTCATGTTGCAAGAAGAACATGTGAAATGGAAGATTTTGGAGTCAACAATGGAAAATACAATTTTACCCATGACCACTTACATACAAAGGATATCACATCATACATTAAGACTGTATGGGGCTGGAGAGGTGGCTCAGCGGTTAAGCCTCTGCCTTGCAGGCGGAAGGTCTTGAGTTTGGATCCTAGATCCCATATATAGACGCCAGGCGGAGGCGGGGACGGCCTGCGTTTCTGATCCTGGTAGGGCGGAGCCTGTGAATCCCCGGGCAGAGTAAACGAGATGGAGGTGGAGGCATCCATGGTGGTTCCCGAATTCGTCCGTGGTTCTACATACACATACATACACACACATGCTCACATACGCACAATTGACTAAAAAAATAATAAATAATAATAAAAAAATTTTTTTAAAAGACTGTATGTTAAAATACAGAGAAAGGATATAGGAATATACCATCAACCTTTAGAAGTATGTGGGGGTGAATCAAAAATTTCAAGCAAGGATCAAGGCATTTCTTGTGCATACTAAAAGGACAGAAGAAATACGTGTTTGCATTACTATGGATGTGAAGTTCCTATGTCCACACAGATCCATGCATGCACGTACATGCACATGTCATAAATGTGCTACTGTTGCCCCCAGAGCACTGCCACAGAGCTGTGATGATGTCCACCCCATCATCATTCTAACCATAGTTCTCAAAGTCACCAGCCACGCATTCCTTCTATACGCATTCATGCAAACTTGAGGAATACAGCCTCTGACATCCTGGGGGGAGATTTGTTGGTGACACGTCAGTCTGAGTTCAGTGCAAAGTTATCTCTTCAGAGCCCTGGTGCCATCCATCCTCCTCACGAGAGCAGCCTAGAGAGGCGAAGTCACAAAGTGCCTGACTTTGATGCTAGGGATTGGACGGGCTCCAGCTCCCTCCTCTTAGCAAACTTGTTCTGCCATTTGAAGTTAAATATAGAATGGAAGGGGCAGGATGAGAACACCAGTGTCCCAGACAAATTCTAACTCTTCCCATCTCTCCATCTATCACCACCTGCTTATCATCTATTTCATGCCGCTATCAGCACAGCGCTTGCTTATTTCCTGTTCCTTCCTTCTGCTGCAAATTCATTCACCCTTTCACAGTGGGACATCGTGATTTAAACTGCTGCTAACGATACATTAAAATACCCAGAACATACCTTGTTAGAACCTCCAGAGAGGCAGAAATTGGAGGAGACAATATCAAATCATAGAAAACATTATATGAAAAAGTTGTCCCCAAAAAAGGAAGCCCCTGGGGTGGGTAAAAAACGTGTATCTTCTGCTGGGTCTTCTGCAAGCTTCGTATCTTTAGTATCGGCAGCAATGTAATTCTCAGAAGGTTTGACAAGTAAGCATTAGGTGCTGAGAAGAGCTGGGTGAAGCGTGAGAAGGCTACCTGGAAGTGCAGCACTTCTGTTACTCTGCAAAGCTGCTGCGAGTTCGCTCTGCAGTCTTGGCAACCATTATGGCCTCGGGTTCCTGATCCGTCAATGGAGATAGTGAAGCAAGTGGCTTCTCTGTTTCTTTCTTCTTTGGGATTTAACATTTCAAAATATTATGTTTGGTATATCTCAGTTCAATCAAACATCCAACTAACTGGACTAAACATGCATTCTTTAACAGTATTTAGTTGGGACCTATGATAACAGCATTAATAATAGCTACAGCTTTGATTTGGATTTTTCATCTTTGTGTGTGTGTGTGTGTGTGTGTGTGTGTGTGTGTGTGTGTGTGTAAGTATAATTGTGTATGTGCATGAATGTCTGTGAAATGTGTGTGTGGATGTTCATGTGTGTTATTGTGGACGTGTCCATTCATGTGGAGGTCAGAGGACAATACTAGGTGTTGGTCTTCACCTTCCACTTTGTTTTGAGATAGTGTTTCTTGTTGTTTACTACTGTCCTACAAAGATTTTCCTGTCTTCACCTCCCATCTCACCACGGAAATATCATGACTACAGACATATGTGGCCACATCTGTTTTCATCTAGATATTAATTTATATGTTACAAATATTTTCATATCCATGATTTTATTTATAACTTGGATTTTTTATCCCAAACTGACAGATGATCCTTGACTGAGGGCTTCAATAAATACATACTATTGAAGAGATATGCACAATTGCATGACAGATAAAAAGATTTATCTGATAGAGTTTATGTAGCTTTTTTTTCTTAAATAGAGACACTTTGAGATCACCCAATATTAAAAAAAGAAACTATACAAAAGTGAGTTATTCAATGTGTTCTGGCTTAAATTATAATAATCATTCAAGGACATGTGAAAAAAATATCCCAGCTCAACTCCATGGTGAGTTACCACTAAGTTTAAATCAGCTATTTACAATGTCTCGTATCTTTAATATGAGACATTGAAGATACTGTGCACATTCCTTCCTGTGCACCTTCGTATGACCCTGAATCTTTGTTATGTGACTTCAGATTGTTTCTACCATTCTACAATAGAATCAACTAAGGATAAATGAATGATTCAAAAGTACAAAACTAGGGCTGGAGAAGTGGCTCAGGGGTTAAGCCTCTGCCTTGCAGGCAGAAGGTCCTGAGTTTGGATCCTAGACCCCACGTATAGACGCCAGGAGGAAGAGGGGGCTGCCTGTGTTTCCAGTCCTGGTAGGGCGGAGCCTGTGAATCTCCGGGCAGAGTAAACAAGGAGGAGGTAGAAGCAGTCCATGGTGATTCCCGAATTCGCCCGTGGTTCTACACACACACAGACACACACACACACGCGCGCGCACAGTTGAAATAAATAAATTTTTAAAAAAGTACAAAACTAGTTCTAAACTGAAAACAGCCAGTCATCTCCCTTGGAAAAAGCCTTGACAAATTTATCCAGACCATATAGGTTTTTAACTTCACATTATATGTTTATAGCACCACACAGGGTTTACAGATGACCTCTCCTCATGTCACATTATAATTGTCCTATTCATGTAAATGGATCTGAACTAAGTTTGTCTTCGATGAGAAGAAGTCTGTTCTAGCAGTTAATCCTAGGTGCCAACTTGAGAATTGAGAACTGAGCTTTCAGGCATCTTATGAAGACTCGTTGGTTAAGGCAAGAGTCTGAGTTGTCCTGTAGGGGGTTAGCTCATTGACGTAGGAATACCCAGCCCATAGGACCATTCCCTGAGTAGGGATAGGTTGGAAAGAAGACTGATTGGCTTTGGCTTTGGCAGACTGGCGAGAGAGGAGGTATGCTTACATCTCTGCTTCTATCTCAGCATTTCCTGTGGATCTGATGTGACCGGGTCCTTAGCTTCTATTGTTGGTATCACTCTCCTGTCATAATGATCAGCGATAACCTAGAATCATGAGCCGAAATAAGCCTTTTTATCCTCTAAATTGTCGGGACCATTCATTCCTTACAGCAATGGACACTGAAACGGAGACACTCGTTTATCATCAGTCCACAATGCACAGATAGCCACAGAGATACAGAGATCCTCGTTCCCCACTGTAGCCCGTCTGCTTGTGCTACAAAGTACTCTGCCCACGGAACCTCCTATAGTCCTGATGTAACTGATGCAAATGATGTAACTGACCCTCAGTCACTCTTCCCTCAGCCTACCACACAGGTGCCTGCCGTCTCACAAAGACCACCCTCTCCACACACTCACTCTGCACGTTCCACGCAGCCTAGACATCACTCTCCATACTGCTTACTCCCTCCTGGCATCCGAGTAGAGTGAATGTAATGTATTTCTGATGGAGGAAAAACAACACAAGCTATTTTCTTTTTATTATTATTACTTATTCAATTGTGCATGTGTGCATATGTGTCTGTGTGTGTGTGTGTGTGTGTGTGTAGAACCACGGGCGAATTCAGGAACCACCATGGACTGCCTCCACCTCCTCCTAACACAAGCTATTTTCAAAGCACTAATAACTCATTGCAAAGCAAGAGAAATTTTGTTACATGTCATCACCCTGTGAGGAAGACATTCCAAAAAATAGTGGAGATGGAGCAACTGGATGAAAACAGAGAGTAAGAAAAAAGTAACACTATGCCAATCTCATGGACCTGTATATCTCCTCATCTTATAATTATATATTAAGGAGATAAATACATATATATATTCACAATTTTTTCAACGAGTACTAATTTATAGGCATTATTTTAAACATTTAGCAAGTATTAACTCATTTAACCTTCACAAATACTATAGAAGGTAAAAATAATTATTATCCCCATGTTATAGATGTGGAGACTCCAAAGAAGTCTCATAATTTGCCTGAGGTTGACCACCAGTAAGAATCACAGAAGAATTTGAACTCAGATATTTTAATGGACATATAATCACCACACATATTTACTGGAAACATTGTGATCATTCATTATAGAACTCATTCTTTGAGCTATAAACCCTTGTCTCGTTGAGAAGTCCTTTGAGGAAAGAGATGGGATCAAAATCTTTTTGGCTTTCTACAACCTGGCACTAGTTTCGGCGCTAGAGTACACAATTGTAGTTACTCAAAAATGAGTAAGTGAATGAATGATTGTAGAAGTCTTTCCTGATTAACTCAAAAAGAATGTCCTAAGTAGAAGTGGAGTGTGTGGTGAGTAATTCCAGTCACTGCTCCTCTGTGGGATTGATGGTTCACTATTACTGTGGAATCCAGCACACAGCGCATCCCAAAGGTGCCTAATGAAAGTTGGAAGCAATCTACTCATCTGCAGACAGAAACACAATGGGCAGAGGAGGAATCCTGCCTGCTCCGTAGTCAGCCCCTAGAAGATGCCTTCTGAGTGAAGCACGGGGCCTCCCATGGCTTCCACAGAAAGATGGCAGCCACCCAAAAGGAGGGAGCTGGCACATCCACTCTGGGACAGGTAGAGGAGAGACAGAAGATTCTCAAAAGCTGATGGCTTCCCTGCCTGCAATCCTCTTCCAGGCAGCAAGCTCAGCAGCCAAACAGGACCACGGCAGGTCGGTAGCCTCTTTGAACTTGACCCCAGCAGGGAGAAAGGAATTCTGGTTGGCAGAACTAGACCTAAGGGAAGGAAAGCTTGGCTTCAGAGAGTTTAATTAGAACCCCTAAGTTCATACCACTAATGGGCTAAATTTTGGATTGAGACTGGATAGACATTCATTCCAGGGGCTAAGGAGGTGGCTCAGGGGTCAAAGCATTTGCCTCACAAGCTTCTGATCTTCACGTGATCTCCAGATCCCATGTAAAAATGTAGAGTAGAGATAGTCTCGGCTTGGAATTGCAGCCCTGAACGACAGCCTAGAAAGCCCCTGAGAAAAACAATAAGGAGGCAGAGCAATCCAGATAATTCCAGAAGTCACCTTTGGACCTCCGCAGGCACACGCAAGCACACACTCAAGTGCCCTGTTGTACACATAACACACACATACACACACATATATTCACTCACATGCAAAATACACGCACACATGCATGCGAAAAATAATAAATCCATTCCTTTCATACTTGCTAATATGATTTCTGGCAAGTTATTTGGGAAATACCTAAAGGAGGTAAAGGAGGGTCCTATATGTGTGCAGCTATATGTAAGTTATACATAGGCGTGAAGTTCCTGTGGCCTCGTTCAATGTTCTCTTCTGGCTACTGAAGACACAGCTTTCCTTGGTTGATTAAATCTTGTCAGCGTGGGCAGCACTGCTCCGGGCAAGGAGAGGAGGAGAGAAAAGACAGTGATCACTCTTCCACCATGCAGCTATGATTCCAAACCAGTCACTTAACCTCTCTGCCTCTGTTTTGGTTTGTTTTTGAGAGGTTTGTTTTGTTTTGTTTTGTTTTGTTTTAACCTTTCTCACACAAAACACAGAGAGTGAGTGAAATAGGTGTTGCTCCCTTTTGGAACTGACCTAGCAACTGTAGCTGAGCTTGGCTACAAGCAAGTAAGATCAAAAGCAATACGATTAGAGAGACATTATCCAAGTTTTAACCATAGCGAAGGGGCTGGGAACTCTCAGCTGTGGTCTGAGAAATGGATTCTAGAATTTATTGTCGACTTCTGAGAACATCAGCCCAACATGCTGTGGCTTCAAAGGTCAATAAAATGATAAGTATTAGCCAAAAGGGTACTGTAAAACACAAAACGGAGTACATTTAGCATTTACTCAGAACCAGGCCAGGTTAGTCCCTTCTGAAATGCCATGTTCCCCAAACTGCTGCGCCTCTCAGAACAGACTGCCGGATCTGAGCAAATCTAGAAGGAGTAAAATCCAAATTGCTTTGTTCATGGGAAAGCGGTATTCACGGAAGGACGGCCTAGAAAGATTTAAATTACGCTACAATTACGAAAAAGCAATTCTCTGCCATTAGTACCCTGTATAATATTTAATAGCATCTCTTAATTTAGTTATGCATACATATTTAAAGTCTCCGATTAAATAAATTAAGGTGTTATTTTAGAAATAATGCTTGCTCTACTGCTCAGACTTCATGAAACAATTACACTCCAGCGCTTCATGCACACCTTCAGGACGATTCGCGCCTTTAGAAAGAAACACGTTTTTATCATTAATGTCACATTCCGAATCATCTGACACAATTTTGCACGGTGCGTCCTGGCTGCCATCAAAGTCATTTGAGATGAAACATTCTTGAGTCCCCGTAGCACGTTTACCGCAAATTGCATTCCAACCCACAAGTGCCCATTCACCTAGCACTTGGAAAAAGTCCTTTCATTCATCTCATAATTATACACGAGATAATTGTAACACTGTGTTTTATATCCTTTCCGCAGCCTACTCACTTATCTGGGCTGCTTTCCGTAAGTTGTTAATAATGACATCAAACACTCGAAATTGTGATATTATACCCCAGAAATAATGACTAAGTTGCCTAATATCCTTGACTGCTCTTATTTCAATGATTTCATTACCCACTTTCTCTGAACAACAGGAGCCAGCATTGATGGTAATGATTTCAGGATAATTTGTCTAGAGTTGAAAAATACTTTGTTTATTTTAGAGAGCTTGTCATCGCGTGAGGAATTACGGGCTCACAGGTAAAGCCATTCCTTCTCCAAAAGATAATTAGAAGATAGTCAAATGTAGACCCAGGTGTATAGAAGGTAATTATGAAGTATGGCATTGTAATCAAGGCTAAACTTTGGCTCGTCTTTTATATAATCATACAGAGAACACTGGCTGTTACAGGGTTGGAAAGGATGCCATGAAACAATGTTTCGGCCATTAAAAAACATGCGTGTGACAATGGTACCCTTAGACAATGGACCTGAAATGTTCTACTGTTCAGGTGACCTGTTAACTGCTGTAACACCATCAACAAGACGCTCCTCGCCTGCTTGTGGGAGAATGGAGTCAGCAACTTACTGTCACCAACTGCATAGAAATGCAGCAATCAGGGGCTGGAGAGGTGGCTCAGGGGTTAAGCCTCCACCTTGCAAGCGGAAGGTCCTGAGTTCGGATCCCAGATCTCACGTATAGCCGCCAGGCGGAAGCGCAGGCGACCTGCGCTTCTGGTCCTGGTAGGGCGGAGCCTGTGAATCCCGGGGCAGAAGAAGGTGGAGGCGTCCATGGTGGTTCACGAGTTCGTCCGTGGTTCTACACATACACAGACAGACACACACATGCGCGCGCACATACACATGCGCACAGTCGAATAAATAATAAAAAAAAAGAAATGCAGCAATCAGCCGTGTGTAGAAAGTACTACTAGATAATGATAAGCTATGTTCCTAGCTTAATGTTTCACTACAGTTCTTATTGTGATTCTTCAGCGTACTTGTTGCAGTTCACCTGTGTGGTTGCTGATAAAATCACCATCAAACAGCTTAAGGGAACAAGGGTTTTCTTTTCTCTAAGATTGTCTGGCTACAGTTCTCAATCCAGCTTGACAGGAGAGCTCACATCAACACCAAGGCTGAGGGAACTGGCCACACCATCTCTACACAATGGCTGAAAGAGGGACAATCCTTACTTGCCACACCAGCATATCTGGCCAAGTGTACAAAAGGATGCCAACTTCCTCAACCAACTCTCAGTATTTTATTCATCTGTTTGGGGCCTACTCCCATCCACCATGGGCTTGGCCTTCCCCATCAGCTAGACAATCCCCTGCAGGTTTGCTCTGGGATTAATCCAACCACTAATTCTCCACAAATGTGCCCAGAGCTCAAACCCTCAACAGTCAAGTTGACACCTGTGCCCAAGTATGACAGTACTCTCTTACCAACTTCTCAAAGAGTGGTAGACTATAAATCAGTATACCATGTTATCTTAATAGCTGTCCCTCATATCTTCTGTTCATTATCTCTGTTGCTTGTGTCACTTCTTTTGTGCTTTATTTAATCTTATTTTGCTTTGCTTTCTGAGCTCTAAGCAATGTGTGTGTGTGTGTGTGTGTGTGTGTGTGTGTGTGTGTGATATACCCCGTATGTGTCATAAGCTTTAACATCTGGATGTGTGCCAGCACACTCTATGATGCTTCTATAATGGTGAAATTATCTAATGATACATCTCTCAGAAAGGACATCCTCACTGGATGTCTCCAAATATCTAGTTATATAGTTTGAGTCTGAAATCAAAGGACTGATAACCAGGAACGAAGATGCTAGATCTCAGTCTAAAAGCAAAAGTTCCCTGTCCCAGGCCAAGACAGAGAGCAATTTATATTCTATCTTTTTATTTTATTTATATGATTTCCATGAGTTTGGAAAATGCTCACCATGTTGATCAAACCAGTCTGTTTTCTCAGTTTATAGATGCAGATATCAATTTTATTCAGAAAAATCTCAGCAGATACATGTACAAATAATGTTTGAGCAAATATTGGTCACCCGGAGCCTCAATCAAGATGAACATTTTCGAAGCCTTTGGAGCTCAGAAACGTGTATTTCCATATGAGGAATTGTTTTGGCATCATTTATAAGTGACACCAAACTTTTATTTTTTTCTCTACTTTCTAGAAATACAAACTTTCAGTCGTCAAAACAAGCTTCTCATTCTTTTTATCTTTTTTTCTCTAATTTATCCTTCTTTTGTCTTGTTCTGCTTCTAGATCCTTTGGGAAAATGTTGTTCAATTATGATGTGAAATCTTTTATTTCTATTTTTTTCTTAAAAATTTGAGGGGAATATTCCATTCCAGAGACACCCCTGTCTTTGCATCTGGAACTGGTGTTTATTTTGTGGGGAATATGAATTGCATTTTTCAAAGCTTTTTCCCTTTATCTACTTGTGTCCATTTCTTCAGGATTCTCTTTGTCTTTTTGTTTTGTTTTGTTTTTGTTTTTTGCTTTCATCCTTCTCTTTTTTTACTGGACAATTCCCCCAACTGTCTGCCAGCATTTGGCTTTCACATGTAAGAATGAGCACAGCTTTGTGTACCAAGGTTGGACTTGCCCTTAGAGGTTTCTTTGTAAGATGACAAGAAAGTAAAGTTGACATTCAAGGGAAAAACAAATTTCAGTGTCTGAATAGCCTTTCTCCAGAGACAAATCTTCCCTTTTTTCCATAAGCTTAAGATAGACAGAAGAAAGGACGATGGTGGATGTATCTGGCTCCTGAATTCTAGACATCCAATATGAGGAGAAGGGAACAGAGGTATCCAGTGGTTAATTACACATTCTTTTTCATCCTGTTACTTCAGTCCATATCCTGCAACTTAATATACCCACTTTTGTTCCAGAGACTGCTATACCTTCTATGGAATTTTTCCACAATACTCACCTGTGTTCCACCAGGAGAGAAAGGAGAAAACCTAGTGGCCTCTAACTGAATGAGCAGGAAGTGGACCTAAGAATGCTATCTACAGGCACACAAATCCATTTTCAATTCCATTTCTCACCTACATATGCTTCCAAATGCTAGGTACTTCAGAATGCTGCAGAAGAGAATAATGATACCATATCGATGTCCACAATGGCAGACACTTAGCTTCTACTGAAAGCTAATGCTTATCTCTCTCCTTTCTCCAAAAAAATGTTCATTTCTCCTATCTATTGATATCGACTCTTTGGCTTTCAATCTGGGTTTAAAACTTTTATTTTCTTTTATTTTTAATACATTTTATTTAGGTCCTTGTGTGCATACGTACATATGTCTAATATTTGGTTTATTAATCTAATTTAAAACTTTGCAGTAAAAAATTCAAATCCAAAAATCAGTGTTCAGCCACAGATGAATGCATACAGTCTAGACTTTATATATCGCATGTATGTATGCATGTATGTATGTATATGTATATATATGTATGATTTGAAAATCTGCTACCTAGGCATTTAATTGAAGTAAACCCTTGCCAAATTGCTTTGATTTGTAGCATTTATACACACACACACACTGTTATTTTATACATTTTGCAGCTGAGTCAAGATACCTGATTGCTATTTTCATTTACACATATGAAGATCTTAGTTCATGCTTCTGGATTTGAAAGGAGGCAAGCTCCCTGATATAAGGGTATGGTGAACACAGCCCAGGCCCACTTAGTGGAGAGGAAACAAAGGGGTAGGGACAAGATACAATTGCCAGGACACACCCATAGTCACCCACTTCCTCCAGCCAGGCCTTATCTCTAAAGTTCCTGCTATCTCCTAAAATTATACTACTGGCTACAGAAATGCATTCAATAAGGAGCCTGTGAGTTACTTGACATTCAAATTGTAACAGTCCCCATTATTTACCCAAGCAATATACTTCTGGGCATACAGTGAAAGCAAACACTGGTGCCTCCTCTCATACCCCTCCCCGCCCCGCCCCCTTCTACTAGACAGTTTCCTTTTGTGGAAACTGAAGAGGAAGAAGAACAAGGAAGTATCCAGTCCCCCCTGCTGGACAATAATTGCGTTCTCTGATCATCCTCAGATAAACTTGCGTCCACAGAGGTCTCCAGAAGCGTCACGCTGCACATGAAATTGGGCACAGTCCCACACTGGGTGACCCTTTGAAAGAGATGCTGCTCTTCATCAGTCAGCAAGCACCACCCGGCTGCTGAAAGGAGCTGTGTCGTGTTTTCTGGGCTTCTGCAGGTACCCTTGAAGATGATTATACGCAGCTTATGTTAAGATGTCGACAGATTGAATTACAGTCCCAGATGAGTTATCTACAATAGGTGATTAAGCAAGAAAAACAACACAGATTTTGCACTTTTCCAGTAGCCTTTAATTTTCTGAGCTGTTGGCCTAGACACCTTTAAGGACTCTGTCCTTCCCTTGTCTGAAAGCACATCTTCTGGTAAACAGCATTTCTAATAGTCAAAAACTGTTTCTTACCTTTGGTATGCCATTCACTTTTAAATTAAAGTGTCAGGTGATAGCAGATAAGACTTCTTTCTTCTCAAGTGCCCCTGTCAACCAAGCTAGTTCAGGTTCTCATTACTGCCAGTTCACGACAGCTTTCTATCTGCCCTCAACTGTGACCTTCTCCCTGACTCAAATCTTGTCTGTTTGACTTTAAGCTTCTGCTCTTTTCATGACACAACACTGCCTTCCCCTGGCCTTGCTAACCTGCCTATCGGATGTGCGACTGGAAGGGGTACACCTCAGAATGCAACCCTTAGACC
Source organism: Typhlomys cinereus (assembly GCA_023101885.1). Lineage (NCBI taxonomy): Eukaryota > Metazoa > Chordata > Mammalia > Rodentia > Platacanthomyidae > Typhlomys > Typhlomys cinereus. Next base: position 3,933,308 of record JALPQD010000099.1, on the reverse strand, counting down.
TTTATCTGTGCTCTCCAGGAATGTGCCCCAGCATCCCATTCTATCCTCTGCAATACATGATGAACATAGTTTTCAAATGCCCATTTTGTTTATGTTTAATAAGATCATTATGGTGTCTGGTACATAGTAAGAATTTAAGAAATGTTTGTTTGGGGCTGGAGAGGTGGCTCAAGGGTTAAGCCTCTGCCTTGCAGGTAGAAGATCCTGAGTTCAGATCCTAGACCCCACATATAGATGCCAGTGGAAGCCGGGGGGGGGGGGGGCAGCCTGCGTTTCTGGTCCTGGTAGGGCGGAGCCTGTGAATCCCTGGACAGAGTAAACAAGGAGGAGGTGGAGGCGTCCATGGTGGTTCCCGAATTCTGTGGTTCTACACACACATACACACACACACACACACACACACACACACTCACAATTGAATAAATAATAAATAAATAAATAAATAAAAAGAAATGTTTGTTTATCAAAGAAATGCTACTTAGATGCAATGATTCTATACATGTATGGGTCTCACAAGTAACCATAGAGCCTAAAATATAGGAGCAGTGTTGAGGAGTTGGAAACAGTTAAAGCATTTGCTGTTGAAGCAGAAATATGGATCCCTAAGTCCCATGTAAAATTCCAGGTGGATGCGGTGGCCCATCTGGAATTCCAACTCTGGAACTCAGAGCTTGGAAATCAATTCCCAGAGCAAGATAATTACCACTATTGGTAAAAAGAAAGTGTGGTATGAGCGCCTAGACTGTACGGAAAGTTCTTATTTCTAAGAAATGCTCCAACTACTTCAAAATGATTCCACAACTACTTGCTCCTCCAATGGTGTGAGAAGGTTGTATTCACTTCATAGCTTTGCAAACTCTCCGTAGAATCAGTCTTTTTCAATCAAACAACTCTAATGGACACATGCTGGTATCTTTGCGAGCTCAATCATCATTGCCTTAATAAGTAAGTGTTCCTCCAGCTCAAAGGCATCCCACAGAATGGGAGAAAATCTTCACTAACCACACATCTGATAGAACTCTGCTGTCCAGAGTGCACAAAGAACTTAGAAACCTAAACACCAAGGAAACCAATGGCCCAATTAAAAAATGGGCCCTGGAACTTAAAAGAAACTTTACCAGGGATGAAATTAAAATGTCTAACAAATATCTTTAAAAAATGCTCCACTTCCTTAGCCATCAGGGAAATGCAAATCAAAACTTCTCTGAGATATCATCTCACCCCGGTCAGGATGGCAAAAATCCACAACACAAACAACACCAAATGCTGGAGAGGATGTGGAGGGAGGGGAACTCTGCTACATTGCTGGTGGGAATGCAGGCTCATACAGCCACTCTGGCGAGCCGTCTGGAGATTCTTAAAGAAATTACAGATTGAAATGCATATGACCCTGTGATTCCACTTTTGGGAATAACCCCCCATGCAGCAGAGGTTCACCTCGATAGCACAAGCACGACCATGTTCATAGCAGCACTGTTTACAATAGCAAAGTCATGGAATCAACCCAAATGTCCAACAGTTGATGAGTGGATAAGGAAACTGTGGTACATCTATACAATGGAGTACTACTCAGCCATCAAAAATGATGAATTACTGGAATTTGCCGGGAAACGGATGTCATTAGAAACAATTATATTAAGTGAAGTATCCCAGACCCAGAAATTTTTTTTTATTTCAGCTCATACAAACTTATTAGGTACACCAGTTCCTCCCTCCCTCCTCCTCCCCCCGTACCCCCTGCTCCCCCTCCCCACCCTTCTCCCTCCCCATCCCCCAGTGCCTCCCGCCCCAATTCCCAGAGAGTCCTTTCTTGTGCATGTCTGATTTTCCTCTGGCCCCTCCTCTCCGATGACGTACAAGGACCCAGTGGCCTTTCCCTGAACCCTTTCCCGTGTTCCCCTTAGGTATAGGAACACTGCTGTGGCTGCCAATCCTTTGCCTCCAAGGATCTTGGTGCCTTTAGCAGATGCTAGACTTTGTGAGGTCAACAGTGTGTTGGACAATGCACAGGGCATGCAAAGCCAGACCCGGAAAATTAAGCGCCGTATGTACTCCCTAATAGGTGGCTCATAGTACCAAACCCATCCAGCCCACCTAGAGACCCTCGATGATAAATCTCTGTAATACAGTAATTACAAGGAGTATGAACAGGAGGGATGGGGTTGGAGGGCCACACCAGAAACAAGGAGAGAGGGGACCATGTTACAGCAGAGAAAATAGGACTCCATCAAGGACTGCAAGTAAGCAATGAGACATCTGGTTACGTTCACAGACTTTTCGTTCCTGATCATTTACAACTGAGGGGGTGTGATCTCACCAGAAGGGGAAGGCATATAGTCTAGGCAGATAATAAGGAACCATTTTGCAAATGGGTGATTGACCCCTCCCTCACTGTGGTTTCCTACTTTTATTACATCTACCTTTGAATATACTCTTATAACAAGACTCTAGTTTAACAGCTTTTATCTCTGGCCAGAGGGGTGACATCCAATACCCATCAGGATGGAGTGAAGGGCATTGCAGGAGCAGCAAAACTGCAAAAGAAAATCAACAAACCATAATCCAGAACTTCAGAGACTCTATATCAACCACCTAGAACTTGGCCAGCCTAATCTCTCCCCATCCTGAAGCTCAGGGAAATTTGCGGAAGAGGGGGCGTAAGATTGTAAGAGCACAAGGATGGGAGGAGCAATGATATGCAAGATACTCCACACAAGTTAGGGCCGAAGCAATCATAATTAGACTTTACATGCCTTGCACAATGTCCAACACATTATTGTCCCCACAAAGTCTAGCATTTGCTGAAAGTACCAAGATCCTTGGAGGCAAGGGATTGACAGCCAAAATAGTGTTCCTATGTTTAAGGGGAACAAAGGAAAGGGTTCAGGGAAATGCCCCTGGGTCCTTGTATGTCATCGGAGAGGAGGACCCAGAGGAGAGTTTGGCATGCACATTAAAGGATTCTCCGGGGATTGGGGGAGGGGAGGCACTGGGGGTTAGGGAGGGAGGGGTGAGGGCAGGGTGAGCAGAGGGGTCAGGGGGAGGAGGAGGGAGGGAGGGAATCAGTGTACCTATTAAGTTTGTATGAGCGGAGATAATAAAAAAATGTTTAAAAAAATAAGTAAGTGTTCCTGAGATGTACTTGTTGAATTTGCTGTTGATTTGTCATGTTTAGTGTCATATCTGACATGGTAGGAACCTGAGATGTCCTCCAAAGGATCATGTGTTGAATGGACTCCAACTAATGGCAACATTTTGGGAGGTGATAAGAATGCTAGGACGTGGGACCCAGCTAGAGAAAGTAGGCAACTGACTTTTGCAAGTTATGCCTAGTCCTCAACATCTTCCTCTCATTCTGCTCTCTGACTGTCAGGAGAATGTGTCTCCCACCATTTTTCTCCCTCTGTGCCCCTCTGGCATGTTGTTCTTTCTCACTAAAAGCAGAATACAGCGATAGTGGACTAAAACTTTTGAAACTATGAAAAAAAACTCTTCTCACTCCCAATTTAGTTTTCTTGGTTATTTTCTCATGGTAATGAAAAATTTAAGAAAGAAAATTGTTAATGGAGAAGTAGAATCATTGCCATGACTAAACTTGACCATATGGTTTAGAAGCGTGTTGAATTTTCTTTATAGAAAGAATTTGGAAAAGTAGACTACAGAAAACCTATCATGCTGTCAGCAGAGCTGAATGGGTGATTTTCATTGAGGTTTAGAAATACTGACAGTAGTGATTGTGCTCTTGGGGATTCACGTGAGATCAAGAACTCAAGGCATTTATGTTGTATTCTGGCAAAAAAAAAAAAAAACAACTAAACTTTTTATATTTGGCCCATATCCTGAGACTCTGAAGGTGATTGAGTTTGGAGGAAACAGCGTAATCCATTGGTTGAAGAAAATGTCAAAGCACCCAGCTTTCAGGTTGCGGCATAGTTACTGCTAGCTGCATTCTGTCAGGTTTACAATGAGGCAGAGGAAGAAAAAAGCAGGACAGAAAGACTTATAAACCTTTGCAGCCCAGCTACATCCTTCAGAAAGTTGGTGCTAAGGAAATCACGACTGCTGGAGATGGTAAGACTTTCAAGAAGTCAAGTAATTTGCATGAAGACAATTGATTCCTTGAGAAGAGAACAGCCTTTCTTGCATAAAGAAGCCCAGGAGGGTGTTTGTTTTACTGTTCTCAATCACACATTCACTCAGACAGCACTCTCTAGCTGTGGGCCAAGGGGGACTTATCACCTCGGCAGCCAGTGGCAGACTTTGGCATCGTCCTACATTCTACAAGCATGCAAAACTCAAGAGTTGGAAGATCGTGGAAGCTTCTCCCCAGATTTCAGAGGAAAGTCTAGAAGGCCAGGTGGTATGTGACAGGATGAGAGGCTATAGGCATCCCCATGAGAAGACAACTCATGAATCTATGATGATAAAACCCAGCAAGCAATGAGACCTTTGAGCATTGAAAATACCAAAGACATGGGTTGTTTACAAAGAAAATACTGCAGGAGCTGGGCAGAGTCAGCACAAGAAAAAGTGTGGTCTGCAGTCAGCAAGACCATAGGGTTGGGACTGCTCACGACTGTTGGTTTCATATCACACCAACACATACTATGAATACTAGACAGATCAACAGTATTTAATGTCTGAATGACAGGTTAGTTCCTTTTGCATAGCTGTGACCAAAACACAGGACATGATCTAAGGGAGGAAGGATATATTTTGGCTTATGCTCCTGGCAGAGCCAGTGCATCCCAGTCAGCTCTTCTGCTTCTGTGGTGAGACAGAGTATTGGAGTTGTAGGAGCCTATAGTAGAGGCTATTCACCTCATTAGACAGGAAGAAGCCAGGAGATAAGATACTCCCAAGGGCTGTGACTCTGTCTCACAAGCAGAAGGTTCTGAGTTCGGATCCCAGTCCCACGTTAAAAAAACAAAACAAAACAAAAGATACTCCCAAGGGTCACATCAACCTTTTTTTTTGGGGGGGGGGAGCAGGAGATATTTCATATCTGAATCCCAGCAACCTGTTAAGTTTCAGTCTTGCATTGAACCATTCACACTTTTCAGTGTCCCAGCTCCTACATTTTGGAATGGAAATGGTTACTTTCTTCCATTGTAAGTTGGGAGTGCATAACTTTCTCTTTGAATTTACAGGAGCTCGTAGATTAGAGTTGGCTGTGAATTTCAGAGGAGGCTTTGGATTGGATTTTTTAGCAGTAATTGTAGCTATGAGGACACGGAGATGTACTAAATGCATTTTGCACTGTGGCATAATCATAAGCTTTTGGGGACCTAGAAGAAAATGTTAAGGCTTGAATCAACAATGTCCCCACAGGCTCATGTGCTGAATGCATGGTCCCCGGATTATAGTGTTATTTTAGAGATGGTATAGACTTTTAAGAGGTGGACCTACTTAGAGAAAATAGGTCACTACACCCATGACTTTGAAAGTTAGACTTAGTCTCTAGTGCCCTCTTGCCTTTGATCCCTGACTTCTAGGATTTGAGACACTTTTCTGTTCTACTACCTTCCACCATGGTGATCTGTTTCACAGCAAGCCCAGAAATACAGTCAAGTGACCATACACCTCTGAAATCGTGAGTCACAGTAAATCTTTCATCGTTTAAATTGTTTCTCTCCGGAATTTGTCACAGTAACAAAGAGCTGACTAACACAGTTGTGTTGGTTTTATCTTCCTGCGGCTGAATGAATGTAGAACCCAAACAAGGAAACGAGTGACTTATTACAGCTCACAATTCTCAGTTACATCCATCAGCATGGCAGGAGAGTTCATCCCGACACTAGCTATACCACATCCACATATGAAGATCTGAGAAAGGAGAATACCTTCTTACTTGCTAGTTTGCCTGTACCCCAACATACTGAACCAGCTTTACCTTATCTGCCAGTCCAGGGAATCATCCTATCCAATTCATTAGTCCCTCACAGCCTTGCTTAGGATTGCCCTTAGCTACCAGCTTTCCACAGATGTCCCCAAAGGCTCAATCTTCAATTGTCAAATTGACATCTACAACCAACTGCCACAATAGTGCTTATTAACATTTGTCCATATTATTAGATTTTTGTCTTACTGGGTGATTAAAGCTTTATTACTATAAATCTTTGTTTGGTGCTTATTTTTACAAGATTTGATTTTGGTTAAGCTATCAACCCTGAAAACCAACATCCTTGGTATAAAGCCTACAAGTTTTAAATAAATGGCTCAATAAGCATTGCTTTAAGGAACCTCTCTTCTTCCAGATAACAATCTCTACTTCCTTATCATCAATGCTTTTTACTTTCCTTTGTGGTTAGTGTTTTTGTAGGAGAAAAACTTGGGCCTCCTCTAGTATCCCATTCACAATGATTTTTCCCTCCCTTTTGGTTGCTTGATTCTGAGTTGTATCTCACAGCAACAGAGAAAAAGTAACTGTAACAAATACCTAATAATTTGGCTTTAAATTTTACTTTATTATATAAAAAACTACTTGCAAGATAGTCCTATGTTTTAATTACTTGGAGTATAAGACTTGTAGTTCTTTTGTAAATGGCCTGACAGTAAACATTTTAGTCTCTAAGTATCAAAAGACTATGTTGCAGCTATTCAAATCTACCTGTGTGTGACATGTTTGTCACAGACATTCCACAGACACATGGAAATGAATGGGTATAGATGAGTTTAAAAAAATTACTGATTTGCAAGGAAAAGTAGTAAGCTGGGTTGAAATTCCCCCTGTACTGTAGCAGTGTCATAGTTAGGTTCAGGTTGTCAACTTGAGGGTTTGAGGGTTTGCGCTCTGGGCACATTTGTAGATAATCACTAGTTGAGTTAAGCCCAGCGTGAAACTGCAGGAGATTGTCTAGTTCATGGGGAAGGACCAGTCCCTGGTGGGTAGAACTAGACCCTGGACAGGTGAATAAAATACAGAGAGCTGGTTGAAGAAGTTGTCATTCTTATGTATACTTAACCAGACATACTGGTCTGGCAAGTAAGTATTGTCCCTCTCTCAGCTATGTGACCAGTTCCCTCGGCCCTTTGGTGGTGGTGAATGGTCTCCTGCCAACTGGACTAAGAACTGTAACCAGACTATCATAAGACAATGAACCCCTTGTTCCTTAAGCTATTTCATGATGATTTTATCAGCAACCATGCAGGTGAACTGCTAGAAGTAGAAATACAGAGAGAGAGAGAGAAATGCAGATAATAATAGTTTTGTTCTGCAAACTCTGTTATCAACACATGTCTATTGCACAGCAAAAACAATGAGACTGTTTCTACTGAATCCAACATTCAGCTTCAGCTTCAGTGCCATCTATTCATGCACAGAAAAAAAGGTTCTGTTGTAAAGTCCAAACCGGTTAGCTTTGTTCTCACAGTACCTATACCACAATGGAAGCTGGGTGGCTCTGTATAAGCTGAGGAGTCCCATGGGAAAAGAAATTTTGCATAGATGTGCATCTGAAACAGAAAGCAAACCTCAACATCTATAATGCAACCCAGAACCTGTTTAAAAAATGAAATGTTCTCTGGGACTGGAGAGATGGTTCAGGGGTTAAGCCTCTGCCTCACAAGCAGAAGGTCTTGAGTTCAGATCCCAGAACCTATATAAAAATGCCAGGAGGAAATGGCAGCAGTTCATACTTCCAATTGTGGAAAGGTAGAGCCTAGGAAACTCCAGAGCAAAGCAAAGAGGAGGTAGAAGACAGGTGATTCCCAAAGTCACCCCTGGGTCTTCACAGGCATACATAGTGCCCTGTGATAGAAACAGACACACACACACAGACATACATACAATAAATAAATAGAATAAATAGATCTTTAAAAATATAATCTTCTCTTAAAAAACATGTTGTTGAGAAAGTGTCTATAAGTGTCAGCAAGGTACTCTGATGTGATACTTTTTAAGACAAAGTAGCATTCTTTGGCTCATCTTATGTGATATCACACGTACAGGCATTCACTATGCATTCAGTTCTCACTGAATTTGTATATTCTTTGACATCTTTGAGAATTTTGGAATTTCCAAACCTCACTAAACATATGACTCAATATAATACCAATTCTATTTTACCTCCTGAATCTGGTTCCCAACCCTAAGTCCCTTAATTCTGGTAATTGTATCATGATTCTTTTAGCCAACTTGTGGCACTCCTAGGTAGGTCCAATGGACATAAAACCTAGTTGAGCCTGGTGTGGGGATGGATGTAGGCCTGTAACCCCAGCTCTTGAGATGTAGAGGTAGACTGATTGGAAGTCGAAGCTAGCCTGGGCTACATAGTGAGCTTGAGGCCAACCCAGGCTACATGGTAAGAACCTGCCTCAGAAACAGTAATAATAATAAACATTTTTAAGATAAAGTGAAGCATAAGCTGAGATTAAGTCTTATTTCTAAAACCTCACAAGTTTGCTGATCTTCACCTCTGTCCTTAACTTGAGTAAATTTTTCCCTTTTTATAATAAACATTTGGATGCATCAGGCACGGTATCACTCAATAATTTCATAAGATTCATCTCCTGTGATCATTATAACCCCAAGAGCTGAGTCACAGTCCAAATTCAAAATAGTGAGGTTCAGAGTAGTCAGACAATGTGCTCAGGTTTGCATAGGTAATTTGAACCAAACTTTTGATTTTGGAAGACAGCAGCTCATGACATGAGGAACTGACAGTCTAGTAGAAAGACACCTACATATCTACATATGCAAATCTAAACAGAGCTAGATCCTATGGGAACAGTGGGGACACCAGGAAAAAACAGGACTCTTGGGCTGAAGTCTCTTCCTCTTTTCCTTCAAATTAGTATGATTTTCGTACAGTATCCAGTCCAGCTTTTGCCCTGAGGTTTTGTATATTCAACACTCAACCCCACAGTTATGAGATGAGAATGAGATCCCAGAGCTGCATATAGAAAGACAAGAGACTGTGGAAGGCAATGTTTGCTGAGACAAAGGCATGGGAAGACCGTCCCACCACACAGGGCTTACTTTGATGGGCTTATTTTATTTTTTTTTTTTGCCAACATCATTAAACTTGTAAGAGACAGTTTGGATTACCAAAACCTCCAACTTCCCCAAGCAGCCTCCTTCAGCCTGCCGCAGTACCTGCTGTCACATGCTTCACACGTGTGCCACCAAAATGTTTTGGCAGAAGCATCCTCTTCAGGTTTTGACATAATTCCAAAGAGAGGCTTTTTCAATTATTACTAATGGAACATCATGCTCCTCTTTGAGAACTTCTGCATGAATAAAAAGGGTCATTAATGACATCTACTCTCAGCCCGGAAATATGAGTCAGTGCTTGGTGCAAGATGGTTTTTTTTTTCTTTTTTCTAAAGCACCTGGTAATTTCCCGCCCCATCAGCACTTCTGCACCTCCAACAGCAAGTTATCGAGTTGTGGAGTCTAAAGCCAGCAGTATTGATTCTCTGCAGGTGAATGCTATTTATTGTCTCTTGGTTTGTTTCTTCTATTCCATGATAGAATCACACACTCTTACAGTCCTTTTGGGTTCTTTCTGGCAGGCAGTGGAAGGAACGGTTCTTGGAGTAGCACTGTTAACTCATTTCGATCCATGGAAGACAGACTCAGGCTTCTTTTTTTTTTTTTTTTTTTTTTATTCAATTGTGCGTGTATGCGTGTGTGTGTGTGTGTGTGTGTGTGTGTGTGTGTGTGTATGTATGTGTGTGTAGAACCACGGACGAATTCGGGAACCACCATGGACGCCTCTACCTCCTTGCTTACTCTGCCCCAGGATTCACAAGCTCCGCTCTACCAGGACCAGAAACGCAGGCTGCCCCCACTTCCGCCTGGCGTCTATACGTGGGCCTAGGATCAGAACTCAGGACCTTCCACCTGCAAGGCAGAGGCTTAACCCCTGAGCCACCTCTCCAGGCCAACTCAGGCTTTTTGAACAGCAACTGAGGGAGGTCAACCTGCTCACCATGTCCTGACTGCTGGCTGCTCTCCTGTAATTCAACTAACCAACTTGTATCACAAATAAACTGTAGTTCACTGTTTATACAATGGCTCATAAGCACTTTCCCTTTAATGTGTTTAAATGTGCAAAAAAGATGAAAAATATGGGTTAAGTATGTTTCACAATAACTGTAACTGTACATTACTCTTAAGCACATGATAATTTACAGGATGAATAGTGTGATTATAATAGAGTAATACCACATCTGCCATAACGTACATGAAAAGAAGCCAGCTGCAAACTCTGGTCCTTTATTAATAATAATAGTCTGTGCTTGATAGAACTCACGATTGGGGGTTGAATGAGACCTTCTTCCTCTTCCCCTGGTGGTGCTGAGTGTGGGTTCTAGGAAGGATGTGCTTGACCGTGGACTCCTCCCTTAAGTTGGCTTGGTCTGTCAGTCATCTGGAATGAGTCTACTTACCCCAGCAGAGGGCATGTTAAAGAGATTGAGGGAGGGGGTTCTGTGGTGGGGTTTTTTTCTTCCCAGAGCCCCTTAGATGTCTTTATCTAGGGTGACCCTGGACAGACACTTCTACAGATCACACTGTGAGCTGCCCAATTTGAGCTCTAGTCTCAGAGAGCAATTTTTTTCCTCTTTTCTGTGCCTTCTAAACATGCTTTCCTGCTTATCTTTGGCAATTGCCAGAATTCTCACTTTGTATCCCCAGATTTCCTGCATTGTGAGTCTTGTAATTATATATTTTAAAATAAACTTGACTTCTTATACATCCTTATTCCTGTCCTGTTTTATAACTTTTTTTTAACCTGGCAGAGAAAATGAAAACGAAACTGAACCTTTAGACGGCATCAGAACACTTCACCAATAAACACACGACAACCACAATGACAGCCAAAAACACTTTGCCTGAACTTGTTGATTGTATCAAAAGTGGCAGGCATGTCAGTTCACTGTCAGTAAAACTCACTGACCCCTTTTTCCCTCCTTTAATAAGAGTTTTATATAAGAAAAAAATGTAAGTGTGTCTGCAGTAGAGCTGCACTTTAAGCAGATTAAAGTATTTTGGACAATCCTAACTTTAAGATTCTTTTTAAAATAAGCATTAAAAACACATGAGAAATGTCTTTTAGGCAAAAAGGGCTTCCAGGCTAAAAGAAGGGTCATGTCTAGAACATATAGAATAGTAGAGGCAATAAAAACACAAACTCTTGGACAGATTGTGAAGATGGAAAGGGGATGCACAAGAAGGTAAAAATAAATTGTAGGGTATGTATATTCTTCAAAATGGAAATACTATAAAATGCTTTCTGATGAATGAAAATAAAAATTCTGTATACCAAAATGTGAAATAAAGAAGGTCTTCAAATATAAATTCATTCTTGTAAGTATCTATGCTAAAGTTTATAACTCAAACTTTCTCCCTAATAGTCAAGGAAAAGGAAGAGTAAGCTAACAGCAAAAGCAAACAAAATAAAAGAAGTAAAAAAAATTTAGACCATGTTGCAGTTACTTTTTCTGCTGCTGTGAGACAATATTCAGGCTCAAACATCTTTTTTTATACATTTTTATTATTATTTCAGCTCATACAAACTTAATAGGTACACCAGTTCCCTCCCTCCCTCCTCCTCCCCCTGAACCCCTTGCTCTCCCTCCCCTCACCCCTCCCATCCCATCCCCCCGTGCCTCCCGCCCCAATTCCCAGAGTCCTTTCTTGTGCATCAGGCTCAAACATCTTAAGGGAGAAAAGTAGAATCATTTGGCTTGTGGTTCCTGAGGGGAGATATGGTCCATTATGGTGGGAAAGGCATGGTGACATCAAAAGCTAAGAGAGGCGTAAGAGGCTTAGGTTACTGAGGACATCATGGTGGCTAAGAGAGTTAGCTGCAGACTGAAGAAGCCAACTACTAGTGGGAAGCATGGCAATGCTAACTCACATCAAGACCCACTCCTGTGACATGCCTTCCTCCAATTCGTGTGTGTGTGTGTGTGTGTGTGTCACCTCCCAAAAAATCCCATGACCTTCCCAAATATCAACTAAGGATTCAAACACATGAGTCTGTGGAAATAACTCATATTCAAACCATGACAGATCAGAAATGAATAAAATGCATACTTAAATCCAGGAAAGAAATAAAATCATAAGTAGGAGTTGGAAAAATTTGACCAATATTTAGCTAGATTCTCCAAGAAGCAAGAGACGAAGCAAATCAGGAGAAGGGCCATTAGTACCAACCCAACATAAATAAAAGAGACTATAAAGGCCACAAAAATGACTATAAACAAAATGACTAAGTGTAAGCAATTTTATATTTGTGAATTAAATAATTTAGATGGCATGTACAAATTCCTAGAAAGACACAAAGTACCAAAAGTGACTCAAAAACTAATAGTCGATTTAACTAAGACGCTTAATAGTAGCTGTGTCTATGTGGGTGTTTCCAGAAGAGTTGGCTGAAGTCAGCAGACACACCCCAGTGGGCTTGGGATGCTGAATAAAAAGGAGGAAGAGAGCTGGGCAGAAGCATTCATCTGTCCCTCCTCTCTGACTGTGGATACCATGTAACCATCTGCCTCCTCCTTCTTCATGATGTCCCCACATGATAACACTGTGCCTTCCAACTGTGAGCTGAGCTGAAGTAAATCTGTCCTTAAGTTACTTTCATCAAGTGCTTTGTCACAGCTTGAGAAAGCTTGACGCAGATGGTGTGCCCGCCCTAAGGAAATCGTCCTCTGATGAGCCTGCTGGCTTCACACTACATATCCACGGCACATTCCCTGCCATCCCTGCCAATGTTCTCTCCATCTATGTCCACTAGGACAGGTCGGGGTTCCCACAGCATCGGGGCTGCCTAATGTCATCCTGGAAAGGGATCATTTCCTTCTGTGAGAATGGGGCGTGTCTGCTGGGCAAACCAGCACCTGTTACCTTGAGATGTATGATTGTGATGAAAGACGCCAACTTTCAACGGGTGGAGGATTAACATTCGATGGGTTTTTTCAATGATTACTGTTGGTACTTCTTAATCCGCCAGTGCATTCTGTCACTGCAAGAACGTGAGCTTGGGAATGGAAATGCTGTATCTGCATTTATGTTTTAGAAGTGGAAGTAGGGGAAGACTGGTCATGGTAACCATGAGGGATTCAGTTTCTGCTTCTGATGGCACCAACAAGTTTTGCAAAAGAAAAGATAGGTTTGTGATGAATTGCCCCTTGCCATTCCCTCTTTGACCCAGGGCATGCCTTCACATCTGGCTGACTCTGGCTGTGGACTTAGCATCGTGCTTCATAAGGTTGGCTACACAGTTCAGAGCTTTGACTTCATCACTTAGATGAAGTTCTGTCAGTTTATTCTTTTATATGAACCCGTTGCTAACTTCGCTAGGTGAACATGAGTGTGATGTGTTACTGACAGCATGGCCATGTTTTATAAAATAATATTTAGATGAGAGCAATTGATAGTTGGTTGATGGGCATCTTAACAGGACTACAGTATACTTACTAGCAAGAAAGGTACGATGTATGATAGCTTTGAAGATGCCCTCTCAGATCTCCTTCTAAAAGAATTTCCTGTAGTAAACAGAGCTGGTTGGTTTCCAAAGTTTCTGCTTCTTTGCGTGTAGTCCTTCTTTCCTCTGTCACTGTGGTATTGTCTCTGAAACTGTCCTTGCATAGGTTATTCCCAAACATTGACTGGAAAAAAAAATGATACTAGAGCAAACCCATTCCTTCCTGACCCAGGATTCCTACAGTGGACAACTTGGGTTGTTGGCACCAATTCATGCTCTTTAGAACTTCTCTCCCACCTGAGGGCCTTCTTACTTAATTCTTCTCTCCCAATATCGGCAGGCCTCATGCATCATGTGTGTGCCGTCTTCCCTCTTTACCTCTCATAGATGTTTCCTTTAATATTTCAAACATCTGGTTCCATCTTGACACCTCCTTTTCACTGGGCCCTGAAGCAGTACTTGGAATGCTTGAGAGCAGAAAGAAAGACAGGCTGACTCATCGCTCAGCTGGAGATGAGGACATGGATGTTAGTAGGGTGCAGGAAGAGGACAGTCTTAGGTCAACATGGCATCCCAATTAATCTGTACTTAGGTTAAAAAAGTGATGGAGAATAGAAACATTCATTTGAAACGTATTGAGAGATTCATACCTATAATAAGAGGAAAACTGTCGGCTGTTACTAAGTAGCAATGATGCTTTGAAAATGATAAGAATGACAAAGTGTGGACTCTTAAAGGCTATGAATAAGTTGTAAAGGTGTGTGTGTGTGTGTGTGTGTGTGTGTGTGTGTGTGCGCGCGCGCGCGCGCACGCATCTGCATGGAGGCCACAGGTCAACGACTAATGTTTATCAGGAGCTGTTGACCTTGTTTGGTAGAGAGCATTTTTCAATGAGATCAGAGACTCACTAATTAGACCAGGTCACCTCATCAGTGAGCTTTGGGGATCAGCATCAGGAATAAAGATGTTCTTATATCACCCAGTAAAGGGACTGGATTCAGGATCTAGTTAGGGTCACAGAACTCCTGAGGTGTTTGACAGCATAGCTAAAGCAGGTCTGTTCTGTTGAAATCAGGATCACTGTGAAGAACATCCAGGACACTAAGACATTGGACAGGGACATCCTAATGGGTGTTTCTGAGGAATTTAGTTTTCCCATGGATAGTCCACTCCTCCTAAGCAAGAAGTAAGGCTTCTATGAGAAGTTATTGTAGAGAGACTATAGGTCATGACTTAGGCTAGCTCCCAACCCAACTTGATGGCCTAATAAGTGAGCAAAGAGATTTCAGCTTAAAGAGCTCTTAAAATTAGCCAGGATGTTCCGGAAAGAGCCGAGGGGACGTCTTAGGATTGAGTTTAAGAGTTCCTGAATAACAAGGGTGATTGACTAAGAAATAGGGGACTTGCTGAAGTTTCTTAGGACATGGTTTTTTTTTTGCATGATGAAAGCTTAAGGGAAAGACAAATGAATCCATAAAGGGTCTTTGTACAGACCTGGAGGAAACAAGTTTCACATTAAAGCAAAGTGGGAACCCCGACCTGTCCTAGTGGACATAGATGGAGAGAACATTGGCAGGGACGGCAGGGAATGTGCCATGGATATGTAGTGTGAAGCCAGCAGGCTCATCAGAGGACGATTTCCTTAGGGCGGGCACCCATCTGCGTCAAGCTTTCTCAAGCTGTGACAAAGCACTTGATGAAGTAACTGGACAGATTTATTCAGCTCAGCTCACAGTTGGAAGGCACAGTGTTATCATGTGGGGACATCATGAAGAAGGAGGAGGCAGATGGTTACATGGTATCCACAGTCAGAGAGGAGGGAGAGATGAATGCTTCTGCCCACTCTCTTCCTCCTTTTTATTCAGCATCCCAGCCCACTGGGGTGTGTCTGCTGACTTCAGCCAACTCTTCTGGAAACACCCACATAGACACAGCTACTATTAAGCGTCTTAGTTAAATCGACTATTAGTTTTTGAGTCACTTTTGGTACTTTGTGTCTTTCTAGGAATTTGTACATGCCATCTAAATTATTTAATTCACAAATATAAAATTGCTTACACTTAGTCATTTTGTTTATAGTCATTTTGGGCCTTTATAGTCTCTTTTATTTATGTTGGGTTGGTACTAATGGCCCTTCTCCTGATTGCTTCGTCTCTTGCTTCTTGGAGAATCTAGCTAAATATTGGTCAAATTTTTCCAACTCTACTTATGATTTTATTTCTTTCCTGGATTTAAGTATGCATTTTATTCATTTCTGGTCTGTCATGGTTTGAATATGAGTTATTTCCACCGACTCATGTGTTTGAATCCTTAGTTGATATTTGGGAAGGTCATGGGATTTTTGGGAGGTGACACCACACACACACACACACACGAATTGGAGGAAGGCATGTCACAGGAGTGGGTCTTGATGTGGTTAGCATTGCCCGCTTCCCCCTATAGTTGGCTTCTTCGTCTGCAGCTACTCTCTTAGCCACCATGATGTCCTCAGTAACCTAAGCCTCTTCGCCTCTTGCTTTTGATGTCACCATGCCTTTCCCACCATAATGGACCATATCTCCCCTCGGAACCACAAGCCAAATGATTCTACTTTTCTCCCTTAAGATGTTTGAGCCTGATGCACAAGAAAGACTCTGGGAATTGGGGCGGGAGGCACGGGGGGGGATGGGGAGGGGGTGAGGGGAGGGAGAGCAAGGGGTTCAGGGGGAGGAGGGAGGGAGGGGAGGAACTGGTGTACCTATTAAGTTTGTATGGCTGAAATAATAATAAAATGTATAAAAAAGATGTTTGAGCCTGAATATTGTCTCACAGCAGCAGAAAAAGTAACTGCAACATGGTCTAATTTTTTTTACTTCTTTTATTTTGTTTGCTTTTGCTGTTAGCTTACTCTTCCTTTCCTTGACTATTAGGGAGAAGTTTGAGTTATAAACTTTAGCATAGATACTTACAAGAATGAATTTATATTTGAAGACCTTCTTTATTTCACATTTTGGTATACAGAATTTTTTTTCATTCATCAGAAAGCATTTTATAGTATTTCATTTTGAAGAATATACATACCCTACAATTTTTTTACCTTCTTGTGCATCCCCTTTCCATCTTCACAATCTGTCCAAGAGTTTGTGTTTTTATTGCCTCTACTATTCTATTGTTCTAGACATGACCCTTCTTTTAGCCTGGAAGCCCTTTTGCCTAAAAGACATTTCTCATGTGTTTTTAATGCTTTTTTAAAAAGAATCTTAAAGTTAGGATTGTCCAAATACTTAATCTGCTTAAAGTGCAGCTCTACTCAGACACACTACTTACATTTTTTTCTATATAAAACTCTTATTAAAGGAGGGAAAAAGGGGTCAGTGAGTTTTACTGACAGTGAACTGACATGCCTGCCACTTTTGATACAATCAACAAGTTCAGGCAAAGTGTTTTTGGCTGTCATTGTGGTTGTCGTGTGTTTATTGGTGAAGTGTTCTGTGCCGTCTAAAGGTTCAGTTTTGTTTTCATTTTCTCTGCCAGGTTAAAAAAAGTTATAAACAGGACAGATAAGGATGTATAGAAGTCAAGTTTATTTTAAAATATATAATTACAAGACTCACAATGAGGAAATCTGGGGATACAAAGTGGATCTGGCATGCCAAAGATAGCAGGAAAGCATGTTTAGAAGGCACAGAAAAGAGGAAAAAAAATTGCTCTCTGAGACTAGAGCTCACAATTGGGCAGCTCACAGTGTGATCTGTGAAGTGTCTGTCCAGGGTCACCCTAGATAAAGACATCTAAGGGGCTCGGGAAGAAAAAAACCCCACCACAGAACCCCCTCCCTCATCTCTTTAACATGCCCTCTGCTGGGGTGTGACTCATTCCAGATGACTGACAGACCAAGCCAACTTAAGGGAGGGTCCACGGTCAAGCACATCCTTCCTAGAACCCACACTCCGCACCACCAGGGGAAGAGGAAGAAGGTCTCATTCAACCCCCAATCGTGAGTTCTATCAAGCACAGACTATTATTATTAATAAAACCAGAGTTTGCAGCTGGCTTCTTTTCATGTACGTTATGGCAGATGTGGTATTACTCTATTATAATCACACTATCATCCTGTAATTATCATGTGCTTAGAGTAATGTACAGTTACAGTTATTGTGAAACATACTTAACCCATATTTTTCATCTTTTTTGCACATTTAAAACACATTAAGGGAAAGTGCTTATGAGCCCTTGTATAAACAGTGAACTACAGTTTATTTGTGATACAAGTTGGTTAGTTGAATTACGGAGAGCAGCCAGCAGTCAGGACAGGTGAGCAGGTTGACCTCCCTCAGTTGCTGTTCAAAAAGCCTGAGTTGGCCTGGAGAGGTGGCTCAGGGGTTAAGCCTCTGCCTTGCAGGGGAAGGTCCTGAGTTCTGATCCTAGGCCACGTATAGACCAGGCGGAAGTGGGGGCAGCCTGCGTTTCTGGTCCTGGTAGAGCGGAGCTTGTGAATCCTGGGGCAGGTAAGCAAGGAGGTAGAGGCGTCCATGGTGGTTCCCGAATTCGTCCGTGGTTCTACACACACATACATACACACACACACACACACACACACACACACACACACGCATACACGCACAATTGAATAAAAAAAAAAAAAAAAAAAAAAAGAAGCCTGAGTCTGTCTTCCATGGATCGAAATGAGTTAACATGCTACTCCAAGAACCGTTCCTTCCACTGCCTGCCAGAAGAACCCAAAAGGACTGTAAGAGTGTGTGATTCTATCATGGAATAGAAGAAACAAACCAAGAGACAATAATAGCATTCACTGCAGAAATCAATACTGCTGTGCTTTAGACTCCACAACTCGATAACTTGCTGTTGGAGGTGCAGAAGTGCTGATGGGGGGGGAAATTACCAGGTGCTTTAAAAAGAAAAAAAAAAACCATCTTGCACCAAGCACTGACTCATATTTCCGGCTGAGAGTAGATGTCATTAATGACCCTTTTTATTTGCAGAAGTTCTCAAAGAGGGCATGATGTTCCATTAGTATAATTGAAAAGCCTCTCTTTGAATTATGTCAAAACCTGAAGAGGATGCTTCTGCCAAAACATTTTGGTGGCACACGTGTGAAGCATGTGACAGCAGGTACTGCGGCAGGCTGAAGGAGGCTGCTTGGGGAAGTTGGAGTTTTTGTAATCCAAACTGTCTTTAAGTTTAATGATGTTGGCAAAAAAAAAAAAAAATAAGCCCATCAAAGTAGCCCTGTGTGGTGGGACGGTCTTCCCATGCCTTTGTCTCAGCAAACATTGCCTTCCACCGTCTCTTGTCTTTCTATTGCAGCTCTGGGATCTCATTCTCATCTCATAACTGGGGTTGGTGTTGAATATACAAAACCTCGGGCAAAAGCTGGACTGGATACTGTACGAAATCATACTAATTTGAAGGTTTGCTTTATGTGAAACTTGTTTTCCTCCAGGTCTGTACAAAGGCCCTTATGGATTCATTTGTCTTTCCCTTAAGCTTTCATCATGCAAAAAAAAAAAACCATGTCCTAAGAAACTTCAGCAAGTCCCCTATTTCTTAGTCAATCACCCTTGTTATTCAGGAACTCTTAAACTCAATCCTAAGACGTCCCCTCAGCTCTTTCCGGAACATCCTGGCTAATTTTAAGAGCTCTTTAAGCTGAAATCTCTTTGCTCACTTATTAGGCCATCAAGTTGGGTTGGGAGCTAGCCTAAGTCATGACCTATAGTCTCTCTACAATAACTTCTCATAGAAGCCTTACTTCTTGCTTAGGAGGAGTGGACTATCCATGGAAAACTAATTCCTCAGAAAACACCCATTAGGATGTCTGTCCAATGTCTTAGTGTCCTGGATGTTTTCACAGTGATCCTGATTTCAACAGAACAGACCTGCTTTAGCTATGCTGTCAAACACCTCAGGAGTTCTGTGACCCTAACTAGATCCTGAATCCGTCCCTTTACTGGGTGATATAAGAACATCTTTATTCCTGATGCTGATCCCCAAAGCTCACTGATGAGGTGACCTGGTCTAATTAGTGAGTCTCTGATCTCATTGAAAAATGCTCTCTACCAAACAAGGTCAACAGCTCCTGATAAACATTAGTCGTTGACCTGTGGCCTCCATGCAGATGCGTGGCGCGCGCGCGCGCACACACACACACACACACACACACACACACACACACCTTTACAACTTATTCATAGCCTTTAAGAGTCCACACTTTGTCATTCTTATCATTTTCAAAGCATCATTGCTACTTAGTAACAGCCGACAGTTTTCCTCTTATTATAGGTATGAATCTCTCAATATGTTTCAAATGAATGTTTCTATTCTCCATTACTTTTTTAACCTAAGTACAGATTAATTGGGATGCCATGTTGACCTAAGACTGTCCTCTTCCTGCACCCTACTAAGATCCATGTCCTCATCTCCAGCTGAGCGATGAGTCAGCCTGTCTTTCTTTCTGCTCTCAAGCATTCCAAGTACTGCTTCAGGGCCCAGTGAAAAGGAGGTGTCAAGATGGAACCAGATGTTTGAAATATTAAAGGAAACATCTATGAGAGGTAAAGAGGGAAGATGGCACACACATGATGCATGAGGCCTGCCGATATTGGGAGAGAAGAGTTAAATAAGAAGGCCCTCAGGTGGGAGAGAAGTTCTAAAGAGCATGAATTGGCGCCAACAACCCAAGTTGTCCACTGTAGGAATCCTTGGTCAGGAAGGAATGGGTTTGCTCTAGTATCATTTTTTTTCCAGTCAATGTTTGGGAATAACCTATGCAAGGACAGTTTCAGAGACAATACCACGGTGACAGAGGAAAGAAGGACTACACGCAAAGAAGCAGAAACTTTGGAAACCAACCAGCTCTGTTTACTACAGGAAATTCTTTTAGAAGGAGATCTGAGAGGGCATCTTCAAAGCTATCATACATCGTACCTTTCTTGCTAGTAAGTATACTGTAGTCCTGTTAAGATGCCCATCAACCAACTATCAATGCTCTCATCTAAATATTATTTATAAAACATGGCCAATGCTGTCAGTACACATCACACTCGTTCACCTAGCGAAGTTAGCAACGGGTTCATATAAAAGAATAAACTGACAGAACTTCATCTAAGTGATGAAGTCAAAGCTCTGAACTGTGTAGCCAACCTTATGGAGCACGATGCTAAGTCCACAGCCAGAGTCAGCCAGATGTGAAGGCATGCCCTGGGTCGAAGAGGGAATGGCAAGGGGCAATTCATCACAAACCTATCTTTTCTTTTGCAAAACTCGTTGGTGCCATCAGAAGCAGAAACTGAATCTCCTCATGGTTACCATGACCAGTCTTCCCCTACTCCACTTCTAAAACATAAATGCAGATACAGCATTTCCATTCCCAAGCTCCGTTCTTGCAGTGACAGAATGCACTGGCGGATTAAGAAGTACCAACAGTAATCATTGAAAAAACCCATCGAATGTTAATCCTCCACCCGTTGAAAGTTGGCGTCTTTCATCACAATCATACATCTCAAGGTAACAGGTGCTGGTTTGCCCAGCAGACACGCCCCATTCTCACAGAAGGAAATGATCCCTTTCCAGGATGACATTAGGCAGCCCCGATGCTAGAAGACAGAGAGAAAGAAGAAGAAGAAAGAAAGAACAAGAGAGAAAGCGGGGAGAGGGCGAGAGAGGGATGAGGGAGAGAGGAGAGGAGGGAGATGAGAGGAGAAAGAGAGCGAAAGGAGGGAGGGAGGGAGAGAGGGAGGGAAAGAAAGAAAGAGAGAGAAAGGAGGGAGGGAGGGAGAGAGGGAGGGAGAAAGGAAGGGAGAGAAAGAAATAGAGAAAGAAATCAAGGGGAAAAAACCAAGAAACCGTGAAAATTCCGTTCATTTTTCCAACCTAGCATTCCAGGGCCCTTCAGATCGAAACTTGAGCACTTTTAGGCAGACATGAAAGTTTCAATACCAATATAAGAGACATCTCTGAGGAAAATCTTAAGTCGTAGGCAAGTGAGGAAAGTGGCCTTGGAAACTGACCCCAGATCACATCAAACACAGAGCACTTTCGGAGCATGCAGAACTATGACATCATCTCCCCGGACTCATGCCTTAACTGACTCTGTCTTGGGTTATGTTCACTTGCCTGGGTGAAAGGCCAGAGAAACAGCTTACAGATAGAAAGCCATACAGCGTGATCCAAGATTTTTATGTCCTTTTATTTAACTGGGTCTTTGGAGTACAGTATTGATGAGGTAAGACGTATCTCCCATGCCTGAAGATTGAACTCTTCTAGTGAGAATTCACGGGGGGAAATAAAACTAAAATGGGTGAGATGATAACGTGGTGAATATCATGTCGAATATTATAGTGGATGTTGTGATAGACACTGAGATGGATGTTGCGGTGGATACTGTGGTGGATGCTATGGGAGATGCTATCCTGGATTCTCTGGTGGATGATGCAGTACATGCCATGGGGATACTATGGTAGATTCTGTTTCAATGCTGTGATGGACGCTGCTGTGTACTCTGTCTTGGATTCTATGGCGGGTGTTGTGATCAGTGTTGTGGTAGGTGTTGTCATGGATACCATGGTGAGTAATGTGGTGTTTGGTATGATGGGTGTTCTGGGTGCTTTGTTGGGTGCTGTGGTAGATGAATGCTTGTGTCTTGACAGCTGATCTCCTTCTGAAGAATTTCCCTTGTGCAAAGCTGTGTCCCAGCCTAGAACGCTATATATGTAGAATGAGATCATTGTAGGACTACCTAGACCCAGAAAATTCAGTTTAATTGAGGGCACCCCTGATGCCTTCTAAGAAACAGGCGCTACTTCATGATATTTTAGTTTCTCTGCTCGCCAACTTATTTCCCTCGCTTACAGATGTCACACGTTGACAACATTTTACAATAAATCTGCCAAGTATGGATCCCCGTGTCCCAGGCCGCTTCCAAGGATACTAGACCAGAGACATTTCTCTCACCTTGAGTGATCTTCTGCTGGATCCCAATACTATTCTTCATGGCAGATGTGAGTAAGGTTAGTGAACATGGATTTTTTTTTTTTTTAAAAAGTGATTTAGGGACTGGAGAGATGGCTCAGTGGTTAAAGTTTTTGCCTCCCAAACAAAAAGATCTGAGTTTGGATCTATACTGCCAGTCCTAGAAAGTGGACTCTAATAAATCACAGAGCAAAGCAATAAGGTAGAACAATCCAGGTGGTTCCTGCAGTCACCCTTGGGTCTTCACTGGCACACACACAGTCACATACCCACATGAGCAAAAAAAAAAAACAAAAAAACAAAATAGTGCTTACAAGCTTACAAGTGCTTCCCCATGACTGAGACATTTTACAAAAAAAAACAAGTCAGATTATAGTTTATTTACTCTATCAAGACCATCACTTGTTAAATAATCTTGGAAATTCCTTGATTAATTAGATGTATTTCTCTTCCCATCTGTCAATCTCTAATGTCCAGAATTCATGCTTTCTGATTTAGAGCAGCCAGGATAATTCCTACAGAGGTATAGAGCATCCTGAGCTGTTTGCTTCCACCAATAGATTCACACTATATATTCATACTGTATATTCAACTTCCTTCTACTACTTAACACATAGCAGGATTTAGAGCAGTATATTTTGCATGCTTGCCAAAAGCATGACTTCTGGAATCATCAGGTCTATGTTCAAGTGCTAGACACACAGCCCACTCACTGTGTTAATCAAGATTAACAGAGCTGACACATGCAAATCACTAAAGATATTACCAGATATAAGTAGGCACTCACTAAGTGTTGACCAGTATTATCATAATCGTGATTGCCACCTAATAGGATATCATTTGCTTATCTACACTACTGCTCTGATTTCCAACGCTGATCCATGGTCAGATAGCTAGATTTAGTAATTATTCCATCTTTTTTTTTTCTCACACAAAATTAGTCCTTTTGATCTTATTTGGGCAGTTACTTTTTCACCTCTCCCAGATTTAATCCTCTGGACTTGTCTCAATGAATCTCATCATTTGCTGGGGCTATGTCATAGTTACTCTTAACTGTTGCTATGAGAGAGCATTCGAAGTCAAGCAATTAAAGGGAGAGGGAGATTTATTCAGCTTACAGTTCCAGAGAGCAGAAACAGTCCTTCACAAGGGTGACATGGCTGGTGACTGACGCTGGAGGCTAAGTCACTGCAGGCATCCTGGAGGCTCAGAGCTGCTCAGTCCAGTAGGCCAGTGGGTGGCAGCTGAAGGCTGGAGGATTCCTGAGATTAAAAGCAGAGAAGCTGGGCAGCAGGAGGGAAGAGAGTTTTTTAGCACAGCTTTCCAGAGTCTCCCTTCAAAGTCTTCTGTTCTATGTTTCCTTTTATCTGGTCTGCTACTGGGAGGTTCCAATCAGATCTAGGGCTGGTCTTCATATTGTAAATGTATTGATCCAGATAATCTCTTCAGGAAGTCAGACAGCTGATCTTAGTTAATGCCAGGTGTGGTCAAGTGGAAACCCAGGATTCCATCAAGTTTTTTTGGAATAAAATACAAGTCACCTGCACAAGATTTGTCCTATCACCATATCGCCACCGAAGGGGAAAGATCTCATCCCTGAGAGACTATGGAGGATTATGGGTGATGGTGGGGGAAGGGCAGTTGCTTTCCTCAGTGGCGCATATCTGATCCATGCTCCAGCAAGTCCTCAGGCCCTTGCCAGTACTGACTTCCTGATGAAATTCAATGGGCCACACATGCCAAAAAAATAAATTCATGAAAATAGGAGGGAGATTGATAAGACGGTTCCTAGTAGAAAAAGAAGAGAGGAATGAGATTGTATAAGGAATGAAACTGATACAAATTCATTGTATTCAGGGATGAAACTCCAAAGTTAAATTTTAAAAATAACAAATCAGCAAATCCTCTCTCACAAACTGGACTGAAGTGTAAACTCAGCCCTCAAGGGTTGCCCAATGTTGTCCAGAAAAACCATGTCAGTAAGTATAGTAGGTTCCCCTGACCAAATGGCTGACACAATCATTCCATTACCATGGAAGAATAGTCACAAATAATATGCACACAAATGCTCATGGACATATTCCAGTAAGACTTTTTATCTGCAAGAGCAGATAGTAAAAGATCATAATCCTTAAGCTAGATCCTTCATGCAATAGGGAACTTCTTTAGGAAGCAAGAATATTTCAGACAAAAGTTCTGGGTAGCCAAGGTTCCTTCATCCTTTTTGGTGTATCTCCTTAAGATAAACGGACAACACCTTCTGGGACAAAAGTTAATCTCCATGGAGCCAAAATAAGAAACAGTTAGCTCCACATGAGTCACAGGACCACATGAGCAGGAAGTGTCGTTCAATAGCACAGAAGCTAGAAGGGAAAAAATAGAAAAAAACAGAAATGCAGAAAGTGCAAACTGGGGAATACAGAAGACTTAATAGAGCAATGATTTAAAACTATATACCTTTTGGGGGGAAGGCAGATTGAAATTCCACAGAGCTTCAATTTCCCTCTAAATGCTTGTGATTTCAGAGACACCCCCCCCCTCCGGGGTGCACATTCCCTGGAGATCTTGCAGCAGGCTGGGAGCTGGATCCCCCACCTGCTTCAGTCGAAGAGGATTTCTACACTGAGACAGACTAGGGCAACACTGCAGTCATGCATAGGCAAATGAATCCATGCTTCTGACAGACAGGACATGGCCGCAAAGCCAAGAGCATTCTCCATGGGCAGCTTCCAAGCATTCCAGAAGCTTCACCTGTCATGGCACTTATCAAGGCAATCTGCCTGGCTGGATGTCTCCACCTGTACCTGCCAACTGTGGTACCAACAGGGTCCTCTTGTGTCTGGCAACATTATCTCAGACCTAAACCCAGATGCACACACAGCATGATGCAGAGACAGACACGGACCTCCTGTGGCCTCTACAGACCTGGAGGAGATGGAGCCTCCTACCATGCTCTGGAGTAAAGCGGCCTTTTAGAATATCTGCTATTTTTATCCCTCCTTGCAATTTGGGATTAGGCTACATGTGAAGCAAGTGTGATGTTTGGAAAACCAACCAGCCAAAGAACCTCAGAAATTGAAAAGTTTGTTTGTTGGTTTCCATGCCAGGACCAATAGCGCCAATGTTTTCCTTATTCCTAATTATGAACACTGCGAGCATTCAGATTATAGTGGACCCAAATAACATGGAACTGTGCCTAAAGAAAGGGGACCACTTCAGGGATATCAGGCTATAAATAAAAAGAAAAGTACAGTCATCCGTATGGGAGACTAGTTTCAGAACTCCAACACATAAGAAAATCCATAGATGATCAGATCCCTTAAACAAAAAATTCATAGTATTAATATATAACCTGTGCACATCTATGTACATTAAACCATCTCTAAATATCTCCACCTCTACCTGCCCGATACAATGTAAATGTTATGTAAATAATTGCTACACTGCACTATTTGAAGAATAATAACAGGATGGCTTACCTATTCCATCACAGATAAGAATATCTTTTTTCAAAAGATTTTCAAACTAAGTTTGGTTGAATCTGCAGATGTGAAACTCATAGATAAAGGACTGGCTGCATCTGAATTGTGATCTACCCAAGTCCGTAAGCCTGTGAGTGGAGAAACTAGCTCTCTCTCATTGGACTAAGTGAAGAAGAACATGCACATCGCCAGGGGCTCAGAGGGGCTCAACATGAGGCACAAGAGCATCCTCATTATCTTCTTTCAAGGAAAAAAATCAGGAAAACTTGACAATAAACAAACTATGTGAAAAAGTAGACTAATTGGCTTTACTTCATATATCCAATCTACATGCATAACCTGGAGCTGCCATAGAAACAGTATCTATTTGTTCTTTCTGGCTCAATGATAAAGGCCATTTGGACGCCTTGCCAAGTGGCCGATAGATGGTTGCCTATCTGTTGAGTCACAATCATCACACCACATGCCGCTGTTGGAAGCACCAAATACCTTCTGTGTGATGCTAAGTTCCTTTTATAAATCTGTCTAAACTCCCTGCTAGAATGCAAGCGCTTGAAGAGCCAAGACAAGGTCAATATCATTCACACGATTGCTTACGCGGGTTCTTTGTTGGTTTAGTCAACAAATGGTCACTTGATGGATATTTTCTATGCCAGTTAGTTTCAGTTGTTGACTCGGCACTTGTGAGCTGAACCTCAGGGTTCACCTACGAGGAATTGTGAACGTTCAACTTACAGTTAGCGCAGACCTCTGAGCAAACTGTAGGAAACTGTCTTGATTGCATAATTGATGACCCATCCTGTAGCGGGTGGGACAATTTCCTGCACAAGTAGACAACATGGAAAAAGCTAGTTAGCATTTTGACAAGCTGGCGAGCTAGAAAGCATGTATTTCACATTGGTCCTTGCGACCTCTGCTCTGGACTTTGGATATGGTTTCTCTAGTTCCCTCTACTCCTGCTAGTAAGTTTCCTGCCATTAGGGACTGTAGTCTGGAATTGTAAATCAGGGTAACAATCCTCTCTTAAATTGTTTGGATCAGATATTTCTTACCGCAACATAACATAAAATTAAACATTAGCCCAGAGTTGTATTGATACTGAAGATATAGTGATAAACATGATGAAATATCTGTTTTCTGGCACCTAGTTTCTAGTAAGAGACACAAGGCAACAAATGGGCTGGTAACTAGTGATGAACATTAGCATAAAAATAAGGTGCTGTGTAAATGAAGGCGACTGATATTTCTTGAACGTTCCATAAACCACCAAAAGTGTGAAGACTTTGCTTACAACAGTTCACTAAATTCTCATATATCCTATAGCCTTTTAAAATATTAACTATTAAAAATCTCCATTTTACAAATGAAGAATTAAGGAAAAGAAGCACTTTAGTCGTTACAAAGTTCTCAGAGCTAAGGCTGGCCCTAAACAGAAAGGGGATTTATCTAGAAATGGTTCACTAAAATCTTCTGCAGAGATATTTAAGCTGAGTCTTTAGACAGAGGAGACAGCTAAGAGTTTCACCCGTGCAAGGAACAGAACAAAGCCTTCATAAAGAAAAGGGTGAGAGCCAGATAAAATTGATCTGCAGCCCCTCTGATTCTTGAAGGAAATTACAGAATGAAAATGCTTTTTCAAGAGAAAAAGGGCCTCAGATTGACAGGTCTAGAGTTCTAGGTTCCTCCCAGGCATCTGCAGCTTTCTTCCTGGGATCCCTGCTTCCCTGACTGTGAAAGGTGACCGAGGCACAAGGGGAACCTCTGGCTGATGAGCTGCATGGCTCAGATAAGGTTTCCTCTTCGACTTCACTCCACCCATGCTCATCCTCTGTCCACACTAAGAAGTTGGCTGTCGTGAAATTCTGTCCTCCTAGCAAGATGTGATCATTGCCATCTTAAAATCTGAGACGTTATGGCCACCCCCGCTAGGACCTCACAAGACCAGGTCCAGGATATTCCCTCATGGAGGTATGGGAGGGCTCGATGCCCCACCTCTTTCCCAGGTCCTATTAGCAGCTTACAACAGCTGGGGGTGGGCACTCTTCTTCAGTGATAAGGCTGCCCAGAATTCACCCCACAATCCCCACACCATGCTCCCTAAGTGACTCCGATAAACTCATGGATTCACCCAGGTTGACTTAGTTGGAATCATTTCTTTGGTGTGCTGTTGTCTAGGCCGATAGAAGTAGAATCCCCAGGAAAAGTCACACACGGTTGCTTCAACAGAAGGCAGGTGTGTTTGGTCATGCCACCTCTCTTAGACAAGTGCCCCTGGTGTCTGCCACCACTGCGGTGAGGGAGGCACATCGGGAAGAGGTGACCCAATCCAGGATGGTCAAACACTCTGGAGTCAGACAGATGCGGATCAGGAGACCACTTCACACACTGACCAGCTCGCTCATCCTGGAGCATGAGAAGCAGCTGAGTATCTGTAAGAACCAGACAAGCAAATATTCTTAGGTTGTAACATGCATGGTGCTAGATATAGAGAATGTACCAATGGGTTTGGCCCCTGCCATCTAAAGAGGTTAAAAATGATATGTTGCACACAGAGGAAAATAAGCACAGGTGATCACGCAAGTCGCCATGGCTGAGAAGAGAATCAAACAGGAGGCTAGCTGCTTATTTTGTTTGTACCTTTTGGGAAACACAAGGGCATCCGTGTTATTTGAGCTTCCATTTCAGAACTGGAAATTCCTATGTGGACTTCCAAGCTCTGCTTCTGCTGTTCCTTGCTACATAAGCTTCAGGTACCGTGAGATGCCCACCAGCCATCATCGGTTATGCAAATTCAGCTTTCGGTGAAGTTGAAGCTTAGTCCCCATCTTCCACACTCCCCTTCTATGGATTCCGAACTCAGAAAGGAAACAAGGACGTCATTTCTGGCTACTCTGAAAACCCTTCAGCAGCTGTCTTGACCTGTTGATCTTGCAGCATGTTGATCTGTCATCTGCCTTACTCCTGGCTTCCGCCAGGCTTCCACCACTACCTCCATCTCTGCCTCTGCCTCTAGCCCCTGTTGCCATGGCAGCTCAATAGCAGTACCCGCTCTCTGGAGAGACTGAAGTTCTTGGCGCACATGCATTAGAGATGCGTCCACTTAAATTGCATTTGTTTCATCAAGACTCTTTCTTAATGTACCCATTTTAATGAAGACATCGTGTCTAGCATCACACGTGATGTATTTTCTCTGGTTGGCATAAGTGTTCTCTCTAGACCTATGTATTCAAGATTTGGCTACCATTGTGGCACTGTTGGCCTAATAAGAGGTAGGGTGGAGTGGGCAGAAGTTAGGTCAATGGGAGTGTGATGTTGAAGTATATATTGGGGCCCTGACCCTTTTCTTCTTCTCTCTCCCTTTTGTTCCTGACCACCATTAAGTGGAAAGGCCTCTTCTGCACTATGCTCCCACAGTGATACACAGTGTTACCACAGGCCCAATGTAGCCCATCCAAAGGAACTATGAGTCCACCATGTCAGAATCGGAAGCTATCCTTTGGTCCACAAGAACAGCAGGCTTCGGAATGTTTTCTGTAAGTACTAAACTTACCCATTAAGTCTCCTCACTTCCTGTGAAGGCAAAGTCTATCCCAGGAATCCATTCAAGGATGAGAAGGCAGCTGGAACGCACCTCCTAGGTGAGGAGGAGTGAGTCGATCCTTCCCCAGCTCTAATCAGGCGAATCACACCTTCTTCCCAAAGCCCCTGACAAGGACAAAACAAACCATTCTCTCCTTCCTGCCTCAGCAGGTCACAGAGAATTAAATATGAAAAACCATAAGGTTCCTTTTCATTCTGTAAATCTAGGCACTGTTTAATGTTAAAACTAAGGAAAATGGTTTATTCGTAACAACAGTGAATCCCTTCAAGTGGTCACCCGAGTATTTCCTCGGCATTGACAGAAGGCAGAGTCTGAAGGCTCTTCACCTCTTGGTTATCCCAGCGAAGTAGACACAGAGACAGAGCCGCTTGTAATAAGCTCTCCAGAGCCTACAGAATTCAGAGGTTAAGGAAAGGATTTGACCCACGGTGGGAAAGAGGCCTGGGTCATGCACTAACCCTAAAAAAGAAAAGTTCTAAGCCAGAACGCAGCCTCTTGGAACCAACAGAAGGGAAAGCCATTCTGAAATCTCTTTGATTTATGGGCTGCTATAGGACATTGAGACATTATTTACGATCGATATATGTGCCCGCTGGCATCCCACTGGGCTCGTTGATGCTGCCTCACACCGTGAGGTTGGTCCGCCCAAGCCGACGCACAAACTAGCCTCGTCCTGTTGGTGCAGGCAATAAAGCCAGGTGCAAGCATCTATCTCCCTGAAAATGGTGCTGGTTCCTGCAGCCTTTGGGGGGCTGACCGGGGAGAAGGATGTGCAGGGGGAAGCCAGCTTGACGGGAACAGGACCAATTGCAACAAGCCCCCTCTCTCATTCTCACTTGAGATTGCTTCCAACATTATCCTTTTGGATGGAATGCATCCTTTGCTAGGAAGCATCCAGAATTGCTTTGGGTCATTTGCATACTCACTGCAGTCGATAATCAAGTGGCTTTGTAAGAAATAACCAATAAAAAGTTCTTAAGAAAAAAATTATTTCAACACATTTCTTCTAATAGAATCCCAACAAAGGTAAGCCCAAGTAGAGATGAGTGTTTGGTCAGTTAAAATTGATTAACTATTTTCTTCCCTGTGATGTAAAATGGGAACCTCCTTAAGGAGCGGTCAGTCTTGTTACAGTCAGGAGTAAGATATCTTCTGCCTAGAAGTGTATCACCCAGTCACATTTCTCTTTGTCCATGCAACGCAGTAACCCCTCTTACTTTTGTCTTTGAGCATCCCTCCCTCCCACACCACTGCTGTACCTTAGAATATACCTTCCTCTTCAAAATACACACATGTGCGCACACTCATGAACATACATGCATGGACCGCATCACTGTTACTCAGAGCATCCCACTACTTTACAGGGGAATACTCTTCTTGCAAACAACGGCTTAAATGCTAGTTTGTTGGGGAGGACTTTCCTGAAGCCCTAAACAAGCTCAATTCCTCTAAAGCATGCCGATGTGCTCACTGCCTGCCCCATGACATCATGTCGATCATGCAAGCCTGTGATTGCTGAGCCGATAGCTACACTGTCAGCCCCGAGACCCTGGACTCTGTCTATCTCAGTCATAACAAACAGGTAGATGTGCCACCGGCGTCCTCTGGCGTATCAACCCAGATGTGACTGTTCATGCTTCCTGAAAACGGTTTTGGTTCCATTGGCTCTTGGCAGGTTGATCCAGAGATGTGGTTTGAGAGAAGAATGCGGGTGAATAGGGAGATTTTATGCACTTCCAGTGGCTAGTGCTTCCAAGAGGCTAGGAGGCGGCCAATAGGCATTCAGTAAAGAATACGTGAATAAATAAGTGGGTGAGTCAGTCAGTGACATGACTGTAAAGCAACTAAAAACTTATCAGAAAAGTGACCTAAATATAACAGTACTAAACAAGCAACCAGAAAAGCCAACCTGATTTTGTGTGGCTTGGTTTTTAGAGGCAGAAGTAAAGGACTGGGGATACACTGAGGTGGGGAAGGAGGAAGTGTATTCAAAGATGTGGAGAAAGCCTAGCAGAAGGAAGACCCTGGACAGGTGTGAGAAAAGCCTGAGAGGCAGTCACAGACCTGATCACATAAGATTGTAAAGCCTACATGGCTCTTGTCCATTACAAAGTTTTGGAGAATGGAGAAAGTGATTTAAGACCGCCCTGGCTACTCGTGAATAGATTAAAGAGGTGAGAGCAGATGCAAGGAATTCACTCAGGGCGATGCTGCGTGGACAAGGTTGAACCCTGCCAGGACTGGACACAGGATGGTGGTCAGAAATGCAAAAGAGGCCACTGTGAAGACAGACTGCGAAGGTTTGACTGACAGAAGCTTTGACTCTCTTTTCCCATTGACTTCCCAAGAGTTCAGGGTCTACTCAAGAAATACGTGCTATCGTTCAGGAGGGCTTTACCTTGATGCAAATCAGCTGATGAGCCTGCCAATCAAGCAGCCCAACTCTGCGGCAGTCTGGCCAGTTTGATCATGCGGGCATGGCCTTCAAAGCAGTCTCATTCTAACTATAGACTCAGTGTCAAACCTGATTTACATGGGATCACATCTCCTTACCTTTACTTGGGTCTGTGGGAGGGGTTTTCCTCCTAAGGAGCAACACTGAGAAAGAACATGACCATATATTAACAAAATTGGGAGTGGAAAGACATTAATACAAGATAGTAGGAGTTTTTGGAATAAGAATTTTATGGTTGGATTCTAATTAATTTGTGAAGCCATCTTCCCGAACAGAGAGAGTTGGCTGAGATGCTGAAGTTAGCAAATTGCCTGCCTCAAGCAGGCCCCATGTCCATTTCAGAAGGTTTGCTATGGATTTTTCCCACGTCATCTATTAATTACCTAATTACATCGTCTAATTATGGGATTCTTCGTGTATTTACACTGATTACGTAATTGGGTGCAATTACACTAATTGGGTTAATGATACAGGATAACAGTCTACAAATTGCTTTAAAGGGACATTGGGAGGCTGGTAGGCCAAAAATCCTTTGGAGGTAGGTCAGAGTTTGTCTGTTAGCAGCTCAGAAGTTTTCTCTGCCCCTGTCTTCCTTCTGATCTTTCAGATCCACTCAAGAGAGTGAGGTGAAGGAATCAGCAAAACTGTACATCTAAGACCAGGAGACCAGGCCACATCTGTGAAGCAGACACAAGGTTCCCCTCTTAAGGCAGATAGAATAATGCCTCTCTATAAAGATGTCCATGCCCAAACGCACACACTTCCAGCACAGCACCTTGTTTTGAAAACGGTTTTACAGGTAGAAATAAGAGTTAGTGTTTTGAAATAAGAATTATCTTTGATCATCTGGGTCGGTCTAATCTAATCAAAGGACCTGTTTAAAAGAAGAGAACCTGTTTTCTTCCTTCCTTCCTTCCTCCCTCCCTCCCTCCCTTCCTTTCTTCCTTCCTTCCTTTCCTTCTTTCTTTCTTTCATTTCTTTCTTGTATGTGTGTCTGTGTGTTTCTTGTGTGTATGTGTTCCTCTGTTTATCAGAGTATACTGCACATGCCTGAGGAGGCCCAAGTGTGACTTCAGGAATTACCCTGGATCATGCTACCTTCTCTTTGCTTTTTTCTGTTGTTTCCCAGGCTCTGCCTTCCAGAATCAGAGGTGCAGGCTGCTAACCATTTCCACCTGGAGTTTTTCTGTGATGTGCAGGATCAGAACTCAGGACCTTCTGCTTGCAAGGTAGAGGCTTAACACCTCCCCCCCGCGCCCCCCCATGAGCCATTTATCTAGCCCTAAAAGAAGAGACTCTTTCTCACCAGCTCAAAGAGATGAGACCACCAAAGACACAAGAATGAGTCTAAGACAGCACCATGAGAAGGACCCAGCCACTAGCTAGTGGTCCTAAGAAATAGGCATTCCACACAAAGATCAGCAAGAGGCCCCTGGAAGCTGCAGTGCACCCAGCTAGCAGCCAATACAAAATCAGGCGGTTCATTCCTACAGTCTTACGTAACTCCATTCTATCACCAGTATAAGCAGCAAAGAGGAAACCACCATAGAGCCTATTGGAAGGAAGATGGCCCTGCCAACACCTTTATTTAGCCTGGTGAGACCCAATGCCAGGCGTCTGACCCGCAGGATGTGATCCATCTGCTGGTCAAGTCACTGAGTCCTTGATCACTTGCTGTAGCATCATGGGAAACACTTCCATATACCTGGCTCCTCACTCGCTTCCTGACTCACACACTTCCTATTACCACCCTGCTTTTCTCTCCTTGGCTTGCTCTCTTATCACAAAACCTGTTTTTAAGGAAAGGCCTGATAGCATTTGTGTCCCTTCATGCCAACACAGATCAGTGCTACCTCTCCCGGTGCTACCTGCATGTTCGCTCTAGATCTCATTTTGCAATAAAAATAAAATTTCCACGATTAAAAAAAAAAAACAAACAGAGAGAACTTCATACTTGGAGCTGTAATTTCAAATCCAGTGTGGCTCCACACGAGGTCTGTGGGTGCGGTGAAGGGGGAGTTTCAATTTCCTTACAATAAAATAGGGATGATAGCGACCACCTCGTAGGGTTGCTGAACCCGAAATGATATAGACATCAGGTGCCTGGGGCGATAGTGCCTGACTCCCAGACAACCTCCCCTGGGTTCCCACCCTTCTCTGAGCAACGTAAGCTATCGCCGACCAACTTAAAGAAGTAACAAGAGCCCAGGGGAACATCCATACCCCTATGAGACTACAAGATCTCTTGAGACAAAATAAAATGCTAGGTAATTAACTTCATTTAACTTTGAAACTGCCAGTAGGAGTCAAAAATAATAATAATACTGTAGAAAGGGAGCTGGGATGTGCGAACGCACTCCATTGCATTTTCTACTCGTTTCCAAGGATACAGTCAGGATAGGGTGCGGGCACAGGCACAAAGGTGGATTTGCCTTCTGCCCTTTCTGTTCATGGTCGGCTGGCCTTAGAGATGCCCAGGGCGAAAGACAGCTGAGCATCTGGGTTTCTCTCTGTGACTCCTGCCCACTCTCAAAACATATGACCCTAAATAGACCCTCAGAATATTAACACAGATGCTGGAAGAGGCGAGTGTAGGAACAGGGCAGAAAGTGACTCCTCTAGCGTCCATGCGCCCTGGGCAAAGCATGCATCTAAATATATCATAAGCATTAAGTCACTTTTTTCCTTCTAGTAATTCTGTGGCAGGTAGGTGTACTTGCTTTTTATTTGTGTTTCTGGAACATAAAGAGAGCAATTATCCCATAGCTGTCAACGGTTAGGGGATGGAGTGGGGACGTGTGCCTAGGTCTCTCCTGACTGGTTCAACAGGTGATGTTGCTGGCCCTAGGCGATATATTGACACTAGTGTAGGGACTCAGCATCACCAGGAGCTGTTTCCCATTGGGGACTTCGGGTTGAACCTTTCCCAGTCACAGAACGGTTCTTCACAGCAAGATAATCAAACCGGGAACCTTGACACATGCAATCCCCAGAAAGATTGTTGCACATGGTGCAGATTAAGGAGACAGGAACACTCTTGTATGGAGTCCTAACACAGACACTGCTTTGCTTCATGGTCTGCAAGGGACCACTTAACCAGTCTTGATAGGAAATCACGGACACCAATGTCTTAAATGTGAAGTGGGAGGGCGGCACCTACACAGCCTTATGAAAATCTTATCTGC
Source organism: Typhlomys cinereus (assembly GCA_023101885.1). NCBI lineage: Eukaryota > Metazoa > Chordata > Mammalia > Rodentia > Platacanthomyidae > Typhlomys > Typhlomys cinereus. Next base: position 3,898,176 of record JALPQD010000099.1, on the reverse strand, counting down.
ATCTACTGGGTATTGTCCATAGCAACTGAGTTTCATGCTACAATTTGAAAGATGTCAAGCAACCTCCATCCAGAATAACAATACTGATCAACATTAAAACGCATGGATTTCTGATTTGGCTACATTGCATGCACTTGATAGTTACTGATACCTTAATGTGAATCAGCTAACAAATATCATTTCCCATAGTCTGAAAATAGAGATCATATTACTAGAATCTGTTTATTTTGAGGGGTTGTTCTCAGGTACTTACAAAACAATGCTAGTGCAAACAATTAAAATGCTACCTCGTTTCAACTAAGACATTTACAGGGCATCTGTTGCACCCCAAAAACCTGGGAAGAATTGTCATTGGTCCAAGCAGATATGCTTCTACAGAACTGAGGGTAAAGAAATGCAAATTAAACATTAAAATATAGAATCAGAAGTAACACCTGTGGAAGCAGGTAAGATAGCTCAGTGGGTGAAGATGCCCGAATGTAAACCTGGAGACCTGAGTCCCCCCCCAAAGCCCACATTATGGAAGTACGGAACTAACTTAAAGAAAACCGACCTCTGACTTCTGAAAGTTGTCCTCTGACTTCTATAAGTTCACCGTGGTACACATACTATTCTCTCCCTGTTTCTTATTCTCTCTCACATATAAACACATTACTTTTTCAAAGAAACGTCCATGTGCTTATCTCCACCACTGAATTCACCCTAATGTTTTATAATTGCCAAATTCAATTTTGTTTATATCTAACCCACTGGGCTTTTTGCTTCTTCAGGACAAAAGCTATTCCATGTTTAGTTTCTCGGTACTTCTTTACAGACAAGGTGTTCGGTAGGCACGCATCGAACAAATGAATGAAGAAATGAATGAACCTGCTTGTGTCTCCGTAGATTCTTAGCCATTGTCTGGTTGTCTGTGCGCTCCTTCCAGTCCCAGAGAGCAGGCTTGTAAGATCCTCCCCCCCCCCCACTGTGATGACTTCCACATCTCCAGAGTGGCTGTGCAGCCCTCCCCCACATTCCCCTTCACATCCGCATCTGTCTCGCTCCTCCCGACCCTCTGGGCAGCCATCCTGAGCTGCTTCCTGGCGTCAGAGCTCAGACACTGGTGAAATCACTTGCCCACTGCCTCATTAACTAGAACTGCTACCTGGAATTCAGCACACAGCATCGCCCAGCAGTTATTGATCGGGTGTTTCAGGACCCAGCAGAACATTTTCACTTTCAACTGGCTAATTGTGTGGGGAAAGGGCTTTAAAACAAGAAAGGCAGGGGGAAAAAATCCATTAAATTCTCTGAGACAAAGCCTAGGTCACCCTACTAAGTATGATACTGTACAGATGTGCTGCCAAAGCAGATGTTCATGCAGACAAGCCTAAACTGTTAACAAGATCACATCTCCCCAAGGAGAACTTGTTTTGTAAATGAGTGTGTGGGCTTTGATGTGTTGTTGTTGCTGTTGTTGTTGTTGTTGTGTTTTGGAAAGTGAGGGGACAGGAGCCTGGATCATGTGAGGCAAATGTTTCCACTCATTTCCTCCATGTTCACTGTCCAGTACAGAGGACGAGTAGGTAAACCAGTGACCTAAAGAGGGACGAGGCAGAAGGGTCACCTAGTTGCACCTCTGGCGTCTGACTACTTTCAAGACAAATCAGTGATCTAGACTACAGCTTTCCTTGAGATCTCAGATCTCACAAGTCACTTACAGAGGCTTTGAGGACAGAGAGCGTCTCAGAAGCTTGAAGGTCTGAGTCCCACTCTAAATTCTTACATTGGAATCTAATTTCCCTTGTGATAGCATGTGCTGGCGGGGCCTTTGGGAGGAAATTAGGGCGTGGAGGCAGAGTGTCTGTGAGTGGGATCACCTCCCTTCTGAGAAGCCTTGCTGGAGCTCACTCTGTGAGCTAGGTGAGGATGCACTGAGAAGTCAGGATCAGCCACATGGCTCGGTGGGCAAAGGCACCCACATGCAAACCTGGTGACCTGAGTTCGATCCCTGGAAATTCACATGGTGGAGGGAAAGAACTGAAACCTCTGTACGTGTACATACCATGGCATGAGTGCACCTATGAGCTCGCTCGCTCTCTCTCTCTCTCTCCATATCCATATATGGGTAATAGGCCCTACTGACTACCAGGCAAGCAGAGTGTCACCTGACCTTTATTTATTGTCCTTCGAACTCTTCCCATATCCTGGATAGGTCTCACATGCACACACGGACTTGTTCTCTTATAATCTCCTATCCCTTTGGTAGCTTCAAACTGCCCTTCATACCTGAACCATTCCATCAACAGACAAACAGTTTTTAAAAATTCTCCTTTGATCGCACAGTTACCTCTTTCTACTAATTCTCTGATTTTCCTTGTTTACAGAAAATCTTTCCAACAGAATTATCCCCCGTTACCTCTCCACATCCTTTTTTCTAATACCCCTTGTCTCCACTCCACAGAAACTGTTCTTGCCAAGGTTACTTACTGCAGCCCCAGATCAGTGTTGAAGCCAAATAACTACAATATTAGAGTCCATTGTAACCCATATGCTATGACATTAAAAGAAGACTTTCTGCATGGATCATGTCAATGACTTGGACATTTTTTGCCTTTTCCACTGTTCCCAAAAATCCTCATTATCCATTCTCATGTTTAGTCCCTGGATTTCTGTTTGCATAAAGTAGAGAAATCAAATCATTCTGGAGGAATGCTTCCCACCTTCTTATGGTTCGTAATGCGTGACTCATTGGGACTTCAGTCTAGTTATGGTACTGGAAGCCAAGAGGAGCATTGGAGTGGGATTCAGCATGGTCTTGCTTGGAAACTGACTCAGAGGAGATTATTTTCTCACACAATGTGAAGTTAGTCCCTTCAGACAGGTTAAATACCATTATAGGTGGGGAGACCACTACCAATGTGAAACATCACACCCACTGTTGATAGGAAGGTCACTTCTGCAAGAAATAAAACTTGCCCAAATTTAAAAGTTTGAAGTCCTCAGTTTCTGTCGGGTCTTCTTTCACCTGACCATTCCCAATTGCAGGATCCCATCTTTTCCCAATCAGTACTGTCATCTTAACAGTAGACATCAGGTAAGGCTAACAGTTCAGATTTTGTTATGACCCAGCCAATCACAGGATGAGAACATATATCTGAAATTTCAACCCTGTGGCTACAGAGAGAAAATTCTCCTTCAGGACAACTTAGAGACTCTTTGGCTGTTTATAAAGATGGAACCAGGAGCTTGAAGCTCTGAGCTTATCAGCGTTACTCTGCATATTGCCAATAAATACATGAGCGAACAGCTTAGGGGATCAAGTGGTTTATTCCAGCTTATGATCTTCTGGTTCTAGTGGTCAGTCCAGCTTGGCAAGAGAGCCCACACCAACACCAGGGTCCAAAGGAACTGTCACGCCATATTCACAGGACTGATGAGAAAAAGCAACGTTCCCTTGCCAGACAGCGTGTCTATCCAAGTATGTTGAAGAACGCTAATTTATTTAACTGTTTCCCTCCATTTTATCTACCTATCCAGGAAATTAAACCCACTTACCATGGGCTAGATCTTTCCTATCAGACAATCCCTTGCAGACTTGCTTGGAGCTTAACTCAACCACTAATTCTTTACAAATGTGCCTAGGGTAAAAACCTTCAGTTGCCAAGGTGAAACCAATAGCTTCTACCAGGAAGCTCATCTCTTCCTTTAATCACTTTGTCCAATGACATCAGAAGCAACCAACCAAAATCATTGCATTCCTTAGTTTTTCACAAATGTTCAAAAGCGTCATATACTAAACTGCTAAGTTCCTCAACTCTTATTAGTGGTTAATTAACAAAAATCCATGGCACATTACCAGTATGTTTCTGTGAACAGTTATGACACAGATTATCCATGCCCTCTGAACTACTAGAAATAGCTTCCTTAACATTTTTAGATCTTATCAGATTAGAGAGCCATTTTGGGAATCCAAAAGCCAATAAGAAATCTCATCCTTAAAATTCTATTCCTCTAGAGCCATTCCTGATACCAATATCTGCATGATTAGGAAGCACATGGAAAGAGAGAGAACATCTTCGTCTCATAATTCTGTTGCTGTAATGAATATATGACCTAAACAATCTAGGAGAATAAGGGGCTTATTCCTACACATAGTTGGTCATCTTGGCAGGAGAGTGACATTAGCATTAGAAGCTGAGGAAACTGGCCACAGAAAGAACTGAGAGGAGAGCAAGGTCCAAAATATACTCTCTCTCTCTCTCTCTCTCTCTCTCTCTCTCTCTCTCTCTCTCTCTCTCTCCTCTTCCATCTGCCCATATAATGGTTCCACCCACTGTGTACCAAGGTCTTCTCTCATCAATTATGCAATTAGACCATCACCTACAGATTTGTCTTAACTAGGTAACTCCTCTTAGATGTGCCTAATGACTCGATTCTTGATTGTCAAGTTGATTCCTGAAAATAACTGACACAGACAGCCTATGTCTATGCAATCCTGAAGAGACCCAACCTTGTCTGTTCTCAGAAGGAGCAAAGTCAGACCTGATTAGAGCCTGAATCGAACAGATATACAGATAAAAACAATGAGAATGGATTTATTAAGAGAATTGCCTCAAGTGATTATGGAGGCTGAGAAATTCCATATTGACAGTTGGGGAAAGTCAGGAAAGCTAATGATATGGTTCAGTCCATTTCCAAAGGGCTTAGAACCAAGGAAGCTGATAATGTCACTCTTGGTTTAATGCAAACATCTGAGAACCTAGATGGCAGGTGTAAGAGCTGGAGTTCAAAGCCTGGGGAACCTAGAGTTTTGATGTCTATGGATAAGAGGAAGAAGATGTCTCAACTCCTTAAGGGAGAGTGTAATTTACTTTTCCTTTGCCTTCTGTTCTGTCCAGATAGACAGCTGCTTGGACGCTGACCCCTCACAGTGAAGGCCAGTCTTCCTTACTCAGCATGCTGACTCAATGCCAATCTCTTCCAGAAACACCCTCCCAAGATATACCCAGAAATCATACTTTACCAGCTACCTGAGTGCCTCTTAACCCAGTCAAGTGACACTTCAAGCTAATGATAACAATTATCAATGACCCAAACTGGCCAATTCTTCTGACCAATTCCCAGTCTCATTTTATCGATCAACAGCCTATGATGATGTTCTAAGACAATTTTTTTCAATTAGTTTCAAAGACACTGCTCTTGTTTTTGGCCTTCTTACTTCACAAATCTCTCTTTGCAGTAACTCTTCCTTTTTCTTCCTCCTCCTTTTTCCAGGTTTTAACTGATAGAATGTTCCAGGACCCTCAGCATAGATTTTTTTTTTTCCTTCTCCAGCTACAGTCATCCTGAAGTAGACTCACATACCATCAACTTAAATCGCCTGTCTGATGATATTTAGGTCTCAGGCTCCCAAGTCTCCTCTGATCAGACCTGTGTGCTTTTCGACCACGGTGCTTGTTTGGTGTCATCGCCTCCATGTAGCAGTAAATTCCTGACCTGAACAACTTAGGGAACAGGGGATTCTATTCCAGCTCACGAGTCCAACTTACAACCCATTAGGGCAGCTCATACCACAGAAGGAGCCTGGGGAACTGTCCATAATCCATTGACAATCAAGAGCAAGCTGAGAATGTGTGACAACTTATTATCACACAGGCCAGATGGCTTCTTTGCACACACCACCTACCCAAAGATTGATACGACCCACAACAGGGAAGACTTCAATGAAAGTACTTAAGACAATCTCCTGCAGGTTTGACCTGAAGCCTGCCTTAACTGAATCATTCCTCATAGGTGTGCCTAAAGGTTGACTTCACAAGATTCAAGTGGAGAGCTGAGAATAACACAGCAGTTAGTCTTGGTCACATTATGATAAGATCTTCAGTCACCTAGGAGACCGTCCTTGGGGCATGTACTGGAGTCATTGAAGTGGAAGACCCACTCCACCATTCCGTGGACTAGGTTCCCAAACTGAAATTTGCCTTCTAGAGCGTCTCTCCTTTCTCCCTTGAGATCTTCCATAAGGTTCTGGGCGACATGTGTCTCTGCCAGACAGCCCATTAGCTCACATCCAAAGAAAGCTGACCCTCACTCCGTGTTGCAAAAATATGCTTTCTGTTGCCGTGAGACAACACTGAGACTGGAACAACTTAAGGGAAGAAAGGGGGATTTTATTTGGCTTGCAGTGCCAGAGCGGGTGGTATGATGGTATCAGAAACTGGAGGGGGCTTAAGTCACATCTGTCATGGAAGTCGAGAGAGCAAGCAGCAAACTTCGAAAGAAGCAGCCAATGGAAGCAGGGTTGGGCTATTCAACTTCAAGGCCCGCTCCCGTGACGTCTTCCCAAAACTGCCAAGACCTTCCCAAATATTAACAGCAGCTAAGGATACAAACACAGGAACCTGGGGGCGGGGGGAGTGGCTCACACTCAAACCACAAACATCCTAACAATAAGCCAAAAAGAGGAAAAAGTACGACCCCTCTGGGCCCTGACAGAGTGGGGGCAAGACTAATCCTCAGCTTGGTAAATCCCACAACTCCAGGTGTAACCATCTCACTCTTCAAAACAAATCAAATGACTTCTAGGGAAAGTTGTGTGACTCCTGAAAGGTTTCATGAACGCCCGATCCTTCTGTATAGCAGTTATAAGATCCTATAATTTCCTTACCGGTCTCTCTTCCGTTCTCCTGTGCTATATGTCACAGACCCCTCACGCAGCCCCGTCCATCCCATCACTTCTCCATAACTTGGTAAGCTACTTACAAAAAGAAAATGGTTCTAGTGGCTAACTAAGGTTTCTGACCTTCACAATGTGCTACCTTCTAGCTCACAGCACAGTTCTTACCACTTTATTTTGAGTTTTTGTTACTTCAGAGTTAAGGGACATCTTAATTAGCCTCAAGACTCACGGGCTGGGGAGATGGCTTCTCCATTAAGGTGGTTGCCATGCAAGTAGAAGGACCAGAGTTCAGCTCCTTGGATCTCAGTGCAAAAACACCTCCTGCTCCACATGTATTTTCAGCCCTGGAAGGCAAAAACCTGACAATCTTCAAACAAGAAGGCTTGTCAGACTCACCCTATAGGTGAGCTCTGGGTTTAGAGACCCAGCCTCAAAATAGGTGGAGCAATGCACTTTTACACACACACACACACACACACACACACACACACACACGCGCGCGCGCGCGCGCGAGCGCGCGCGTGCGCGTGCACATGCGCACATGAGCAAAAGATAGGCATATGCACATGCATGCATCCCACTCATAAGCATAAAAATTGGGAGGGGGGAGGCTTATCTGACTTGCTTTCACAAACAGGTAAGCGTACACTTGACATACTTCATCCTGCCAGATCCAGACTTAGCCCAGAGGTTTTAAAATTCATCACATGGAACACTTAGCAATTCATTAAACAATACACTTTTTTTTAAAATCATGAAGATATAAATATCTCGAATAGCACCTGCTCATTTGATGGTAAAATCATCTGTGCATCTTTGCCAGTTCATAGGACACAGAAAGGTCGATGCCTGGGGTGAGACGGTGTCTGGCCAATAGCATGAAGCCAGGGGGCTGCTGCATCGTGGGCAGCAGAACTGCCCCTGGAGTATGATGAGTAATTGATTCAGAATGCAAATTCAAGATCAGACCTAAATTTAGTCCTGGTGTTCTTAAAAAAAAATTACTCTCAAATTTGTGCTCATCCTCCTTTTGGATATGTATGAAATTTTGCCTACTTACTTACTGCCACTGAAAATCTTTGAAGGAAGAACTCAAGTTCAGGCAATCAATCCAAGTTAATGACTTTGATATTGAAACCTGGGAATCCAGCTAGCAGTCCTTAAATTAGAAAAACAGTAACAAAGAAATAAAGGAAATATCTGGAGGAGCCTGTAACCATTGCAATATAAATTAGAAGCAAATGTTCCCATGCATGGTTCTCAGAACAGCATTCTGAGGATGAAATCCTTGAACTTTGGGAGTTTCACCTTCACTTGAATGTGAATCGGCCAGCCGAGCACATCTGCAAATAGCTGCCTGTTACTATTATCTCCACAATGCAGAGAGAAAAACAGAGGTATCCTACAGAGGTAGGGTGCCTAACTCTCAGCACAACATGGGTAAAATTAGAATCAGAACCCCAGCCAACTAATCTGCGGTTACAGAATCAATCTGCCAAATGAGGCAGGATGTAATTAAATAAACGCCTATGCACATGGTACAGTGCGTTTAGTAGGCGCTCAATAAATTTCATGGAATGAGCGAAAACAAAACACAAAACAAATATGTTACACTATGATCCCAACCAGTGTGAGGCTCTGAGGAAAGTGGCTCAGAACTGGCATACACAGAAAAAAAATGAGAGGGATATGATCTATATCTTATGTCAGCTCAGTTTCCTTTCCTGAGGACAGGATCAGATTGCCCGTCAATCCAAGCAGATGCCTTTCCTGTCCGACTAGGCAACAAAACCTAGACAAGTGAACCTTACTTATGACATGCTCAGGGTCGGCTAGCTCTCTTTCTGGAAACCTCAGGAAAATAGGAGGGAGTCCTCAGACCACCAGGAAAAGGATGAGTGTATGTGCACATGCATGCGTGTATATTTATAATGCCTACACACTGTGCAAATGCACGTGTGTGTGTGTTTATGATGTGTTTGCATAGTATATAGTATATATAGAGTGTGTTTATAATGTATGTATATGATGTGTGGGTGCACATTTATGATGTATATATATGATACATGTGGATGTTTGTAATTTGCAGTGTGGTGTGTGTGTGTGTATGATATGCATGTTTATGATGTGTGTGTGCTTGTGATGAGTGTGTTTATTATGTGTGTATCAATGCATGTGTTCATGTTATGATATATGTGTGCATGGTATATGTGTCTATGATGTGTGTATGATGTACATTTGTGTACACACATGTTTATGTTTGTGTGCATATGTGTACCTTCATATGTATGAGTCGTGTACGTGTCACAGCACACCTGTGGAGATCAGAGGACCACCTCAGGCTGACATCAGTCCAAACCTTCTATGGCATTTGAGGTGGATTTTTGGTTGCTGTTGTTATTCAACTGCATTTGTGAATGTCCAGGAACTCGCCCATCTCTGCCCTCCCTCTCCCTGCGTGAGAGACGGGCTTACAGACACTGGCACTACAGGTCCAGCTATAACATGGGTTTTGGGGATCCTAGCTCAGGTCCTCAACTTGTATGGTGACCACTTTTACCCACTGAGTCTCCTTCCAACCTGGGATTGTACCCAGGGTATTTAGTTTGCTCGTTTCTATTTTTAATGGCTAATCTGGTGTTTTGCAATGCTTACATTATACAGCCATTGTTATAAACTGTACCCAAAACAAAAATCATAAGTGCTTTAGGGAACAGACTAATACATTCTTATGGATCTTTCCTGGGTGTCTTCAATGCCTGTGGCATGCCCATTCATGAAATAACATTCTTTGAACATTTGGATAAACCCCTACAGACGTGGCTAAATATGGAATTTTCCCCACCTCATTTTTGAACACTTAACCTCCAGCTGGAGGAAACTTCTAAGAGATGTGGCTACCTGGAGGAACGAGATCCCTAGGGTGAGATTCTTGGGCTCCACCTCATGTCTGGCTTCTCCTGCCTGGTTCTCTCTGTCACAGTTGGCCAAGCGTGAAGAACCCTTCACCACACGCTGTTCACATCACACTGCTCTGCCTAAGCACTCAGATATAAGACGGTGCAGGTTGAAGCTTCTGCTGCTGTGAACCCGATTAACTATGTTCCTCCTTCACTTGTGCTCATGGTTCGTGTTGCAAATAATGGAAAGCAGCTAACACAGATACGTTTTGGAAGTACATCTTCTTGACCTCTTCACAGAAACTGTGCTCATTCCCAATGTTTACTGGGTGACCTAGAAAGGTGATAACTTCCTCCACCAGACTGAGGGTGGTTGGTCAAATAAAAGAAGGCATTAAACCTGTCATAGATACGGGTGTCAACTTGACAGTTGAAAGTTTGAGCTCTGGGCTCATTTGTAGAGATTATGTGGTTGAGTTAAACCCAGAGCAAACCTGCAGGAGATTGTCTAGCTGATGGGGAAGGTCCAGCTCACAGGTGGGTGGGACTTGGCCCTGGAATAAAATACAGAGAGCTGGTTGAGAAAGTTGGTATCCTTGTGTACACTTAGCCAGACATACTGGTCTGGCAAGTAAGGATTGTCCCTCTCTGTTATGTAGAGATGGTGTGGCCAGTTCCCTCCGCCCTGGTGTTGGTGTAGCTCTCCTGTCAAGCTGGACTGAGAACTGTAACTCGACAATCATAAGAGAAAATAAACCCCTTGTTCCCTTAAGCCGTTTGATGGTGATTTATCAACAACCATGCAGGCGAACTGCAACAAAATCCCTAAGAACCCAAGGCAAGTTCAATGAACCGTCGGGAGACATGCATACTACTTGTTTTTCCCAAGCAAAATCTTGGATGTCTGCCTTCCTTCTGTGATGAATACTTCCTATTAGACTGAAGTTTGTATGTGGAGAGGAGCACAGAAATTTTTTTTTCTGTGTGTGTGGTGTGTGTGTATGTGTGTGTGGTGTGTGGTGTGTGTGTGTAGTGTGTGTATGGCGTATGTGTGTGTGTGGCTGTATGTGTATGTATGTGTGTGTGGTGTGGGGGTGTGTGTCTATGTGTGTGTGTGTGTGTGTGTGTGTGTGTGTGGTATATGTGTATGTGTGTGCGTCCATATGTGTGTGTATGTACAAGAGGGTACTGGAATGCATGTGCCTATGGAGGCCCAAGGGTGATGTCAGGAATCATCCTCGGTGGCTCTTACACCTCATCACTTTGCTCTGGGGTTTCCCAGGCTCTGCCTTCCAGGGCCTGAATCACAGGGGGCTGCCATTTCTACTTGGCATTTTTACACAAGATCTGGGAATCTAAACTCAGGTCCTTTTGTGTTCAAGGCAAAGACTTTAACTTGTGAACCGTCTCCCCAGTCCTTAACAACCTATTTTTAAACAATATTTAACTTGGCTGTAAGTCTTGTTTTGTTGTGTGCTTTCCTGGAAGACTTACGGGAGCCTTTCTATCTGGCTTAACGGTTTCACAGTCAAACTGATTGCCGTTAATTGATTCGGGATGAATCGGGTGAGCAGAAGCGCGCATCAGGAAGAAGACGGCCCAGTTTGGGCAGCAAGATCCTGCAAGCAATGCTGGGAGCCGTTCTGCAGACGTCAGCAACACGTCAGCCGCCGTGCTTTCTATGGGGGCCAAGCGCTTAGCGCGCTTCTCAAATCTCGTTTCCTGAAGATTAATTTAGTGAGGGATTTCCTGGTCCTTAAAGGAAAGCCGTAATAGTATGAGAAGCATGTTGCCTCGCAGCCCTCTCCCTGCTGAGTGCTTTGAGCCCGATCCTCCTCCAGCGAGTGGTCCAGTAGAGCCGGGCTTAGGAGGTCTGCGGAAGGGCACAGAGCCCGGCACGGATGGCTGAAGTTCGTGTCCACAGAAGCCTATTTTTAATCAGGCAGCTAGGATCTCAGGACTTGATCGCTGGGGCTTCTATTTGTGGAAATGACTGCATCAGCATCAAAGAGCATGAGACACTGCCCCGGTCCTGCCCAGCCCTGGCTCACACGAGCCTAGCTACTCTGTTCGTTCCCTTCTCCACAGTTTCCCAAGCTGCCACGACTGTCTCCAATCTGCAGCTATGCAGAAGTGATGGAATGCCCAGGGCTGCACGAGGGATCTGCGGCAACAGGCTTTGTAAACCATGAAGGAGAGGGCGGCGGCGGAGAGGCTGCGGAGCAGGCGCGTTCTTGCAATTGCGGTACAGGATGGCTTTCATGAAACCTCTCGGCCCTCCAGCCGGGGAGGCACACAACCTTCCCTAGAAGTCATTTGATCTGCCTTGAAGAATGAGCCGGTCACGCCCGGAGCTGTGGCATTTACCAAGCTGAGGTTCAACCTCCCCCCTCCACCTCCTGTCAGAGGGGACATATTTATTCCTCTGTCTGGCTCATTGTGAGCATGAGTTTGTCTAGGCGGAGTGAGGGTCACCTCTTTGGAGGTGAGCTAATGGGCCGTGTGGCAGGAGGACATGCTCAGCAGGGACTTCACGTGACATGGAAGACTCCAAGCGGTGCCCACTCCTAGGAGGAGGGACTCTGAGACCCTGACCTACTGGGAAAGCTTCCAAGAAATCTCATGGCATCTGATTCTCGGCCTTGTCTGGCTATTCAACAAAGTCAGGCTACACTGCAAGAACCTAAGAAAGAGTTTTAGACCCATGTTGTCCAAACAGCACAGACACACAGCACAGAAGTTAATGTGTCAGCTTTTCTTGGCCCGGGACTAGAGACTAGAAACGCATTGCTAATCCTTGTTATTCTGTTTGCAGATTAGGAAACTATCTCTAAAGTCCTTGAGGAGGGGCCTGCTGTAAACCAGGGGCCTTTTTACTATCGTCTCACTGCAGACAGAGCCATCGTTCCTTTTTTCTCCAAACATGGAGCCCCACACGCAGCACCAGGCCATTTGCTAGATTGGATGCCACTTTTGGTGACAGGTCAGGGAAAGAGACTAGATTTGATGCAGCCTGACAGGTCTGTAAATTTGGTTTCTAATTTTATGTATTTATTTCTTTTAAAGAAAAGAGGGAGAGAGGGAATACTCAGAGCCATGAAATCATTAAAACCAATTCCCTTCCTCCCCCCCCCCCAGCCCTCCCTCTCCGGAGCATGTGTGTGAAACAATCTTCGCAGCCAGAGCCCTCCGATGGTATCGATCCAGATGTGGAAATTGGTATTGACTGGTGCTGCTGTTCTGCGCACTTCCCCGGCTCTTAAAGACACAGCGTAGAGGTGATTTTTGCTCTGCGCAGGACACAGCTCAGGAGACATTTTCTGGTCCACACCACATTATACGAATTAAAAGCTGGGTCCCGTATCTTGCTATCCCCTGTAAACCACACAGGAGCCCAAAGAGCTCCTACGGCTGATTACATCAGAGGAAGGAGCAATGGGCCTTCTAAGAGCAAGGAAAGAGTGATTATCTTAGCACTTTACACTCATTCTGACCACTAGTCAAGGTACACCCGCCCCCAATGTTAAAATAGATGACTTGAGAAGAGAATGGGAACTGGAGTGACTATGTTGCTTATCTATTGTTGCCCTGACAAATTTTCACAAACTTAAATGTACTAAAACAACACAAATATACCTACTCTATGAGTTTGAATTCCAGACTGAGTTTCACTGGATGGACTAAAACTTAGTGTCAATAGCTTTTATTCCTTTCTGAAGGAAAAAGGGACCCTCTGTTCCCTGATTGGCTTGATGGCAGAATTCAGTCCCTTGCCATTTTAGTCTGGTGTCCCTAGAGGCCACTCCCAGGCCCACGGTTACTCTCTCCATCTTGAAGGCCGGCATGTGGCTCCATCTAGCACACTCTTTTGCCTTCTCTTTCATTTTTTTAAGGTCTGATGAGATTAAGCCAGATTAACCAGAAGAATCCGGAATGGTGTCCCCTCCCACATCAAGGCCTTTTAATTGAATCAAGTCCAACAAGTCTTTTTCCACAGAAGATAACAGGGCATTTTCACAGGCTTGAGGTTAAAGTGTGGACAAGCTTGGGGAAGTGTTTTCCCTGCTGACTACAGATAATATGGCTCCATGTGACTCTCAGCTCTACTTCAGGATGACTCTAGCTTAACTTAAAGATGCAAATATTTGAGTGTGTGTGTGTGTGTGCATGTGTACGTGTATAAGGAGAGAGGAATATATATCTGTGTGCAGGTGCATGTGGAGGTCAGAGGCTGATTTCCAGTGTCTTCCTCAATCTCTCTCCAGCTTACTTTTTGAGGCATGGTCTCTCTCTAGTCTCAGACCTGACCATTTTTTGCTAGACTGCCTGGTGAAAGGGCCCCGAGAATTTTCCTGCCAACCATATCACAGCACTGTGATTACAAGTATGTACTACTGCAGGCGGCTTTTTCACATGCATGCTGGGGACTGAACCCTGCTCCTCAAGCTCACATAGCAAGCACTTTACTGATGGAGCCCTATCCTCAGCCCCAAGCATTTAACTTTTAATCGTGTACGCTATTGCCCCTGGTGAATGACCACTTCTGTGACAGATACACATTCACGCCATGGCCAACCCATTCAGCCACCTGTGATATTGTGCAGCAGAGTCTCTGTTCTCTGGAAACTCATCATTTAGAGAAGAATTAAATGTAAAGCAAGTGATTCCAGCCCAAAGTGAACTCAGGTTGCCACGCAACCTACACAGAAATAACAGAGATCTCAAAGGCACAGTTCTAGATAGGTAGTTGTCTCTCTCGCTATCTCAGTGAAAGATACTTTCAGATCCTCTTTGGAAACTGCTAAATTAGGACGTGAAACTAGATCATAATTGCCCAGCATCACTAGTGGCAGGAGAAGGCCTGAACACCATGCTAGTCCTACCCACGTTTAACTGTCATTCTCTGGAGGACGCCACGTACCACAGGTCGAGGTTTTTGGCACAAGCTGTGATTTACTTTTTCATTCCCTGTTGAGAAGTTGGGGAGACTGCAGCCTCTGTAATCCCAGCTCTGGGTGCTGTGTCATCCCACCCCACGACACGTCCATCTCCCCGTTCTTCAACCTAGGGACGAGCTCATCTGCTTTCAGCCCGCTGCAGGATAAGGGCCCCTCGGCTGCAAGGCTGTCAGCCTGAATGGCTAATTGAGACCTCCCCTTGTGCTGAGCAGCTACAGATGGCCATGAATGCAACACTGTTAGACAAGGAGGGAAGGCAGGGCATCATTGAATATTTAATCAGATATAAGTAAATATTAATGGAACGATTGTATCTTCAAACGGTTAAATGACATCCCATGTTCCAATCCAGTTAGATCTTGCCATGGCCCGTACGCATACTCACACGTAAACACACACATGCACACACACACACATACCCTTGCACACACACATAAAATACACATTTTTCGTTGAACTAGTAACTTCCAATTAGGTCTTCTCAGATGAGAATCCCCATTATGCCGAAGCTAAGCCTTCCTGAATTCATTCCCGAAGTTGAAAAGGCGTGATTCTGCCCTGAGATGTATACTTCACAACTTGTTGGAATTCCAATGACACGCCTGGGTCTTGTCGGCTCCGATTTCATGGCACGGAGCCATGCATGCCATGGGGTGGCAGGGAACCTTTACTGGAGCTCATGTGTGGTAATTGCTTTATTCTGCATGAACTCGTTCTAATTCCCCCCAAAACAAGAGAGAGGCTTTGGTTTGCAATTTTAATGACTACATTATTCACCCCTCTGCGGTCACCTGGTATACTGCCTGGGGTATCTTTGGGCCCCTCTCCTGCTGGTTAGCTTCCTCTTTGTTATAACCATTTTCAACAACTCTTGTTTCCAGTCGCCTCTGCATAGCATCTCTTCGGACAAGGATGTTAAGAAGAAACACTTACTTTGCCACCTTTTAACAAGTTTTGTTCAGTTCGAACGGTGTCACATCAGACTTACTGTGTTTATTGTTCGTCTTGGCTGCCTTGCAGTAGAATCTAATCTTCTTGCATTCGTGTTTTGTCTTCAGTCTGAGTCCTATACTTTCATTTTTTAACTTACTCTTGAGTTTCTGAAGACCCCTCCTGGCCCAGTCCCAGGATGAACCGCAGCATCTCCCTTTACTATCTATCACTGGGGCACCCCTGGGCTCTTGCCTCCACCTCAGAACCAGGTCTCCCTGCTTCCTCTCAGGCATGGATGGCCTTGACAACGTCCTTGCCCGTATTGTAAACGTATGACTCTTTCACCCAACATGAATTTCCTAGTATTCTTCACCAAGTGACTTAATGATCTGAACATTTTCCAAACCACTCTCTCCAGCTGTCCTGCTAATGGCCCAACGCTGTTTTCCAGCACGAGAAGAATAGTTGCATCAGGGAGATGAAAGGACTCTCTACCACAAGGCAATCCTGTCTATTTTATGGCCAGTGTTTAAGAAATCTTTGAATCAACTTTGTAAACAAGGAATCTGCTCTGAATTCCACGCCCACATTCCACAAGCCATACACCTTTTACACCAGTCTCATCAGATGGATGAATTCGCTGCATAGCTCTATAGAATGTGTATGAAATAAATTATATAATGAGCAGTTATTCCCATTTGATCCCTGATGAAAATTCTAGTGAGAAAACCTGCTGTCACCTTTTAGATGGAGAGAAGAAGTACAGAAAAAGCTCCTAACTTATCTTCTCAATTTGCATGCGCACACACACACGCGCACGCACACACACACACACACACACACACGCATGCCAAAAAAAAAAAAACTTGGACACAACCTCCCTCAGTTCTGAACCCAAGCCTCTCTTTTGCTCCCCATCTCCTTGTCCCAGCTAAGTAGACAGCAGCAAAACCAAATCAAACCTCTTCGTCAATTCCTGTGACTGCATCGGGGTTAATGACCATCTACAGTGCCGTCCTCACCACCTTTGCCTTGTCTATATGACGAGATGAAATCACTCCCTGGAGCTGTTTAACCATTTATTCATGCCTTAACCACAGAACTACCAGACCAGGAGTAAGGTGATACAAATGTCAGAAAAAACACAGTGTCTGAAAATGGGGAGCTGCCAACCCATAATGGGACCCAGGACGCATAACTACCTAATTATTGTGAAGTATCACGAATAAAAAAAAAGCATTGCAAACAAACAACAAGGCAAGCAAAGGAGGCAGAGATTCATTTTGACTTATTAAGAGAATGTAGGACCCTAGGGAGTTTCCTAGGGGAGCTAAAGCTGGAAAAACGGGAAATATTTCACCAATATGTTCTTGAAAAAAAAAGCAGTATGTCCAAAGGCACAAAATCCCAAAGAATAAGAAGAATTATTAATTAAGGCCAGTGGTCAAAGCAAATAGTACCATAAGGAAAAAATATTATGAGTGAATCGTGAAGGTGCATCTTACTTTGTTCTGTTCCACAACCGATAGAGGGAATTTTTAATGAAGGCAATGGCATAGGAAGAACTATATTTTAGAGAGGTCACCTGACTATACTTTGAATAAACAGATTTGGAAGTAGAAGGTCAAGGATTATTTCTAGAATTGTACTATGAGACATTGAGAGATAAGGTCTATCGATTCTATTAACAGAGAGACAAAGAGCAGGTGATCAACAAAAAACACTATAATGGTAACTTGGGTGCCTGGGTAGGTGGCAATGCCACCAGAGATGAAGCTATCCAAAAATATGGAACAATTTGTATAGGTAATTATCAAGAGTGGGGTAGAGACAGAGTAGGAAGCACAATATGTTTCTTTTTAATATATTTATATATTTTTTTTACAAAAACTTTATTTTGCTCTGTGTGTATGTGTGTGTGTGTGTGTATGTCAGAGGGCATTGAGTGTCCCTATGGAAGACCAAGGGTGACTTTAGGAATCATCCTGGATTACTTCTACTTCCTTTTTGCTTCACTCTGGGATTTCCCAGACTCTGGCAACCAAGGATGGAAATGCAGGCTGCCACCATTTCCACCTGATATTTTTACCTGGGACTTGGAATCTGAATTCAGACCTTTTGCTTGTGAAGCAGAGGCTTAATCTCTGAGCCGCCTTGGCCCTGCCCCTTCACACTGTCCCTTAATAATGCTCTGTGTAAGACTACAAATGTCTGGTCACTTGAGTTGCAGGTGACAAGAGGTGACTCTAACTGAAGACAGTGTGAAGGGGCAGGGCCAAGGGACCGCTGGGTGGGATGAGAAATTGTATGCATTTCATAGAAGTGTCTTGAAAATTAAACAAGTCAGGTGTTGGTGTACATCAAGTAGGATTTAATCTTAGACTTCGAAATATGCACAGTAGACCTCAAAAGGCATAGTATAGCTAATTTCAAGTCTTTTTTATAATGTGAGCATTTGTAATTTCCCTTAAAGAGAAATTGTCTTAGCTACTTTTCCTGTTGCTGTGCCGAAATGCACTAACAAAAACAACTGAAGGAAGCATGTGTTTATAACTCTTTGGGCATGGTCTATCATGGCAGGAACGGTGGATTCCTTCACATTCCTGGTGGCAGGAATGTGAAGTGACTGGTCACTTCATACCCACAGTCAAGAAATAGAAGATGAATAAATAAATATCCTTGGCTCATTTTCCCCTTTTTATTCAGTCCAGAATCCTAGCTCAGGGAATGGTCTTATCCAAGTGTGTGTACCTACTCACCTCAATTAGCTTACTAAGACAGTCAAGAACTGACCTACCTCCCAGCTATTTCTATATACTGCCAGGTTGAAAAGTAAGATCAACCATGACAGAAAAGCAGGTCACATAATTCCTTACAAAGTCACAAACACCCTCCCAAGCCACGTCCTAAAGTGGAACACATCGTTGTCCCAAGTTCCTGCATTCACAGAACACTTCTGTAACCGTGTGTGCTGCTGGAGCAGAGTTGCCACACAAGGAGCAGTTATCCAGTGAACACCAGTTAGACCTCCCACCACTCGATTCTTTTTTGACACTATCCACGTGGAGGGAAGCCCACATTCAACAGGGGACAGCTCCAGTCCCACAAGACTGCCCTCCCTTCACTTCAGATGCCAACTAGAAAAAAAAAAGGTTGTCATCTGGTTATCCTTTCATTTGGGTCTGTCTGATTCATTTGCTAGAACGACTCACAGAACTCAGGAAAACACTCTACCAGTGTACTAGAAAGGGTACAGATGAGCAGACAGATGGGGAAAGTCCATAGGTCCGTAGGTGGGGGCATCTCTGCCCCATGCAGGTAAGCCTCCTCCCCGACCCCTCTACACATTCAGCAGCCTGGAAGTGTATGGTTGCTGATAAATGACCATCAAACAGCTTACGGGAACAAGGGTTTTATTTTCTTACTGATAGTCCGGTTACAATTCTCAGTATAGCTTGATGGGAGAACATGTACCAACACCAGGGCCGAGGGAACTGGCCTCACCATTTCTATGTAACGGCTGAGAGAAGGATGATCCTTACTTGCCAGACCAGCATGTTTGGCCAAGTGTACACAAGGATACCAACTCCTTCAACCAGCCCTCCGTCTTTTATTCCAGGGCCTAATCCCGCCCACCATAGGCTGGGCCCTCCCCTATCTGCTAGACAATCTCCTGCAGGTTTGCTCTGGGCCCAACTCAATCACTAATTCTCCACAAATGTGCCTAGAGCTCAAACTCTCAACTATCAAGTTGACACCTAACTATGACACTCATCAATACATTGTGTAAGAATTTTTATACAGGTTGTCCTTACCAAATGCTTTTCTTACAAGCATAGAACTCGATTATGGGACTGGGGCTATAGTTCCTGGTAGAACTTGCCTCACACACAGGAGGACCTGGAGTTCAATCCCTAGAACCGCTAAAAAAAATTATAACTGTGTTGTGGGAAATTAAAACCTTCAAAAGAGTCACACATATGAACCTAAACTCATGTGATAAACAGATAAGTCAGGGCCTGGATTTAATGTTTCAAATAAATTATCTAAATCAATCACTAATGCAAGATCAGATTGATGCTACTCCATCAGTGAACAGAATAATAGACATTAAATTGATCATGGGTAAGGAAGGAGGCCAGAAGGCTTGTCCCTCCTTGCTGATTACTAGCAACTGGTAAATTCTTGGAGATGGGGAGTCTTGTACCAGCTGTGATCCCTCTGGTGCGCTCACCAAGTCTCAATGGGCAGTTCCAAATCCATGGTCAGACAACGCTGGTTAAACTCAGTGGGTCAAAAACAAGAGGGCACAAATGTGGGGGAAGGATTTATAGGAAAGTGGGTGTTGACAGAGGTGGGAGGGAGAGAAAAGGGGTGGGAACGAATGTCATCAGCATACATTACATACATGTATGAAATTGTCAAAGAATCAGTTTTTTAAAATCCAAGAAAATACGTTTTATCCTAAATGCAATACAGTAGGAACCCATATAATTATTTATTCTTCTTCTTATTATTATTATTATTATCATCATCACCATCATCATTATCCTGGCTTCCTAGGAGAACCCTGGGGCTCACCAAAGACATCTGGGTGTGTGATCTATTACTGGTTGCCTCTTTTAGAGATAGAAAAGAGAAGCATCTTAAAAACCACACCCATCTTCTGCTGTCTTATCCAATATTCCGTCCAGTATCTGAAAGAAGAAATGCTTACACTGACTTTCCTCCCTCCTGACTCTCTTTCTTTAGCCCCTCTTCTCTCTACCATTAAAGAGAGAAAGCAATGGATTGGGTTTTCTAGCCCCTAAATGATCTTACCGCTCATGGAATTGCCAAGCTAATTGGATTTTGACTCCACCTAAATAACTTTTAGGATTCCAGTCTCTTGGACAAGGCAGAAATGAATAGGCTTAGAACTACAACTCAGACAGTTAAGCGACATGGCAACACTAAATCAGTGGGTTACCTGAAGATGTCACCTACCTTCGTTTACTGATCATGGACTCGTGGGCCATATAGTAAAATACAACAGGTGCCCTTGTGAGTTGCATTTAAAACTCACCAGTGTGATTAGCCTGAATAAGAAGACAACGGCTGTCTCTGTGGGAAAGGCAATAGTAGACCCCACTGGCAAACTTTTGGTTGTCTTCATAAAGAAAATGACCAAGACATCTGCTCTACTAAACAGTGGAAAACTGTTATTCTAAGACTAGAAAACTAATCCTTAAGATTAACTGTGGGGCTGAGAAAGGAGTTACAGCCTTTATCTCACACAGGAGGTAACAAAAAAAAAATCATGAGTTCACACCACCTGAATTACTTCCAAACAACGAAAGTGCTCCTCCTGTTTTCCTAAAAGTTCTTCAGAAAGAACCAACTCAAAAGAAAACATCATCGGGCAGTGCCAAAAGTGTTCCATCTTATGACCCAGGTGTTTTACAACCCCACTCCTAGTAAGTTTCTTCTTAGAATATTTTACGTGTATTTAGAAGATGGGGAAGGGGTGGTGAGGGAGGGAGGAAGAGAACACGGAGGTGCCCTTGTGGAGGCCAGAGGACAATGTTCAAAAGTCGTGTCTCTCCTTCCACCCTGTGAACTCCAGACATAGAACTCATGAACTTGAGTTTGTGCGTAGGCTCCTTCGCCAGCCGAGCCACACTGCTGCCTCGACTCCAAGCATCTTTCTAAAAAATCTTTTAAAAAAAATCCAGAAAAGCTCTGGGAAGATGTGAATGGGCTGCTTAGATAGAGGCTGAAGCTGTTCAGCAGCTTGTGTGTTGGGCGAGGCCTGCATCCGCCCCTGACTGTTGATAGATCTCTCCAGAATTTTCTTAGATGCATTCTACCACACTGTTGTCAGTGATCTGGGACATGAAAGAAATACATTAATCTAAGAATGAGCCCAGTTCTACTCATTTGTTTTCGCATTGAGTAGGCAAGCCCCGTTATAAATGTTTTCACATCCCCCATCTCTGCCGTGCTTCCCGTAGCCCTTGCAGCGTGTTTTCCTCCCATTATCTGAGTTTTATAGTTGAGTGGCTGTGCACAAGGAGGTTACACCATTGGCTCATGTTCACTACATTTTCCCGAATGTGAAACACTCCAGATGGAGTCAGAACTTGAACCCAGACGTGCCAGCTGCGATGGACTCTTTATCAGTACACTGGAAGATCATATCTTGTTTCCCAGGCTCTGGATTTGGTAGAAACTAGTTGGGGGTCACAAAAAAAAAAATGGGCACGGTCGGTTTACACAGATACAGGTGTCAATCTAGCAATTGAGGGCTTGAACTCTGGATACAGTTGTGAAGAATTAGTGGTTGAGTTAAGGCCTGAGTTGAGCATACAGCAGGCTTCTTTCCCCATGCCCCACCCCCACCTTCCTGTGTAAGAGTCTGTAGCGTGAGTGCGTGGAATCTCATTGATGGGGAAGGCCCAGCTCAGGGTTGGAGGATAAGATGGAGGGAGCTGATTCGGAGCACTCTTCAGTATACTTGGTCAGACAAGCTGATCTAGCAAGTGAGGACTAGCTCTCTCTTGACAATGGATATGGTGTGACCAGTTCCCTCATTCCCTGGTGTTGTTGTGAACTCCCCTGTCAAGAGGTACTGAGATGTAACCAAAAATTATAGGCCTAAATAAAACCCCTTGTTCCTCCCTTAAGCTGTTTGATTGTGAATGTATCAGCAACATGCAAAGTAACCAGGACAGTGGTGCACATCTGTAATCCCAGCCCTTTAGAGGCTGCGGTGGGAGGGCTACTGCAAGATTAGAGCCAGCAAAGGCTGTGTGTCAAGACCCTATCTAAATAAAACAAGAGAGAGAGAGAACATGAAACAGAACAAGAGAGTCCCAGATCTGGGCTTGTTGGTAGCATCTGTAATCTGAGCACTTGGGAAGCAGGAGGATTGGTAGTTCAAGGTCACCCTGAGCTGGACTACATAGTGATAAGAAAGAAAAGAAAGAGAAAGACAGAAAGTGAGAGGGAGGAGGAAGGGAGGGAAAGAGAGAGAGAAAGAGAAAAGAAAGGAAGGAAGGAAGGAAGGAAGGAAGGAAGGAAGGAAGGAAGGAAGGAAGAAAGAAAGAGAGAGAGAGAAGAAGATAAGAAGAACGAAGAAAGGAAGGGAGGAAAAGAGAAAGAAAGAGAGAGAAAGAGAGAAAGAGAGAGGGAAGGAAGGAAAGAAGGAAGGAAGAGAGAGAGAAAGAAAGAAAGAAAGAAAGAAAGAAAGAAAGAAAGAAAGAAAGAAAGAAAGAAAGAAAGAAAGAAAGAGAAAGAGAGGGAGGAAAGAGCACAGTAAAAGAAACGAAGGGAGGGAGAGAAAGAGAAAGGAAGGAAGAGAGAGAATGGAAGGCTGATCATTTGTGAGGTAATGGTTGAGGGGAACAGCAGGATGCTCAGTGCATAAAGTGCCTACTTCCAAATCTAGAGACCTAAGTTTGATACTCAGAAGTCCACAGAGTTGGAGGAGAGAACTAACTTCTAAAACGGTTCTTGCCTCTGCCACTGTGCCGTAGCTCACGCATGGGCACCTTCTCTGTCTCTATCTCTCTTTCCTTAGTCTCGCGCAAATAAATAAAATGCCAGCCGTGAAATGGTGATCTTCCAGTCTTACAAGCGCGCTGTGCATCCCCTCGCGGTGGGCCCCTGTCATTCTTTCCCACCGCCCCGGCCCTCCTGCCACTAGAGCCTCCAGTTCAAGTACGTGGCATCCGGTGCTCTCCCACACAGCAAAACCCGGGCACGCTGTCCACCGGATGCCCCTGGGAAGTGGCAGAGGAAGAACTGATGCCAGGGCCAGTCTAGAGCTCCTCTCCTGACACCCCATGGCAGGCAACGGCAAGTGTACGCAGTGGTCGAAGCCTTTCGGTCGCCTAGGCGCGTCGTTGCAGGAGTGAACCACAGGTGCTGTTGCAACCAGCGGTGGGTGAAAAGAACAGGTGATCGCGGGCGTCTGAAAGGTCTCTGCTTGCGTGTGCATTTTAAAGCCGAGCAGGCTGTCTGCCGCAGGTCTCTTTCGCCAGCCGAAGTGCTTGTGTGTTTTGAAGAAAGTGATGTTGCGTTCCGCTTTGTAGGTTCGCTAAACATTTAAAAGCACAACGGAGAGTCTTTGAAATCTGTAACTGCCTTGGAAATACCTAGAGCTGCAAGCGGCAGAGACGCCAGGCACCGCGTTCTCCAAAGCGCTGAGCGGTGTGTCCTGTCTGAAGGATCAGAAGCGCCTGCAGGAGTTCACAGAGCCGTTTCCAGAAGCCGCTCTGGATAAGAAGCCCCCGTCCTCGCTGGCAGCTTGGCACGATGTTTGCTGATCCTACATGCCCATCTGAGGGAAACTGCTCACAGATCAGGTGAAGGCAGGCATCCCTTACAGCTGTGAGTTCCCGAGCAAGACGCACATCTGTCTGGGTCTGTGCTTCTGGCTAACTGCATCAGAAATCCTGCTCAGGGGCCCGAGAATCACTACCCCCTCATGTTCCATCTGCTTTTCTAAGAGACTTATGTTGGGAGAGAGGGCTGGGGGCTGGGGAGATGTGAGGACCTGAGTTCGTATCCGTGTTTAGAGGCTGAGCATAAGTTACAGGAATACTTTCCCTGAGGAGACACCGCACACACAATTGTCTTGCTACCCCATAAGCACCCCAGGACAAACCAAAGTAACACTTGCAACTGAGCTTCGACTTGAAGAACCAAGGAGTTTATTGGCTCACAGGATGGGGGGGGGGTTACTCACAGGAGCAGCGAGGACCCTGCATGGCTGATGGCTGCCTAGAAGGAACTCCTGCTCAATAATCTTCCTGTTCATGTACTCTGGGGCCCCTCCCAGCCCCAGGTGCAGGGACCTGGGTGGGCAAGTGCACAGACGTGGGTCTGTGTGTGTGTTTGTGTGTGCATGTGCGTATGAGTGCATGTGTGTGTGGTGTGTGCCTGGCACCGGGGCAGCCATGTGCATTCTAAGCCCTCCCTGCCCTTCTGTCTCGGAGAGAATAGCACCAGCCAGCAGATAGGATCTGAATAGTCTCGAACAACATGGCTGCTGTTTGTTCTGAGGAAAGCACCAGACACCAGCGTGGTGAGCGTTAACACCAAGACTATGTCTGTATCCCCAACATGGGGAGACAGAGACAGGTGGATCTTGAGTGCTCATTGGCCTGCTAGACTAGTTAAAATGAAGAGTTCTGGGTGCAGTGAGAGATGCTGTCTCAAAAAAAAAAAAAAAGAAAGAAAGAAGAAGAGACTGAGGACGACAACACAACATCCACTGCTGTGAGTGAACCTGCATGGTGCACAGACTTACACACACACACACACGCATGCATGCATGCATGATGCCACAAACACAGCCGTACACACATAACAGATCATACATTTTCAAAAAGAGAAATATACTTAAAGGCACATGCTTTCTCATCTTCTGATTCAATGATATGACCATGTGCAGGGCCCCACTGTGGAGTGTTGAGGTAAATTCCAGTAGATTATAAGACATCAGCTTAAGGTCACAGTTATATGTAGAATTTTACATTTTTCCCATGCCATGCGTCAGTTGTCTTGTGAGCGCGATCTCCTGCCCCTCGCGCCTGAGACTTCACTCAGCCTGCTTGTGCCTAGGAGGTGTCAGGTGTGAGGCGACCATGTTTCCACCTGGGTTTCCTCTATCTCCCTTCTTTCTCTGCCTTGGGTTCTGTCAGTTCCTCTCTCTCCACTGCATCTCTTTTAGTTCCAAAAATAGATCATTCAATTTAGGAAGAACAATTAACAGAGAAGAAAAAAAAATCTGAAGGCATTTCAGCCTCTCTCTCTCTCTCTCTCTCTTTCTCTCTCTCTCTCTCTCTCAAGCAGGAAGTCCCTGGCAGCAGCTTGCAGCATCTTTATTGGAGATTCTATTTCATTCTTAAAGTCAGTATCAGGAAAGACAGGGACTGGGAAAGGTCGAATGAGCCTCTACAGGTCCCCAAACCTCCCCTGTGGGCGTGAAACCTGTCCCAGAGGACCACACAAAGGAAGTGCCTTGTTGCTAGGATTTCACTAGTCTGTACTAGATTAGCCCCATAAAGCACCCTCGGATGCTTGAAGTGATTTCTCACCCAGTAAATATTTATTACCTTCTCAATACGTTGACCTGTCTCCTGAAACTTCCTACACTCTGAGCATTCTAACAGCCCTGAGGAGCTTTTTCATTCAAGACTGTTCTCTAAGTATGATCTTCCCCAACGCAGGCGGCTAGAATCAGGGGCCTCGGCCAGCAGAAGATCCAGGATTCCAGGAGGTTGAGAAATTCTACCTGTGGCCTAGCTCTCAGCAGAGGTGAATTCTGGCTTCTAGAATATTGGTTTTGTTATAAATGAGCAGGCATGACTTGAAGCCCCTGGATGAGACCAGAGACACTGCAAACTGTACTATGGTGGAACAGAAATCACACTGCAACATTCTGCAGCACGGAGTCAGAGTCATAGTGACATGGGGAGACTCTTCTGTAAAGGAAGCTTTGAACTCGGCCTAGAATTCCTAGTGTCTCAGCTGGAATCCAGACAGACCAGGGGTTGGTTTGTTTTAAGTGACATGTGCTCATTGTTTAGAGTGATAGCCTTCAAGGAAACACAGATGATCAAAGACACCAGTTTCTTTGACCGTTTTCACACATCTCTTCCCACTCCTTTCCTATACAACATAGCTAGCTTTTACTTTTATGTCTGTGTGTATATGATTATAAGTGTATATATATATGTGATTCTAAATACATAAATGCATACATATGCAGTCTAGGATTCATTTATAAGAGAAATGTACTTGTCTTTTTAATTTGGCTTATTTAATATGATAACCTCTCACTTCATGCACTTTCTTTCGAATGACATAATTTTATCCTTTGTGCCTGAATGAAACTCCATTGCTGTATATATAGTGGGAAATATACACACACACACAAACACACAACAGGGTTCTGTTCCGTTGTTGAGCAATAGTGAATGCAATGGATAAAGTCCTTCAGTTTAGTGTTCTGGAAGGTATACATATATGTGCATGTATGTATGATTAAAATTGATTCATATTTATGTATCATTTTTTATCTGTTCATTTGTTGACACTTGGGCTGATTCTGTAACTCAACGACAGCGACTAGTGCAGCAATATACATGGATACGCAGGTATCTCTGTGGTATGCTGACTTAGACTCCTTTGGATATATTCCCAGGAGCAGTATAGCTGGATCCTATAATAATTCTATTTTTAGTTTTTTTGAGGCACCTCCATCCTGATTTCCATAGTGACTGGACCCAAGGGTTTTTAATGGTTTGGAGCAGTGCTTTTCAAACTGAATCATTTAGTCAGCTTATTGATTTATGGTCAGCATATTTTTTAATGGAACGAGATGGAAGGGAAGAGAGAGAATAAGGAAAGAATACATCAGAATACATTTCATACATTGAGGACAAATATTCATAGAATGTTTTATTTTAGTGCTCTAGGCGGGCTTAATTATGGAGGGACATATATAGAGGAATGTAAGTTATGTTTCTTTTACACACTGCTTTATTATTAAATACAAGAAATGTCCAGAAAAAAATACATAAGTCCATAAATGTGTGATGCCACTTGAGTGTGAAACACAAAATGATGGAGCTCCAGGAAGGCGATGTATGAAACATACGCAGGTGTGTCACCTAAAGGAGGATGCGGGAATTCAGAGAAGTACATGACACTCTGCTTTCAACAGCAGCGGGAACAGAGATGGGCGTGGCACCTCAGGTTCAGTGACATCAAGGAGCATGCTGTCTTTCTAGCAGCGGGGGGAAATGGCCATCTAAAACTGCAATATGACGAGACTGTAATCTTCAAGAGCGGCCAAAATTAAAGGTAGAAAATGGAGAATGCAATGAAGATGTGGGGAAAAATGGGAACCTTCATCTGTTCCTGGTTGAAAAAAAATGAACTGATAAGCATACATGTATTTACTGACACTAAATATTCATGGTTGTTGAGGTCTACCCAATCTATGCCGAAGTGTCTATCCATTCATGCTGTGGAATCAGCCTCCTGTTGGCTGACATGAGCAGTCTCCTCTTGCAAGCTCACTTAACTTTTCCTATGAATTCTGCCATAACAGACTCAGCCCCTTTTGTGTATCATTAGGTATACAAGAATAATCATTTCGTGTAAGTTACAGCCCCATATTGAGAACCATTCAAATGCGTAATCAACTTGTTGATAAATGCACACACTGAAATATTATATGGCCATGAGAACTGAGAAAACAGCTAAGATGAGTCTCCCAAAGACAGACATTGAATAAAAACAAGGCAGACACATATAATGTCATATAATGACACATATAATGACACACCAATAGCAAACTGGCAAAAATAGTAATTACACACCTAACTAAAAGACTATTTAGCAAAGGAAAGGATATTGCCGTTGCACCAAAAAATGAATATTTGTTACATTTAGAGTAAAGAAATGGCACCATGGCTGTCATGGTACTTTGAGTACCTTGGAGATCTGGGATGCTAGCTCCATTTTAATCCAACCCAGGGAAACAATTACACACTATTTACTTCATAAAAGTAGCATGAAAAATGTAATTTTTCAGAAATTATATAAAGCTTCACTTAAAGTTTAAATTGCTATTAACGAAGTATTAATCAGACTAAGCATAGTTTCATGTGCTTACTCAATATATGAAATTGGTCATGTGTCTTTATACAGCTTTGATTGTCTTTTTATTTAGTTTCCTAATGTTTATTTTTTCTAGCTTTACTGAACTATAATTGTCAAGAAACTATTTTTGCACTGAATATTCTTTTTTAAGAATTCAAAGGCATTTTCAAAATGTTCCCTATACAAGTCCTTTGTGGTTTAGATATGTGATGAATATCTTTTTTTTACTGAATATGTTGCCTTTTTAATCTCTTCACTGCAATTAGATGAACAGAATTTTCTTATTGCTCTTTCCCAGCTTCCTTTGTATGTCTGCATGTGTGCATTTGCTGCGGCTGTGCATGCATGCAGGTGGAGACCAGAGGTTGATGTTGGATATCCTCTATCACACTCTGCCTTATTTTTCAAACAGGGTCTCTTTCTCCATTTTATCTAGAATGGCTGGGCAATGCGTCCAGGGATCTGCCTTTCTTTCCCCTTTTCCTACGAATTCTACCATAACAGACTCAGCCCCTTTTGTGTATCATTAGGTATACAAGAATAATCAGCACTGGGGGTTCAGACGCCCAGTGTCAACATCAGGCTCTTTTGTTTTTTTTTTTTTTTTTTTTTTTTTTTTTTACAAACATGCTGGGAAATTCAACTTAGGTCCTCATGCTTATACAGCAAATGCTTTATCCACCGAGACATGAAGGAAGAATATTTTATTATTCCGATGTCATCAAATGGACTCTATTTGAAATCTCTTTCTCAGTCCTGAATTCAGAAACATGTGCTCCAGTGTCAACTGTGGTAGTCACATCATTCTGTTTCCCACCTGCAACCACCAACCCATCTGAGAGAGACAGAGTATGAAGCAGAAGTAAATTTTCCACTGCTCTTCTATTTGAGTATCAAAGCATCCTGACTCAGACATACCTAGGACTATTCACTCACCACCCAGCTGGGAGGACCAACATTGCTATGAATTGAGATGTGAAATAATGCATTTCTGTCTTTATTTGCCTTCTAATACCACCTCATTTTGTGCTGCAATTTACTTTTCATTGCTGTTGGAAAATACTCTGTCCCAGGCAGCTTAAGAGGGAAAAGGTTAACATGGCTCACAGTTTCAGAGGGGATATTCAGTCCATTATGGTGGAAAATGCCTGGCAGAAGGCTTGGTGGCCAGCAGCAAGAGGCCTGTTCACATCACAGCAGCCATCCGGAGGCAGAGAGAGCAAGATGATCCAATTCTACTAAGGTTGGCTCAGGAAGACAGGAAGCGGAACAAGGCCATCAAAATCTCCAGACCCACCTCCATCAAGGCTCTGGCTCTTAAAACGATCACAACTTTCTCAAACAGTGCCCCCAAAGAACCAAATTCAAGCATATGAGTCTGTGGGGGGCCATATATTTCACAAATTAGTTTAACTTTATGTCCAAATGCAAAGTAAAGTCCTCCTGTGTAGGTGTCTTCAGTGGAATATTGTTTCAATCATTCTTTGTCCATGTGAAAATTGGCTTATGATCTCTCTAAAAAAATGAGATTTTGATTGGTATTGCATTGACTGTATAGGTCAATATAGGGAAAAGATGACATTTTCAAATCCAAGTTCTTTTAACACTAAACATGATATATCTATATAAAGATCTTTCTAAATTTCCATCCTTGGTGATTTAAAGTTCACCGTGCAGGCATTTCATTCACATTTGATTAACTCTAGTCAGCAACTTTTTATGACATTGTAAATAGTAGCTTCTTCTAAACATTTATTTATGAGACTAATGAGATGGCTGAGAAGGTAAAGGCATCTGCTCATAAACCTGCAGACCTGAGCTCAGTCCCAGGAGTCCACATGGTCCAAGGGAGAAACTACTACTGAAAGTCTTCTGACTTCCATATGCACATTGTAGCACATGAAAACTTGTTCTCTCCCTCTCTCTCTTCCTCTCCCTCTCTCTCTTCCTCTCCCTCTCTCTCTCTCTCTTAAATATATAAATATGTTAAGTATGTTTCTGTTTGTGGTTGCTTATAGAAATATATCTAAATTTTACTTATTGAGGTAGATACACAAAGCCTATTGGTTTCGATAATTTTTGTGAAATTTGGAAGCATGCTTATTATCTAACCATTAAACTATAAAAACTCATAAGTTTGCTTCATGGATTCACTTGTTCCCTCATGATACTGGGTAGAGGTTCGAATGAAAGGTGGGGTATGTGTACTATTGCATATCCTTGTTATGACCTCAAAGGAGGTGTTTTCCACATGGGATGAAGAGCCATGTTTATTGCAGGGTTTTTCTTAATATTTATGTGTTTGTTTGCTTATTTAGTTGCCTGTTTATGACAGGGAGAAAAAGAGAGAAATGGAGAGAGAAGGAGGGAGGGAGCTCATGCATACCATACCACAAAGGTGGAGATCAGAGAACTGATTTCCGAGAATCACACTTAGGTCACCAAGTTTATGAATTATTTCCTATATCACCAGCCCCTATGGCAGGGTTTTTATAGACAGCCTTTGCTAGACTCCGACACTTCCTTGTACTCCTAGTTGATGCTGCATTCTTATTATATACTTTTGCCATATCCGTTGAAATGATAAAATTATTTCCCCTTTATTGTAGTAACATATCAGATTTTATTGCCATTTTAGTGCCAAACCAACTTTGTGTAAATCAGATAAACTCAACCCTGTTGGGCTATATACCTTCTTTATAAATTGCAGAGTTTGCTTTTCTAATATGTTTATTTGGGACCTCTCTGTGTATGTAAGAGAAAGACTAGATACTGCTATAAAATAACTCAAAGATGGGTGGTTAGATAAGTACAGAGCCTTATCCAGCAATCCTGCTGTAGTGAAAAGAGCTCAAACAAGTATATACTTTGTCTAATACAAGGAACATGCTGTATTAGAATCTATATATAAGATATATGTGGGGGCAGGGAGAGTGCTGAGGGTTATATCCGTGTGTGTTCATGTAAATCACATATTTTCCACTAGCCCAAGGCTAATTTCTGGTTCTTTTTAATAATATTTTATATTTGTTCTTTGTAAGTTTGAAAATTTCACAGGCATATACAATGTATTTTGGTCATATTGACCCCTTCCTGCTTCCTTACACCCCCTTCCCCATCATGTCTTACTCCCAATTTCATGACTTTATTCATATTTAGGTTTAATAGACACCGGAGCCCATTGGTGCTACCCCTGTGTACTTGGATGTAGGCTCTTCCACAGGGCCACGGACAAGCTACCAGAGGCCACACATCCTGAGAACCATAACTCCCTTACTCTGCAGCCATCAACTGCCAAAAGCAATTCAGCCAGGGGTGGCTCTTCTAGAGCTGCTCCCCATCCATGCTGAAATTTGATTGGTTGGGTCTTGTGCAAGTGCTGTGAGTTCTTGGGTGCCACAGCCACATCATGTCCTGCAGACAGAGTTTCACTCCATTGACTCTTACATTCTTTCTTCCCCTTCCTGATTGCAGTTCCCTCACTCTTACCTATAGGGGGAACGCTAGATGTCTTATCTATGGCTGAGCATTCACATTCATTTGTTCTCTTTACTTTAACCCAACTGTAAATTCCTCCATTAACCACTATCTAGTGGAAGAACAGCTTTTTGGACTAAGGTTGAGAGCAGCACAAAGTCGATGGATAAAAACATAAATATTTAGAAGGCAGATCTAGTCAAGGTAGATTGGTGATCCTTGTTGGTGAGAATGGGAGCAGGGAGGAAGGTTTCACTACACATGAAACCAGGTACATGGTGGACTATTCAAAACAAAATGAGAATTAACTTGCTTATAACAGTTGCTCCCAAAGTGTTCAGTTAGACTTACCCTCTGCCCCATTTCTATCTTGTGCTAAGAAAAGAATTTGAAGATCACAAAAAACCATCAGTAAGCAAGAAAATTTGAGAAATGTGATATATACTTCCTCCTTAGCACTGAAAACTCAGGTGACTCATGTATGCATTTGTAATGTTCCTTCTCCTAAAGTCCCATTAAAATCAAATATAGGCTAAAAATGCCATTGAGACAAATACAAAGTTTTATAAAATGTAAACCAAACCAGCATCTCACAAACTCTTTTTATACTTGATCAACAGTAAGGCAAGTATACACATACATATCCACATTGATAGAGAAACACTTTATTTAAAGTAAATAAACAAATGGCCCTGATCTGAGGAAATGGCTCTGTGAGTGAAGCTCTTATCTCACAAGCATGAGGACCTGAGTTCTGGATCTCACGGACCCATAAAAGCTGGGAACAGCAGCACACATCTATAATCCCAAGGCTCCCACAGAGAGATGAGAGGTGCGGGGTAAGGGTTCTGGGAGGTTCTCGACACAATTAGCCCGACTTATGCAGCAGTGAGCAAAAAGAGACCCTGTCTCAAGCAAGGAAAATAGTAAGAGCCCAAATATCAGGCACATGTGCTCCTTGACCTACACAGAAACACACACAGACACATGCACACACACATGACACATACCCAAGGTATTTTTTTAAAGATTTACTGTTTTAAATTTATTGCATATTTTTTAAAAATCTCCAAATAAAAGTGGCTCCAACTCCTTGATACAATCACTTGATGGATAGATTTCACCTTGACATTTGAAAACACTAATGTTAAGAATGGAGCTAGGTGGTGGGAATGCAGGCTCATACAGCCACTCTGGCGAGCCGTCTGGAGATTCTTAAAGAAATTAAAGATTGAAATGTCATATGACCCTGATATTCCACTTTTGGGAATAACCCCCCATACAGCAGAGGTTCACCTCGATAGCACAAGCACGACCATGTTCATAGCAGCACTGTTTACAATAGCAAAGTCATGGAATCAACCCAAATGTCCAACAGTTGACAAGTGGATAAGGAAACTGTGGTACATCTATACAATGGAGTACTACTCAGGCATCAAAAATGATGAATTACTGGAATTTGCCGGGAAATGGATGTCATTAGAAACAATTATATTAAGTGAAGTATCCCAAACCCAGAAAATTAAGAGCCGTATGTACTCCCTAATAGGTGGCTCCTAGTACCAAACCCACCCAGCCCACCTTGAGACACTCATAGGTAAATCTATGTATTGCCTACAGTAATTGCAAGGATTATGAACAGGAGGGATGGGGTAGGAGGGCCACACCAGACACAAGGAGAGAAGTGACCATGTTACAGTAGAGAAAATAGGCCTCCATCAAGGACTGCAAGTAAGTAATGTGACACCTGGTTAAGTTCACAGACCTTCGTTCCTGATCATTTACAACTAAGGTGGTATGATCTCACCAGAAGGGGAGGGCATATAGTCTGGCAGATAAAAAGTAACCATTTTGCAAATTGGTGATTGACCTCTCCCTCACTGAGGTTTCCTACTTTTATTACATCTACTCTTGAATGTGCTCTTATAATAACAGTTTAACAGCTTTTTGTCTCTGGCCAGGGGGTGACATACAGTGCCCAGCAGGATGGAGTGAAGGGCATTGCAGGAGCAGCAAAACTGCAAAAGAAAATCAACAAACCACAATCCAGAACTTCAGAGACTCTATATCAACCACCTAGAACTAGGCCAGACTAATCTCTCCCCATCCTGAAGCTCAGGGGAAAAGGGGGCGGTAAGAGTATAAGAGCACAAGGGTGGGAGGAGCAATGATTTGCAAGATACTCCACACAAATTAGGGCTGAAGCAATCATAATAGGACTTTGCATGCCCTGCGCAATGTCCAACACACTATTGACCTCACAAAGTCAAGCATCAGCTAAAGGCACCAAGATCCTTGGAGGCAAGGGATTGGCAGCCACAGTAGTGTTCCTATGCTTAAGGGGAACACGGGAAAGGGTTCAGGGAAATGCCACTGGGTACTTGTACGTCATTGGAGAGGAGGGCCCAGAGGAGAGTCAGGGATGCACATTAAAGAACTCTCTGGGAATTGGGGCGGGAGGCACTGGGGGATGGGGAGGGAGGGGTGAAGGGAGCAGGAGCAGGGGGTTCGGGGGGAGGAGGAGGGAGGGAGGGAACCGGTGCACCTATTAAGTTTGTATGAGCGGAAATAATAATAAAAAATGTTAAAAAAAAAAAAAAAAAAGAATGGAGCTAGGGGGGCTGGAGAGGTGGCTCAGGGGTTAAGCCTCTACCTTGCAGGCGGAGACTCCTGAGTTCAGATCCTAGACCCCACATACAGACGCTGGGCAGAAGCAGGGCAGCCTGCGTTTCTGGTCCTGGTTGGGCGGAGCCTGTGAATCCCGGGGCGGAGGAGGTGGAGGCGTCTATGGTGGTTCCCCAATTCGTCCGTGGTTCTACACACACACACACGCACACATGCACATACACATACATGCACACACGCACAACTGAATAAATAATGAATTAAAAAAAAAAGAATGGAGCTAGGGTAGGTGTCACTCAGAGAATACACACTTTCTGGCCACTCCAAAGAAACCCATGCCATTTAGAAACCTTTGATTACTGCATGAACTTATTTCAAGACAAGATCTCAAGTTTCCTGTCCAGTCCTCAAGATTCCTTCTTCGTACTCCATGTACATAGACATTTTAGAGGTGCTTCCAAATTCATCTTACAGTGAAGCTGGGACAAGGAGAATGTTGCTTAAATCGAAGAATGACATCAATTAGAAAGCCCCAGTCTGCTTTCCCACACTAACCTACATCTAAGGGATTCTGGGAGGGAATGTCATAAGCAATGACTGAGGAACAGAATAGGGAAAAAGGCAACAGCAGGAGAGGCCAGCCAACCTACCATGGAAGACAGACGTGCCTGAGTTAAATGCCATTTCACCCTGACGTCCATTCTGAGGAATGTGCATGTCATAGTCAGGCACAGGTGTCAACTTGATAGTTGAGAGTTTGAGCTCTGGGCACATTTGTAGAGAATTAGTGGTTGGGTTAAGCCCAGAGCAAACCTGCAGGAGATTCTCTAGCTGATGGGGGAGGCCCAGCCTATGGTGGGTGGAACTAGACTCTGAATAGATGAATAAAATACTGAAAATTGGTTGAGAAAGTTGGCATCCTTGTTAATACTTGGCCAGACATGCTGGTGTGGCAAGTAAGGATCGTCCCTCTCAGCTGTTATGTAGAGATGGTGTAGCCAGTTCCCTCGGCCCTGGCAGGTGCATGCTCTCCCATCAAGCTGGATTAAGAACTGTAAGCAGTAATCATAAGAGAAAAATAAATCCCTTGTTCCCTTAAGCCATTTGATAGTCATTTATCATCAACCATGCAGGCGAACTGCAACAGTGCACAAAAGGTGAAGAGAACATGCAAGATGGCCAGGAAGAGGCAGGTTAATTTTCAGTGAAAAAGCCATAAAAATGATTCAGGAATGGAAGGTGCTCCTGATATCCAAAGACATTTGAAGGGCAGGATTGAAAGTATTGTTGAAATTTCCATGGACATTGCAAGGTGCACATCTGCGTTGCTCACAATGGTGTGGAAGTGGCTTCTGTTTGCATTAACTCAAATTAACTAAAATTTGCAACTCAATTACTTGTTCATGCTAAGCACATGTCAAACGCCAGTGGCTGCCTTAGTGAACAGCATGGACTGAACATTGACATCATCATGGACCACTTCACAGAACAGGCTGTGATGTCATCGATCTCCTGGCCAAGACAGCTTACATAGCATCCTACCTGCCACTCGCAAGGGAAGGAGGTCATGAGGTTCAGGCCGGTCTCTTTATGAAACTTGTTCATGATGAATGAGAAGATCCCAGTTTCCAGAGTGCTAGCATGAAAGCTTAAATACCCCACACTGAACTTTAAAAAAATTACAGTTTTGAATTAATTTACTTGTAGCTCAGGGATGGAGGCAATCAACTCTGAGGGTGCCCAGCAAAAGGACCCTGATAGTCTGATCATCTTTTAAAGCCTACCAGGCTGTCATGGTTAGGCACAGGTGTCCACTTGACTGTTGAGGGTTTGAATTCTGAGAACATTTGTAGAGAATTAGTGGTTGAGTTAAGCCCACAGCACACCTGAAGAAGATTGTCTAGCTGATGGGGAAGGCCCAGCCCATGGTGGATGGGATTAGGTCCCGGAATAAATCACAGAGAGTTGGTTGAGAAAGTCGGCATCCTTCTGTTCACTTGGCCAGACGTGCTGGTCTGGCAAGTAAAGATTGTCCATCTCTCAGGTGTTAAGTGGTGATCGTGTTGCCAGTTCCCTCAGCCCTGGTGTTGGTGCGTGCTCTCCCATCAAGCCAGACTAAGAACTGTAACCAGTAATCGTAAGAGAAAATAAACCTCTTGTTACCTAAGCCATTTGATGGTCATTTATCAGCAACCATGTAGGGGAACTGCAACACAGGCCAAAAGCAAACAGTTGCCAATCAATCTCTTAGTGCCTCACTCATGAAGGCCAATGGGTAGACAAGACATGATATAGAAACAAACTAACCTTTATAACAGATTCTAATACAAACAGATATAAGGAGGAAACTTGAAGGAGGAAATGGTAAATACATCATGAATCATAAAAACTTAAAAGCAAACAATTTAATGTCTTTGGAGAGATAAAAAATATTAAAGATAAGAGAAATCACACTATTCAGAAGCAAAATAAGGGTTGATGATATTGCTCAACACCCAAACCTGAGTTCAATCCTAGGAAGTGATGGAGAGGAACGAGTCCTATAAGTTGTCCTTTGTCATCCATGTGTGTCTTGGTATGTAAAGCAAGCTGGCTAGGCAAGCTACCCTGTTGCAAGCTCCGGGTTTGATTAGAGCCCCTGTCTTAAAAGGCATAAAGTGGAAGATTGAGCAAGGATGATGACTCCTTAATTTTTATGTGCATACATGTGCACCTGCAAGCACACACATGCAAGCACACATACATATATACATGCATGTGAAAATGGAAAAACAAAACAAAGAGTATCAGACCTGTCAGAGTGTAAAGTCATCATGACTGGTGATTCGCAGAAACTACAAGAAAGATTTAGACTTCATACACACACATGAATATATATTCAGAGATTTCCTGTACTTATGCTTTGACTTAATGATTGTTTGACTTTACAAACAAGCAAAAGCAGCTTGCATTCATTGCAGACGGCGAGATGTCACTCTGAGTGCTTGCTGAGCCATGACGTGCAGTAGTGGGGTGGATATATTAAATGCATTCTCAGCTCACGAGATTTTCAGTAGGTAAAGAGTCTGACTTCTTACAACCCCATGGTAGGTAAGTCAAGGAGCATATGTTGTATACATGTGCACACATACACACACACAAACACAGATATGGTTCTAAGGTGTTCTGGCCAGCTGTAGTCTTTACATATCAAAAGCCTGACTTTGTGGTGCCTTGTGGACACCCACGCTGAGGGAGCAATCATAACATGGTCTGGCCCGCGAAAATGTGTTTCAGTCTTCAATAGCATCCCTAGTACAGAGGGACAGCCACGTTGCCAGCTCTACGCAGCAGTGCTACGGTGAGGCCTGGCGGGCGAGGAGCTGAGAACTTCTAACCTTGTGATGAGGGAGAAAGGAAGACACGTGACGAGGCACTGCCAAACTCAGTCCCACTCTACTTACTGCCTTAAATGTAGATGCAATGACTAGATCTTTAGCAACTGTCTTGTTCACATGATAGCAACAGCCAAGGTGCAAGGGCTGGTTCAGCAGAAAAGTAGAAAGACCCCCCAATATAGGAAGCACCAGTGGGAGAATCTGACTCAAAGCCAGGAACCCCTTCCCCTGATTTGGTTGTTTTGTAGAAAGATGAATGTATTGAATATGCAGTTTATTTCTCTCTACCTGTTTCCTAATTGAATCAGGACTCAGTCCTCTGATTCTATAGGCAAAAACTGAACAACAGAATTAACACTCGCATATATTTGTGACAGCAGTAAGGGAAATAGAATCAAATAGAATGTACCAATGGAAAAACAGGATGATAAAACCCATTCTAGGGGCTAGAGAGATGGCTCAGGGATAAAGTCTCTGCCTCGCAGGCAGAAGGTCCTGAGTTTAGATCCCAGGTCCCACAGAAAAATGCCAAGTGGAAATGGTGCAGCCTGTATTTCCGGCCTTGGTGAATAGAGCCTGTCAAATCCCAGAGTGAAGCAAAAGGAGGTAGAAGTAATCCAGGATGATTCCCAAAGTCAACCTTGATCCTCCACAGGGACGTACAGGGACAAACAGTACCCTCTGATACACATGCGTGTGTACACACACACACACACACACACACACACACACACACACACACACTAAAGTTTAAAACCCATTCTCCTGTTTTTTTTGGTCCTTATACTTTTAGTGGTCTGTTCAATATTAAACTGAATATTATTGTTTCTTAAAGAAAAGAGGTTTCTCATGGGCAGAAACTTATTAAAAATATGTCATTAGTAAGACCCTTCAATCATCCAGGCATCCCTTCCTGATCTTATCCACATGTATTTATTTCTCATCCTTTTACTTACTGCTTATCTTTTTAACCTGACTTGGAAAATGTATTGTCCATTTTTCAGAGTCGTAGGAATTGATTATTGCTCGCGCTGGTTCTTCAAGGTTAGGATGATCGTATTTATTTCCTAGGAGAAGAAAGCAAAGTTCGTGGGCATTGTGCACTGAACTGCGTTCTCACAAAGATATACTGTAGGGCTGGAGAGATGGCTCAGGGGTTAAACCCTCTGCCTTGCAAGCAGAAGGACCTGAGTTTGGATCCCTGTTCCGACATAAAAATGCTGATGGAAACAAAAGCAGCCTACAATTCTAGTCCTGGAAGGCAGAGCCTGGGAAACCCCAGAACAAAGCAGAAGGGAGGTAGAACAATCCAGGATAATTCCTGATGTCACCCTTGAGTCTC
Organism: Typhlomys cinereus; assembly: GCA_023101885.1. Taxonomy (NCBI): domain Eukaryota; kingdom Metazoa; phylum Chordata; class Mammalia; order Rodentia; family Platacanthomyidae; genus Typhlomys; species Typhlomys cinereus. The sequence goes on along the minus strand of JALPQD010000099.1, from coordinate 3,859,243 downwards.
CACAGGCACACAACACTCAAGTGTCATCTGATGTATGTACACACATGGGCCCGCGCACACACAAACAGTCCTTCCCCCTCACCGTGGCTGTGAACATGATCATTGGAAATAAAGTACTGGTGGAAGCAAGCATGCTATAGTATGAGCTCATCCAATAGTAAAGTGGGCCAGTGAGTGAAATCCTAATTTAATGGCTGGAGAAGGTGGTTTGGAGATGCACAGAGTAAAGATTACCATGTAAAAACAGAAGAAGCCCAAAGGCAGATACAAGCTAGAAGTGTGAATTGCCAAAAAACTCCAGCAGCTACAGATAAGCAGATGAGGCCCCCCAAACCCCCATCTCTAGAGAAGAGCTTTGCCTTGTGACTACCTTGATTTTTGAGCTTCTTGCTTCCATAACTGAAGGAATTGATTTCTGCAGCTGCAATTCACCAACCAGAAGGAAGCATCTCCTTAGGGCATTCCTTAGAAAGATACCTGGGCTTTCCTCTGCCCCACCCAACCAAACATGGTGGGAGTGAGGGTGGGGAGGAGATGGCTCCGTGAGTAATGGGGCTTGTGGCCAAGACCGATGACCCGAGTTTGATCCCTGGCAGAAGGAGAGAACTTACTCTTTCAAGTTGTCCTCTGACTTCTACATGTGTGCCATGGAATGTGTATATGTGCACATACACACAAAATAAATTATAGGAATTATTTTTTTAAAAAAAGGAAGGCCCACACTAAAACATTTCGTTAAACTTCTGCCTTAGAATGTCATCTGTTTGGTCCAAAGATAGTAAGCTGAACAATTAATGTAAGATTCAACTCCTCCGAATTCTTCATTTCTTCTACCTGCTGCACATTGAGGACAGGAGGGGGTCAGGATGTTTCCGTTTTCAAGAAGCTTTCAACCTTGAAGCTGCCGGGAAAATGAGTGTGAGGTAATAGAGGCCCTGACACAGCCGCTTTCACGTGGCAGTGTCTGTCCCGCCTCCTGCGGGACCTCGGCAGCATATAGATTAGACGTGGTCACTTTGCTCACTCACTGCAAGGGGTCTTCCTATCCTTCCCATCCTCTTTTCTGCCTGTGCCCCATCTTCTGGTCTACTAGCCTCCCTTCCACACTGACTACTTTGCCAGAAAACTTAAGTATTGCATTTATTCTTTTAAAAATGATTGATTGATTGATTTATCCAGCGCATGTGCGTGTGCGTGTGCGTGTGTGTGTGTGTGTGCGTGTGTGTGTGTATGCATGTGTACGTATGTCCATGCATGTGCACGCACTCCCACAGGGGCATGTAGTGAAGGTATGCACATGCCAGGATGTGCATGTGGAGGTCAAATGCCAGCTTTGGGCATCCACCCTGTCTCTACCTGGCTCCAGGTAGGGCCTCTTTGCTATTTGCCTCTGGGCTATGTACGCCACGCCACACTAACCAGCCTGCAAGCTTCCAGGGATTCTCTCGTCTCTACCTCCGATCCCGCTATAGGAGCACCAGCATTACAGGTGTAAGCGTCTACCTCCAGCTTCCTGTGGTTCTGGGGATCTGAACACAGTCCTCACATTTGCTCAGTAAGTGTTTTACTGAGCCATCACCCCATCTCCCCACTTCATCTATTAATGTCTTTAGTTATTTAACTATTACATTTCAAAACTTCTTCTTCATTTATAGACAGTTCTCTGTCGAAATTCTGGATATTGTTCCATTTTTCTTGAACATATGAACAGTTCTTTTGTGATCCATGTGCAGTGATTCTACTCTCTGGACCTCCTCTGTGTGGGTCTGATAGGTGCCTTGGGTTTGTTTGGGCTTGTTTAGTGGTGTGTCTGCTGAACTTCTTTCAACAATGATCAATGTGGTATACACAAAATTACATGGAAAAGTTGAGGCTTAACTTGGTGCTTACTTTTGGGGAGAGCATGTTGTCCCTTCTGAGACCAAGTCAATTCAACTCAGTCTAGAATTATATTAATAACTGTATTAAATAATTAATTTTGCAAGGGTTGTCTATTTCATGGTTTACTGTCATGCTTAATACAATTCTGAGCAATATACAAGGAGTTTTTCTTTATAGAGCTCCTAAAATATAATTCTTTATCTTCCTAGCACTGTGAAACTATTTATTCAGTTTCTTAGCCACTTAAAAATTAGCAAATGACTCAAAGCAGTAAAAAAAATTAAAAACATGAAAGTTGGAAGCCAAGCTTACCTTTCTGAATTACTGACTGGGTCATCGGGCTTTAGGCCTTCACTGATTTGGTAACTTTCAAATTCCTTCAAATGGACTTTTTTACATCAATCCTTTCTAGTTATTGTCTTTAGGAATCTTTGTCTAATACAGTCATTCAACATTACTGGAAGCACAAATTTGGAAATATATTTTTGTTGAGACAGGGTCTCACATTGTAGTTGGGACAGTCTGGAGCTCATTAAACAGTCCAAGCTGACTTCAAACTCATGGCGATCCTCCTGCCTCAGCTTCCTAAATGTTAAAGTTACAGGTTCCAGCCACTGTGCCTTGCTTAGAGCTGCTTCTTCTTGAAATCTTGGAGAATGGAACCCACAAGGTCTTGATGTTCAGTTTAGGCTTTGCTCCCATCACCTTGGGGAGTTCTTCACAGGGCAGGGGCAGATTCTCACTGTGGAGGACACCCCCTATTTGCCAGCAATAAGCGGGTTCTCAGGACCACGGTGACCGAGTCCCCACGAAGGAGCATTGGAGATGTAGCCATCCTTGTTGACCTGTGGGACTTCTTGCCCTTGCCTCCCTTGGGGACCTCGGTTCTCATCTCCCGTATGTTCTTTCTCCCGTATGTTCTTCAGTACCGTGTTGAAGTGCCTGTCAAAGGCCTCCAACCTCCCCCCCACACACACACACACACGCCCAGGAGTTTCTTCTTGTTCCTGCAGCCTTTGAGCACCTGGGTGTTGTTCTTGATCCACTGTGTGAGCTTGGACAGCAGACCCACATTGAATTCCTCCTCCTCCTCTTCCTCATCCTCATCTTCATCTTCATCCCCCTAGCGCTTCTGCAGCTCCTCCGGGGTCATCTCATTCTAGGATTTCTTGAGGAGGCTCCTGGTGATGTTCGCGCGGCTGAATCACTCGCGTCTCCACTGCGTTGCTCTGGCTTCACAATCCAGTTTAGTTTTTAGAGCAAGAAAGAAGTCGAGGTCCTTTTTTGGCAGGTGAGAAAACAAAAGCAGAAAGCGAGCACAGCACAGCGCAGACCCAGCCAGGTAGCCACGGCCCAGGGCTCGTTTTCCAGAGGAAAGGAAACTCATTCCTCTTCTACTCACCTTCAGCTTCCTCTGCTTGCATAGAAAACCTCACCTTTGCATGAGGGGCAGGATGCATGTGTGTGTGTGTGTGCGTGTGTGTGTGTGTGAGATGTGCAATGTGTGCACATATCCATTTTTGTATGTATATACATGTGCGGATGCATGGGTATGTATATGTGTGTATGTGTTTGTATGCAAGCAGGTGTGTTTGTGCATGCATGTGAGTATGCGTATGCCTCTGTGCTTGGATGTGTGTGTATGTATGTTTGCTGTATATGTGTGTGTGCATGTGTATACCTGTGTCTAGTCATGCATATGCATGTGTGTGCATGTATGTATGTGCACATTCAGCTCACATACGTACCTCATCCCTGCTTTGTTTACACATAAAAACTACTAATAATCAAAAGCATAAACCAGCATTCCTTCTGCTCCCTCCACCCTGTTTGACAAGAACTCACACTTCACCATCAGCTGCTTCAGAATTTGGGGAAATGTCAGATAAAATAATCTTTTAATCTCAACTAATGTGGGCACTTATTATTGATCTATGGAATATAGTTGCTATTAACTTATATATTTAATATTGACTTTATGAAATGTGATGCGATGAGGAGAAACATAAAAGTTTTCCATCATTTAGTCATCATTACTTCGCCTATTAAACTGTTTTATGTTGCTGTGAAATCTGTGGAAATCCAAAGCGCTAATTCAGAAATGCAAAGTGCCCTGCCTTCTCTTCACTTTTATCTACACATAATTCAAAGGAAAGGGAAGATTTCAGACAATTCATTGCATAATTGGGCTCTGTTAAGTTCTTAGTTTAAAATATTCTGAGGCAGCAAAAGCAAAAAAAAAAATGCATTTTGGAACTAGAAAGAATTTCTAGAAGTTGCTGTGGTTTAACCTTTTCCAGAAGCATGGTCTCCCTCAGAAAATAAAAGCCTGAAAGTACTCTGTTTTGTGTGTGAAAACATGGGCCCGAATTAAGGCTAATTAGAAGCAGCAAGCAGAAAGAAAAGTTAGACCTCTGCAATGTGAGCGCATCTCCCCTTTCTTCTTTCTTAGATGTACTGAGGTGTTACATCATGCCAAGGACCAGATGCCAGCCCCCTCACCACAGCCTGGTCCATCGGCAGGTCCTCAGCCACAAAGAGTTAGGTGAACTGTGTACATGTGAACCAAAGAGTGAATAGTCATCTGGCCTAGGGAACTCTGAAGAAATATGAGTGCGAGTTAGCCTATGAAAGGAGAAACACAATGCTTCTGGTAGAATTATGAAAATATGCCACATACTTGGGAAGTGGAAGTTCAGAAACAATAGTGAAAAGGCTGGAGACAGAGCCCAGGGATAAATTTTGATGCCATAATGAAAGTATGCGAACATTATCCAAACCCAAAGCTGCAAATATCTCAAGCAAAGGAGTGTCAAGGTGGATTTTGGTGTTTAAGACTACAGTTACAGGATTGGAGAGATGGGCAAAGGTAAAGACTATGCCTCGAAATCAGAGGGTCCTGAGATCAGATCCCAGATCCCAGGTTTAAAAAAAAAAGAAAAAGAAAGGAAGGAAGGAAGGAAGGAAGGAAGGAAGGAAGGAAGGAAGGAAGGAAGGAAGGAAGGAAGGAAGGAAAAGAAAGAGAGAGAGAAGGAGGGAGGAAGGGAGAGAGAGAGAAAGAAAGAGAGAGAGAGAAAGAAAGAAAGAGAAAGAAAGAAAGAAAGAAAGAAAGAAAGAAAGAAAGAAAGAAAGAAAGAAAGAAAGAAAGAAGAAAGAAAGAAAGAAAGAAAGAAAGAAAGAAAGAAAGAAAGAAAGAAAGAAAGAAAGAAAGACAGACCAAAGGGCAGGGTCTGCACTTCCTGCCCTGATAGGCAGAGCCTGGGAAATCCCAGAGGGCAGGGAAAAAAAAGAAAAAGAAAAAAAGGAAGTAGAAGCAATCCAGGATGATTCCTGAAGCCACCCTTGGTCTTCCACAGGGAAACACAGTGACCTCTCACACACACACACACACACACACACACACACACACACACACACACTAAAAAGAACACTACTGGAGAGGGCTGGGGAGATGGCTCAGCAGGGCACAAGCAAGAGGACAACGGGGTAATGCCTTAGTCATGGTGGCCCTGATGTATATTGGAGTCAGTGCTAGGGTGGTGGAGATTTGGGTAGGGGTAGAGACAGACAGAGTCCTCAAGCTCATTGGTCAACTAGTCTCACTCAGCTAGTGAGTTTCCAGGTCCACTGAGAGACCCCGTCTCAAAATATAATGTGAAATGCAATAGAGAAACCTGAAATCATCCTTTGATCTCAGGGGGGGACTAATCCACCTCAAGGCCCACCCCTTGTAACTGCCTTCCTCAAGCAAGGCTCCACCTCTTAAGGTGCCATGACCTTGACAAAACTCATGAGACTATGGGGGACACATTTCAAATGACAAGGCCAATGACGAAGACATGGTGGTGGCTGAAAACCAGGCAGTCCTCTAGGCCAGAAGTAAAAACATCTTGAGCAGAGACATAACTATCTTCGCCACTGATACACTGAAGGACCAGAGATAAAGAGCTGTAGTCCAGAGAATCAGTGAAGTGGTTTGAATGTGAAATGTTCTTCCTTGGGCTCACGTTTGAATAGTTGGTCATCTAGCTGGTGGTGCTATCTGAGAAGGTTCTGGAGGTGTAAAAAAGTATATCAGCTGAAGGCAAGCCTTGAGGTGGTATAACCCGACTCTCTCTCTCTCTCTCTCTCTCTCTCTCTCTCTCTCTCTCTCTCTCTCTCTCTCTCTCTCTCGCTCTCTCCTTCCTGAGTATGGCTAAAACAACAAGTTTTATGTCATGTCTTTCCTACCACAGTGCACACTGTCCCTCTGGGATTATACATCAAAATCAGCCCTTTCTCCCTTAAGTGACTTTGGTCAGAGTCTATCACAGAAACCAAGAAACCAAGACAGGTGGTCAAATGCCTGTGGGGCTGAAGGAGAAGAAAAAAATTTTATCATTTAAATATAAAAGGTAGGTGGCGATTAACACAAATGAGAAGTAGAGAAGATAGAAGCAGGAAAGAAAATGATGTGTTCTACCAGTTTCCAAATGGTTTTCCATGTGACACTCAAATAAAGTTTCAACACAGTGAACGTCTACAGAATGGCTGACCAATGCTTCCTGTCTCCTGCTTTTCTGGCTGTACCCGAATCCAATGCACCTGCCCTTCTCCATGTCAGACTAGAATTAATGAGCCTGGGAGAGGCAACAGATACTTCATGATAGCTTGTTCTTGGGGACAATGCTTCTTTTCCTCTTCTCTGAGTCACTGATATTGTAAATAATTACTTTTGTGATCAACTTCAGTTGTTGAACTGATTAAAACAGCATCGGTAGCTGTAAAACAATTACCATGCATTCAGCAAGTGTGGAATTACTCTTCCTCAAATAAGAAGTCCAGAATTGAGGGCTGCAGAGATGGCTTGGGGGTTAAGAATCTGCCTTGCAAGCAGAAGGAACAGAGTTCAGATCCTAGGTCCTACGTAAAAACACCAGGTGTAAATGGAGGCGTCCTGTACTGCTTCCTCTGTTAAACAGAGCCTGGGAAATCCCAGAGCAAAGCAAAAAGGAGGTACAAACAATCCAGGATGATTCCTGAAGTCACCCTTGGGCCTCCATAGGAACACACGTGCCTTCTGATATATGCAAACATACACACATGTGCACACACACACACACACACACACACACTAAATAGATAGATGATATCTAAATAAATAGATACCTGAATAGATATCTAGATAACTAACTAGATAGATAGCTAGATGATAGATAGATGATAGATGGATGGATGCCAGAATTGGGTATTCAGAGACAATATGCTTTTCAAGGAACCAATCTCAGAGCCACGTCATTTTGTTTCGACTTCTGTCTGTAATAGTCCCCGTTTCAGTCTCATGATCTGCAGAGGATTATTTTTATCTTCAGATAGTGCAGCTCTGTCCCAGACAAGAATAAGGAAGGAAAAGGCGAAGGCATAAGCAGGTTGAATCTGTCCATGCTTAGAAAGAAGGCAGCTCTCAGGCAGTTCTACCCAGGAAATTTCTCTGGGTGTCCCATTGCCCAGAACCATGGCACAGACACCTAAATGCAGGGAAGCCTGAGCTACTAGGTTATTTGGCTGGGTATGTGGCAGCCAGAAGTAGCAGTGACTTACAAGAAAGAATATATATTGTGGACGTGCAAGCACTGAGCCTTGCCAGTTGGTTTTCCACTGAGATACAGGATGTAGAACGCTTTCCTATACCTTGCAGTTTTTCATTGATTATTTTGATTGATATACAAGTGCTAAGAAAGAAAGAAGGGGCCGAAAGATTCTAAGGGGAAGAATCATCTTAGAAGAAAGGCCGTCTGCCACTGCAAATGCCTTTCTATTATCTTTTCCTTCCTTCCATTCCTCTCTTTCATGGGGGAGATGAAGTGCTTGAGACTCCAAGGCATTATTGATCCAGACAGACTAGAGTTGAGGACAATATTACAGGTTGAGCCAGAGTTCTAAAGTACCGTGTAGACTACAGATAGCTCCTGGCCGAGCACGGAAGCCGTGTACTACACTTGGAGTAGGCAAGAGCAGTCAATGCCTCAGGTCAAGCATCAATTCCGAAATATATTCCTCGTTCTCTACTCCATCCTGTGCAGTCTGGTTTGGTAGTTGCTGCCTCACTCTCTCTCTCTCTCTCTCTCTCTCTCTCTCTCTATATATATATATATATATATATATATATATATGTCTAAATTGGACCATGGGAATTATTCCACTTGGTAGGATACTACTCACTCTCATCACTTCCAAGTTCAGGATCCAAAAGATATTCTGTATTTTCTCTGTTACAACTTCATCTTCTCTGGTGACAATTCGTAGAGTGAAAAGCATCAGGAACTGAAGAAAGTGGCCACTCTATAGCCACAGGAATTGGTGAAAGAGGTATATAGTTTCTAGTTTTCCAGTCTGCCTACACTAAGCAAGTCTCTCTCCATCTTAGCCTTCTACCCAGAGATGATCCCATTACTATGAGCAGGGTCTTCCCACATCAATTAAATGGTTTCCTTACAGGTTTGCTCAAGATCTTGCCTTAACTAAATAATTCTTCCTAGCTGTGCCTACAAGGCTCAGTTCTCGGTTGTTAAGTTGACACCTAAAACTAATTGACACAGCTAGCCAATATGAATGAGGCCATCTTAGACAATAGAAATCTCTAACCATATCAGTGAGCTTGTCACTTCCTCTAAGCATGACCTAGGCTAACAGAACCACCTAGTTGTCCAATGCAGTTATGAACAATAAAAAATCATTGCAACCTGATGACAATAATATTGAAATAGTGATAGCAACACATAAATATATATGTATGTATGTATAGATAAATACATATATTATCCTGTAATATATAATGATAATTGGGATTCTCTAAAATAAAGTCACCTTTCTAAAATTCTACAGCTATCTCAGGGGGTTGTTTTAGTTGTACTTACACTGCTTGAACTTTTGACTGACAGAAGGTTTGACTAAGAAGTACAGGACAGAAGTCTTTAGGCAGGCTAATTCCTAAGAGGGCTCCGTGGCTTAGGAATTGTTATGGCTTGGGTAAGTGTCCTTCAAAGTCCCATATGTTAAAGTCTTGGTCCCTTGCTCTTCACTTCATTGGGATTGGGGGGAAACCTCACGCATTAGGTTCTAGTGAGATGAAGTCCCCTGCTGTTGTGTTATGTAGTTAGTCCCTTCAGATTAAAAACAATTCTGTGTAGGAAAAGGGGAGAGGAGGGCGCATAAGATGAAGGAAGCTAATCAACCTTATCTGGCTCAAAAAGACCAGGAAAAACACAAGACACAAGATTCACAAGGAAACAATCACAAGTATGTGTAAGGAGTCGACATTTACTGAGGAGGAGGAACCTTTTAGTGGAGCTGCCTTAAGTCAGAGGGTGTCAAGGATTTGGCTCTCATGAGTCATCACCCACTCATGCGTGGACTTGGGGGTGATACAATTTCCTTTGAATCACCCATGTCTCTGTAAGTAACCCCAACAAACCCATTGGTCTAATAAGCTAGTCTTGGTAGAATCATTTCTATGGTCTCTGTCGTCAGTGCCCTTTCTGAGTTGAATAGACATGTGAAGCCATCCAACACCTTGATGGTGCCCAACAAGGGTGCAAGAAAGCCTTAGAAAGGTTGAAAAGGGGCAGCTGTGTGGCCTTTGCAATGAGTGATTATACCTCCAATTGAGGCTGATTGAGGGTGGTACATCCACAGAGGCAATCCTGACAGGGGACTGGGATACAGTATGGCATGGTGGGCCTCGTTGCTGTGGTGACCATTGCATGCATCTTATCTAGGTGATAAGATGTGCAATAAAGGTCAAGCCTCGAGAGGGAAACATCCTTGTGGGGAATCCCAGAGTGGCTATCTTCCTCTATGGCATGGGATGCTGTACTTCTTTAGTGAATGGAGTGAGAGAAGTATAGGACTTAAATGGTTGATAGCAGGAATATATTTCAATATATATGGGGTGCCATTGTGAGCAGGCTATAGGTAACATTGTCTAATCTTTGCTGTTGGCAGTAAAGCAAGCAACTGAGGATGAGCTCTCTGCTCAAGAAGAGCTTGCCCGCATAAGGGAAGAATTATATGAGAAAAAGACATGTGGATTCCACACACAGTGTTAATGTCTGATTTGGAGGGGGAAAAATGGAAGAAAAAAAAGAAAGGAAGAGGATGTGATGAAGGTATTCTGTTGCCTTTTTGCAATAGTGGTCAGGACGCAAGGGAAGGAAAACCCCCCAGAGATGTGTGCTAAAGAGCCCTTATTGTGACTCATTGGAAGACCTAAGCAGTATGAGGGAGAGAGCAAGGGAAAACTGACAGGTGACACCCCTCAAGCCAGACCTTCCACGCAGAGGAGGGAGCATCCGTGATTTCATAAGGAGGCAGATGATGCGTCGTTGGCCCAGTACGGGATATGGTGACCATAAGGGAAATATTTTGCATCTGAATTGCTCAAATGGGGGAAGACTTTTAAACCAGAAGCAAAAGAACCACTTGTAACTTGGTTTGTGGGGCTGTGTGGGATGGGAATAGGTGGGGTCAGTATGGATGGTTTGAAAACAGATAAATTAAGTAATAAGACTACTTACCCCTCCTGTGATAAAGGCTATATAACTAGCCGCCATAAAAGAAGAATCAATTCTTTGATGGTCCAGACGAGCCATTAGGGACACTGGGTCATCATTGGCTGAGTTCCCCATGAGTATGAGGGACTTAATGGCAACAATGAAACTGAAAGATCTGGGTGTGTAAGAAGCAGTGGTGGGTGCTCCTTTGCTGAGTCAATTAGGACTGTATTCACAAGAGAGTCAAGAAAGAAGTTCATTCACTGGGGACTGATATTGGGGATTTGGTGGTTTACTGAGCTCCATGGTGACCATGGTCTTTTTTTAAAAATATATATTTATTTTACATGAGTGTGTGGGGGAGAGGCACTATGTGTCCCTATGGAGGACCAAAGATAACTTCAAGAAACACTCTGGATTGTTTCTATTTCCTTTTTGCTTTGCTCTGGGATTTCCCAGACTTTACCCACCAGGGCTGCAAGTACAGACTGATGTCATTTCCACCTGGTATTTTTTACATGGGACCTAGGATCTGAACTTGGGACCTTCTGCTTTCAAGGCAGACTCTGAACCCCTGAGCCATGGCTCCAGCCCAACACATGGTCTTTATGACACAGAAGAGGCTCTGGCAGTCTGAATAATCTGGACTGACATGCAAATCTCTGGGTTTTGTTTTCTGTTTTTTTACTCTCTCGTGCCCTTGTGTGAGCAGCTTCTTCCACGACCTGTTCCTGTGATACGCTTCCTCAGCACAGGTCTAAAGACAAGAGTCCAGATAACCATGGACAGAATCAACCAAAACTATCAATTTCTCTCTTGAAGTTGATTGCCTCAAGTACTTTGTTACAGTAATAAAAGCTGACTCTCAGAAACCATATAAGATTAGCATTGTTTATTAAAGTCTAAAAAATTAATACTACAGCTTAGAGGGAAAACACAAGAGACCAGTAGTAAGAATGAGAAGACTGGTAATTTATTGACCATCTAGTTTCTGCTGGGAACTCCACTAAATGCTTGGCATTTGCCATGATGTAATTTCAACATAATCACAACATGAAAAGGTTCAAAGGACAGACATTTTGTAAATTAACTTACTTGGTCCAGGTGACACAGTTATTGCATCCCAAAGTCAGGGACTGCTTGATCTCTAAGCTCTGAGCTCTGTTGCTCATCTCGTGTCTGGGGCTAGGATTCTTTAGATAGCTGCTGTGTGATAGAGCCATCTTTGCACTCCATTTGCAGACAATAAGAATTAAATTTAATAGATCAGGACTTTTTGTTACATCATCCAGTTCAATGTGCCAGAATTTGTTCTAGCCTCAGTTGCACAAGCATTCTTCCACTATTACTCCCTTCAGAGATGAATGGAAAAAGGGAAGAGATACTAAAAAGTAGTTAGTTGTTCCTGACATCTTTCTCAGTGAGATTATTATACTACTCAGATACACATGTAGGCACATGTGCATACTGTGAACCTAATTCTTTGATTATGCCATGTGTTCTTTTTGCTATGTTATTAATCAAATCAAATGTGTATAACCACAAAGATATCTTCATAGAGGTTGCATATTAGGAATAATATGTGTGGAACCCAAGCTTCCTCATGTGTGAAGTGAAAATGGGGGGAGTCATCTTATGGAGTGTTTCACTACTCCTGTAAGTGGCAGCAAAACCAAAGTTCCAGAATGAGCTCTCATGCCTCTTCCTCCTCTCCCATCAGCCGCACAAGCATGCGCGTGTGCGCGCGCGCACACACACACACACACACACACACGACAAATGAATGAATAAACTGAATGTCAGTTTTGAGAACGACCTTTCTCAACCACCTTGTCTGATGTTCTCTCTCTTAACTGCTTGTCCCTGTACCCTGCTTTATGTTACCCACAGTTCTTATGAGTCTCTGAGTTTCTGAATTTCTCCATTCGCATGTTGTTATTTCGTACTCTAGAACACCAGCAACATGAATTCAAGGAACCCAGCTTGTTTCACCAACACTGTGCTCCTGGTGTCTGAAAAATACAACAGTAATAATAACACCAGTAGCTAAGAAGCGTCCCCTTTCCCACTTTGATTTGCCTTCAAGAGTTGTACTGTTGGCTCTTTAGCCCTCACATTGATACTTTATTGACTCACATCCAATAACCTGTGCTAACAGGCCATTGACAATCCATTAATTTATTCTGTGTGGGAAGTTGAAGTAGGTATTTCCTAGAAAAATTTCATGTGCTAAGAGTCATATCGCTTCCCCAGTCTACCAGGGTAACATTGTGCCTTTTACATCGCAATCATCTAAGACAAGTAGATTATACTTTGGGGGAATTTTGAAATCTCTTGAGGTACTGCTGAATTTAATTTGAACCCCACTTTAAGAAAATAACACATATCACTTACATTTACATACAACACCTAGGACACAAAATACACAAACCCTGGACTGAGAACTACTGTTCTAGGATTTTCTTGCTCCAATATGAGACTTCGTTGGCACATGTAAGGAAGCGGGCCGGCACTGCTTCGAAGCCTGTCCAGTGAGACATGGAGAAAGGGCCATGCCGGGAGTGATCTGTGCATGATCAGAGAACGCTGGACTGAAGAAAAGGAAGAAAAATGGAGGTGGCGACATAAAGATGGAAAAATGAGTGGGAAAGATTAAGGAAAGCAAGGAATAAGGGTAAGAAAGTATCTAAAAGAAAGGGGAGATGCTTTGGGCAAAGAAACACTCTATTGTTTGTCCCATTGATGTCTTCTTGGTCTGGCGATGACCTTCTAGTTAGCGTAGAGGTAAATTATATATAAATACAAACAGAAAAGTGACGAAAATAATAAATAGAAATAAAATAAATATATAATAAACACACAAAAAAGTTACACAAGTTTGGCGACCAGTTAAAGTCAAATCTTACATATCCATAAATTAATGTCTATCTAGGCAATATAATACCCTGTGGTAATGGATTTACCATGGTAATGAATTTATTTCTGACCATGCCAAGGAACACATGCCCTTGTTTTCCACAGGATGGAATGGAGTTCCTTCTCTCCTCCATCCTTTTTCTATAAGTGAAGATGAGACTATGTTCTGTTGGGCTTTGAAGAAGCTTGAAAAGGATTCCTTAGAGTAGTAGCCACATCTAACCACAGAGGCAAGTGTGGCAGGGTGACTTTGCGAACATGTGGGAATAAGGTAAGGCTGAGTACTGCTTTCTTACTTGGCCACAATTTAATAATGACTCACATCCATAAGGCATGACTCAGTGGACTCCAGCTATTCTGAAGAAACACCAGCGCTATTATTTCTTTCAACACATAAGTGTAAAACATCTATTACAAGGAAAGGACTGCCCAAATATGGAAGGGACAATAAAGCATTAGCCATCCTCTGTGACGGTGTGAAAAGATGGGAAATTTCACATGTAAGTTTCTCCTCTGAGCCCACGGTATGTTTCCTCTCGATATCATTTATGCACCGTCATGTATTGAAAATAGGACTTGTTACATCGTACACATAATTGTGCCTCCAGAATGATGTTTCAGCTGGTAATATATGAAAGAAGTCTCATGCAATTGCATTGTCCAGTGACAGGATAGCCTAACTAGTATAAAAATATACAACGAAACAGCCCCCTTTGGACACATTTCTCAGAATGTCTCTTTGCAGAGTGGTGCTCATTGCTTTGTCTACAGTTCAAGGCACCGTGTCTCCCTCACCTGCAAATGGGAAGTTGTCAAAATTGGGTATTAAATGATTAAAGTTAAGTGTTAATGGATTAGAAGAGCCCGAAATACACTCAGCACACAATAAATTGGATCAACAGCCATCGTTATGATCAATGCTACAACATCTGGTCTTGCCCCAGCTTGAAGTCATTACATTACCCTTTTATTCTTGTAACTAAAATAGATGATCAAACTCTATCTTTCCTTTTCTGATTCTTTTTCCTAATTTTGTCTCCTCTTCTCAGGTGATTTGGGCAAGTGGATTGTTCTTGCCCATTGGGTTGGGCAACTGGACATAGACCTTCTGCTGCTCTGTTTGAAACAAATGTTGGCCCGAGTATCCACCAAAGTGCAGATGCTGCTAGCCCAGCTCTACCCAGTCATACGTTCCTCATACCCCTCCCACTGTGTCCAGAGGGCTGCCCGTGGCATTGCAGATCCAGGGAATCCTTCCCGCCCATCTGCTTGTGCTGACTCGAACCAGTTTGCCTGCTTCTTTCATCTCGCCTGGGATTTCCAGCCTGCGATGTCTCTTCTACAGCATTTACTTTAGATTGAGATGTTTGGGGACAACAACATACAGCAATGGTTGAAGGCATAACAATCAAGAACATATGTTTGTGGTGACTAAACTAGCAAAGCATTCTGCATCGAGTAGAAGACCACAGCCAACACTCAGTAAATACTATTAATGTACAAATCTCTAATTTCTTTCCTAAGATTTACCTTGATGACAATGATCTTGTATTATTCATGCCATCTTTCTGATATATGGCCTGGCAGTGTTTCTTGATATTAGATTTGTAGTTAGAATTAATTGCTTCCAAATTAATTTCTTACAAGCTCTGCTCTGTATACAAGAATCACACTGGCTGTGATAGATGATTTGAGTATATAGCTTTGCTTGACGTTTGGTTGGTGTTGACTGACCCAATAGTTTACAAGTCAGGGTATGCATGGGAAAAAAGCAATTGTTATTAAGAAATATGACATCATTGTTACAATTAATACTCATTGTTGTCTGCCCTCTCCATGATGCACACCAAGTAGCTTGTGAAGAACTGCTTTTAAAGAGTTTTCCTTAGGACCCCCTTATATTGCCAAACTTTTACACAATAACTCATGGGAAGGCTAGCCTTCCATCTGAAGATCTCTAAGCTCCTGGCCAGGCAGGCAGTTTTCCATTCTGCAGATTGGTCACAATGAGGCTTGCAGTGGCTAATGTATGATTTTTGGTTGCTGTACTTCCAGCTGTACTGGAAGTGGTCTGGTTGCAGAAGAGAGTCTTTGATACTCATAAATCGTGGAACTATTTCATAAGTGATTTAATTTATTTTTGTGTGTGCTTGTGTGTGTGTGTGTGTGTGTGTGTGTGTGTTACAGAGGGCTCTGTGCATCCCAGTGGAGGACCAAGGGTGACTTTGGGAATCATCCTGGATTGCTTCTACCTCCTTTTTTGCTACCTGGGATTTCCCAGGATCCACCCAGCAGGGTCAGAAATGCAGGCCATTTTTTCCTGGGATCTGGGATCCAAACTCAAGGCCTTCTGCTTGCAAGGCAGTCTTAACCTCTGAGCCATCTCTCCAGCCCTCTTAAAGTGACTTATATGCCTTGTAGGTACTGGGAGTGTGTGCCCCTACTAGATTTTTCCCTTTGGCCTAGACTGATGAAAAGATTCAAGGTAAATTTGTAACGCCTGTGGAGCTATCCTGCTGGGCCTGACCTAGGAGTTTCTTCTTAGCTCTTTGCCTGATTCTACTTTATTCATTTATTTATTATTGACTTACATATTGCTTATTTATTTTCAATCTGAGTCATCTTATTTTCATATCTGTCCTTCTAAGTTTCTTAAATCTGTTTTTTTAAACCAGAGACTTAAGAGTAATATGCACAAAACTAGTTTTGTTTACCATATTCTTTCTCTTAGATGTACATGGATCTACCAGGCCTTCAGAGGGAGCCACATGTCAGTTTGAATACCAGCTTTGATTCTTAGAACTGTGGATTTGGGACAAGTTCTTCCACTTTTGTGAAATGAAAACAGCAACCCCCAATTTACAGAGACGTCTTGGGATTAAATAAAGTAACTCATATAAATGGCTGTGCATAGTAGGCACTCAATAAATGTCAGTTTGCTGCTTCTCCCTGTTATGAATGCTTATTAGACTATATTAAAAACTTGAGCCAGCCTGCGAAAATGCATTCCTTTATTAAGTATTTAAGCCAAATAACCAATTTCTCCCAGGGGGAAGAAATGTTGAATTTGTTTCATTTCGCGAACGTATTAGTATTTTTTTTTCCTGAGTTTTATTTGGTTTCACTGTCCACAGCTGAGTATTCGCACCTCTAAAATGGCAATTTGGTATTTTTTTTTTAGCTGTGTCACAGTCCAGTTCTTTCCTTCAAATCATTATCACGTCTTTCAGTTATTAGAGGCGATTATTAATTACGTTAATAGCTCGATCGTGTTTACCTACTGCGTTGGAAGACAAACTTTTGCTTTCAACAGTTGCCCTGAGGTGGAAGGATTTCAAAGAATCAAGTTTTCATCGGCAGCGTTTCCAGGAGGGAAAACGACCAAGGCCGGGGCGCTGGGATGCACACGGGCCGGGCGCTTTCGTGTTAATTTTATAGGCTTGCGTTTAAGTGGAGCCACGTTTTCCTCAAGGACGCAGCCCGAGTGAGGCAGGCAGAGAGCAGAAGCGGCGGAGCGCTGCACCTTTAAGGACCGGAGACTCCCTTGTAGCTCGGCCTCCTTCCCGGCCCACCTCTGAACTCTGATTGACAGGGCTCCGGGCCGAGGAGGAGCCGAAGGAGGCCGAGGAGGCGGCTCCGGGAGGAAAGCGAGGGGAGGAGGGACCGTTTCTCCCCGACTGACCAATCAGGGCAGGGGGCGGGGCTCCTGAGCCCTCCTTCCTCCTCGGACTCCCGCCCCTCGGCTTCCCCGCCCCCTCCCTCTTCCCTAGGCCCCCTCCCCTCTCCTCCTTCTCGTCCTCCTCCTCCTCCTCCTCCTTCTCCTCCTCCTCCTCCTTCTCCTCCTCCTCCTCCTCCTCCTCCTCCTCCTCCTTCTCCAGGCTGTGGTTTTTCTGTGTATGTTTCTGGAGTCCTGAGCCTGAGCTAAACAAAAGCAGGAGGCTGACGGGGCTGCTGGAGTTTGCAGAGACACGAAGGAGGAGAGAGCTCGGGCTGTGCCTGCCGCCGCGGCCGGGGGAGATCTGGCTTTTGCAACAGCCCACCCCCTTTGAGATCACTCTGGCCCGGAGTGGGGGTGGGGGCAGCGGGGGGTGGGGGGAAAGTTTGCATTGCAAACCCCCTGCCTTCCTCTCCTTTCTCCCGATCAATGCCTATTTGCAAAAGGATCTGAGCGCCGGGAACCCATTTCTGCAAAGGAGATCGGACTGCAAAACCCCGAGCCAGCTCTGATTTCTTTTCGCCAAGTGGGAAGGTGGTTTATTTTTCTGGCTTTTTCGGAGTCAACACCCTTCCCCACCAGCCCTCATCCCCACCCCCTCCCCCTCCCCCGCCTCCCACCATCCTCTAAAGAGGCAAAGGGATTTTTTTTTTCTTTTGGTCTTTTTTTTTTCCTCCCCCTTCCCTGTTTATCCTGAAAAGGATTTGAAGACAGCTTGAAGGATAAAAAGCCCTGGTGCTTCCCGGGCGCCGAGCCGAGGAGCCGAAGAGGAAGAGCCGGGGGCTGCCGTAGCCTTCGGAGATGGACGAGCAGCCGAGACTGATGCACCCCCACGCCGGTGTCGGGATGGCCGGACACCCCGGCCTGTCCCAACACTTGCAGGATGGAGCCGGAGGGACCGAGGGGGAGGGCGGGAGGAAGCAGGACATCGGGGACATTTTACAGCAAATCATGACCATCACGGATCAGAGTTTGGACGAAGCGCAGGCCAGGTGAGATGGAGGCTTTTCTTTCTCCTTTCTTTTCTTTTCTTTCTTTCTTTCTTTCTTTTTTTTTTTTTGGTTGTTTGTTTGGTTTTCTTCCTCTCGCGGGGGAAGACAATGGGAACCGAAGCGCTTTCTTTTAAAATGTTGTTCCCCCTATTTTGACAACTCTACCGCGGAGGAGTAAAATTGAAAGAAGCGTTGTTATCGAAAGTATAATCGCCGGTGCGGTGATGTGGCTGCGTGTACATTGTGTGTGTGTGTGTGTGTGCGCGTGTGTGTGTGCGTGTGCGTGTGCGTGTGCGCGCGCGTGTGGGATAGAGGTGTTCGTACAAATCCACACAAACTCAAGCACGCCAGAAATACTGCCAACTGACCCCAAAGCAGCCCTCGGCACTTTTTACTGCTGCAGCGAAGTGGAAGACAGCAGAATTGTCAAGTTCGGAGCGGCATTCCATGCCTTCTGGTTGAGGGACTTCGGAACATCGAATGTCCCAAAACACTTGATTTGCAGATGCAGCTGACTTCTGAGCTAATTAAGTCAGTTGGATTTTTTTTCCTTCACTTAGCCCTCCATAATTAATATTTTTTGTCTTTTTTTCCCCCTCTTCTCACCCCTCTCCCACCAAAACAAACAATTCAACAGAGAAGCAGGGCATTTCTTTGTGAGGAGTTGTCAGCTGTCCAGAATGAATTTTGCAGTCACTTAATTCTGTTTTTATGAAAAAGCTACTGTAGGGACAGATCATTTTGCTCTGAAGCCTATTGGCTTGTTTCAAGAGACTCAGATTTTTAGTCTAACTTTATTGTCTCTTAATATGAGTTGATTTACCAATCTTTCTGGGACACAAGACAAGTATCCATAGTCCCTTAAGAAAAGGTGGGGGGCCCCAAATCGAGCATGTTCTTCTTCTGTGCCTTTACAAGGGCCACTTACAGTGCAACTTAATTAAAAGGGAAGTGTGTGTGAATTTTATACTCAGCACAGCACAGCATGGAGAAACAATGAAAAACTACAGCTTCCTAACTTAACCCACCACCAGGTATAGATTCCTCAACTCCAGGATTTTATAGCTAATCTTCTTTCCAAATAAAAACAGACTAAGTGGCAGCCCACTAACAACTTGCCCAAGGCCCAGATCAAAAGGAAGAATTTAAAAAATCTAATGGCCACATATGTCTGCACTGTTACCCAGCTTTGTTAAATCTCTGAAATGTTTTTCTTTTTCTTTTTGCATTGAAGGTCTTGTAAACTTATATGCACAATCACTAGACCTTGAATAATTTAGGCATATATAGAACACATATTAGAATTTTAGCTAGAAATAGGACTTTGGGAAAAATATAAGGAAGCAGCTGAAAGCATGTAGGTTGTGAATTATAGTCTGTTTTCGCTGCTAACACATGGAACACGAAAACTTAAAAGTGCCTGAGGTTTATGGGGCTTAAAAACTTGGAAATTTTAGAAGGTTCTAACTAGTCTTAATTTTTTTAAAAATGGGAAGTTTTAAAAAAATTAATTGGTGTTCTCCTTGAATTTTATTATGTAAAGAAAAGCTAGGAAGTATGGCTCATGGAAGATTTCCCACTGGTAACTCTTTTTGAATAGGACCAGATTTCTTCATAACACTGCCCTAGAAAAAATACACTCAAACATACCAACAAACTGATTTAGTAACAAGTTCACAAAGTGAAAGAGGCCGATGAGAATAGGTCCTCGATACTTTTCTGGGGTTTGGTTCCCTTCTTGTTTTGTAAGACTGAGGACCTACCTCTCTCAGCGGGTTTCCCCTTTAATGGCCTAGGATGCCAGAAAGATCAGATACAATTTGGGGATGGGGAAAAATTCAGTTGTTTCTTTATAATCCCATTTGTAGGAGAGATTCTTCTGTGTATATTAGCCAGGCCGAATTTTTAGTTCCATTTGGGCCTGCTTAAAAAAATACAATTAATGGACACTATTTTGAAAAACCCAGAAAAGATCTTTAATACATTGAAATGTTTTCCATCTTTTTTTAAAAAACCCTGTGAGAACTCAGTGGCTACTAGCTTTCTTATTCATGAAACAATGTAACACTACTAGACTAGAATGTCTTTTTTCCCCTTTCTCTAGTTACACATTTATAGTGTATATTTGTTGATTCCAAAGTAAAGTGTTAACTGTCTTCTGCAACCTATGTGTGCATTTTGCTACTTTTGAATTTTGAATTTATTTCTCCCCTGCTACAGTTCAGAGAGCATGTTTGTGATCTCTGTTCTTCCTGAGAATATCTTTTAAAAAAAAAAAACTTTTAAAGTGATTAAAAAGAATGTGTTTTGAGTGCTAGGATTTTTTTACTTCTCTTTACTCATACATTTAGTTCATAAACAGAATTCCCAGTACTAGCAGCTGATACAATCAGTATTTTGTTTCCAAAACAATATCATTCTGCTAAGTGATTCCATAGTACAGAGAAAGGAAAGGTATTGTCTTGTTCCTCAAGTGCTCTCCCAATGCAAACACAGCCACAGGAAGCAGGTAAATCACTAATGTAAAAGGCAAAATTGTATTTATTTTTCCCCCAGTGGGTGCAAGGTCCTAATTGTAAATAATTGAATTTCAACACCTGCAAATAAGCGCCGGGCGCACAAGAGCCATCATGTGAACACAGAGAAATGAATTTATTCCCCATATGGGCATGTTTGCCCCCTGGCAATGCATTTCCATACTCTTTAACTTGGGGACTGAAATTTTATAAATTGACAGTTCTACTCACAAGACCTTTCAAGCATCTTGTGTTTATGAGAACACAGGAGCATCTGCGGAATGAATTCGAGCACATGGATGAATTAAATTTGAAAACACACAACACAGGCAGAGAGGCAAGCAGCTTCTAAGCTTCGGCCGCCTCATAGATTATACAAAACTGTTCACCTGTGTATTTGGCCTTGTATGTTCATTGTCTTGGATAGGATTCCTGGGTTTTTAAGATTTCCACTTGGATTAAATTGCTTAAAAATAAAAATTCCAACCTTCTCCCTAAATGGGCATAATTTAGGTTAGTTCTCTTCTGTAGTTAAATCCCTACCCGCACTGCTAATTAACAGTATTTCTTTTTCTATGGCGGGACTTTGTATATTAACTCATAAAAACAATTGAAGCGTGCTGCAGAGTTGAGCTCGGTCTATAATTTTGACTGAATGTTCAGATCCCCCCACCTCCTCGTGCCTTATCAGCAGTTTGGTCTTGAGCGGCCACCTAAACTCTCACATTTGTTGTTGTTTCCTTGCAGAAAACACGCTTTAAACTGCCACAGAATGAAACCAGCCTTGTTTAACGTGTTGTGTGAAATCAAAGAGAAAACAGGTAGGAATGAGAATCCAACGTTTTTCTCCCGTCCTGTTGGCCCATATTGAGTGACTTGAACTAAGCCATCCTCAAACTCTTTGTGAAATATTAGGATTTCAGCGTGAAAGTGCATCAAGATTAGTGCATGCTCTAATAGGAAGACTCTCCTGCTTTCTTTACAGGAAAATCTCAAGGCTGTGTGTGTGTGTGTGTGTGTGTGTGTGTGTGTGTGTGTGTCTGTAGGAGGGAACAGCTAATTTCAAGTATTATGGATTTATTTTCTTTATGCTCCACTTTTTTGAAATTGATGTTAAAACATGAGTTCTGGAGAGAAAAATTATACAGGGTATATGACTTTGAGGAGAAATAAGAAAATAAAATTAAGAAGTTAATTTCTTGAGGGACTTTGGCCCCCAGTTGACCTCTCCCCATTCCCCCCTACTCTGGGACTAAACTGTTTAAAGTCTCATTTATTTTATTATTTATTTATTTATTTATTTATTTATTTATTATTTGCATTTTTCCCCCTCGTTCTTATAGAAAACAGCAAAGTTGAGGTGTTCACAAGTGTCTCCTGCTTTACCTCTGTGGGGTGCACTGTGGGGCGCTCTGTGGGGTGCACTGTGCGACATCAGATGTATGCCTTCCTTCAGATGTCCTGCGATGTCAGGGCAGGGAGAATCCTTGGATTTCCCCGGGTGGGAGTGGGGGGGCAAGCATTCTGCCACTCAGAGATCACCCACTGTTGGTTTTATACTTTGGAGACCTCCTATCATGAACTAACACACTGATAACACATCCCAGGAGGGCCTTTCCATTTTAAAGCAACAATTAAAAAATCGCAGGCATCCATCAGAGGTGTTCTTAAACAACAGATGTTTTGGGAAGGGACATTTAGCAACATCTTCTGGTTTGTTTATTTTAATCCTTCATTTTTCCAAAGTAGGTAAAAAAAAAATCCCTCTGTGGTTAAGAGTTGAGAAGTCAGTCTGAACCCTGGGTGGAAAGTGAGGGGCCAAGGCTGGAAGGGAGGTGGTGTGCATACCTCAGACTGGGGAGCTGCTTCTTGTATGTTCTTTCTTGACTTTCCCAGCTTGCTGTACAGCAGGGCAAAGTACCTGCCGGCCTACTTATTTATTTATTTTTTACAACAAGGAGTGTAACAGTCAATAATTCATATCTCAACCATATAAGCAAGGGCATGACATGAATGAAAGTGACAATAAATATGATTGCGAGTCCGCTTGATATACATTGATAGTTACACATAAAAACTAAGGGGAGGGTGGGCAAGGTGGCTTAGGTGGCTTTTTTCTTTTCTTTTTTTTTTTTAACCCCCTTTTCTTTTGGGGGGACTCTCTGTATTTCTCATTTAAAAAAAAAGAAATTGTTTCAAGATGTGGCTGTTGATTGAATATGTAATTACTTGGGTCTTTAAATGTCTGTGAAATTAGTAAGCAGCTCCTTTGTCGAATGTTCCTTGCTTGCTGGAGCCCATCCTAGACAAAGCACCAGAGAGATGATGTTCTGATGTAGAGTAGAGTCTTCCAGGTTGTCATGCTAAAACCTAACCTAATGGCAAGGCTGATCGTTGCATTCTTTCATTATTTTAACGCGGCTCTAAGAGATTTATTGATTGTGCATATGAATATCGAAAGAGTTTTTTTTCCCTCTCTCTAGTTTGTCACATTTAATTTTTTTTTCTTTTTCTATTAGTCCAGAGAGGGAAACCCATGTGTGTTACCTTATCTGCTTGCTTCTTCCTTCTCATTTTCTTTGGTCACCGATGCTTATTGACATTGAATGTTGGGTTTTGTTGAAATTTGTGTCTCGCCCTGTTTGGACTTTTGCTGGTGTTGGCTTAGAAAACGCAAAGTCCAAAGCTAAAGGAATAAGGATTAATGTGGTCTGACTCGAGTTTCGTCTATAAGAGGCTGCTTCGGATTTTTACGGACAGGACTCCTGTCAGGTCACCTGCCTGTGCATCCTGGCCAAAGCATTTGATCCTTGTTTTCTCAGTTCAAAGCTGTGGAGGCTGTAGAGGAAAGTGGATGGGTGTGAACAGATGTCTGGTTCAGGTATGGGTCGAAGACTTGGCTCCTTGTTCATACCGGCTAAAGTGTGGGACTGACTGGAAGCAGTGGTCCTGGTCAAAACCACATTCTTATCATTGGAAGCTCTATTTTTGTTGTCATTTAACCATTTATGTCAACCTGCTTAATGTTTGGAGTCTTAAAAAAGGTGGCAGCTTTGTGTTATCTTTAGAACAAGGTATTCTTAAGATGCACTTATAAAATAATGTAAATTGTGATCAGCACTATTTCTCCTTTGTTCCGGATCTTTTGGGAGCTTTTACATTGGGGGCATATTCCATGCTATTGATGCTTTGGGGAAAATGGAGTGTCTCTGTAGGTTGCACACGCCCTCCCCCTCCTTCTCTCTGCAACTTTTAAGCCCCTTGACCTTAAAAGAATGCCTCTGAGCTTCTACCTCCAGTATTGCCAAGGTGGGGCTGAGGGAATTCTCTGGCTCACCTAGGACGGGCTCTGGATTGAAGCTTGGGAAGTTTTCTTTTCTTTTCTTTTCTTTTCTTTTCTTTTTTCTTTTCTTTTCTCTTCTCTTCTCTTCTCTTCTCTTCTCTTCTCTTCCTCTTCTCTTTTTTCATTCTCCTTTTCTTTTCATTCTTTTCCCTTTCTTTTCATTCTTTTCCTTTCCTTTCCTTGTTTTCTTTCCTCTTCCTCCTTCTCTTCTCTTTCTTTCTCTTTTCTTTTCTCTGGGGGATGAGGTTTGCTGATGCTTTTAGTTGACTCCAAAGTAAATAGGAATACTGTCTTAAGATGTCTTACCAACTTCTCTGAAACTTAAAAAAAATACACCTGTGATATCATACTCAAAGTAGGCAGCACTGTCTGAATTACAGTTGATTGATGTGCGTGTAAGACAGGAATCGCTGCGGGATACTTTAAAGCAGAAGAGAACTTAGATGTCCCCTTGCTCACATGGTGGGTAAATTTTATCCTGATTCTGGGTGCTTTTAAAAAGTAAACATGCCAACAGAATGCTTGAGTTGCAGATTTCAGACAGCATCAAGGAAATCCTGTCAAGACCTCCCAGCCTTGTCTATTCCCAATGTGACTTTTTAACTGAACGTTCATTCTGGGACCGCAGTGGCTTTCAGTACAGAGCTTCGGGTCATTTACTATCACATTCTTTTTGATTTTGCTAAGAACCTTCACTGGTCTTTGGACAGTTTAGTGATAGGCTAAGTTCTGCCTGTGGGAGTGTGTGAGCGAAGTGGCATTTGACTTGGTCAGATGGAAGGGCTAGAAAAAAGTTAAACATGTTGAATATCTGCAAAAAGACCCAGAGTATATTTTAAAATCCTTTATTTTTTTATAAAAAATAAAATTTTTACTCCTGTACCAAACACTTTAAAAAATAATCAGGAAAACATCAAAAAATTGCTGTCTGTTTGCTGAAGAGAATTCTTGCAGATGCCGGTGTGTATAGCTACAGTTATGGTAAGGCGCTTTCATTTTAGGAGGGAATAGCCTCGCTCTCGGTGACAGGTCTCCTCTGCGCTTAGTTTGCACTGAGATAAATCCAATGATTGGAGGAGGTTAGCAGGTTCTCTTACACTTCTTTAACACCCTTGGTCCTCCCTCTTTTTGTTTCTGCCTGTTCCACTAACGCCCCAGTCCTTTTCCTCTACCATGGAACTATTTGTTTTTGAGTTTGCTACTGAATTTCATATATATGTATGAAATATATATGCAACATATATACACACACACATATATACATACACACACATATATATACATACATACAGACATATATATATATAAACCTTCTCTTAGTATTTTCATCTGCCACATCATTCTAATAGAGCAATTGCATCATGAGACGCTGATTTCTCTCCTCTTCCCCTTAATGTGGGAGAGAAAAAAAATGGTGTGTGTGTGTGTGTACGTACGTGCATCTGATGGGGTGGAGGGTCTTTGGTGAGAGTTGTGTGTTACAAGGAAGCAGATCCTTGAGCGACTTCAGGAGGTTTGGAGCAGCCTTTGGCAGGTTCCTCTTAGAGTTGGCAGGAAGGGCGTCCTTAGCCAGCCAATGGGAAAACCTTTTCTTTGGGATCTGAGGATTTCAGAATTTGGTCCTTTGGGAAAGGAGGGGGCAAAGGGGTAAAGAATGATGAGGGAATCAAAGGAGGGGAAGTTCACAAGTCAGTGTTAGCCTGTGTGGGTGATGTGGGGTGTCTGCTGTGATCAGTGCAGATGTACACGGTAGGTCGGGGGCGGGAGAGAAGACGCAGTAAGGTGAGGAATCCTCCTGTCTCCAGGCACTTTCATGCTGCCCATTTGTTGGCAGTGTGTTGCAAGCAGTGTGAGCTTTGCAGGAAGGGTCATACCGAACTGCCTTTCAGGGTGGTTGGGTGTCATGTGTTTACTGACGTGAGCCGGACATGGGAACCAGAGACCCCTGGTTTGCACGAAGGACTGTGCTAATGGTGTATGAGGAAAGTGTGCACGGGCAGGGAGGGTGGCCGATCAGGTGTGCCGCAGAGTGCTGGGCTGGAGGAGGCGGGGACTCCAGCTGTGGGGTTGGTTGAAAGACACAGCTCTCGGCTGGTACCGGTCATCCTTCTGAAGGTTTTGCCTCTGTGTTCTGTTGACATCCATAAACTTGGTGTTGTTGGTAAAATTTCAAAAACACTCCTGGAACAATTAAACAAATATAAGCCTACATGTTGGCCATATGTAACTATGAAGGCATTTTGATTTTTAATTTAGTGTGCCACCCTGACTTCTTTCGAGACCTGGATTATATACATGCTATTGGAAAGTTAGCCTTCGGCTGGGTTCCGGGAGATCTTTTTGATGGGTGCCATGTGCTTGGTGAAGTATATATACATATCATGCGAGCTTGGTGAAGGATGTATATATATGTTTTAAAATTCATTTATTGCTTCACTTATTTATTATTTATTTATTTATCTATTTATGTTATGATCTCATGTAGCCTTGACGTCACTCTGTATTCGGTGGTGACCTTCAACTCTTGATCCTCTTGCCCCCACCTCTGGAGTACCCAGATTCTAGGCACACATAGCCATGTCCCGTTTTCTGCAGTTCTGGGAATCGAACCCAGGGCTTCCTGCATGCTAAGCAAATGCTTTGCCAACTGAGCTACATGCTCTTTTTCTTTTTTATCACTCACAGTACTATAAGTTTGGGGATGTAACCTAAGCCCAGATTCTAAGGCAGCTCCTGCGTGTCATCCTAGGAGCTGGTACCCTGGGTATCCTGGGTTAGACGAGAGAGTGTCTATTCTGGTTCTGTGGTGCCCACACTGACAGTGGGCTTGCAGGGGGATCAAATCCTGTGCAGGTAGATGCTTAGCGTGTTTCCTGCCTCGAACCTTCTCCAGGTGTCTCCTGTACTCTATCTCAGGAGATCCTGGTGTTCACGCTTTGGGGCCCCAGAATGTACAATCACTGCTCTGCCTTGACATTCTAGAACAGTCATTCGGCCATCTCCGGCTGAAGAGTTTCTGTCTGTAGTTTCACCCTTTGGCCTCTCGGGACCCTGACTTCTTAGGAATTAGTGGGAACCTTTCTAGAGGACAAAATAAAGTTTCGGCTTAGATGTCACAAGATGATGCAGTCTGTCTCCTGTGACAGAAGTTCATAGACTTGTTCCCAGGCCGCCTTTCTTCCGACAGCTCTCTTTCCATCCCTCAAGTGCTTGTGAAAATCCACTCTGGCGTGGAGAAAGTTCGGCCTATTTGGGTGTAGCGTATAGCTTTACCTACATCTGTCACTGAAGGTTTTATAAGTGAGTGTCAGAATGGACACCTCGAACCCCTTGCTGCTTCTAGACCCTCCACTCACAGACAAGTCGGGTAACCCAAGGAGCATCTACGGCAGTAGCTGGTGATTAAGCACTTGATCTCTCAAGCCAGACCCCCCCATCTGTCTGCTGCTCCAGAGCTGTGTGATCTTACTTAAATCTAAAACTCAGGGTGTCTGCTTTTCCTTATGTATAAAAATGAGGGCCACGGTGATACTTACCCTAGAGGGCCTCGGTGGTGGCACGCTTGGGCGTGCCCTGAGTGTCCCTCTCTCCAGTACCTCCCAGTGCTCTGTGTGTGGAAGGGCTGTGGTGAGGATTTAGCGAGGTAATATGTAAATTGCGGTGCCTGGTGTAAACAGCAAGGAGTTGTTAGGTTTTATGGTTTCTGGCCTTGCTTTCTTATAGGAAAGAGAGAGGCTTACACCAGATGGTCCCTCAGGGCTGAGCCAATTCCAAGACTGTGATTCCGTGCTGGAAAGGGAGAAAAGTCACAGAATTAGAGGCTGGTTTTCTTTTCTTTCTCTTGCCATTCTCTTCAAGTGAGAATGAGCTGTACCGAGCCAGAAGGTTGGGCTTAGGAAGGAGAAGAGGAGAAATGAGAATGAACTAGGGACACGAAGGTTTTGAACTGCCTTCATCATAGACAACCTCTAGCTAGCTAGCTAGAATTGCCAACATTGACGATGGCAGCTCCTTGGCGCCAGCCCCTGGGAGGCAGCATGTAGGCACCGGAGACCTTTTCTTTCTCTCTGAAAGCACGTGGGCCCCTTCATGCAATGCATGGAGTTTCAAATGGAAACTAGAGAATCAAACTACCTGGCCTTTGCCCACATTCCTAATCTGTACCTTACCTCTGTCTTGCTACATAACAGATCAATTCCTTATTTGTATATGTGTTTGGAATTTATCTTATATACCATGAAACTCATCCATTAAAATGCAGGTCTGTGGTCTTTATTAGCATATTCACAAAGTTTTCTATCCAGCGCCACACTCTAGCTTTAGAATAGTTTACCTGTCTCCAATCCAGTGCCCCTTAACCATCAGTGTACATCCCTCCGCCCCTGCCTGAACCCTCAAAACCATTCTGTCTCCACTCATGCGACCTGTTTCAGATGCTTCAGGCTGCTGTGTGGTTCAGTTCCTCACTGCCCAATGTTTTCAGGATTCACCTGCGGAATAGCATGACAGGACCCTCTTAGTGCCTTTCCGGGGTGGGTAATATTCTATTGTGCATATGCCACATTTGTTTATGCCTTTATCACCCGGTGCATACTGAGGCTGCTTCCACCTTTCGGCTGTTGTGAATGCTGCTGCTGCGTGCGTGGGCGCAGGGTTTTGTGTGGGGCATGCAGTTGTCACGGATGGGAAAATCTCTAGGATTAGATTTCGAGGAGACGCCAGGTTCTCCCACAGTACTTGCAGTCGGGGCATTCTTAGTTACTCTTTTAAAACAGCTTTCTTTGTAGTCTAATTGCTACATGGCAGGGAGCAAAACTGCAGACTTCATGGTGCACTTTGGTGAGGGCCATAGTTGTATTCTTGAGTGCTGGACGTGAGTGGTATCGTCAGCACTCCCAGCATTCCATTTTCTGCCTCTTCCCGCTGTGTTTTCCAAGTTAAGGGTTTTCTTGTGTGTTTTCGCCCCTCCTTTTACCAGGCCTGAAGGTCAGTGGAAAACCTATTTTGTAAAGTTCATCTCACATGAAGTAGGTGTGGTCCGTTGCAGCCCTGTCTCATTAGGGTAGTTTGTTTAGCCCCTCAACCTAAAAGGCACTGTAGATTGAGTGTCTGTATGAGAGAGAAGTGAGGCTCAGAGAAAGGTTTTTTCCACACTCCCACACCCCGAACCCCCAGTGCGAGCTAGTGTCCTGGGAAGAGACTGAACCCAACAACTGAGCAGCGCTGTTCTGCAAGCACACATGCCATTTTTAACTTCATGTTGTAAAACTTGCCAGTCACATACACAAAATAAAAGGAAACAGGTGAAGCCCTTTTAGTTATATCTTTTATAGACCCTAAATAGACCTAGAGTATTTCGATGTGCAATCTCTGTGGACGTGTCTGAAGAGATAGTTTGCTCTCTTTTTTTCTACTTGAAATCCGTTGTGTCTTTACACCACCGCACATAGTTTGCAGTATTTGTACTTGGCGGGCCCAGCACCCGAGAAGGCAGCTCTGTGGTGTGAGTCCTTCTTAGCTTCCCTTTTTTTGACGCAGCTTTGACACTGTGAAAAAGACACATGGTTGCTCTTTTCCCAGATTATATCTGGTAGATCTGAAGCCATTGGAACCGGTTCCTAATGGATAGCCATGCTGTGGAATAAAGACACAGCTGAGGATTCTCCTCTTCTGCCCCCCCCCCCCCGCCCCGTGACAAGCTGGGTGGGAGTCGGCCCTTATACCACCTTCCTGATCTTTCAATTACTTTTTGTTTTCCATGATAGCTCATCTGTGTTTAAGTCCCAAAGAAAATTGCAAAGGGTCCCTAAAATGTACTGAGTGGAGCAACCAGCTACTTTATCTCTGGCTAGAAAGTAATGAGAAAAGTTGGACTCTAGGGGTGGCAGTGACAGGGGGTTCCGAGGCTGATGCTGATGGTCGGCATGCTGGAAAACACCCTTCTACCTCAGGGTATCAGCTGCCATGTCTATGGAATGGTGACTAGAGAGCCCCCCAGTGATCCTGTATTCCACTTGCCCCGAGTGCCCCAGTTTCACAGGCCACAGTCCCAAAGGCAGGTTGAGCATTCACAGTCTTTCTCATCCTGGGGCAGGTCTAATGTAGCTCTGGAATCCTCCTTTCTTTTCTAAGTGGTCTTGTAAAACTGGTTATGGTTATTGAAGCTGCTTCCATCAATCAAAGTTGGATTGGATCAGACAAATTGGGAGGGGGCAGGAATCGTGGTGGAATTTGAAAAATTTACGTGAATGGCGAATTCAGCATCACGTTTACAAAGCTAGCTAGGGAGTACCTTCTACCATCTATCTACCTGGCTAGCTGGGGAGTGGGGGTAGGTGGCTGGAGGGGTGGGGGTTGTCTTGTCAGAGTTTCATGGTTTGTATGGGTCATCATGAGATCTCGCTCTACAAATTTCTCAGAATAGATCCTCGCTTGAGAGGTCGTAGAAAATGCAGCTTTGCTTTACCAGAGCATAGAATGGAGGCCAGGCAGTTAGGGAGCTAGGCAGGGTTTCCACTTTGGAGAATTTCATGGTCAACATTGGCTCCTGTGGAAATGCTAAAGAAGTCTGCAGTCCACCCACGGATCAGCAAAACTTTTGGAAACTTTAAGGGAGACTGTTTAGAAAGACATTTCTGTGCCTGTGCTAAAGTGTGGTGAAGAGGAAAGCTTATATTCTGGTTTTGCTTTAGGACAGGTTGAATCTCAGAATTTGCCAGGAGCCTAAAGGAATAAATTTACCCAGGTCTGGACAAGAGAGTAGTCAGGCATTTTTTTTTTCCTTTGAGGGTTTTCGGTGGTTTTGTGGGATAATCTTTACAATTGCCCCGTTCTTAAATGGACTATAGGACAGAAACTTGGCCTTCACCTTTTGTCGCTAACAAAGCCTTCCTGAGATCGCGGGCATGGGCCCTTCTGGAAGGCACTGTGTAGATCTGAGGGTGTAGACACCCGTTCACCGTGCCTTGAGCCACCACCCTGCTTACATTAACAGTTAAGAACAAAGCACGAGCCACCCCGGCTGCACCCGCCTTTGTGAAGTCTCCTTGCTCCCCTGCCTGTGGGTTCCCCACTCCCAAGAAGGGAGAACCTTGGGTGGCTGGCTGGTGGGGGTCATGCTGCCCAGGATAAAGGCCTGAGAAGTCACTGTGCCTTGTGAACAACACATTTAACCAGCGTGATTCTGAGGCCTCCACGGTGGAGCAAAATCAGAGAAATCCCGGTCACAGGGAAAAAAAATCCAAGAAGAGAGAATGCATTTTGCTCTGATCGGGCAGAAAAGAGAAACCCCGGAGCTGCTTGGGGGGAGTTGAGGGGAGGCTGCACAAAATCCAAGTTTGGAGCTGGAAAAGCTTGGAGGGTTGGTGGCTAACCTGTGCTAAGCCACCGGTTCTTTGAAGTTACTGCCTTTCCTAGCAGAGGCATCCTGGTATTGGGGTGTTGCAGGAACCCCGCACTCTGTCTGGCAGTGCATCTCTGTTCAGAACTCAGCTCTGTGTATAATAGACCTGGGGACTTGACTGCTGCGAGCTGCTGAGAGTACAGATGTTGGGGACGTGGGAGTCGCATTGGAAGTGTCCTGCTGTGCCTGGCTTTGTCCATTCAGGGCCTGGCTTCTGGCTTCTTCCTTGCTTGCTTTCCCTGTCTCCCAGGAGGGATCCGTGGCGATCCTCATCGTTGGGTGACCCGGAGAGGAGAGGACTAGTGCCCCAATGGGGAAAACACCCCCTCTCTCAGAAGCCCTTTACTTAAACACTCTTTGAGAGCATGGTCACCACATAGGACGGTTCCCGCTGGCCTTTGCAGCCAGTTTTTTCCACAGGCAAAGTGCGGGCCTCTGAGATGTCATAGGTTTTGCATGCAGAAGAGAAATTAAGAAGGTTGCATATGAGTATGTTCATGCACACGAGACATGTTAATTTTCTGCTCCTCTGCTACAGTTGCTATTTATAAAGAGTCCAGTTGTTGCATTATGGTATTAAATTAAGTAACCTGAAGTTAACAGGTAATCCTCCCACCTTGAATTTGAAAATCTCTCTCTCTCTTCTCTCTTTATCTTTCTCTCTCTCTCTGAGATTACAGGGGAACTTTTTAACTCAAAGAACCTGGATGTACTTTAAACGGCTTTGACATTTGCTTTTGTTAAGCTCTGTATGGTTTCTTGACTGCTTGGAGGATCTTGGGGTCCTTATATGTACCTAGTTTCTGGTGTGGGGGGCTGGTCTTGTTTCAGAGGCCCCCAGCCCTGATTTTTGCTGGTCCTTGGAAACCAGACAGTCACACACACACACACACACACACACACACACACACACACACACACGCGTGCACACGCGCGCGCAGTGGGTCCCTTCCCCCATCTGGCCTGCTGGAGCCGGCAGGAAGGGGCTGTCAGCAGTCTTCTGCCTAAGTCCTGTTCCTTTATTTTTCTACTTCGAAAGTTACTCTTCGAAAGACGTTCTTGATGTGTGCTTATTATTCTTCACTGGATTCCTGCTCTTTCACTTGTTTCTGCTCTGCTAGAGCAAAGCAGGATAAATCCCCACCCGCCCAGGTCTTGCCCTCCACCCTGGAGAAACCCATGTTGGATTTCCTCATAACTTGGAAAACCTGTGAGTTTCTTACCTCTATTCCTGCCCTTCTACCATGCACAGCGCCTGCCCCATCCGCAAAGAACCAGGCCCCTTCATCATTTCCCAGGCTTTTCCCAACCCTGCATTTCTAGGGGAGAGCAGAGGAGATTTAGGGTGCAGGTTGAGGGCTCACGTTACACGGGACAGGTACATATGTAGCTCTACTAGAAGAGTGCACCCTTCCCAAGGTGTTGATTGTAATGAGAGGAGTTAATTGCTTTTCTCTCTGTGTGATTTGGACACCCCCTTTCTTGGTGTTTAGGTAGCTTCCTAGTTAGTTTACACCAGCGCTTGGGAAAGAAGCATTTTTCTACTTGGCATAAGGATTGAAAAACAACTGGTTGGCATATTAAGATCCCAGTGTTCTCCGCTTCGTTGTCACCGGTCATGTTACCCCCTATAACCTTCTCTCCTTAAGTGGACGATATAGAACTGTCATTGTTTGTAAGTGAGAGTTTCCTTTTTTTTTTTTTTTTTCCTTTCAACATCACCTATCCTGGAAATGTCGGGCAGAGGTCTTTCCCCTCTCAGGTTGAGTAAGGAAAGAGTTAAATGTAAGTCCCTGCTTCCCCGGGTTTGTATTTTCATTCTAGATATACTTTTGTTTTGAGCCTCTGCAGAGCTTGGTAGGACTGAAGAATCCATATTCTATTTGAGTCTCCTTTATTGCTTTACATTGGCGAGTGCGTGTGAAACTTTTCTGATGTATGAAGTGCTGTGAAAGAGACGAGGGCCAAGCTTTGCGGAACATGGCCTTCCCAGTCCCATAGGTGGGCTGACTTAGTCATCGTACTGTGGACAGCTGACCCAGGCCGCTGGCCGTGACTGGACGATACTCCTCAAGGCCAGGAGCATGGCTGGTAAAGTCATTTGGAACCAAAGTTCATGGCCACTCCGGGGGGCCCATGTTTTCATTGAAGCAAAGGGTCTGATTTTACGCTTAGGTGTCTGAGAACCCTGCCTAGTTCTAGGCTTTGCCTGTTTCTGGGTAGCCGCGTCTTCATTTCCTTCCCACCTTATCCCTTTTCTCTTTTTCTCATTCCCTTTCTCCCCTGGGCTCTGCCCTACCCCCTTCCCAAATTGCTATTTGCCAACCTTGTGACCTGAGACCACTTGGCATTTCCCTGCGAAGGTTGGAATTTACCACCCGCTGAATAGGATCCTGTGGCATTTGCTCACCTGGGCAGCTTAAGCTACGTGGGTGTAGTGTGCCAGAGCTAGAGGCTGAAATTTACCTCTGGGCTCCAGGGTTCTTGCGAACGAGGAGACAAACAACCAAGCTTTCTAGAAGGTAGGATTCATTTATATCATGTTGATATATATATATATTTTTTTAAACATATATTTATTATGTTTTCAATAAATGCACATAGACAACTTGTGCATTATCTGTCATTCTGTAGTCATTATTTTTAATAAATTAAATTTTCATGGTTAGCGTCATCTTTTACATTTAGCTCCTCCTCTTCCACAGCTCCCAGGGTTTCTTCCTCTCCTTCCCGGCTGGGAGGAGACACTGGGTTCCCTCAATTCTCTTTGGGGCCTGGCGGCCTGTCTCCTTAAGGTTTGCGATGCGTGGGGTGGCGCTTTCTCAGTGGGCCTTGCCAGCCCTTCTGCTGGTGAGGAAATCGCTGCCTGTCTTTTTCTATCAAACCGGTCCGTGAGGCTGGAGTCTGTGCAGTCCAGTTAATGGGACAGGCCAGCCCCAGAGGTTTCTGTGGCCCTGGGAACACACAGCCTCCCCGTCTGTCTGTCCTGTGTCAGCAGTGTAAGTGGCCAAGCTGTGTCCTTTAAGTGAACTGAAGGCCTGTATGTGGCTCCAGAGCCCCGGGCTGCAGGGAGAAGGGTGGTGTATCATCTCTGAATGAAGCAGAACAGGATCTGTCAACCCGAGAGGACTTCTCACTTCCCTGGGGAGTCGAGAATCCAGCCTGCACCTCAGAACAGCAAATGCATATGCAAAACCCGGCTCTCTACAGACCCAGCCGAGGGAGGGAACTGAGTCATAGCTTGATAAAATTCGCTAGTCACACGGTGGTCTGCAGGTTCAGCTGCCAGCGTCGACAGGTTTTATCCAGTATGTTTTCCCAACTATAAACCTTTGTTTAAAAACAAAGAATCGTCCTCATGGCGTGCCCGCCCTTCAGAAAGTCATGCTGCACGGAAGCCCGCCGGTTATCGCCTTGCTCATCCGTGACCTTCTTGTGGGCTGTCACCATTGAGCCGTCCCGGCCTGTACCTGAACGTAAGTCAGAATGGGGGAGTCCAAATTCCTCTTTGGCTGTGGTTGACTTCCCTTCTGGAATCCCCTGATTTCTTCCAGACAGTTAGACCTGTCTGCACAGGGTCTCAGGTTTGATCACACTGGCTCCATGGACCACCTTCTCTAGCTCCTTTTCCAAATCCTGCCATCTTGACAGGAGCCCATTAGGGGGCTGGAGGTCTTCTGGCCTCCTGGTCCTACCTTCATTTTAACACACCCCTGCACAGTTGGGCCCAGGACCCTGGGTCGTATGGTGCTACAAGTCTCATTGATGACACCTTAGGGTTGATTCAAAATCAGGACATCTGTGTACACATTTATTTTTTAGAAAACAATTTAGTACCCAGAGGAGCTTCATGAAGAAAAATATCACCAAAGGAAAAAATAAATTCAGCTTCAAGCACTCTCCCCTTGCTCAGTATCTATTTTCAGTTTGGGGGTTTCCTGGTATGTTTGTCTCCTCCCTGCCATTTTCCTGATGAGTGATTGAATTTTTCCCTTTTTCTGGGACAATTCCACTAGGGGAAAAGGTGTTCTTCTGTTTATAAGGAGAAATGCATCTTCTTCGTTTTCTGGTGACGCACCTCTTACTAAAGAGAAATTTAACAGCTTCTCAAAGGGTGCAAGTGAGCTAAGTGGATTTACGAAATAAAAGAGAAGAATCACGGACAACAGTAAGAGAAAAATGTGAGTTAATCACTCAAACCATGTACATAGGAACCTTTCTCCTCAAGGGCTCCCTCCTTTGCTGGTCAGGAAATGAAGACCTGCCTCTTTGGATGGAACGTGGACTGTGCTCACATTTGATACTAGTGATGTTGGCCCATTGTGACTTTGTACTTCCCAGCACCAAAAGCAAAAGAGGAGAGAGTACTCCTCCCAGATTCTAAAGAATTAGAAGTATAAAAGAACGACTTGTGTAGGGGAAGCACATACATACGTATGTATGTACTTTCCCCCCTTTTTATTCAACTTCATGCAAAATTTTTCCTTAGTAAGAAGACTGAGAAGTGACACAGTGGACGACATGAGAGATAGTTATGCATTCTCGGCCCTTTATACCAATTTCCAGTGCTTACTAGATTTCATTATCATCATTGGTTTATGATCCATTTCCCTCAATAGACTGTGAATTTCTAGAAAATAATTTATATGGATTTGTACGTCCATCACTTAGCAGAGACTCAATATGGTTTGAGTTCAAACACTGTTTCATCCGTGTAGCCCAAGGGGGCTTATTTATTAACATTTATTGAGTGCTCACTGCTGTGGAAGCTCAGACCCCTTTAAGGAACTTGGGATCTGTGGGGAACAAGCGCTGGACTCTGGCCGGTAACCAGTAACCCGTTACAGAGGGAAGTGCAAACGTTCTGTCTTTTGCAAAGGAACTTGGAAGATGCCTTCAAATACATGTTCCATCCAGCTACCTGTTTTTTTTTAAGCTTGGGGATCAGATCTTTTAAATCAAGAAAGATGAGGGAAAAAAAAAGCAACCCCCCAGTGATGGAAATGTTGCTGCAAGGAGAAGCGACCATCACACATTGCCTTTGCCCTTGAGTTCTGCTGTAGGAAGAGCTGTTTGGGGTAACAGAATAAGAGGAGGTAGGGCCCCTCTTGTAGTTCAGTGTTAACATGGAGGCCTTGGGGGGGGACCTGTAGTTCCAGTGCTCATGAGAAGGCAGAGTTGGGACCTTCTTCCGTTCCCGATGAGGATAGATGGGGACTCGCGCGTAAAACAGAGACTTCAGGAGGTAACGGCTACTCCTGAAGCCACTAATTTTTAGATGTACCCTGCACATATATGGGAGAAAACACACTATCTCAGTTCCCATTCTCCTTCATTTTCATGTTTGTTTCTTCCAGTTCACTTACTTCAGTGGTAGACTGAGCAACATATGTAAAATTAGACCTTGGTGTTAAATTGCTCAGGTTTGAGAGAGAAGAACTCCAGGGCAGCTTTGGTCAAGTGCTTTCAGGTGGCCACAGCAGAGCACAGTTTTTACTTCACAGTGTCCTAGCGAGATGTCGTGAAATCTAGTCTTTGCTCATGAGATCAGCAGCATCGACATGCAGATGCTGAACTCCTAGCTAGCCAGTCTTTCTTCATGTCGAGTGTCTAGCACAGGGCATTATAAATAGATGGTCCGTCCCCCAGGGTGGCTTCACACACACTTAGCAAGTGCTCTCTACCGCTGAGGTTTGATGCCAGCCCTTTGTAGATATTTTCAGTGTTCAAGAAATATTAGTAGAAAGAAGAAAAGGAGGCTGGAGATAGGGAGGAAGGCAGGAAATAAATAAATAAGGAAAGAAGGTAATAAATTAGTAAAGAAGGAAGGAAATAAGGAAAGAAAGTAAGAGGAGGAGGAGAGTTAGAAAGAAAAAGGGAAGGATGGAAAAAAGAAAAGAAAGAAGAAAGAGTTGAAGGAAGGAAGGAAGGAAGGAAGGAAAAAAGGATGGAAGAAAGGAGGGAGGTAAGAAAGGAAGGAGGAAAAAGGATGAGAGGAAGGAAGGAAAAAAGAAAAGAAAGGAAGGGAGAAAGGGAAGAAGGGAAAAAAGAAGGAAAGGACAAAAATAAAGGAAAGAAGAAAAGAAGGAAGGAGGGAAAGAAAGAAAGAAAAGAAAGAAAAAGGAAAGAAAGAGAAAAGGGAAAAAAGGAAGGAAGGAGTCACTGATAATTTATTTATTGGGATTTGCACAGGTGTGAAACTGAGTACTTTTAAGGAGTCCTCTCCACTGCGCCAGCAGTAGCTCTAGAATTTCATGAGTGCTCGTGTGTGATGTGTAGACGTGGGAGGCAGGGTGGACCGGCCTCTGCGTGCTGTACTGCTTCCGCGAGAAACAGGGGATCTGTGCTTCCAGTCTACCTGTTGTCCGTTGGGGGGACGGCCTTAAAGAGCTCCTCTGTCTGCAGCCTTGGGATCCAGGACTTTGGGGGTGCTGGAGGCCCAGGGAGTTTTCATGCTGGGGGTGAGAGGTGGGGAGTGCGTGCAAAGACACAGGAGAACTGTGCAAAGACAAGTGATAATCACACTCAGGAAGTTGGCTAGACAGAACCTTCCAGTGCAGAGGCGGAGGTAGGAGGGCCAGCTGCTGCTTTAATGAAGGGCTCAGGTTCCAGCACCTTCTTTTTATCCCCATTCACGAATGGTCCTGTCTTTTCCCGCACCCACTTTCCCCAGATTAAACTAACTTATTGTCTGCGTGCAGCGGTTCTGTTGTTTACTTTCTTTCCCTCCCCCAAGGCAGATCCATTGAAATAGTGGAAGGACTTCTCCATCTAATAGCAATAGCGCTAACTAAAACCAAGAAGTCGGGAGGAAGTTTATTTTCATTTCTTTGTTTGTTGAAGACGCAACAGTGTGGGACAGGAGGCCTGTCAAGCTAGCGACAGGAGGCTCTTCCTCATATCATGCACCTCCCCCAAACCCTCCACCGTGAGCTCCTGTAATTTAAACCTCTCCCTGGGGAAGAGTACAG
This sequence comes from Typhlomys cinereus, assembly GCA_023101885.1. Lineage (NCBI taxonomy): Eukaryota > Metazoa > Chordata > Mammalia > Rodentia > Platacanthomyidae > Typhlomys > Typhlomys cinereus. Next base: position 3,820,976 of record JALPQD010000099.1, on the reverse strand, counting down.
GAAAGATTGTCCCCACCTTCCCCTCACCCCAGTCCCCTCCCTCGGTTGAAAATGCCTAGCCAGAGGGAGCCTGTGGTATCTCAAACTTGGCTGTCACTTCTGGGGTCAGCCCCTGGGGACACCCCCCCAACTCCATTCCCAGTGTAGGCCTAATGCTTCCTAATGCAACAAGAGGCTTTGCTTGCCTTACAAATTTAGGGTTCATTCCGTAACTGTGCCACTTTTGTTTATTGAGCCCTGTCCTGGGGAAGGTCTACTTTGAGGGGGCATCCTATCTCCATCATACCATGTGGCTTGGAAACCCCTAGAAGTAGGTCCTTTCTATGATTCTTTTTGATGGGTGCTTTCCTTTCTTGCTGGGGAGAGCCACAGACTGCTAGGATTTCTCATCTGTATTCTTTTCTACTGTGAGGATCTCATCTTAACTTGGGCACCCTGGAAACTGATAGCTACACATATGCGCACGTGTGCGCACACACACACACACAGAGACACACACACACAGACACACACACACACACACCACACACACACCTAGGCAACTTCTGATCTTTGTAAACTTTTCCTCTGTGTAAAAAAATTCATTTCAATGTATAGTCTCACTTCTCACTTCTTTGCTCTGACACTTACTTGAATGAGTACTGCTTGTAGACATCCATCAGTCATTCATTCATTTATTCGGCTCATTCAAATACCCAACACAGGACTTTTTGCAGAGATACCGTACCAAATCTGTTGTATGCAGGAGAGGTAGAGGCTATGCTCATATTCTTGGAAATTTTTTTCTCAGCACACCAAAAGAGCTGTGAATGTAGGGAATGGGGACCATCTCCCACAGAGGAGACCCGGAATGTAGGTAACCATTCTTATAACCCTACCTGTCACTCTAGATGTCAGAAAAAACAGAAAAATGTACCTAACTCCGGGGATATAATCTCTCTCTGTGTTTCTCTGTGTGTGCGCGTGTGCACCTTTAGGCGTGTGAATGCAGACATGCATTTGCCACGGCGTGCATGCAGAGATCTGAGGACAACCTCGGGTGTTGGTCTTCGTCATCCATCTCGTTTGAGACCCTTGGACACTGACTATATCCTTTATCCAGGCTGTGCACCTCCAAGGAGCTGAGAGAATCACTACAGAGTCAGCTGTGTAGCATGCTTTGTAAGTTATGAAGTACTCTGCATCTTTAAGGTTTCTTTCCTCAACCGTGCTATCACCAGTGCCTCTGAAATAGAAGCGAGAGAAAGAAGCGCCAGATTGGCAGGCCTAGGGAAGGCTGACTCAGAGCATGGCATCCATTTATAAATGTTGTTGAACATGGTGGGGCATGTAGGGGTGGCGATGGAGAACCCGAGAGGGGCTGTGAGTAGAGGGATGTGATTGAGAGTTGGGTAGAGGGAATGGGGACCATCTCCCACAGAGGAGAGCCCAGAAGTAGAGGTTACCTGTGCTCAGAGAGACTAGAACAGCAGTCCGCTTGCATTTTGTGGAGAATGAAACTGATGTCAGTCAAGTCAAAATGTCAGAAGTAGGCCTGCATTCGAGGGATGGATGGAGCGATGGGGCAGGTGGTGAATGGAGAGCACGTGCCTAGGCCGGGCGGCGCTGCGCCTGCGTCTTCCTCCCCCACCCCCCACCCTTGCTTCATGCGCTCTGGGTATGGAGTTGGGCTATCACTACCGTCGCTTCTTTCATTTTTGTTTCAGAAATTTGTGGTCTTGACTTTGGTACGGCTTGTTGTATATTGTAAGTACCCCCCCTACTCCCCCAGCTTCGCGGAGGCCATGGAGAGGAAGGGGAGGTGCAATGGAACTAGTTACTCACAGCCTGGGGGTTTTGTCTGTCTCCTCTTGAAGTGAGCAGGTTAGGGGGGATGCTTCCAGAGACCATCCCTTCCAGGGCTGGGTAATGTGAGTACTCAACCTGCTTTCTGTCTGCCTTGTTATTGTTAGCTATTGATCTCTGTGTATCCAATTTTCTTAGCGCACAGATATCACACATATTTCTTCAGAGCATAGCACTCATAGGATGCGACACGAGAGGATTTAAATTCCTCTCGTTCCAGTTCCCTGGAATTCGCATGTTGGTCTCGGGAGGCGCTCTACGGTCGACCTGTAAGTCTACCTGGCTGCCTCTCTCTCTTCCTCCTAGTCTCCTTGGGAATCCGAGGTTCGGAGCTTGCACCCATCTTCAGCAGGCACCTAGGTACAGGGTGCAGTGTGTGGTGGGAAACAACATCCCATGCCACACACCTGGGTGTTCTAGGGAATCAGAGACGGGAGCCAGATGTAGTGCCAAGCCTCCTTCAAGCCTGCACTGCGCACCCCTCTGGTGAGCCCTCTGCTCGGCCCCTGAGCCTTCCTCCGTACCAAAAGGAAGGGAGAAAACCTCATGACCCAGGAGCCTCGGCCACCAGCTGCTTGGATGGCCCCTGGAGGTATTTTTTCGTTGTTGTTTGGAATTCAAATTGAGAATCTGAAGTAAAGACAGAAAAAAGAACAAACGGGCCCCAAAGCCAGGGCACCCTAGCATGTGGGCTCACAGTGGCTGAATGAAGCCAGGGACACCCGTCCCTCAAAGTTGGAAAACCTCCCATCTAGATGGAATCAGAGAGGGCCACAGACTGAAAGGCGGTCTGACGAGTGAGGGAGACACACTCGTCTGTGTACACAATAGAAAAATCAATAGCAAGTGGAGGCGAAGGAGGAGTCTAGCGGCTTGTATGGAGCACAAAGAAGACAAACCAGCGTTCACAGTAGTTTCCACTCTATGTTAATAGGGCTTTATTATATATATATATATTATATATATTTAAATAATTCCAGCTCTGGGTTCTGGGGGTCAGACCCCCTCTGAAAGTTGCCAGTCTGTCCAGACAAATGCACACAAATGCTCAGAGGAGAAGAGAGAAGCAGACTGAGGACAGGACACCTGGGGCTTCCCAGCAGAGGGTAGGGGTCCCACCATTTTTCAATGCATATAAAGTTAAAAAAAATTGAAAAATTCTTTTGACCTTCAGAAAGCCCTAAGTTCAATCAGCCTTTTGCTTGCCCATAGCTCTTTTTGTCTTTCCCTTTGGGTATGACAAGTGTACTGCAACTTTATTAGAATTTTCCTTTGGTTTAGAGATGAACAAGTTAGTAAGTGAGTGAATGAGTGAATGAATGAGTGAATGAAGAAAGAAAGAGAAAGAGAGAGAAAGAAAGAAAGAGAAAGAAAGAAAGAAAGAAAGAAAGAAAGAAAGAAAGAAAGAAGAAAGAAGGAAAGAAAGAAAGGAAGAAAGAAAGAAAGAAAGAAAGAAAGAAAGAAAGAAAGAGACTGGCCTGGTAGGAAAGAAACAAAAGTAGCTCTTAGCTGGCAGCCCACAGCATGGGTCCCTTGGCCTTGTTTGGGAATTCTACCCCTGCATTCTGTTCTCTGCAGCTGGGCTCTTACCCACACCCCACCCCCAGCTCTCCCCCCAACTTTCTTTTTTCCTAAGGTACCGAGGAAGGCGATTTCCACCCTTTTAACCCTGATTTTGCCTTTCTGTTGTTTATGGAGACTCTCTCTCTTTCCATATATATATTTTTTTTCTTCCGTGTCTGGAACTGCTGGGGCTGCGATTTCTCCTCGTTGGCCTCTCTCCGCTCCTCCCCCACCCCCTTCCCCTTCCCTGATGGAGGGTTCATCCAAAGTTCGAATCCAGACTCCTAACAAAGTGGCGCAGACCTTTTCCTGACTCCTCACCCTTTGTCCTCATCACTCAGTGACAGACAGGAATCAAATGCCGAGGGCCCAGCCGAGAGGGGCAGTGGGGGAGGAGGAGGAAGGGAGAAAAGTTCCTGTTAACTCCCTGGGCTTTAAACTATTAGAAGAATAGGAGAAGGAGGAGGAGGACGAGGAAGAGGAGGAGGATGAGGAGGAGGAAGATGGCAGCCTCCAAGAGGATTTTGGTTTAAACTATCCCCAGACGCACACTGAGATTCCCAAGTTGTCTGCACATGGTTTCATCTGGTTTCTGTTTGGAGAGAGAGCACGGGGTGACCAGCACGGAGAGGGCTGGATGGAGGAGAGAAAGCAGAAAATGATAGGTGGGGGTGTCTTGGTTGCCTGGCGAGCAGATCTCACTGTGAGGAAACAAATTCTCTGGGATCTCAGGGTTCACCTTTTGGAGGTGGATTACACTTTGCAGGACACCAGAGGACCATAGAGCAAATTACTTCTTCCAGAGTGCTAAACGATCCCCTGGTGCCCTGGGAAGAGCCCGTTTACCTCCAAAAGGTGAGTTGTTTATTGCCGCAGAGTGGAATATTGGCTGCGGTGCGGCTCATCCATCCTCCCACATCCCTGCGAGGTGTTTCGGGGGGAGGTGATATTATCCACCTGTCACCACAGGAAGGGGGCTGACAAATACACTTCTGATTCCTGTTCTTCACATCGAGCTGCTGAGGGGGACAGAAGTGACCTTCCCAAGGTCTTAGTGAGTCTAGTCTCTGACTGAGGTGGGATAGCTCTTCTTCCTTTCCCTCCCTCCCTCTTCCTTCCCTCTCTCTTTTCCCTCCTCCCTCCCTCCTTCCCTTCCTCTTTACTTCCTTCCCTCTTTTCTTGCCTCCCTCCCACCTTTCCTTCTGCCTTTCCTTCCCTCCCTTACTCTTCCCCTCCCTCCCTCCTTTCCTCCCCTCCCTCACTCTTCCCCTCCCTCCCTCCTACCTTTCCTCCCTCCTTCTCTCCTTCCTTCTTCTCCCTCTCTCCCTCTCTCTCTCCCTTCTCTCCCTCCCTCTCCCTCCCTCCCTCTCTCTCTCCCTCCCACTCTCTCTCCCTCCCTCTCTCTCCCTCCCTCTCCCTCTCTCTCTCCCTCCCTCCCTCCCTCCCTCCCTCCCTCCCTCCCTTCCTTCCTTCCTTCCTTCTCCCTCCCTCTCTTTCTCTTTCTCTCTTCCTTCCTTCTATTTGTTTTCATGTGTATGCGGTGGATGAATGTGAATGTGGACATATGGAAGCCAGAGAACAGTCTCTGGTATCCTTCTCCAGACCCCTCCTCCCCCCCTCCCGTGTGTTTGTTTGAGACAGGGTCTCTCACTGGCCTGGAACTCCCCAGTAGGCTAGGCTGGCTGATCAGCTAACCCCAGGGGTCTTCCTGTCCCCCATGCCAGCACTGGGGCTGTGGGAACAAGCCACCCTGCCCTCCTTGGGTCCTGGGAATCAAACTCAGGTCTTCGTTCCTGCAAGGCAAACGCTTTACCAGCTGAGCCACCGCCCCAGCTCTACAAGTGAGATTTCTATTCTAGCCACAATGCCTTGTTTCTTAGACAGAAGTAAACAAAGTGTCTTACCAACACCCTAATTTAAGTGGGGTGACCCCTAGAAAGGCTGAGAGGAAAAAGGGCTTGGTTGCTGGCTGATCTGACTCAGAAGGGAGAGAGGCCAAAGGAAGGCCTGTCATGACTGTCCCGTGCCCCCCAAGAGTGCCAGCAGACGTGCTCTGAGGCTCTGAGCTCGCCCACTTGAACCGCTTGCTGTATGGACTCTTGCACTGCCTCCCCCGCAAGCCGCTGAGGTCAGGACTCCAGAGCCCCCATAAACAGGCTCAAGTGGGAGTGAATAATAGAGCTTGAATTGGTGAGGAGGAAGTGAAACTAAAAGGTGCTGTTTCTTTTGGACAGTTCTCCTGTGGGGCATTGGGATGGGAGTCTGGAAATCACAGTGAAACCATGCTTGGGAGGGGATGTCTCGCCCCCTCCCCCGCAGCTGGGATAATGAGGAGCATCAGGAGCTGGTCCGTCGGGTGGACAGGGACTTGATCCATGGGGCCTGGGTATTTGGATTCTGTTTCTCCTTCTGACCACAGATTTTCAAACTAAATAAAGAGCAAAATGGATTCTTCGCGGGGATGTGGGAGCTTAGTGATGTTAAGCGTTTGGACGTGTGGGGTAAGTGCACTTCCCAGTGGTCGACGGGGCGACGGAGACCGTGCCTATGCTGCCTCATCGTCACACTGTCCAGCAAGCGAGGAAACGGAGGCGCACAGTGATGAGATGATTCACTTGCAATCCTTTTGGTTAATAGCTGTATGTATTTTCATGGGTATAACAGTATGTGCCTAATGAAATGTTCACACTTAAAAAATTTGGAATCCGGATCAGTGAGATGGTTCAGCCAGTAAAGGAACTTGCCGCCAAGCCAGACAACCTGTGCTCTATCCCTAGAACCTACATGGTGGACAGAACTGACTCCTGAAAGCTACCCTCTGATTTCCACTGGTGGCGCACACACACACACACACACACACACACACACACATGGGTGCATGCACTCAAGTTGAATGAATAAATGTAAAAACTAAATTTAAGACATTTGGAAGCAAAGGAGCCTGTTATGATTTAGGATCCCAGAGAAGGTGATTCTGAAGAAAAGGGAGTTTTCTAACCACTGGGTTACCCGAGGAGGAATATGCAGCGAATGTTGATCCTGCATAGGAGAGCTTCCCAGAAGCACCGGCTGCATTTGCATACAATAAATGTTTTAATTACTAATGATCCTTGCCAATTAATTAAAAAGGGTGTCTGTCATGGCGCTGCTGCCTTGGCAGCACTTTTATTGACGTGGAGTTTGTGTGCATGTTTAAATGATACAATGACATTTCTTCTCAGTGTTTCTGAAAGCCAGGTTCTTTGTGGCAGAACATTGTGGTAACTGACTTAGGAGGGTTTTCCCATCTGAGGGGTCCAGAAATGATGGCGAAGGCCTCTGCCCTAGCCCCACATTCTAACCAGCACGCCTGCCTCATGCTGGATGCTTGATTCTTGTGAGCTGCTAAAGACAGTTTCAGAGTCGGGGGGCCCTGTGCAAACCGGGGTGCCTTGTTGCTGCTGTTAGATCCAGTCTAGACTTTCCACCTCCCGTGTGGCACTTTTGGCAAGTTGACAGGTATAATTGATGAGTTATTCTAAGAATGCGATTCCTGAGTAAGTCTAGAGTGCAGTGCTGTGTTTCGGAGGAGTTAATGTGGCTGGGGGAAATGGCAGATGAAGGGGTGGGGGCTGGGAAGCCGGAGAGAGACAGGAAAGGGGGGAGGTCTTTGTTCAAATCAAGTTGTGTTCTACAACTAGGATTCTGAGAGAAGGCAACCTGGGATCCTCACAGACCATGGTGCCTGGGGTTGGGATGAGTCTTTTCCAGCTCATTCCAGGGTCCTGGGGAAGGAAACGGTGGCCTACAAGCTTTCTTGCTGACTTCTGCAGTGCCTTGTATGGGAATTCACACAGCAGTATCTACCACTGCGAGAACTTGCTTTGTCCCCACTCTTTCCTTAGCAGCATCACCCCCCCCAGTCCCCCGCAAAGGTCTGCCGATCTGACGGTCTGCTAACGAAAAGAAGCCGTGGAAGGCTTGGCTGGGCTTGAGCTTTCTCCAGGCAGGGCTTGGTAGAGAAGGCAGGGGAGGCTTTGGGGCCGGGTCTCGCCTACTTCTAGGGAACATCCTTGATGGAATTAGGCCGACATGTCCTCGTAGAGAGGAACTAGACGGGGTGTCTGGCCTCAGGCCCCCTCTCTCACCCCACACCTATTCTCCAGCGTAACAGCCACTTCGCCCTTCCCTGCCTCGCTGCCCATGAACACAGCCTTGTGCCTAGGGGTTTCCCTCCTGGGCCTTAATTGGCAGCGTCTTTTCCCCTTTCCCTGTGACTTTTTGGGATCACCTGTGCTTCCTTTTTAAAATGCTGGTTGAACCTCAGATGTCAGGAGAATCAAGTTGTGGCTCCAAAGGTTTGGGGTCACTGCGTCTGCCTGTATACTCCTCTCCGTCTTCCTGTTGGGAAGAATTTATCAGAGCTGGAGAAATCCATGTCAATTCCCTTTTCAGTGGTTATCAGGGAGACTCGTGTGACACTTCTGTGTCTTCCATCTGTATAAAATGTAGGCATTTGACTTTGTGTAAGAACATTACTAGGGGGTCTACAAAATGAGTGAAGACCCAAAGCTTCATTAAAAATAATTTTCTTCTTTTGTTTCTAGCTTTGGTTTGGTTGAAAACACCCAGAAGTACGAAGTGCTTGGTGCTTCAGAAAGGTGTTATTCTTCAGACCTTTGCATCCTTACCCCTGTGTCTTCCCTGGCTCTGCAGAACATTCTAGTTCTTCCTTGCTGCTCACTCTCTCAGGGCCTTATGGGAGCAGTCTTCAGCAAAGGCTGGTGTTTCCTTTTGGGGGGAACTTCGCTGTCCCCTAACCCGCCCCTCCGTTTTGCACCTCATGCCCGTTGCCTTTACTTAGAGAGTTTCATATCCTAGTGTGGTTAGTAGAACTCAATTAGCAGAGCAGCGATGGTTGCTTCCTGTTGGGATCATCTCACTTCAGAAGTGGCCTGATCTCCAGTTTAGAGATAAGTAAATCTCCAAGGTGCTAAGCGTTCAGATCCTTTTCGATCACTGGGCCAAGAGCCGAGCAGCACCAATAGGGACACAGATTGTTGGAGCTGCAGCTATGGCTCAAAGAAGCGCAGAAGAGAAGCTCCAGCTTGAAATTGAAAACTTACCAAAAAAACACACTACCACACTCCGAAAAGTAAAAAGAAACCCAGCAAATTAATTTTCGTAACATATCCCAATATATCTGAAAGACTATTTCGACATACAACAGACACAAAAGTTACCAGAGACATATTCTTTCCAGTACCAAGTTCTCCAAGCCATCCATGTGTCTGTTTCCCATAGATTTCCGTTTAGGGAGCTACGCTGTAAGTGCTTGGTAGCTGTGAGCCGCTGGACGCTTTCTTAGTGGACCTTGCAGATCTGGCCTGAGTATTTAGTGTTCTTGATTTCGACATTGGCACCCAGAAGCATGATTAACTTATAAAAGGCCCGGCTGAAATGAGTCTCCCTTCAGAGATCTTCGTTTCGGGCAGATTTCACCCAAGAGCCAAGTTTCTGCTCTTTCATTTTTTCCCGCTTCTCATGCACTTCCAGCTCAGGCCAGGGCAGGGGGGGCGGCGGGAAGAGGATTTCACTCTTAGTTTTTAAGGCAATCTATTGTTTGCTCCCTAACGTTCTGTTAGATTTGTCCAGGGACTGAGAGGAGCATTCTGAATCCTCAGCCTGTCTCTGGTGAGAATGGGAAGTCATGGAATAGCTACCTGGCAGAAGTCCTATCCTGTGGATTTGGGCATCATGTTCCCTTGGAGCCTATGAGAAGTACCTTTGGCAAGTTCCTCAGGAGGTATGCCAAGTGGGCCATGCCAGGAGAGCAGTTTTCAGTGATGGTCCCACGGTGGCGAGCAGGCTGGAAGGCTACTGAGGATGACAACGTAAGCATGTCTCTTCTTGACAGGACCTAGAGGTTTAGTGGAGAACAAGGTCATGTACCTGGTTAGTTGACAACAGGACAGCGACCATGTATTTAGTCCCTGCTCTTGGCTTGCTGCTGATACCCATTTGCTCATTGACACCACCCCGCTCAGCCCCTGCCTTCCACGGTATATATGCACACCAATATTTACAGGTTTGCGAAGGCGCCAGTGGGACGTCTTATTTTTCTGGGTTTGATGGTTATGGTTTATGTGTATTGACAGCCATTATTAGAAGCATCATTATTATTTAGCATTAATCAACAGCTGGATGGAGGGAGCTCTAAAGAGGGCAGGATTAGACCCCGTCCTTATGAATGGGCTCATGAGAAAAGAATGACAGGAAGAGACACCCAGCCTCAGCCAGCAAGGGCGGAGGGTGTTAATACATTCTAGGGAAATGCAACTGACAAAATACCTCTAAAAGTTTAGGCTTTCGTGAAGTCTATCATGGAACCCTTCATACAGATGAGAAAAACACAAAGGGGAATTTCCCAGTAAAAGTCAGTTTCTTCCACCCAGTTTGACTGTTATGAATGAGTGATAACACATCCAGGGGTCAGGTTAGGGTCACGTCATGTTTTGTTTGGTTGGCATGCTGGCAGTTTTCAACTCCAACACGATAGTAAATCACAGATCTCTAACAATTGAAATAGTCCCTGAAATATTTTCTGTGTAGAAAGATCAAGGTCAAGAGCATTAGGGTCTCAAATGGACATACAGATCCAGGTTCTGACCCCTGGGAAACCGCTTTGGGAAACTTGGGCCGCATTCCTGCACGCTGAAAATGACCCCGCCTGAAGATGGTGTGTGAACTCTGAAGCCCACCGCAATCCCCTGGCATATGTACAGCCGAGTCTGTGCTACCCACCTGCTTCGTGTAGAGGCATTTTTCAACCCTTGCGTCTGGAGTAGTGACTCTCCCAGGAGTGATTTTGTCACAGATAGGAAGCTATTTGACAATGTCTGGGGACGTTATATATTTTTTTTTGTCAGCATGCAAGTTCATTTCTGTGTCACATCTTCACTCTGCATTACTTAAAAATTTTAAACCAACTTGGAATATTACCAAAGGCATCATAGACCTGCCTCTGATAGAGAAATAGAGTCCAGAGAAAAGTGTTTCCTATGTGTTGTGCAAATGTTATGTTCACCTTGATTTTGGACACAGCATGTAACTTTTCCAGCTTTGTCTTCTCTGCCTACAAAATGTGGATACAAGTCACTATATTCAATGTATGTAAGATTTAAGGAGTTTTTGCTTCTGATACTATTGTCATTTTGTTAATACATTAATCTCATTCTTTTAACTTGGGCTGCTCAACTTTCTTTAACATTGAAATAAAAATAAGATACACACGTCTAAGAGGGAGCCAGGGCTCAGAGAAACTTAGCAGGTTGACCAGTGCCTCACCCATGAGTCAGGTGTGAAGAGACCTTCTCGGTGTCCCCTTTAATTCTCCAGCTTGGGCTACACAGTGAGTTTTGAGACAGCTCGGACTACAATTGTGACACCCTGTCTTAGAACAAGAAAGATGGACAGCTCATGGCTTTTGGGGTGTTTTATGTTGTGATGTAAAACTTCAGATGAATTTGTGGCTTGTTACTCTGGGAATTACCTCAAGGATCCTCATAGCTTTTAAGAAACTTGTGAGGTCTGGGGGAGATGGCTCAGGGGTTAAAGCCCTTATATCTCAAAAGCAAAAGGACCTGACTTAAGATCCCCCACATAAAAATGGAGGAAGCCTACAGATTCCAACTGTAGAAGGGGGAGCCTGGGAAACCCTAGAGTAAAGCAAAAGGAGGTAGAACAATCCAGGATGATTCTTGAAGTCACTGTTGTATCTCCACAAGCAAACACAATACCCACTGACGGGGGTGGGGAGAGGGGGAGAGAGAGAGAGAGAGAGAGAGAGAGAGAGAGAGAGAGAGAGAGAGAGAGAGAGAAGGAATGACACTCAGGTGGATCATTGCCATATATTTCACTTTTATTTATTTGCTTTGCATCTGGCTCCTACACTGAGATTTTTCTTCCTTTCCTTCCCTCCATCTTAGAGAGAAAGCTGGGTCGGTTCTCATGGGAGTAAGGTGGTGACAAAGATGCATGGCGAAGAAGCTAAGCCACGGCTTTCCACTTTCTTAGAGCTTCTCATCTGCATCTCGCTCCTCCAACTCACAAGCATTTGTAAGCAGCTCACTCTGAGCTCAGAGAGACTTCTATTGGAGGTGCCCTAGTCTTACCCCCCCCAGCTTGCTCAGGAGCACAAGGGTAGCCCCGTCTTCGCGCTTGATGAGTGCAGCCCTCACAGTGTGGTGAAGTCTTTGAAGAACCTGACCTAGCATCCTTGACTTCCTTTTCATCCCTTCCGAGCGACAGGCCCCGCCCTCCACCACACTGGCTTTCTTTTATCCTCCTCAACTTTTGAAGGGCTACTTGGGCAGCCACATTTTTCATAAAGAGCCTCATACCTGAAATAGCTTGACATTTGTGTGGTGCCTCGAACTCTGCAGCACATTCCATTTATATGATCAGATCTGACCTTTAAAACCACCTGGAGGTAAGAAGGAGCGGCCTCATTATCCCCCTTTACATAAAAGGAGACCCGGCTTCCTTGCCCCAGTTAATACTCACTGGCTCTGTAGTCCAGCTCGCACTTGAATCTCAGTGCTTCACTCCATCCCACACACCCCTTCTCACTAATGGACAGCACCCCTTTGTTTTCTCCCTCCTATTTTTGCCTTCTGGTTTTTCATCAGGGAAAAGTGTTTTTACAATAGTCCTGCCAGTCATTTCTTGTCCCTCCTTCCTGTCATGTCCTCAGGGATGTTATCTCTCACCTCATTGCATAGATTTGCTCCCCTGTGATTCAGCCGTGAACTCCAGCTTTAGTTCTTTTTTTGAAAAAAAAATACATATATATATGCATCTACATATAATATTTATTTACTTATTTGAGAGCTAGAGTGCATGATATGGCTTATACATGTTGAGGTCGGAGAATAATGTTAATCCTCTCTTTCCTCCTTGTGGGCTTCTGAGAATCCAACTCCAGTCACCAGATTTATGAGCAGAACAGATATCCTATCCACTGAACTATCTTGCTGTCCCCCCAACTTCAATTTTTTTTAAATTTACTTATGGAGGAAGGGAAAAAAGAGGATGTGGTGTGTGTGAGTGTGGTGTGACATTATAGAAAGTTGAAGGACAACTTTCACAAGTTCCCTCTTTCTATCACCTGGGCTTCCAGGAATTGAACTCAGGACGCCAGGTTTGTGAGCAGACTTGTTTATCCCCGTCCCTAAGGTGGTGATCTGGCCATCTCCTGCACATCCTCTGTCAGTGTAGGACTGGACCACCGCATAGAAAGTTCACCTGTTGGTGGTCAGAGGCTGGTGTTACCTGGAGAATGTGCATGTTCTTTGAGAAATTCAACCTTTGCTCGCAGAGCAGGGGACATGGAGGTGAGCTTTCCACTGGGCGCTGAAGTGAACAAGTATCACAGTCCAGCAGAGACTCTCTCCGAGTGCCCAGGCTCACAAAGCCCAAATGTCTGCCGCGACACAGAAGAGAAGCTAACTGAGGTTCTCCCGAGGCCTTGGTCAGCCACCAGCCTGTCCCAGAAACCTCATTCACTCTCGAATAGCCCTCAGGTGAAGGGCAGGGTGGCTTTATCACAGCATTCTAGTGGAAAAGGAGGGAAGGAGTGGTGGGGTCGGCATCTCACTCTGGTACTGAAGCACACAGGTTCTTTTCTGGAGGAGGCGAGCATGAACGAGGCTCAGTGCTGAGCTCAAATTGGAGTCAGACATGGCGCCGATGAACCCTGGCTCCAAGGGGCGCTCTAGCCTTTCTCCCCAGCCGCAGCACCTGACTTACCACGAGCCATCTGTGTATTTGCCTGTCTACATGTCGGGTACTTTAGAGGAACACTCTGTCGCCCATGGGATTAGTTTCGCTCTTCTAAGCCCTTTTGGGAGAGCCCCTTCACCCTGAGGAGTATGGAATCTTCTGTTTCCAGGTCTGACTGATTCCCTTCCAGAGACCATGATGTTGGAGAGGCCCACGCCACAGCCCCTTGGCAGGGCGTCGCTATCTGCAGCCACCTTCCTTCGAATTCCATTTTGAATTTGGTCTCTTTGCAGTCTACAGACACACTCCCCGAGGATTGTTTCAGTGGGTTTCATTTTCTCTTTTCAATGTTCTGGCTTTTAAGTCGCTTGAAGAGGGTTTGGCCTTGCGGACGAGGCTCGCCTTGAGGTGTGCACGTGACCTTGCACTTACCCACACGACTGTCCCCAGACCGAAGCTACTCCCATAGGCAGTTTCTCCCCAGCCATCACATACCCAGCCCTCCAACCTTGTCCAGACCTCACATTCCTAGAAGCCTCTTGGGTCTGCTACAGCTTCTCACCCCATGTCTCAGCAGACGCCCTGGGAAGTACAGTGAACTTGTTGGTTGTGCACAAAGGACCCTTGCTGTTGACAGGAACCCACTGGACACCCATTGTTCTACGATTTCTTCTGTCTTCAGAGGTCCCCAAAGGGACCTGTGGAAAGTTTTCCAATAAACAGTTGTTAAGTTAGGGTTCAGGGTAACAAACCATAATGAAGGCAGAAGTGGGAAGCACTGCATGGCCCCAGGCAGGCAACTGTTCTGTCCAAGATGTTCCTTGCATCGTCTTGCTGTCTCCTCCTCTCCTTCCTTTGTTCTGTCTCTCTCCCTCTTGCTCTCTCTCTCTCTCTTTATAGTTTTTTCAAAACTAAGGAGTAGAGTGAGATTATTATGATGTCCTACATAAGCCATGCCCAGAGTTTACCTCTTTTTCCTTTTTCTTCTTATATTTTGTGTGTGTGTGTGTGTGTGTGCGCGCGCGCGCGTGTGTGTGCGCGCGTGCGCGTACATATTAAGCCAATATTGGAACCAGTGCATGCAAAAGAGTCATTTTGAATAACTACTTGAGCTAAACTTGTAGAGAAATTTCAGCTCTGTTCCATGTATTGCAAATTAAAATCAAAGAAGCAAAGGCGATTTTGTTCTGATGGACCTGTCTGGAGATAGCCAGGCTCCTTGAAGGGCCGGCATGTTGCTCGCTGACCGAATGGTTCACCTCACTTTAAGAGCTCTTTTGTTGACATGAAAATGGAGAGCCATGGCAGCACACTCAAAGCAGATCAGACACTCGCAAAAACTATCTGTGCGCAAGCCACAGCGGCCTTGCATGTGCAGAAGTCAGAGGATCACTTGCAACTTTGGGAGTTGGTTTTCTCCTTCTACCGTGTAGAAGACTCAGGTCATCAGACTTGGAGGCAAGAGTCTTTATCCTCTCAGCCATCGTGACTGCCCAGTGCTGAGTGTTAAATTTAATCTGAAGTGCTTTGCAGTTTGGAAAGTAGGAAGCATACCTCGGAAATTACATCAGATGTTTGGAGCACATGCCATTTGCCAGGCCAGTGGTGGACACCCTACGCAACGTCACTCTACCTCTCTTGTCTTTCCAGTTTACAAAGGGGGAGGGGAGATCACGAGGTGCATGATGGGACAGGGCCTGCCCGGCCTGTCCCTTGTTTCTTTACTGGCCATGGCTCAAGGAACTAAGGCTCTGCAGTGGTTCCTTTCCATCAAGTGCAGTTGGTTCTTACTCAAAGTGCGCATGTGACTTCTGCTGTCCCATTCATTCATGCATGTAGTAGCTGAATGTACGAGGGCTTGTTGCGTATCAGGATGCCGTGCCATTCACACCTGCAGTACTTGGATGTCTGAATCCCGTTGTAGAACAAAGATGCTGAGCAATTCAAGCCACTCGGTGACAGCTGTTTGTCACGGAGCTGAAATGTTAAGTCTTTAAAAACCGAGAGTGGACACAACCTCCTATTCTGTCTTATAAGGCATTGCTTATGTGATCCACTTGACTGTGGCATAAATAACTTATCAAAATAGTCATAAAAGACTTGGCAGACAATATGAACTGCTAGAGAAGACTGCATTAAATTTTCATAGGAAGAATTCTTAGTAATAAGTAGGAAATGCGTCTTGGCGTTCGACTGAGTCACTCCTTTCAGACTTTTCCCCAGTCCTCCTATCAAGGACTGAAGGTTGTGTTTTTTTTTTTTTTTTCATTTATGAAATACTGCAATTGTAGATGTATCACAGTTGAAATTTCTCACTGTTTTCAAATTAATAATGAAAAAGAAAAGACTTGAGAAAGATTAGCCTATCAGAAGACTAGACTGTTCCCCTGTATTCCATAATGGTGGAGGGCTTCCTAAAGGCCACCCACCTTCTTGAGATAGTGTCTACTGTTGACCTGATATTCATCCATTAGTCTGGACTGACTGACCAGCAATCCCCTGGGATCCCCATGTCTCTGCCTCCCCAGTTCTGGGATCATAAACACATGATGACATCTTGCCCAGATTGTTGTAAACATGTGTTCTGGGTCTAGTACTCAGGACCAACCAAACCATCTCTTCCAGGCCGCTTTTTCTTTTAAAATAGGCACTGGATAATTCCATTAGTGCAGGCTGCTAGGTTAACATATTGGGTGATTTATAAAAACCTTCTCATAAAAAGCTGCTGACCAGGCATATAAATAATATCACTATTAAATTAATAAATATATATTGAGTATTTAAATGTGTAGGGTACTGGGTTTATATACTCAGGCTCACTCTTGGGGCTTATATAGCCAGTTTAAAGAAATGAACTTCAAAGGCTTTATAATGTAACCAGGATCTATTTGCATACCAAGTCCAGTTAATACAAATCTGAAAGGTAGAAATTGATAGTGATCTTTATAGATGTAGGTTGTTCATAATTGGTGTTCCTGTCTCATAAAGTTTAAAGATTTTTTATTTTTGAGTCAAATTTTAAAATTTCAGACCTTTCTGGTGCCTCATGCCTTCCTGCTAATTTTTCTAAACTGTGTAGATTTTACTGTGACCGCCCTCTCTTTGTGAGAACAAAGAAGAGTATGTGTGTAGGGTAAAACTAATTCCCTTAAAGGATTTTAAAAAGTCGCCCATGAGTCAAGACTTGTAATTTCTGTGTGTGTGCGTAAGCCAGCTTTTATCTTCCAGTGATAAATGAACTTGGCAATAAATCCAACACTATATTTGCGTGTTGTCCTTCATTCCCATTGGTGTGGTGCCCTGAGCTGGCTGGGACTTTGTCCTTATCAACCACATCAGTAGGATTTTGTGTTTATTTGATGAAACGGACTTCTTGATGCAATTTTAGGCATTTCCTAGTTGAAATTTCTTGCTGTATTTTCTTGAGAATCTTATCATCTTATACATAAACATTTACACTGCTACACTTGTAAAATAATTTCTTTTATTAAGGCAGAATCTCAGAGTTTGGTAAATGCCTCTGTCTACAGTGGGTGGAGGACATTTCCTTCTGCCCTTTGGTAGGGAAGGAGGCATCAGAGCATCACAGGGTTTCTGGAGGTGCCAAGAATTTTTCAGGAAAAGCCAAAGGACACGCAGGCAGGCAGAATACAAGGCTGAGCACAGGGGAAGGATGCTTTGTGTGTGGCCGAGTCGAGGACCCTGATGGGGACAGGCACACAGGGGACCCACTGTGCTGAACCTAATGCTTCATCCCGAAGCAAACAGTCTTCTGAAAAAACAGAGAATGAAAAGAGAAGTGGTCACAAGATCAGATTTGTGCTCTGGGGTAATTTTGCTTGTTCTTTGGATAAAACAAGGAAAGATTAGGGGGGAAAAATCCAGAAATGAGAGTTGGGACGGGTAGAATAAAATGATGAATTTCAAATGCATTTTAGAGACTAAATTTAGAAAGTGTTACTTTGGGGAGAGATGTGCTGAGGAAGATTTTGGTCTGGAAGTCTTGAATGATCATGCCTTAGAAGACGTGCATCAGTCTCAGGATAGCAGAGGCTGAGCAGAACTATCAAGGGCATTTTGAAGAGTTTCTGTGGATGCAGCTTTGAGTATCTTGTAGTATATTCTAGTCCAGGAGCGCCACGGTTTCACATGGGTAGAAATCAAGGCTCTGGCCATGAGCTGTGCATAATCAGCATGGAGACCACAGCCAGTGTCCTGTGGGCATTGATGACAGGGTGAACCGTGGAGGGAGAAAGAAAAGGCTCGTCAGTGAAGGCAGGAGAAAAACCTGGGTGGAGGAGGTGGTGATTGAGAATCATAGTCTGTTTCTGCTACCGGATGCTGGTCTTCCTCTGAGCTCTTATGTGTCCATTGTAAAATTGCTTGCAGCCCGTTCTTCTGCTTACCCATGAGCTTTATGAAAACAGGGCCACACATGTTTTCATGTTGTGCTTGTGTCAGGAATGGCAAATGGATTCCACCCCAGGTACCAAGTCTGAGACATCTAAGTCAGAGGCCAGGGTCTTCAGAGAAAAGTGCTCAAGTCCATTAGTGAGTTCCAGCGTGGATTCAGGAACCAGGGCTGCTGGCAATTTTCCACGCATTTTTTCATCTCCGCGTTAGGTGCTCATTCATCCATTATTCACCAGATATTTACTGAGCTCCCAGCATGCGCCAAGTACTGTGCTCAGTAAATGCTGATTGAATAAATGTGGGATGGTTAAAGGCTTTAGTGTCTTTTCTAAGGGACAGAAAAGACCTTGCAGGGGGATGTGCAGCCTTCCAGAGCGCAACCGAGCCTAGCTCAGGGTGCAGCAGGGCACAGGTTTGCACCAAATCTCCCTGGTAGCATGCCAGATGTTAACGATCATGGAATTGCTTTACACTTTTGGAAGTATTTAACTTATTAGTGTATGGTTGCATCTTCGCCGCAATCCTGGAAGAGAGCTAAGTTCTTATCTTCCTTGGCTGGACGCTGTGGACATACACGGTGTTTAAATGGTTTACATAGCCAAAGGAGAGTCCAGATTAGAACTCAGGTGACTCCCATTTCTAGTTTTGAAGTTATGGCTCAGGATTGGCATGAATATGCTGAAACTCTCCCCAGTCACTAGACAGGTTGGCCGTCTTCTTGACGCATTTTCCCTCCCCATGGACCCCAACAGGCAGCAGACAGGATTTGGGGTGGTGAAAGATTGTTGGGAGGAAGGACAGTTGCAGAGGCCCCGAAGGCTCCTGATTCATGATTTTTTTTTCTCTGCGGCTAATTTTTGTTAAGTATAAGAATTCCAGGAATCTTTTAGGAATCGGGGGCGGGGAAGACTACTCTTTCTTGAAATATGAAACATCTGCTCTTGGTCTCCTTGGAGCACCCCGTTCTGGGTAAAAAACAAGGGAAATGAGCTGATATAAAGCAGACTTGCTTCACACAATAAGTCCCCCTTTACTCATTAAGGAGGAAATAAATTTAGGCTGAGGCGTCAGACTTTTCAGGAGGCTTCTCTTAGCATTGGCTGGTTTTTTTTTTCTCTGCCTCTGAGACAGGGGTAGGTTGAAGACAACTCAAGTCCTAAGAACATAAAGCTGAGGGTGTTGGGTGGACATAACTACTCCAGGCACCTCACCATACTGTATCATATTAATCTATTTTCTACATATATATATATATATATTCTTCTTTGTCACAGACATTAAACATCTAGGGGCAGGTATCATGGCAGAACATGTAGAATGTCCAGAGGACATGTGAGCAGATTCCAAAAATTACTGCTTTCCTGTGCCAATACCTCCCTTTCCCTTCTCTCTCTCACTCTCTCTCTCTCTAGTACTTTCAGCAATTTATTGAAAAATAAGCACGTTGTATATATGTACGAAAATCTCATGAAAAGATCCATTTTATACAATAAATATATGCCAATAAAAAGTTCAAATAAAAAATAGTCACTTAGCATTTCTTATATTCCAAGTATCGGAGTTGAGATGGGTGTTTAAAACTGATGGCGGTCCCTCCTATTTTAACATTTCATATCCTTGGCAATCCATTTCTTTCCTCAACAATCTCTCTCTCTTTCTCTCTCTCTCTCTCTCTCTCTCTCTCTCTCTCACTCACACACACACACACACACACACACACACACACACACACACTGGATTGGCCAAAATTCCAGCCGCTTTGTGAGTCTGGGGACTGCTATTTGTTGTATCTGTGTGAACCATTTGAATTCATGAGAACCCCCCCCCCACAACCTCTCTGTTAAGTTTGACAAGAATTTTTGACATGGGGAAAAGAAAAGAAAGACCAGCTAATTTAGAGACCCAGTCTGTTCCTGTTTGGCTAGTACAACGTGCCTTGCCACCTAATCTAGTGCCTGGGATTTGGTAGGCAGTTGGCGCTTGTCGTCCCAGACCTGGTGAACAATTGGAAGATCCAGTCAAAGAGGAGGAAGAGCGCTAGATAACCCTTGGACATTTTCAACAGCGAGGTTCGGAGCTGTCAGAGCAAAGACAGGCAGTGGAAGCTCCACAGACTCTCCAGCCCCAAACATGCTACACCAAAGTGTTGGTGCATGTTCACGAATGAGTGCCCTGTGTGTGTGCAAAGGTCAGTTCTCCTCCCAAAAGCAGCTCCTTTTGTGAGATGTGGTACTGGGGCCAGCCTGGGCTGTCACCTTCTCTGTCCCTGCTTCCCTGCTTGCTATCATCTCTAATGAGCACACCCAAGCCAAGAATGCACCCAGCCACCAAAAAAAAAAAATCTTGGGAGGGCGGGGGAGAATTGGAATTATGAGGGACAAATATGCTCTTGGAGGGTGGTCCAGGGTGGGGGGGCCTCCGTGTCTTCTTTGTAGCCAGGAAGGGTTGCTTCCAGGGCTCTGTGGGTAATCTTTTCTGAAGAACTGTGCACTTGGGCCATAGGGCACCATTCCACTCTGGTTGGGGGGGTGTCTCTGTTGTGTTCCAAAGAATATGGTGGGGTTAACATAAAAGCAGCATTTAGCAACCAGAAACCCAGTGGTCTGTATGGCTGCTTTTTTAATTTCTGGTGAATTAAGCCTGGGAGGCATTAGGGGTGCGTGGAGAGAGCTTTCAGAAGAGGGTAAGGTCCTCCTGGAGTGTTGATAGGATTACAACAATTGGGAGGAAGGAGCAGACAGAATACCAGAGCTACCCTCCCGGGGGAAACCAGTCCCATCCTGTATTCCCCCCTGTTCTCTGGCTTAATCTCTGGGACTGTTGTCTCCATAATCAGAGGGTCTTGATCAAAGGGTGGGCATTATCCTCTCGGAGGACTGGTTGACAGGCCAAGCTCTCTGCCAAAAGGATCTACGCAGGCTCTGCCAGGATGGCCCGTCTTGCTGTTCTCCATCCTGTCCCTAAAGGCTGAGCTGGGAGAAGGGGAAGAAAGAAAAGAGAAAATCGAATTAAATGTTTGACCAAGAAAATGAATTCTGTCTCCAGTCAGACGGGCTTGCATTTGTCTTGCTTTTTTATTTCCTGAACTTTCATCATAGACCTCCCCCCTCCTTTTGTGCATTAAAATATTTTTAATCTATGTGCCAACACTTTGTCCTTTGGCTAGCTTGTGTCTGTCCTGATTCCATACATTCTGTCTCTTTCTTGTCTTCTGAATCTTGGTGTCTCTGTCCTTCAATTTGAAACCCGTTTATTTTATTATTATTATTATTTAGTTGTTAGGATTCTTTGTTGTTTGTTGTATGGTTGGAAGTTCACTTGGCTTTTTTCTGAGGTGGATTCTTCTTTCTGGTTTTGGGCCAACTTCCCACTTCTGGATTTTAAATAAAATCGGGGGGCCTGGATGCTCCCTGTAGTCCTGAGGGTTCAGTTCTCTTTGTGGTCTTCTGTTGAGAAAAGTGAACTTGTGCAGGAAAAAAAAGAAATGTCTCCTGGACTTTGCCGTTCTTAGTCTAAATGTCCCTTTGCTTTGAGACAAGGAGTTAAAATTACCTAGGAGACTGGACCCAGGGGGCAATTCGCCCCACAGGAAGTGGGGACCAGGGGCTTGGAGCGAGGCTGCCTGATTTCTCAGCAGATAGGGAGTCAGGGCTGCTCTGCGCCTGGCCTCCCACCAATGTTCGGCCACATCTCACTTTCCCTCCGGCCAGAGGAGAGCTGACAGTCTGCAACAATGGTCCCCTTTCTTCTAGCAGCCCAGTGTTTTGATAGCGTCAGGTTACACCCCACTCTCCCCCTAGCCCATTTATAAACCTGACACGGGCAACATGATGTAATGTTATTTTTCAGGATCTCAATGAGGGATTTTTTTTTTTTTTTTGCCCCGGGTCAGAAGAATGCTAGTTGATTTTTTGCTGAAATGAACCATGGCATGGTATAATATATGGTCTCCTAGTTCAAGACAGTGAAGCAGGGGGAAGTGGGGGTGGCAGGCCATGCTGGAGTTGGGGAGAAGTGAGGCTTTTCCTACGTGGCTCTTCCATGTTCAAGGACCTAGTCTGGCTCTGTGAAGTTGGGAAGTGCCCTTGGAAGGAAGGCGTGAGAGCTGCCTGCTGGCAAGCTGGTCTCTTGCTGGGATTTTGATTTCCAGGGGGATCGCGTGGTTAATGTTAATGGAAGTAGCGGCTGAAAGGAAAGAGGGATCTGGGAGAACTTCCCGGTGATGAATCCGCCTGCTGAGTGTAAGCAGTGCTCCCCGACCCCCCTGTGGGTTTGGCTTTCTCATGCTGCCTGCCGCCTTTGTGTGGCCAATACCTGTAGTTCTAAAATCGCCTTCGTTCTGGGACTTACACTTCCTCCTCTGGAGTCCAAAGTTACAGCAGGTTTTATAATGGAAATCGAGGGGCTAGAAAGGTGGCTCAGTGGGTAAGGGCACCTGTTCTGCCAGCATGGGGACCTGAGGTAGAATCTCCGGCACCCACGTTAAAGCTGAGCGTGGCTGTATGTACTTGTAAACTTAGCGATGCTGGGGCTGAGAGTGTCAGACCCAGTGAGACCCCGATTCCAGGTGGAGAATGATAGAGCAGGATCCCTGACTTTGGCCTCTGGCATCTTTTCCACCCGTTATATGTGGTGGGTACACATATACTACTCAACACACGTGCATGCGTGCGCATGCCTAGAATCTATGTGCCCCTCCCCAGGAGTGCAACTCCAGGAAAGGAAGAGCTCACATGACAGGCTTCCATCTCTCCCTGCCTCCCCCTTTGCAAGTAAAGCGACCCTGTTACCCAGTGGCTCATGAGCGGTGGGCAAGTAGAGTTCTGGTCCTGCTATTCATTGGCTGGTTAACTCTTGGTGACTTACCTAAACTCTCTGCCTAATGTGTCAATGTGTAAAATATAAGGAGCAAACAGACCTGCCTTACGAGATTGCTAAGCAGATTAAATGAGCTAATGCACACGACTGTTTACAGCAGACCTTGTCCCTTAAGGAATGCCACATGAGGATTTCTTTAAAGAGCATCTTTCAGGGAAGGTGGATAGTTCACTGGGTGATGTGCCTTCTGCACAAGTGCAAGGATCTGAGTTAGGATCTCAGCATCCACGTGAAAACCTGAGTGCACTAGCACGTGTCTGTGGCCCCAGCGCTGGGGAGTGGAGACAGGTAGATCCCTGTATTCACTGATCGCCCAGGCGAACCAAACCGACGGGTTCCGGGTTCAGCTATATTGTCTCCAAAAATAAGGTTGATACCCCAGTGTCAACCTCTGGCCTTCACATGCATCACCCATACATGCACACATGTGAATGTGCTCACTGCACACAAAGAAATCCTTGTGGAAATAAATGCACCATATATGTGTGTGTGTCCAAGAGGATACTTGAATGTGTGCCTGTAGAGGCCCAAGGGTGATATTAGGAACCAGCCTAGTTTGTTCTAGCTCCTTATTGCTTTTCTCTGGAGTTTCTTAGGTTCTGCTTTCCAGGACCAGAATTGCAGACTGCCTCCATTTTCTCCCAACATTTTTTTACACGGAATCTGGAAATCTGAATACACGTCCTTTGACTTGCAAGGCCAAGAATTTAACACATATATATTATCTATATAATACTTTCTTTTCCTATCCTAAGGAATTAGAGATGGCAGAAGACTATATACTGTTCTTAACTTTTCCTTTTATTTTCCTTCTTTTTCTGCCCTGCACGTCAAAAGATATAGGCAGCCTTCACTCAAGGCTCCCAGCGTTGGCCTGTGCTTTGTCACCGTAGGCGGCAGCAGGACACTGAGACCATCTCCTGGATATTGCAAAACCTCAGACTGCCAGCGAAGAACTGCCAGCTGCCCTGAACTTGTCACTCTCCTCAGCCTAGGTCACGCCCTTTGGGGACTCTCAGCTTTTGGACTGTGTCCTCTACTCTGCGCAGGCTGGCAAACGGTTTTTCCTCCTTCCACAACCAGTTCAAATGTCAGGACGCAGGAAAAGCTATTCTTAACTTCTCCCAGGCTGCTCTTGCCAGCCACACAGCGTGACCCGTGTGTCTCTGTCCCAGGTTGTGCACACGGTGTTCCTACGGACTCTCCGTGAGGGACGGTTGGATGGGAGCCTTGGCTCTCCCAGGGTAAGGGCAATAGTTAGTGGGGTGCCTGAGTCCAAGGCAAGATTTTCCTAAAGCGCTTTCTGTCTAATGCTGGACTTTACCTGGAGGCTGTAGCAATCTGGTCCTTTAAGGTACTTGGAGCCCCTGGGGTAATCTCAGAGCCAGCTAGACTCTCAGAGGATCTATAAAGACTAATGACACTTTCGGCTCCAGTCCTGAGTGGGACGGGTGATCTGGTAGCCCAGAGCAGAAGAAGCCAAGCACAGCGCTGTCCTTGCTCAGCCACACATAGAGAGCTAAGTGCAATTCTTTCACTTTTCGACCTGGGACCTTCCACGATTGGGTCTTCTATGTGTGCGGGCATGCATGTGTATGCACATGTACATGTGGGTGCATATGTGCGTGCATATGTATGTGTGCGGGCATGCATGTGTGCATACACATACAGGCAGGTTAGAGGGTGAATGTGTTTAAAGACCAGTGATTCAACTGCCTCATTTTACTGATACGGAGAGTGAGACAGTATGTCATGTGACAGGACCAAGGACACGCCCTCTTTTATGAGAAAGCCTTAGGAGCCCAATCTGAGAGTCGCTGCTCTTGCATAGGTATACTGCCTTCCTCCCTAGTTTGGGCTTTACTGTATGGAATCTTTTGCAGCCTGCAGTCGGACCTCCCTTCACCTTCTCCCTTTTTTCTTTTGCCTCCCACCCCTGCTCTGCACTCTCTTTCTTCCCTTTGACATGTGGCTTGTGGTACTGGCAGCCTGTGCGCCTCTGTCTTCATGCCAACTGGCCCACGAAAGATCTGCGATCCCACTTCCCTCTGCCTGTTTTCACCCTCTGAGGATGACAGCAGCTCGTGGAGCATGGACCACCACATCTCACAGCTCCCAGCCCATCCTTCAGTGCTGCCTGCGTGGTGAGGACAAGCAGATTTCCCAGGGAAGCTCACACTGGCGGTTCAGGCTTGTCTACCTCACCATGCCAAGTGGACTTGGTGAGCATCTCCAAGCTCTTGGTTTCATTCTTGGTTCACTAAGCTTCCTCAAAGCTATTCATTTCGTAGAAAGTCAAAGGAAATGTGAGGATACAAGTTTTCCAACTAGTAGCCCGTTTCTGACAATAAGGAAAATGTTTGAGTTGAACCCCCGGTTTCTTTTTTAGGCCAGTCAAGGTTACCTTGGTCTTGTTGAATACCTATATATTTTCATTTCTACTCTCCTTCATCTTTGAAGATATGAGAATAATAAAGCCATAGCTGTACGTAAATATTTTATTTATTGAAAGAAGAGTGGTATTTGTGTATGTGTGTGTGTGTGTGTGTGTGTGTGTGTGTGTGTGTGTGTGTAGGCAGCCTTTAGAAGTCCTTTTTCTGCTTCTTCCGGGTAAATTCTGGGAATTGAACTCAGGTCTGTGTTTGCATGCAATTGAATTGCTTTAGCGGGCTGAGCCATCTCACCAGCCCCATAATTGTTTTCTGGATCAACCTTTTTCTTCTTTCAGGCGGGATCCTCTTTGCTCAAGTGTAACATTCCTGACCTTCCATGATGCTAATTCCCAACAGAGGCCAAGTACTTGGATTCTAGCTTTCTAAATGTTAGGCACTAAATTGACCTTTTTGTGATCAATTTGTTTTATCCAGTTTTATTGAGAGTCGGCCTTTGCTCCATTGATTGGATCGACTCAGTGGCCATGTGAAGCAGTCATTAGATGTGGCCGAAGTAGCTAGACTGACTTCTTGTGTGCTTCTTGTTTTCTGGACAAGGGCTCTGTTAGCGGGAGCAGCATTTAATTGTGCCCACAACAACTAAATAAAGCCCACAAGACAGTTACAAATGGCCTGTCACAAGAGGGGAGAGGTGAAGTAGAAGGAGCCAGACAGAAGAAGAGAGGGAAATAGGGGAGAAGGAGGGCCTCCAAGACTTCTGCCAATGATTATAGCAGTGTTGAGGGATTTTAGGCTTTCCTGGGCCAGATACACCTGGAAGAATCTGACAGATTGAGAGCCAGGAATCTGGGTCGGGGAAAGGCGCTGTGATTGGTTACTGACTGCTATGGAAATCACTTTTACTGGCATCTCCAAAGTTGAAGGCCCAGACTGCATACCTTGGGTCTGGAGAAAGGTGTTAGACATCTTGGGTTAGAGATGGGGAGAGGGGTTTGGTCGCTTTCTGTATCGACCTCTGGAGCTGCTACCGTGTGCTCCCTCTGACATGTGAGAGGACCTGTCTTCAACCCCGGGGACTGCCTCTGTGTGTGAGCAGTTCCAGTTCTGGTCATCTCTGGTGTGACCAGCAGTGCCCCAGGTAGAAGCTGCGCTGTGTCTGTGCTGTCCCTACCTCCATCTTTGCTCCCTGTGTCTCTCGTCCTCTCTGGCTCCGAAGTCTTCCTGCTCACCTCTTCCTTCATCCTGCTATTGTATATAGGACCCACACTTCATTTTTATTTCATTTTTTTAATCTGTATTTTGGGGCTGATTGGGGAAAAAAAAAACTAGGCCAAATAACAATACCTTGTAATTATTTGTTATTATGTTGGGCGGATCTCTCTTAAGAAATGTATTCCTGGGAGTCTACCAGTAAAGTGAGTTTCTGTTGCTGAATCATGTTTTATAGCTATCGAAGTTATTAATTAAGAAATCTGTAGTGGATGAATTCTCACTGTGTTTGTAAAAATAAAAGGAAGAAAAAAAGAATGCTATGCTAAGAACAGAACCTAATCAAGGATGTTTCAACCTGAACACTGAGACTTCCTTGAGGCTGGCTGGAGAGGTGCTGTGTTCTTAGATGATTCAGTCCTTTGAGAGGTAGGACTATAGCCAGGCTTGGAGTCATGGGCCTGTAACCTCATCCCAGAGAGGCTGAGGCAAGAGGATTGTGTGTTTAAGGACCGCGTGCACTGTGGAACAAGTTCAGAACTAGTCGGGGCAAATAGCCAGAACCTGTGCCAAGATATAAAACTGAAAAGTGATTGGGAATATAAGGTAGGAATTTCGAGTAGTATGTGCAAGACCCTCAATTTGATCTCTTGTGCCAATAAATCAACACATCCTATTAATGATCAGTATTTATTGATACTTAACTAGGCTAGGCACAGTGCACAGACCATAGTTTGAAATATCCATTATGATCCTTTCAAAAATGGGATATATTTATTGTAATTCATGTGATTGGAGATAGAGGTTCAAAGAAGTAATCAGTTCAAGGTCATCCAGCTGTTAAGTGGTGGACCTAGAGTCTAGTCGGGCCCTAGGGGTTATTTTATCAAATCTCTTGACTGCAACTCTCCCCTGTGATAAACTAGTGTAGCTTCTCAACTCTTCCAATGTGGAAGCCAGGGTCACATGCTGATGAGGCTGCATCTTCATCTCCCCTCGAGATAATGAAGGTTCTTGTTTGTGGCTCCTGAGCTCACTTGGGTAGAGCTAATGGGAGCGAGGTGACAGGGACCAGCCCCCACATGTGACTGCTCCCTGGATTGAGATCAAGGCCACAGAATTAACCTTTCACCTTGGCCAGCTGCCAAAAATGAATGCTGCTGATCAGGGAGAAGAAAGAGGGAAATGGGGCTGAATGGTAGAATGGCTTCACCAGCCACACAAGGCTGTGATCGGTGGCTCAAGGCCATTGTCTTTTCCATTTGAAAGTAGATACTCTTGCCATTTTTAATAACTTAAAATGCCTTTTCTTAGTGTGTTTCTGAAAGCCTGTATGTATTTAGTATTTGTGTAGGAAGAAAAAAGTTCTCATTGTCAAGTAAACTTGTACATCTGGGATTTTTTTTTTAACTGTAGTGTTTCTTGAAGCTTTAATATGCCAGTACGCCAGTGTCTGTTGTAAATATATGTGGAGTAGTAGCAAGCGCTGTCACAATATGTTTGACCCGTAGCCCTTCTCCCAGGATTAGGATTTTTAGAAATGCACTTTTGAAGATATGATCTTTAAGTGCGTATTCATCCCTGATGACTGATTGATTGATTGATTTCGGGAATCTCTCTCCTGTCCTTTCTAGGACTCCAAAATCTGAGTATGTCTTTGCTCCTTACAGACATTGCAATTGTTTTGCATATGACATACACTTCTTCCATGATACTTTAAATCATCTCAAGATTACTTGTAGCATAAAGACAATGCAAATGTAACACAAATTGTTATGTTGCATTGTTTAGAAAGTAATGGCAGGGAAAAAAATCTGTGCATGCTTACTTACAGACATAATTTTTCTTTTGGGTACTTTCCACTCCGTGGTTGGTGGACTCTTCAGGTGTAGAATCTGTACATACCGATAACTGACTGTATTTGCTCTGTTGTTCTAGTTTCTTTCAATCTCCCTGGTAGTATTGTCTTTTACAGCAGCAGACAGCAGATAGCTAAAAGGAAGACTTTTCAGACTTTGATCTTTTTGTATCTCCTTTCACCAGACTGTATTTCTACCACCTGACTGCTTTGCCACCTCTTATCTCAGTTGGTCCCCCTTTGTTTTTATTTGTTTGTTTGTTTGTTTTTGGTGCCTTAATCCTTAATTACAAGCTCCTCCAGCCAGTGACAACACAGAGACTGGAACTCAGGTCTCTCCCTCTCTGGCCCATTTCTCTTTCCAGCAGCCTATGCTGCCTCCCAGTGGACAGAACAATAGCTGAGAGCGGAGATCTAAACGTTTGGCTGTGTTCTAGAAGGGCTTTGCTGTGTGATTGTGGGGGTGGGTGGAGCTTCTTTGGTTGGGTTAGGGTCTCCATTAGGCAGAGATGCTGTCACTCTCTGGGCAAGAATGAACAAGCCCTGCCCCCCAAAGAACTGACCTCATGATTAGCAAACACTTAGGAGCAATCCTTACAGGTTCCAAGGGAGATTCTAAGTTGGGTCTCTCTAGGGACCAGAATCCCATGGGGGTCTCTCCATGAAATCCTATCGGTCTCCCAGGCTGAAGTGAAGACTGAAATGGTTTTGTGTGTTGTTGAATGCCAGCCACTGTCTTTCACTTCAGGGCACGCCTTCTCCTTTATTTCTCTTTCATTTCCCACCTCTCCAGTGGTAATATTGGTGAACTTCTAATTGGGAAAATAAATGGAAGAATGGAAGATAAATTTTTATTTTCTTCAGTTTGAAAAATTATACCCACATGGGCAATCTTGATGATGCTTTGCTCTTCCATAATATTCCGCAAAATTTTAGGGGTGTGTGTGTGTGTGTGTGTGTGTGTGTGTCTGTTTAAACCTCAGCTCTGCTTCAGTAATTCTATCACTTGCCTAAAGAATTAATTATAATGAAATAAACATGTAAGGAATTCTGTGATCTTTTACATCTCTACTATTATAAAGCACCAAGGCTCCAAGCCTACCAATGAAAAAGCATACTATTTCCAGCAATCAGTTTAGCGGGTGTTGGTGGGTTTGGGTTACAACATATACCTGATTAGCCCCATGTACAAATTCGTATTGTTCTTCAGCCATCCAAAAGCTGCCTAATTATGAATATTGAATGTTCCAGCTTTTAACATAAGGCGCTTACCTTTTAATTGGCCGTTGGCTTTGTTTTTTAGTTCTTAGGTATCTCCACTGGGATTCAAATGAAGCGGAGAGATAATCAGCAGGAAACAGGGAAAAGGGTAAAATGATCACAGATAATTACGAGGCGGCAGGGAACATTGGGGTTAGGCAAGAGAGAGCCAGAGAAACAAAAGAGAGGAACTCATGGGAAACGCACCCCAATGTACGCCCCTCTGAAAGTACCTTCTGATTGTCCTCTCCAACTCTCCTGTGTCGATCTGTCCCCTTGTTGACATCTACTGACTTGACCATGGCTTCCACTCCTCCCTGAGCTCAGAGCCAAGCAGCAGGCGGGACATTGAGCCCTGGCTGCACTAACTTGGCAGGGAGAAAAAGACCGTTAAAGGCAGGCTAACTGGAAGCTGCCCCAAACTGCACTCTGTCGGGGATATTTACAATCTCTTTCACGCAGCAACTTTCTGGTGGTTCAGCTAAACAGCAGCGAGTGTGGTGGGGGAATGAATCAGTGGAGAGCGCTCAATGGGCGGTATCAGCTGCTTTGAACAGGACTTGAAATATTAACTGCTGTGTGGTCCTCATCCTAGGTACAAAGTCTAAGAACTCTCTTTTGCTAAAGAAACTGGTCACCTTTTCGGTATTACACATCCTTCTTTCAGAGATGGGCTTAGATGCACGCACATTTCCCCACTGGGTAGTTTTAGGAAGGTAAGGAACCCGTAAAGTATGATCTTTTATGAATCTTTTAGTTCTTTCTGGTCAAAACATCTTGCCGCTGACCCACAGCTGGAGCAAGGATGTTTTCTTAACTCAAGATGTAACCTGGCAGGGATCAGAGGTGTCCCTGTGGAATCTCTCCTGGCGACTTCTCACCAGTGTGCTGTGCATTCACGCATTCACCTCCCCTCCCAACACCTGCTTCCCCTAAACACAGTCATTGTTCCAAGTTTCCCATCTTTGTTGATTTGTAGTTCCCAGGTCACTCTTGGGACTATCTTAATCTTAGCTGCTTACTTACCAATCTGTGAGATATTCTTCTTTAATATCATCATGTCCTTTGTGAATCAAGTCTTTGTCCATTCTACCTGTGCACCAGGTTGAGGGGGAACAGGGTGAGGAAGAAGTGTCTGTCACTCTTACCACTCAGAAAAGGGCACATGGAAGACCTGCCATGACTCAGAGGTGTCTCTGCTTGAACCGTTCGGCAAGAAGAAGACTTAACCATTGTTTTTTAATCTCTCACAGGATATCACCAAATCCGGTTTTCCTGATTTTGAACTGGTGGTCATCCTTACAGGGATAAGGTTGAAAGTTTCTTTCTCTTTCATTTCTAAGAACTCATGAAAAATAAATGCCCTGAGGAATTTGGCAGATTCTCAGAGAAAAACATATGCTGCCTTGGGAAAGGACCTGTCTTCAGGTACTTCAGGAACACCTACGAGTAAGGACCTGAAACGCAAATCCACCTTATTTATTCCAAACAAGTCTCATG
Organism: Typhlomys cinereus; assembly: GCA_023101885.1. Lineage (NCBI taxonomy): Eukaryota > Metazoa > Chordata > Mammalia > Rodentia > Platacanthomyidae > Typhlomys > Typhlomys cinereus. Next base: position 3,790,295 of record JALPQD010000099.1, on the reverse strand, counting down.
AGGCACTCTTCTGAGGCTAAGCTTTTTCAGTGTGATTCTAGCTCATTCTGAATTTTGCGTGCATCCAAATAAAAGGAAATTATATGTTGACGAGCAGCCCTGCCATAATTTAGGCTTTTGTTTTTAAAATGAGTTTGCATACTTGCTTGTAGGTATCATTTGTGGGTATGTGCACTTGAGTTTGCTACAAGTGTATGTTTGGTTTTCCTTCCTTTTCCATTCCCCTCTCACTCATATGAGTCAGGGAGTTGGTTGTCTCCAGTCCCATCCGCATAGTCTAAAACCAGGGCTGGTGCAGAGTAAGTACATTGTTGAATGTCTGATTTATTGGCTTCTGGTTTTGATATTGAATCCCCCTGCCTTTTTAAAACTCTTCTCCTTCCTGCTTATATTTTGTTTTCCTTATCTTTTTATCTCCAGAGGGGAAAGAATTAGGTCAGAGAAAGTTTGGCAAAGGACTGTCGTGGGGCACCGTGGGGCACTGAGCTGCACGTAAAGACTAGCTTCCTGCAGATTCTGTTTCTGGGGGCTAATTTGGGTGGAAGCTCTGAAAATCCTGGGCTAGCTTGGTCGCCTACTCCATAGACCCAACCGGGCATCTAGACTGAAATGACATTGAAATGCGTCCACTTTCCTTTTCTACTTCAGTGGGGACTCGATTCCAGTCAGAAAGCACATGAGACCACTGCGTTCCTTACCAATTCCTCTGAGAATAGGCTGCGTGAGTGCACCAGATCAGAGAAGTTCCGTGGTCCTGGAGTACAAGACTTGCATTCAGGGCTTGCCAAGAAGTTCCTCGACACTGCTGATGTAGGTTAGGCTTTGGGGTTGATCTTCCCTGCCCTTGACCTCTGTCCTCCCTAAGAGTGTGTGTACTCACTTCCGCCAGATCTGGTCTAGAGAAGCAACTACTCTAATTTGCCCTCCCTCTAAATGAGCCCCGGTCATGTGCTGCTCACACGGCAGGTCATAAGCGTGTTGACTCACATTTGAGAACATTCACTGAGATGTCAGATGGGCTGGACTGCACTGGAAAACTTACCACTTACGGACCACCTGAGCTTACCTAGCCTATCTTCTGTGGTGTTGCTCACTTTGGTCCTTGCATATGCCGAGTAGATTTTTTTCTTTCATCATGGAACCAGGGGCCAAGGCTGGGTTGAAAGAAACCCCCTTCTCCCCCCAGACAGGGGAAGACATTATCACATTACAAGGACATTGCCAGGAACCTGTGCCCTGTTGCTGAACTATTCAAGCAAAGCCCTGTCTCTCTCTGTGCTACACTGCATGAGGCCTTTCTTTGGCTGCCACCAGGTTCAGAGATTAGTCTAGAATAGATACGCTGGGGGAAAAAAAGGGTCAGAGTTTTGGACCCTCGAGTTCGTGGTTGATCTTTCCATGTAAGAGTGACTCAGTGAGCAACCTTCTCCGTTGTTTCTGAGCCTGTGTGCGCAGCCCCCAGCTGGCGATGGAGGCAAAGCGAACTGGACCTGAGATCTTCCTTGTTCAGCATGAAACGAACACCTGATGTGCATGTGGTAAATCATCTCTCCCAGCTCCTTCAGGTTCTCCACCCATTAGCAGCTTGCCACTTCCCCAGACCAAATGCTTTTCTTCTTGCCCTGTGACTCCTGAAAGTCACAGCTAGGAATGTTTCCACGAACTATGAAATCCAGGCTTAACTGGCTATGTGAAGTCACAATCCATAATCCACATTGCTAGTGGCTGTTCATATACATATGACACCCTTACCATACATGCACAAAAACATAATGCATACATGCATACAGACATGCATGTAATTCATATGTATGTATGAATTTGCACACACATACATACATATATACACAATTGCCATTTGATTTTGTTACTTTAATAGACTCTCTTCTACCTTTCCTGCACACACATGCCTGTGATCTTTGGATGGAATTCCTGCCCCATTACACACAAGATGATCCTCACTAATGCAGAGAGAGACAGAGACAGAGACAGTGATCAGAGACTGTGTAAGGAATAGCTGAGTGTTGTTCCCAGTTGTAGCAAGCCGGGTGACTACCCACAGTCTCCAGTACACTGAGGGTGGAGAGTGTAAAACAGGAATGGGGAAAGACAGGAGAAGCCTTGGGTAAGGTTACAGGAAAGGAGATCTCTCTCTCTCTCTCTCTCTCTCTCTCTCTCTCTCTTTCTCTCTCTCTCTCTCTCTATTTCATTTTCTTCTCATCCAGGATATCTGCAAAGCTCCTGCTTAGGCAGGTGGACGGTCCTGCAGGTTCCAGTTCTCGTAGAGTACAGCAGTGTAATAGATTCTCCTTCATGCCATGTAGATGCCAACCCTGCTGGTTTCCGACACCTCCTTTCCGCGTGTCTCTGCCTTTCCTCTGCGTTCGCTATGGTCCCTGAACGTGAGAGGCCGGCATCTCAGTGTCTGTGTTCTCCCTCAACTCTCTGTGCTGCTTGGTTCCCGCCAAGCCTGCCTTGTGCCTTTCATTACCACGTTAACAAACTCGAGTCGTGCCTAACGAGGACGCCTCATACGTTATGCTAATGATCAAGAGACATGTTAATGATATTTTAGAAGCCTAATTAGTGGAATATATAACTATATGCAATTTGGTAATGGACTGTGACAACAAGTTGTTAGAAAGGGGCTTGACAAATCCAGTTGCATGTGGCCTCAGACAAACAGGAGCTGGGAATGGATGAGTGAAGTCAGACAGGGGATAGAGGGAGGAGGTGAGTACTAGGAGGGCGAATGCCCGCGTGCACATTTATGCGTGGGTCAATCTTTCTTATGGGTAGCATAAGATGATCGTTCTTATCATCCTTCCGCTGTCCTAAAACCACAAGGCTGTCTGTATCCAAAGAATTATTTCCTAGTGTTTCTTAAGCAATTGCTTCTTTTGCCATTGATCATACTCGGGTATCTTTGTTCGAAATGTTATTTTGATTACGTTATTCTCCACAATGCCCTTACTTGCAATTTGTAATAGAAGATGTACACACAGAAGATAGGTTCTCATGCCAAAGAGAGATTTTTATTGTGTTATAAACCAACAATCAAGACCGAGTAAACCGGGAGCTAATCGGTATCGTGTCTGTCAGCGTTCCTGTAGTGTTGGATTGGAGTCAGGCAAGGAGTGGGGTGTGTGAAATCATTCCGCTGGTTGAATGGCATTTTTTTTTCTCAATGAATGAATTGGTTAGAGACATGTGTTCCTCCTGCACTTGGAATCTTCCAGTCTCTTGCACAGTGATTTCCAGCCTTGTGAGCTGGGGATGCTGGGAACCATGAAGGTCACAGAGTTCGGAAAACCTCTCCCTAACCTGTCGTCACCGAAGCATGCTCCTGAAAGGAAAATCTGTATGACAGCTTTCACTTTCGACTGTTGTAGTGCTGCGTAGAATATTCCTGAAGACTTGTCGTGAAGTGTCACTATTACCCCAGTGACGAGCTGTAGAAACCTGGAAATCCAGCAGATTTCACGGAGAACATGTTTCCCCGTTAACGCACTGTGTAAATGAAGCACTGGGTACTTCGGGGTGTGGATGGTAGTAGCTCAGGGGAGCTTTTGTTCTACAAACTTCTCCTCTCCTATGCATTTTCCGTGGTTCCATGCTTGAGAGAGATGCAGCTTGGGGGCAGCACACTACCCAGCAAAGTGTTCAGAAGCGAGACTCAATGTGAAAGACTCAGGGTCCCATTGAATTGATGACAGTTGAAGGCACAAGGGGAGGCTCTGCGCTCCTGAAGTGCATTTCATGGAGTTATTGGTGCTGAGGTGGGCTCACCATGCCTCCTGGGCCGCTCTTCCCAAGGCAGTGTGTTCCTTCCCCATCAAAGGGGATAATCTCTGTTGGTTTTAAATATTTACTGATTGCTAACACCGTGTCTGCGCCTGTCCCCCACTCCCATTGCATACTGCTTGGTTCAGGTGTCATCACGTGCTTCTCTAGGACCATTCTTGGCAGAGGGGCCAAGACGCTTCAGTGAGGGCTTGTGCCCGCTGCTTTCACCTGGCTCTGTGTGGTCGTCTGCGAGGAGGAGGAAGATGCATCACTCCGCTTATTAAATTACGGGCTCCTGACATCCAAGACCTTTAGTCTTCTTTATTTAGACGTGGCCTGTGGTCGTGTTTGTGCTCAGTGCTTGTGTGGTGAGGAAATTTGTCTTTTAAAGGGCAGGGACAGTTGTCTTCATAGAGACGTGCGAAGAAGATCTGCCCAAGAGCCTTTTGGGAATGCAGCAGGTAAAAGAAGTGCTGTGTGAGTTTGTTCTCTCAGAAACTCGTCTTGTTTTTCTTGTGTGTTCTGTCTTTCTTCTATTTTTGACTTTTCCCAGAATGGGCACTTTGGGAGTTTCTAAGACCCTGCTATTGGGGCGATGGCCCACAAGTGTGAGGACCACAGATCCCCAGACTCCACCCAGAGCTGGAGGCAGCAGCACGCACCTGTAATCCCTGTGCTGTGTGGTAAGATGGGGTGCAGAGGCGGGAGGAATGAACTGGAAGTGTAGGGTCGGCCAGCCTGCAGCCATAGTGCTACACTGGCCCTGTCTCAGGCAAGATGGAAGGTAAAGATTGACATCCAAGATTGTTTCTGACTCCACACATACTTGGTGGGTACAGGTGCCTGTATACACACATACCATATGCATTCATACACATACCGCACACACACCATATATACATACCACTTACATACATTCCCACAACACCATACACACATTGCGCATATATCAGACCTACATGCATACACCATACACACATACACACATTATGCATGCATACCATTTACACACATGTGCACTTTCACACACACATGCGCACACGTGTACACACATGTGCATGCGCACCATACACACAATGCACATGCATTTCTAAAAAGACCCTGATCCAGGAGCCGGCTTTGCAGGCTCCTCGCTGGAGTCCTTTACATTCCAGGGCTGCACTACCCTCAGTGGAGGATCCTTGAGCATCACCAGCCGTAGCTTCCTTGTCTCGTCCCTCCTCTCCCCTTTATGGGTGAAGGGCTGAGGAATGTTCATGTCTGGACTCAGAATCCTTTTGTCATGCCTGCTGTTTGATTCCAGTTGAAAACGAGAGCTAATTTTTGGGAGGGAGACAGCAAGGGGCAAAGTTTACCACTGAACCCGAGTGAGTGGAAAAAGCACATTCGTTGTCAGTGTCTCTCTCGCTGCCTTGTTTGAAGCAGGGAAAACTTAGCAGCGGCTTTGAAGCTCACCAAATCTTTCATCTTGGTGTGTGTGTGAGTGTGTGTGCTCATGTTGAGAGTCTTTCTCTTGCCACTTATTTGGTTTTTCTGCTAATAATGAAATTATAATGAGTTCCCTGATGGAATTAAAAAGAAAAGAAAAGGAAAAAAAAAAACACCTCACATGAATTATCCCTTCCCCTCACCCTCCTTCTGCCTTTCTGTAAATTCTGCATAATAGGTCTTTGTTTCTACATTTCAAACACAATTGAGGAAGGCCAGGAGTTGGCAGGGGACCCCGCCATTGTTCTTTTGGGGCAATAGGATGCAAAGTTCTGTCAGGAGGAAGTTCTGTCTTCCCAGGCCAGTTTCCCCAGGATCCTTGTTGGCCCTCAAATCTCCCCACCCCATCCCGGCCCTGGGGGAGAAGCAAAGATCCCTTCTTGATGCTTCTACAGGCTCGATGTTTGAGCTGTGTTGTCACCTTTTCCTCCCTTTAAGGGCAAGTGACCTTAGCTGAGGAGGTCATTCAGTTCTCATATGGTATTTTGAATAGTGTAAAAACATTTTTTGGGGGGGTCGTTTGATTTCAATTAATTAAGTCTATTTAATTAATGACATAGGATTTCATGTAGCGCAGAACTGATCTCACACCCACTATGTGGTCAAGGATGACCACGTCCGGAGTGCTGGCATTACAAGCATGCGCCTGCGCGGTGTTGGGGACTGAATTCAGAACCTGCGGGGTGACAGGCTGGCTCCATACCCTGAGCCAGGTTCCCAGCTCTGGGACCGTAACGTTTTGCAGCTTGTTTTCCTTGCCGACTCCCCTGACCTCGGCCTTTCTTTATGGTGCAAGCCGCTGACACGACAGAGGAAGCCACGTATTTTCGTCCACCTGGTGGGCAGCGCTTCGAAGAGCTGACATCATGCAGTCTGTTCGAGACAGGCCCGTCCTTCTTCAGTTTCGAGCTTGCTCTGTGTTCTGTTCCATCGAACGCGCGAGCCTTGACACCCCTCACGGTCAGAGAGGTTTTGCATCTGTCTCTCCTGTTTTGTGTCAAGGCGGAGGGCACCCGCGCTGTGTGCCTCTCTTGCTGCTAGACATGCATGCGTAGAGAATGGACGAGGTAACAGTCCTTCTCTGTGTGCAGCTCCCACGTCGCTCTCACTCTGGCTTTTGTGGTCAACACTAGTGACCGACTATACAGCCCGACCGACTCCCCACTGTGTCTGTGGGTTCCCCCTCTCCTCCTTCCATCTCACCATTAAACAGGTGTAATAAACCCAGGGAATCTTTACAGTTGGTGATTTTATATCATAGATCAAAGATCAAAGCAGACGAATACACAGCGACCATAAAATTAACTGCTTTTTCAATTTTACAATGCTTTCAGTGATAGAGAATCTTATAAATTTAATATTAATTAAACACTTAGCTTTTAACCTCCTCCTGCATCTACTTTTGGCTGGTGGCTGGAAAAAATTAATTGGGCATCTTAAATCTTGTATCACTAATGCTTTGACAGGAGGAGTTTCCGGAGCACTTAGAATCCCCGCAGAATGCACTGGGGGCATTAGACCTTCCACTCACCTGATTGAAAATGCCTTTTTTCCCCCTCTTCAGGAAAAATGAACCATTTGCTATTTTTTTTTAAAGAAAGTATAACTTACGGTCCCTTTTTGTAGTTTGAGCTTTAACTCAGTCACTTGGCACATTTAACACTTTATGAAATGGAAGCCGTTGAACTTCCATTATTATAAGCGCCCTATTGATTTCTAAGTGTGTTGGTCCAGATGGGTGGATGACAGTTTTGTTTGGTCTGATGAGGGAGCTGCCCTGTGGGCTCCAGTCAGCTTGGTGACTGTCGCAGGAGACAGGCCTACCTTGTCCTTTTGAGTGGTGGCATTCGAGGATAGATTTTGGAACTTATGGATGGGGCAGTCATGTAACTCTAAAAAAAGGTGTCTCAAGAGATTAAAAAGATAGTTTGGTTTGCAAGGTGCTTGACGTAAGACTTCAGGGTCTGAATTCAATCCTCAGTGAGGCGTGACAACCCTTTTCTGTGGCTAAAGAGCTGGAGAAACAGAGACACCAGAATCCTTAGGGTGTAGACAGTCTAGGCAGCTGGTAAGCTACAGTCCGTGAGAGACTCTGTGTTGAAAAATACGTTGGAGTACGTGATACAGACATTGGAGATCGACTTCCTGCCTCCACATGTGCACACTCACACTCTTTTAAAAAAAAATATTACTTTATGTGCGTGTGTGTGTGTGTGTGTGTGTGTGTGTGTGTGAGAGAGAGAGAGAGAGAGAGAGAGAGAGAGAGAGAGAGAGAAAGCACTGTGCGTCCCTGTGGAGAATCAAGGGTGACTTTGGGAATGGTTGCTTTTACCTCCTTCTGTCTTTGCTTGGATTTCCCAGGCTCCGCCCACCAGGGCCGGAAGTATGGACCATCCCCACCATTATTTCCACCTGGCGTCTTTATGGGGGACCTGGGATCTGAACTCAGGACTTTCTGCTTGTGAGGCAGTCTTAAATCCTAGACCATCTCTCTAGCCCCCACTCACACTCTTGCATGTGCACACAAACACATAGGACAACATGCACACACATGCATGCACATTCACATGCAGACGCATATGGCGCTGGAGCCCGTGTAATGGGGAAGCTAGACTATATTCTGGTGGGAACTGACCATGACGTGTGTTCTCTAGGAACCGGAGAGGCATCCGTGCCCGTGTTTCAGAGATGGCACAGTCCAAATAAGGACGTCAGTACCTTCCTCTTTGTAGTGTCCCTTTCCCCCCAGTCTCCATGTAATCTCATTCCCCCTCCCTCTAAACTTGAAGTTCCTTCGAGAAGGAGAATATCAAGCCTCTGGTTTACCTAGGCTGGTTCCCTGCTGGGAACACATATCTCGGATTAGCAGCTGGGAGTCACCCCAAGAATGAGTCCTTCTCAACCCGTTTTTAATTCAGGTGACTGAGAGAAGAGCATCAATAGTTTTGGAGGGGCCGTGTCCCTGGCACTGTGCTCTGTGAAGTCAACCAGTTTAGCAGTACCTCATTTTTGAAAAGTTTGTAAGAAATTAAATTCGAAGGGAGAAATGAAAGACTTCATTTACTTTACAAAAAAAATGTCCTTAAAACATTGCTTTAGTTTCCCACAGCCTTCCTTTAACTCATGCTGCCTTCCAGCCCCACGGTCTGTGGTAACGATACTGTTGAGCATGTCAGAGGTTGGTAAGGGATGTAGATCTGCGGGTCTGAGGTCTCCTCCCTTCTCTGGGCGCTAATCATCTCTCTCTACCAGACTCTGATGGTCAAGGCACCCTGACAGCCCCTGAGGGCAGCAGAGGGCATTGAATCCGCCTTGACATAATAAGTTAGCGCTTGGAGTCCCCACTTGCTCAGGGAATCCCGGCTTTCTGCACCTGGCTGGTCTGCACTCCCGGTGACACCACCAGAGTCCCTCCTCATCGCGGCTGAGTTCTCTCACCCCTACGACAGGATTGATGGGATGTGGAGTTTGATAGGCGATAAATGAAGGAGATTGGTACCCTTAACGACTCTGTTAGAAGATGGCGTTTGCACGATCCGTCGAAACATCTGCTTGTGTTTCTGAGTGTATCTGTGGAGATCCTTTATATATGTATCTCGCCGTTTCTCCATCTATCTAGATATATGTGATATGTGAGGCACTATAAAAATTTTAGTGCCTTAGTTTGGGTTGACCGCCTTATTGCTCGCGAGTGAGCTATACAGGTCTTCCTTAACAAGTGGCAGTAAAGGCTTTACAGCACCCCTCGCACCCGCACATTTTTGTTTAGGCCACATATTGTCTTTTTCTTTTTAAGTCTCCCTTTGCTCGTCCCTCTCAAGTACCTTGGTTGCCATGGCAACAGTTCCATCGTTTCTTAGGGTGGAGCGGGATGACATCTTCACTCCAGATTGTCTAAGTCAGCGCTGGTTTGGACTGACCCCAAACGCTCAGCTGCGGACGGGGCTGCAGCCCTTACCCTGGTCACCTGTGCCATGTTCCTTCTCCTCGTGCCTGCAGTTCGGTTGGGTCTCTAGAGCGCTGTGGCAGTTGCTGCATTCATCCTTCCGCTCATCTCTGCGGGCCCGTTCTCCACGGCAGGTGAACAAACTCCCACTCATGATGGAAACACTGACAAAGAAGAAGCTAGGGCCAGAGAGATGGCTCAAGGGTGAAAGGGGCGAGAAAACCTTTGCCTTGCAAGGTAAAAGACCCGAGTTCAGATCCCCAGATTCCCATGTAAAAAATGCTGTGTGGAAATGGCAGTGACCTGAAATTCTGGCCCTGGAAGGTGGAATCTGGGAAATTCCAGAGCGTAGCAATGAGGTTGAAGAACAATCCAGGATGATTCTTGAGGTTACCCTTGGGTCTCCATAGACACTCGGGGACCCTCTTGTGCACATGCCCATAGACATGTGTACATGAACCTATATACAAAACATATGTGCACACACACGTGCACAAGCACAAAAACAGATTACTGTTAAGCATGGAAATGTGTAAGTAGTTGAGGGCGAAGTAAATGTTCCATGGCTGTCCTCATGAGGGAAGTGTTTTTTCTTAGAACTAAGGCTCAGCTTGGGGGTTGGGCTCAAATTGGAGCTCACTCAGGCAGTTTCAGAGTTCCCGAATGCATCTTTAACATCTCTCTCTCTCTCTGTGTCTCCCAGGCTTGCCCCGCATGGCCTATTTTACCTATCCTAGACTTCTGCATTGTTAATCCTAGAAGAGAGTCTTAGCATCCCATCCAGCTCACTGATTACCTTTAGAGGCAAACCGAGACCCAAAGGTGATATGACTTACTGAGGTCACATGTCCTTCAGTAGCACAAATGGAATAGAGGACCCCCCCCATCTCCCAGCCTCTGGTGACACTTCTGCTTTACCATGATTGGTTGCTTCTTTAGAACAGAAATTACTGTCAAGCTCATTTCTCAGCAAGCCACCTCAGCATTCCTGTAAAGCACAGACTGAGACTGCCGGGTGGGTGTTGATGGGCAGTGAGCAGATCCTCCCAAATTTCCCAGCTCTGTTTTTCAACAAGAGGTCTGGTCTGCCAGTTCCTTGATCAAAGGTAGACGGTCCCCAAAAATCTGTGTATTGGTCACATATGGGATGCTTGTAAGTAAGACTACATATATTTATATATTTGCTGTAGGCACTATTTTGACTACTTTTATGAAAGATTGAATGAATGTGCCAAAACCTCCAGGTGCGAGGAGAGATGCTATCCACTCTTTGCTTTAAGAAACAACACAACGTGCATTTTCTTTCTAAAGCTGTTTTGAGACGTCATGAGGAGAACAAGCGCTGGCTGCCAGTGGCTGCTTGGCCATTGTCACAGCATTCAGATCTGGGAAGATTGGCCATGGCAGACATGGAGGTTTAGCTCATTGCTTCTTAGGTGATGTGAAGGACAATCCTGAATGTATACCCTTTTCCCAGCGTTTTTAAAACGTTGGTGAGAAGAGAAATTGTCTGTGAGGAGCCCTGGGGCTTTGTGGGAATGAGGTCACACTGGGCAGTAGACCTGCTCTCGGCTTGCCCACTTCTCAGTGTGCTGTGGTCTTCCCAGTGTAGCTGTTTCCATAGATGGGCTGTTGGCGGCAATCAGAGATTTGCTTGCTGTCCCTAATTCCATATTCTACCGTTGGAAGAAATGCATGACCTGAACAATTCAGGGAAACCAGGGATTTCTTCAAACTCATGATTTTAGGTTACAGCAGATCTCCAAGTTAGCGGAGTGATGATACCTTCACCAGGAGGTGAGAGAACCAGGCACTCCATAGGAGGAAGAACTGAGAGAGAGAGAGAGAGAGAGAAAGAGAGAGAGAGATCAGAACATGCCTCCTCTCTTGTCAGTCCGCCAGAGCCACCCAGCTCTCTTTCCTTCTTACTCTGCTGCCCACTAAATGGTCTCACCCGCTGTAGGCTGGATCTTCCCACGTAAGTGAGATGATCTCTTAGATTCTTGCTCAGAGGTTTTCCTTAACTGACTCTTCACAAGCATGCCTAAAGGCTCAGTTCTCTCTCCATTGTCAAGTTGACACCTGAAAAAGAGGGACATACCACCTACACATACCTTTTTATCAACCTGAAAATTGTACAGTGTGCACATTATCTCTTTTCCTGTTACCTAAATATAGAGAAAAGGGAAAGTTTAGGTTTACAGAGCTCCTGCATAGCAAATGAGATGTGATAATCTCTATGAAGTGCATAGAATGACCCCTTAAAAGGTTATCATTCCCACTTGGCAGATTTAACCCTAGAGAGATGAACTCAATTGCCCTGTCTCCTTCCACTAGTAAAAGGCAAATTCAGGCATCTCGGATTTCATCGTCTGCTCTCTGAGCAGGTAGTGGGTGGGCTGTGGCTCCTTTGTGTAGTCTTGGGCTCTTGGCTTTGAACCCAGGCTCCGCGTCCCCTCCACAGCTCACGGTTAAATGAGAGCGACGCACATGTGGATCATCACAGAAAAGTCCCAGGCACGGGACTCTGAAGGCACCTGTGTCAGCAGCTTTCCCTGTCCTGACCCAGACAGACCTACATGTCCCTGTCCGGGCTCTGGGAATCGGCAGACATTGTGGCTGGGCGATAGGAGAGGGCGAGGGAGCAGGAAGGAATGTATTGACCTTCATTGCATGTGGTGGATGATTCTGCATCTTGCAGGTTTATAATGTTTATAACATGTGTGTGCGCTCATGCATGCTGATATGAGGAGGGTGTGTGTGTGTTTGTGTGGGTGCACTTGTGTGTGCATACATAGTCCTCACAGGACAACCTTGGCTTGTTCCTCAGGGGCCATCCATCTTGTTTTTTGAGAAGGGTCTCTCACTGATCTGGAGTGCACCAAATAGGCTGGGCTAGCTGCCCTTGAGCCCCAGGTCACTGGACTCCGCCTCTTCCTTCCCCCGTATTGGACTTACAAATGTGCCCCAGCATGTCCACCTTTTTATGTTGTTGCTGGAAAACAAACTCATATCCTCTTGTTTGCAAGGCAAGCATTTTACTGAGTCATCTCCCCAGCCCAATGTATGTAATAACACTATTTCCTAAAAAAAAATTATTTATTTATTTATTTATTTGTGTGTGTGTATGTGTGTGTGTGTATGTGTGTGTGTGTGTGTATCAGAGGGCACTGTGTGTCCCTGTGGAAGACCAAGGATAACCTTGGATTGCTTCTTCCTCCTTCTTGCTTCATTCTGGGATTTCCCAAGCTCCGCCCAGCAGGGCGGGGAAGTGCTGGCCGCCTCTGTTTCCACCTGGCCTTTCTACGTGGGACTTAGAATCTGAACTCTGCTTGCCAGGCAGAGTCTTAACCCCTGAATCATCTCTCTAGTCCAACACTTACTATTTTCATAAGGATGCATTTTTAAAACTATTGTATGAATTAGGTGTAGTGAAAAATCTGCTTAAAATAGAATAATAAAATAGTTTCATAAATATACACAGAGGAGCACATTTTTTTTTCCTTCGACATTCAAAGTGCTTTTGGAAGAAACAACTGTCTGCATAGAAGCAGCACAGAGACATCAGAACATGCAGCTCTTGATCCATAGGATGGAGGCACGGAGGGGAGAAATGTCAAGCAAGAGAGGAAAGACGAAGATCCTGCTCTGCAGTGACCCTTTCACAGAGATAAGGAACAAAGCATAAATAACCCAAGAGAGTGACAAGTCCACTTACTTAATTCATTATTTATTTTAGTTATTGGAGAAGCTCATTGCTGCTTAGTCTATGGGCATATTTACAAGTACGACTAAAAAAAAAAAAAAGACAGCCCTGCCATTTCTGTTTACTGCCTACAATGGATAGTATATAAACAAGAGCTACTGATTTCCAGACAGACATGTGCATCCAGCTGTCCTGCAGACAAACAAGAATGAGACAATCTGCACACGAAGCCAACCACTTCAGTCAGGCTTCTGTAGCAAACAAAAGGGGAAAAGATACAAATGGAGGGATTAGAAATAGATTTGGTCCACATTGACCGTTTTCATCTGTTATAACGCACTGTTTGCATTTGAAGGACAGTTTGGTTCAGCAGAGTCATGGACCGGGCCAGTAGTGTGGTGACTTGCTTGTTCCGAGAGCCAAGCCTGGGGATCCCTCAATAACACCCCTCACCTTCATGGGCCATCGGCCATAGACAGGCCAATTAGAGTGGTGGCAGAGTCACAAATCACAGGCTGTTGCTAGATTCCTCCTTTGACCCTTAGCATCACCTTATCGGAGTCCTCTTGGATGTAATGGGATTCCCCTCACACCACCGGTTCCTGGACAAATACTGATACCCTTATTGTTATCACAGAGGCTGACCTAACCAACACCTTTCTACTCTGAAACCATAGAACTTTGCCATGGCCCGGAGCCATCCCCAGCCTTCCCAGCATCTCCCTGCTGTGGCTGAACTGGAGATGAAACTGTAACCATTGCTAGCACATAACTATGCCTCTGTGTATGTGTGTGTGTGTGTGTGCGCGCGCGTGTGTGGTGTGTGTGTGTCTGTCTCTGTGTGTCTGTGTCTGTGTGTGTGCATCAGAATACACTGTGTGCTCATGGAGGCCCAAGGATGGCTTCAGACATGATCCTGGGTTGCTCTACTTCCTTTTTTGCTTTGTTCTGGGGTTTCTGCCTTCCAGGGCCAGAAGGGCAGGTGACTGTCATTTTTACGTGGGATCGATCCAGCATCGGAACTCATTCTCTTGCTCGTGAGGGAGAGCTGTAACCCCTGAGTCATCTCTCATCCCAACTATGCTTTTTTTTTTTTTTAATCTGAAATGTCTGCAGATAGTGAATGCTCATGGCGTTTGCTGGCTTGGCAACACCATCTCACCAGCTCACTGGTGCTGTGCACACCTTGGTTGGTGGTGCAAAGGTGAAGAATGAAGACAGGAGAAGGTATAATCAGCTTGATTCTGGAGGTGGATTTAAGATGCCTGTCGTATTGGATTAAGAACCGGAAGAGACTTGCGAAGCCTCCCGCTGGTGGTTTTACTTATGAGAAAACCCAGAGAGGATGCGGTTCCCTTAGGTCATAGAACGAACGAGTCAGGGGTAGTTGAGACTCAAAACCAGTGTTTGAATTAAGGATTGGTCAAATGAGTGGTGTTAATTTCTTTTCCTTCGGGCCCCTCTCCATGCTTGCACTCTGGAGAATTCCGTCGTTTCCCGGGACTGACTTTTTCACTACCATTCTGCTCCCTTTGGAGATCTCAATGTGGGCTCTTTCCGGGGAGTTGACAGATGTTGAATGGTGTGCAGTATCATGGGCCCTTGGCCAACAGCGACCTGGGCGTCCCTGCAGATGTCCACATCAACCAAATGGCCTGCAGGGCAGGAGTCAGGGCTCCCCTCTTCATGCACACGTGGGGTGACAGGGGCCCACAGTTCTGTCTCTGTCTGCCTCAAGCTCTTAATCCATGTCATAGGGAGGAAAATGTTGGCAACTTGCTTCGCAGGTGCATCCACGGGGTGGCAAAGCATGAAGACCACGGTGTGTTTGCTGTGAAGTTTTAGGTCATTACCCCCCAGCAGAGGCCTGGAGCGACCTAAAAGGGGTGAAATTTAATCCCTCGTTATGTAGAGCCTAGGACCCTTGTGGAACTGTCCGGGTGATGTTAACTAGCCTTGGGTAAGCAAGCATAGTCTTGTATGTGTAGCATGCCTCCTTCGGTGCCATCCTTGTGTGTGTGTGTGTGTGTGTGTGTGTGTGTGTGTGTGTGCGCGCGCATGCGCACGCAGAAGTGTATATGCATAAGTGTGCACATATGTGTATCTGAATGTGTAGGCTTGAAGTCCATGCCTGATATCATCCTGTTTCTCTTCACTTTTAAAATTAATTAATTAATCAATTAATTAATGATAAAGATTTCTCTCTCTGAACCTGTAGCTCATTGATTGTCTTGGCTGGCTGACCAATGAGCTCTAGGGATAGCTTGTTTCTACCCCTGTCTCAACCCCAAGGTTTAAGTTAAGATGTATGCTACTGTTATTGATTCTTTCTGTGAGTGCTAGGGCTTTGAACTCGGATCCTTGTGCTTGCCTGCCAGATCCTTTACCTGTGGAGCCATCTCTAGGCCCTGCTCCAGCCTTGCCTTCCTCTGTTCCTTTGTGTGAGCAAACAGACAGCTCCTGCCGCTCATGGGACCCTCCCGGCTGGCCGAGAGACTCTTAAAGACTGAGGTTTATGCCAGTGTCTTTCCGCCAGACCCTGCCTATCTGACACCAAGGAGCTGCCCTAGCGATGCACATGCGTAGGGCAGAAGAGCTATGGGAAACCAAATCCATCGATACCCTGCTCATCCCCCAAACATGTGTCGTTTAGCCAAGGCTCTGAAAAGAGAAGGCATCGCGAGCTTGGCAGGACCAGTCAGCACCAGACCTCCAGGGCAGCACTTACAGTCCATGTGCTTTTTCCATCCTCCCCGATTCCAGCCGAGTTCCATCCTGCAATATGAGTTTCCCCGATTAGTTGAATCGTGCTGCGGAGAAGCGGAAGCTCAAGGGAAGGACGCTTCCGTGTCCTGTCCGCACTGTCCCACCGCGCAACCTTGCTGCTAGCCCAGTATGATTGTGGGGGGCTAGTCGTCCTCTCTCCACCCTGACATTGCTCAATTTTTTTTTAATAGTAGGGAAAATTGCTCTTTAGGAAGACTGAAATCTCAATTTCCTACTTTGTGAGGATTCGCAAAGACCCAACATTGGGGGGCTGCTGCGCGCAGTGTCTCTCTTACAGGGCGCCCTGTTTTCCGAGACACGGGTGTTTCCTCGTGGATTGATCTCCAGCCTCGCTGCAGCGTCACGGCTGACCAGAGGCCTCGCGGTGGGTGTGTAGAGATGGCAGCCATGGGCAGGCGTAACTCTGCAGGCGACCCCTGCTCTGAGCCGGCTTCCCTTCCCTTTCTCTGAGGCAAGAGCTGGGTGAAGTGTGTATGGGGGAAGGGGACGATGTGTGTGTGGGGGGGGTGGGAAGATGGGGGGTAGGGAGAAAAGGAGGAACAACTGTAAAAAATGTTAATTTATTAATCACTGAATATATAGCAGTTCATCTGCAATGCTGTTGCTATGCCAACACCCTGGGAGTTTATTTTCTTAATCCAAGAGAGGGGCTCCCGGTCCCCTGCTCTCCTGCTGTGCCATTTGAATTCGCTGCCGCCACCACTGCCACCGCTATCTGTTTTAGAAAGTGGGGGTGGGGCTGGCGTGGGGGGAGGGGGATCGGGCTCCACCACCAAGCAGTCAGATGCAAAGCAGCAAGAGGCCTTTCTCAGTTGCGACTTAGTAAAAATGACACAAATTAATATACTC
The DNA here is from genome assembly GCA_023101885.1 of Typhlomys cinereus. Lineage (NCBI taxonomy): Eukaryota > Metazoa > Chordata > Mammalia > Rodentia > Platacanthomyidae > Typhlomys > Typhlomys cinereus. Next base: position 3,773,733 of record JALPQD010000099.1, on the reverse strand, counting down.
TACTTAAACCAGACCAAGATTAATGGTTCTCTTTCAGTGCAGCTTAGCCCGACTGTCACTCGACAGGCGTTTGTCGGACAAAATCAACACTAATCAACATTTATTCGTCTCTTGCCCTTGGGTCTGAGGAGCACGAGCGGGCTGTGCCATTCCCTGGCTCGGCTCGCCACGCTTTTCGCCCTGCATCCAACTCCGCCATATATCACCCTTCCTCCGGGTGCCTCTCCTCGTTCGGATCCACAGACTCAGCTATCAGGGTACATTAGAGGCATGATAGATTTTCTGTTTTAATTTACATCTATTATATTACAACATAACAGATTTTGAGTCAGTAGAGACCTGTGTCTCCTATAGCCAGACTCCTTGGGAGGATTTCTGCATTAACTTATTAAGGTTTGTTAGGTTGCTGCTTCAAATAGACTCTCTCTCTCTCTCTCTCTCTCTCTCTCTCTCTCTCTCTCTGTCTCGCATGCTCAGTAAAGATGTCGATGTCTTGGTGTACTTTATTCACAAGCTAGCTCATTTTCTCTAGACTTGCTTCCTGTGTGGACCCCATGAGTCTGGCTGGGTTCTTCCCTTACTTTCTGATTGGACTTTGATCGGCCAACAATGGAAGCTGCAAGAGAGCTCCCCCTTCTCTGCTGGAGGAGGGAAAGGAACAGTCTCCACAGATCTTATGGTCACCCCTTCTTCTCGGGCTTCTGTTCTGTGTCTCCCCAGTATCTTTTTTTTTTCTCTTTGGATCTCAGTGACCGGTGAGATTTTATTTAGGTAGAAACACTTGTCTGTAAAACGAGGGGGGAGAGAAGCGGAGGGGTTTTCCACGGGGACACACATTGAAAGGAGGATGACTGAGGGGAGAGCTGGGAAAGGCTGCTGGCTTTGCTTGCAGGCACCTAGGTTCTGCTTAGAACAGGCGTGGGAGTTAAGCTCACCTGTAACACATGAGTTAAGGCTCCCCTGAATGGGGTCTACCTCATACATATGAAATTGCCTTTTTATTTTTTAAGTAGTAAAGAAGAAGCCCTATTTTATTTATTTACCAAGACAACAGCAGGTGTGCATACACCAGGATAAACCTGTAGCCCGCAGAGGACAACTTTCAGCAGTCAGTTCCCTTCTTCTGCCACCATGTGGGTGGGATCTGGGGCTCCAACTCAGGTGTGCATGCAGGCACCTTTACCCACGGAACTGACTAATAGACCCTTATTTATTTATTTGTTTGTTTGTTTGTTTGTTTGTTTGTTTATTTTCAAGTATTTTGTAGCCACCAATGTTTTAATAAGAAGTTTGTGTCCTGATGGCTTTCATTTGTGTCCTTTCCTCCCCCAGATAGGCATGTGTCTTACTTGGCGATGTATAGTATTCCTTCCCTTATGAATTTTAATCATGCCATGGAGGCCACATTAGCTTTGCCTCTGGCCACCTCTGTGCTGACTGCACGTGGACACACCATAGCTTTGCCACGGCCCTCTCCCAACTCCCCTCACCCCCACCTGACCACCTCTTCCTTCTCATATTGTTCTGTGTCTACTCCGTCCCAGCTGCTGCAGTATGGTTTTCTTGTGGCCAGAAGGCAGAGAAACCAGGGCCGAGCTGGTTCGTCTGTGTTGGCGTAAGGCCTCTAAAGTCTTGCATGTGTTAGGAGGTGCGCTTAGGACTTCCATTTTGGTTTCTTATTGCACAGCAATAAAGTCAATGGCGCTTGGTATCGCTGTGCACTTACAGAACTGTAGCTGCATTTAAGAAACAAAACTCGGCCGATAGGAGTGCTCAGTGTCTGGAGCTGGGGAGACCGATCTCGTTAATTTTAATGAGGGAAAAAATTCTCCAGCTGGGGCTGAGGAGAAAATGAAATACCAATGAGGTTATCACTTTGGGTGATCTCACTGAATTCACCGTATCATCAGAAGGACTTTTGGCACATTTTCTAGGGTCATAGAGAATACTCTAGAAGAGCATACATGTACCCTGCTAGTCCTGGAGAAGACTTTCCCTGCTAGGCAGAGAAAAACTCCATAGGGACCTTCCTTCCTCATGGACTTAGTTGAGATGCTAACATTAAATTAAAATTAAACTGAAATTCCAAGTGCGTTCGTATGGTGTTACTGTGTGTCTGAATCTGAGCACTGAGATGGTTGGTTAAAAGAAAGGCTCTCTGAGTTCAGGTGGCCTCGGATGCCCTGTGGGATTTGGGGTATCTTCTTATTTTTTACCTGTCTAAGGGAGAAGGTGAGTCGAGGGATCCTAGTCATTCAGTAGGCAGTTATTCAGTTGGAGCAGTTAGCTCATGGTTTTGACCCTGCTCCAAGGAGCTGGCAGATTGTGACCAGAAGATTCGGGTGAATAAAGACCAATTTTGTCCTCAGAGAAGAGAGGTTTACCAAGCTCCAGTGACATGGTGCCAGGGAGCACAAAACGAAACATTACCATGAAGGTAGTTGGCTTTTTGACTTTCTCCTCAACCACCAGATGGCTGGTTCTTGGGAGAAGTGCAGATCACTGCATCCCGTGGACTCTCAGAGATCTGGAGGCAGGTAATCCAGACTTTCTTCCCCCCCAAAGATAAAATTGCCAACTCAATTGCTTTCCCCCATTTCCCTGGCATGTTCCCAGACTCAGTAAATCTGTACAAGTCTCAAGAGGGAAACAAAGCACCCACAGGGACACTTTCTGAATTCAGTGGGGCCGCTTTGCCTTGGGGACCATCTGAATGTCAGTGGACTGCTATTGAAGAGGGTTCATGAATGTGCCTGAGTTCCCTCGGAATTCGGCCTTTTCCTTTGAAAGCTACAAGATCGCAGTTAAGGACACTCGGCTGCCGCTATGGCTGTGTGTATCTGGGATGGGAAATTCTGGTTGCCAAGCAGCCAGGGATGGACATAATCGTGCTGCCTAGCAACGGTGGCAACGTGGTCACACAGATTTCTGCGCCTCTTCTTCCTGTTTGGTCTGTTGGAAGAAGATATGGGTGGTTCTGGAGGCCCCTCTGTGTCCTGGCCGCAGCGAGATGTGGGAGGATGCGATGGAATGGGGTGGTCCGGGTCCCCAGTTGCATGTTTAAATGGGTCGCTTTCCGAACTGTCCAATGCCGAGCCCTGACTTTCACATAGCATTCCTTAGCTTCCCCTTTTCGATTTAACGGGCACCCGCAAGTTGACTTTCTGAGCCTGAGGAGGAATCTTAAAAATGTGTGAGACCCCTCTGGGTACTGGCCCAGTGGGCCTATACTCTGCATGTGTGAACACGAAACAGCTCATTTTCTGATGGTGCGCACACCTCGAGTGGAAGAGATGTGGCACAGAACCTCACTGGCGAGGTACAAAGCACTAGGGGGAAGCAAGAGCTGATGACCCCTGCCCAGCTGCTCTTACGCTCAGCTCTATCACCCCTCACACGAGACACCTCTCTTGGAGGTCACCCTGCTCTATGCCGAGTCTAAAGAGGTGTGCAGGCTTTATGGGTCATAGAATCGATCTTCACTCTGCTTCCAGTTTATGGAACATTGGAAGTGGTTGGAACTGAAGGAAAAGATGATACTTGGCAGCAAATAAAGGGTGTGAGCATCTCTCCTTTCCCTGCTGTTAGGAGTCTATACTACCTGTCCGCCTGCCCCTGTTCTCTCTATAGGAGTTAACAGTAAGCAAAGGACAGGTTTGGTATTGGAAGTCTGTCCTTGGTCCTCTTCATACTTACAGGTGTGTGGCTTACGCAAGCCCCTGTCCCACTTCAATTTTAGTGCTTGTGTCTGTGAGGAGTAGCAGTTCTGGCTGCCCAGGATGGGCAGGAAGGTTTCAAGAGGCAGGAAATGGTGGTATTCTTGGTTGTTGCTACTGAGAAGTGGTGGTGTGTGTCAGCCCTGAGTTCAAAAGCAGGAAGAGAGAAGAGGCTAGGGTTTTAGCCACTTGGTTCTTCACTTCAGCCTCGGTTTTACTCTTCCATAAAGAGCTGTCTGTCCTTTGATGCTAGGCGGGCTTGGTTCACAGGGCAGTGGGAAGGTATCCATCCATTTATTTTTCTGTGTGGCTTCAGTGGTGTTTGTCTGGGTTCCTGGGCGTGGCGCTGTCCCATGTCACAGATGAGAAAGCAGTAATGCAGAACCGCGTTTGTTTGGATTCCCAGACTCTCTTGTCCTTAGCGTCCGACCAAAATACTGTGGCCTGCTGGAGTAGATCAGAAGTGATGGAGTGGAGTCACTGTGGAGTGGAAGCTTCTGGAGATTGGAATTTTGGGTTTTATATAGTAATGAGATCAGGGAAAGCGCTCCCTAGAGGGATCGCTGTGGTTCTGGAGCCCTTGAAGTGTGTGGGGTGAGCATAGCTTTTGTGCTGTGCGCTCTTGATGGGTACTAGCATGAAGACTGAAGGAAGGATCCAGCTGATGGTTCTTGGGTTCAAACATGGCTTCTCTCGTTGAAGCCCTCTTGTAAGCCTTCATTCCTTCTTCCGTTTCTCCAGGGAAGGAAGGCGCTGTTGACCTATTTCCTAGAGTAAGGCAAGTCTGTGATTCAGAATCGTCAGTTTGGGACACTCTGAAACTTACCTAGATGGTACTAGAAACACACCTAGATGGTACTGCCAGTGTACAAGATAGACCGTGCTTACTTCCAGCAGTTGCTGGTCTCTTAAAAGAAATCCAGGTACTGTGCTTCCAGCAGGCAAAGTCAGTAGCTTAATCCCTCTGTCGAAGGAGGGAGCTGAACCTTTCTAGGAATCAAAGCTACCATCTTCCCATGATGCTTCATGTCCTAGGACCGCTTCTCGTTCTCTGGGTAGGATCGGATCGTGGGTTCTGCTTAGTGGCCAATCTGGGGTCCTCAGCAGATTGCTTGGAGTGGCTCTAAAATTCCAGGCCACCTGTTCCTTCTGTCCTGTCCTCACTCTGACTGTCACATCCCATGGTCATGTGCCACCTCATGGCTTGTGATGCTGGTCTTAGATTTTACTGGGTAGGTGGGGGAAGGGAAGAAAGAAAGAGGAAAGGAACAAAGAGGAGTGGAGAAGTAGAGATATAATGGGGCTGGTCCATTTAATCCACATGACTATCATTTAGAGTTTAGCAGTTCACACTGTGGTACTCAAGAAACTAGATCAGGTCTGCAAGCCTCAGTCTAGATTAGTAAAACAATGAAGGTCTTTTCCTTGTCTCAGATCCGCTTCCTCGCCTGCCCTCCCCTTGGCCCCGTCTGGAAATGAACTGCCCACTGGCCCTTGCTCTGGGGCCCTGCCAGGGTGCGGCTGTCACACACCGCAGTTTATGGGACAGTCTCAGTTCTGACCTGACGAGTGGTGTTCTCCCCCCCCCCCAGCTATTCCCTGGGGAGGAACAAGAGCATCAGGCCTGAGGACTGAGCCGCTTGGCCTATGTGCCTCTTCCGATGCTCTTTCTTACTGGGGATTTGAAGAATTTCAGCTTTTAGTCAAAGTCAGCGGACACAGCAAAGGCGGAAATTGTATTGCCTGCCAACGTTTCAAAGCCTCCAAAGGGCGAGAAAGCCTGTGGGTTTGTAACCTTTCCATGACAAATCTCACAAATCGGGTTGGATTTCACATGGTCAGGGTGACTTTGGTATTCAGTTAACACCCTTCCTTTAAGGAAGTTAGAACACTTGATAAGTTCTAAGCCTTTGATCCTCACAAATACTCCTGGAAAATTGAGGTTCAGGGAAGTAGGGGCTTTGGTTAATTATGTAACATGATTATTGTTTTTTGGCTCTCCTTTCTCCTCCACACTCCCTCTCTCTCAACTAGGGATGTAATTTAGTCAGTATAGGGCTTGCCTAACATGCACAAAATCCTGGGTTCCATCTTCTAGCATCATCGGGTGTGGTGGTGTGCCGATAGTTCTAGCCCTGGAGAAGTACATTCAGAAGGATCAGAAATTCAATATTATTCTTGGCTCCGTAAGAGTTTGAGACCAGCCTGGACTACATGAGACCATGAAATAAAATAAACCAAGACAAAACAAAGCATAATAAAGCAAAACAAAAAAACAAAAACAAATAAAATTCAGCCAGCCAATCAAATAAATAAGTAAAGTAAAAATTCTAAAGCAGTCATTCATATATGCAAGTTGGTCATATTCCACTTTCCTCTGATGAGCCCATCTCTGTTTATTTCTGCCATGCTTGTTTTCAGTGGCATTTCCCTGTCATATCTACCACCTTCTCTCTGAGAATGAACGCGTGAGAAGCTCATCATCTTGCTCCACAAGTTTAGGCTGGGTCGATCTTGGGAACTCGCCCAGTCAAGAGGCCATGGCTATGAATAAGAAATGGCATTGGATGTCACCCAGATGTGATCCCAGTTGCTTTAGCTGACTCTCCCCCACCGCCTTAGTCCTTGGGGTCTCAGGCCAGAACATTCCCATGGAGTCTCTCACTGAGAAATCAGAGCCTCTCTTCAGCGTTGAGACCTGCATTGAGTTCTTGGAACCTTGGCCTGTGCTGGTTTCATAGATAGCAAGTGTCCACTATGTATTTATTGATCTTGACCAGGTGTCGCAGAAAAGGTAGCTCCTTTAATATCAACCAAGATTCAGTGAAGAAACAGACAGATGCTCACATGTTGAAAAGAGACATACTCAAAGCTGCCTGCACCTTCAAGGAGCAAACAGTCTGCTTGGGGAGTCAGGATGGACAAACCCACCGCTCTGTGCTTGGGAACCAATGTTGTGGTGATTCTAACACCTCTACCTCTTCTACCAGCCCAGTGGTTGCAAATGAAAAGACAGAGAGGCAGGCGTCTGCAGTGATGATGGAAGTGATGTTTTATTTTAAGATAAAGGATGGGCACTACTGATTGATGGATTATAAACTGGGAGGTCCAGGATAAAGCTTCATTCTGGGGGCATCAGTGTATTTCTCTGGGAGCCTCCTGGGCATTAATTCTGCCGTTAATTTTGTTATGAGAGACCAAGCCAAACAAAGGGAGGTGGCGCGGCTCCGGGCTGGTTTAACCTTGATGAAACAGTGATTTCACCAAGGATGATGTTCTCCATCTATCTTCATCCATCAAGGCACCGCTGAAATATGCTAATGAAGCCCGAAGACAGGAAGACGGAGCAGTGAAATGGGGCGTGGCAGATGCTCCCTGCACCCCCATGACAGGCGGGTGCCATTGACTGTCCAGATTTAGAGGAGGCGCGAGAACCAGGCTGACATGATCTTACAGAGAAAGACAGAACGGAGACCCGAGTTCTACCCGGCAGAAAGGAAAGGCAAGAGTCATGGCACGCACAGGCCGAAGAGCATAGGAAGGCTTGCCCTTGGCGAAGGGGTGGTTTCCGGAATGTTCTTCAGCTTGTTTCCTAGCCGGTCCATTTGAGTGTCAGATGCGTGGCATACTGCACACAGCAAGCGTTTCTATTTGCAAATTCTAGTGGGCGACCTCCCGGTCTGTGCCACATGGAGTGATCCTTCACCCTGTCACTGTGCATCACTATGTGGGTGTTTGTTTCTAAAGCCATAATCTGTCGGATACTGGTTATATGCCGAGTATACTACCAAGTAGTTTTATGTCCTTTCATTAAAGTCCTCACCCCATGAGGAAGTGACGTTAGGGCGCATCTCCTAAGGATGGGGCCTGAGAAGTTAAATTCATATCCAGAGTCACATGGTCAGTAAGCGTCATGGTTGGGACTGAAGTCCATGGCCATCTGATTCCTAAACTCTGATGCAGATGGAAGCATGGTGGTATGAAGACTCTTACCCAGAGACAGCGAGGACACCCTGGCGACCGTCAGGAATGGCTGTCTCACTTAAGGGAATGTAGTTCATGTTCATTTTAGCATTACTCCTTTCACCTTTCTTTTCTCAGCTGGCAGTAAGCTCCCTGTGATTGGCATGAGACCCTCCTTTTTCTAGATGATCCCCACCACCATGCTTCTCATGTTTCTACAGGAATGCCCACTATTTAGTGCTTCTACTGGATACTTTATAGAAAGATGGCCAGCTATAGCCTGGTGGGTGTTTTGTGTTAAGATAACCCTATAGGAATGACAGTAACATATTGCTTTGTGTGGGTTCACTCCATCATATATCTGACCACTCCAAGAGAAATAGCTAACTAACAAGTGAAATTTCATTCTTGTTTCCTCAACAGCCCTGAACAGGTCTATATGCAGAAACACTGTGACCCTGGAATGTACACAGTTCACTGACCAACCCACTTGCCAAGATGTGGACCCTGAAATTTGAGGTGGTCTTAGGTCAATCAGGGATAGGGATTCCATAATCTAAAATGTTTGCCAACTATTTCCCCACCCCTTCTAGTGTTTCAGAAAGGCAGCTAAAACAAAGAAGATAAATAAAAAATTACTGAAAGAAGATGCTAAGTAGTAGTATTTCTCTGGAGTGAGCTGTACCAGATAAAAATTCCATCTCGCCCTAAAGTCCTTTGTGACATGGCCCTTACTCTACGGCCTCCAGGTTGATAATCAAGAGTCAATCACAGAAGAACCGTCCTGTGAGGATGCTGTATGGGTCAGCGTATCCTGCCAGAAAGGTAGCATCAGCCAGTGGTATCATTGCCAGCCGGCTGGCTTCCTTGTCTGCTCCTCCTCCTCTCTCTAGTCTCGGAGTTCATATATAGTAAATCTTTCTCTTAATAAAGCCGTTTTTAAAATCTGACTTTGGACTAGGGGCTGCTTTTTCTCCAAATGCGCCAGCTGTTAAACATGGCGCCTTGGGCACGGTGTATATCTTCTTTGTTTAGTTTTGAGTTTTGAATATGAGCAGAGACACGAAGGAGTGGGAGGATTCTATCGATTCCTTTCTCCCCTCAAGACAGCCACTGGGTTTGAAAATGAAGCTTTGTTCCTCTGAGGGCTTTCTGGGCTCCCTTTGCAGATGCGTCCCAGTACCTTAGTAACCAGAGCAGGGTGCCCCTCCTCTGGGCAGAGGTAGGATGGCGGGGCCTGAAGAGGCGGGCATCAGCCAGCGCAGGCCCCGGACCTTTGGCCTTGGTCTGTCTTGGTTACACAGGAAGGTATTTCTGTCCCTTTGCTCTCTCAGCCTTCTGTCACTGACTGTGTTTCCAATGCGCTGGGGAGCATTAACTCCCTGCAGGGGAAAAAAAGTTCACAAAAGAAATGAATTATGCATATGGAATTCATTTCCTTGATGAATAGGGAATCTGAACAAACTCTGTGGCTGCTCGATTTTAAGGCCCACAAGAAAGGGGTATGTGTGTGTTAAGGGCTAAGGAGTATAGTGGGGACGATCAAAAAGAACTTGGTGTAAAAGAAGTGGGTGAAAAGTATGCAAAGGGCTTGAGTTGGAATGTTAGGAGACAAAGTTAGTCCTGGGCTTAAACTTAAGCTTCCTCGTATTGCAACCCCATCTAATGTGCACATTTACCTGTGATGTAAGAGGTAATCCTTCTGGAAGAAAGCATTGGGGCAATGTTGGATTTACCTCTGTGGAGAGTAACCGAGGTCACTTGAGACCTTGAGGCAGGAGTGTGGTTGCATTTAGGAGAGGCCTGGCTGCAGCACCAGCTCTCTGGGCATAGTCTGTCAGACCTTGGGCAATTTTCTTCATCTTTCTGCACCTCCGTAATCACATCTGTGAACAGGGAGATTGGGGTGCCTGCCTGAGGAAGTGTCTCAGGGACCAAATGAAAGTGCTTTCATAAAACACCTCAAAAGGTGAATCCGAAGGGATTTTTTTTATGTTTTATTTTTATCCGTGCCTTTTTTTTTGACAGCCATGTAAATGTTCAGACGTGGTTTTGCAGCAAGCCACACACACACACACATGCACACACACACACATACATTTTGAGTAGGAAGGAGAAATTGATTCCAGATTATTGAGCTTCTTAAAGAAATAAATGTGCAGAACAATAAGAGAAAATTTCATTGTAACTCTCCTCTCATCTGTATTATAAAAAATTCATTTAAGATAATCAGTGTGATCTTTTGTTGTTGTTGTTGTCGTTGTTGGCAAATCGTGAGTCCTGGATTGGTAGTTGTTGCCCAAGTAGTTTGATCAAGAGTGGGAAAAGCGTGCCACTCTCAGACCCTCAGACTGAAGAGTCGACTGCAAACTGCTGCTTTGGATTTCTTCTACAGATCTGCCTTCTGAAGACCAAGCATGCCGTCAGCAGGAATGAGACCACAGAGCTGGCCTCTTGCTCCTCACTTGCTCCTGACTGGAAATGAGGCGTGGGGACCGTAGGTCTTAAGTGTACAGGCACATCGACCGATGGGGGACAGTTCCCTGTTTGCTAAGAGCAGAGCAATGTTTGCTCTGGTTTGTCTGTTCTGAGTTGGGGTTTCATTCTGCAGTCAAAGGTCGGCCGGGAACTCACTCTGTCGTCCAGGCTGGCCTGAGCTCATGATGCTCTGGCTGCCACCTCTGGAATGCTGGGAGGATAGGTGTGAGCTGCGTGCCCAGCTCAGCTCAAGAGGGTTGTGTAGCTTGAGCAGGGCTGACTGCAGCCTTGTTTCCTAATTTTCTCAGCACCCACTTCAGTACCTGTTCTTCCCCGAAGAGCTGCACTTACTTCTGCCCCACTGTTTCTGGAGGCGAGGCTATGTACCGAGATGACTTTGTATCCCCCCGCGGCGCTGCCTCCACAGAACTCATCAGCCCATGTGTTCTTCAAGCCCTTGTTTTCAATCTCTTCTCTGTTGGGTCCAGGGACAGATGTGGAGATGCAGAGTCCATCTTTTCTGACTGGGGAGGGGGGAACTTAGACTACAAGTCTCTGGGTTCCTACCACCCTAGTGTCAACCTGTGTATTTGTGTTACATGAGTCTTATGTGTTGGACTTTGTGGGTGACAGTCTGTTTTTAAGAAATGTTTGAAGGGCTGGAGAGGTGGCTCAGGGGTTAAGCCTCTGCCTTGCAGGCGGAAGGTCCCGAGTTCTGATCCTAGACCCCACATATAGACGCCAGGCGGAAGCGGGGGCAGCCTGCGTTTCTGGTCCTGGGGCAGAGTAAACAAGGAGGAGGTGGAGGCAGTCCATGGTGGTTCCCGAATTCGTCCGTGGTTCTACACACACACACACACACACACACACACACACACATAAACATACACACGCATACACGCACAATTGAATAAATAAAAAAATTAAAAAAAATATTTGAAAGCCAGTGGTGCAGACAATAGACCGCCACCTAGTATGAATTATTTATTTATTAAGAGTTTCCTTGGTACCTTCCCCCCTCAAAGCCCTCCATGGAACATTTTGGAAAAGTATCATTGAGCACTGGAGATTGGCAAAGGGGACAGAGGGCGAGTGTGAACACTGGAAGGAAAAGAATAGAAGGAAGATCAGAGAGAGAGAGAGAGAGAGAGAGAGAGAGAGAGAAGAAGGAAATGGCCTCCCTGATCCCAGAACCACCCTGGGACCCAAAGGAGGAGGCTAGTGAGACCTGGGGCACCACGCCAGGGTCCTGCCCTGCCCCAGAGCCTTTCTCTTTCAGTACCTCCTCCATCCACTCGAGGTGACCTGATGACCTGCCAAACCCCTCCAGGGTAGGCTACCCCACCGAGGAGCTTCCCTTCTTAGGGCAGCGGGCCTAACCCTCCCGCCAAGTGGTTGCAGCAGTAAAAACGGCAATAAAAAATGTTTTTTTAATGTTATGCATAAACCTTTCAATAACAAGTATATTTGGTACAGAGTGGTTTTCAACCTTGGCTGCACATTAAAACCACCCAGGGAACTTTTACAAAATGCCACCAACGCTTGGGCGCTACCTGGGAACAATGAAATCAGTGCCTCTGGGGGCCAAAGCTGAGCGTCTGTATTTCCTCCGAGCTGCCCGACTTATTATATTATGCACCAGGTGGGTGAAATACTGTCCCGGGAGCCGGAGTGGGATGGAGGGGGTGGGGGTGGGGGCTGATGAGAGGAGGCCAGCTTGAACATTTCCAAAGAAAGGAGCTTTTTTGTGTGTGTGGCTAGGGGAGGTGAGGGCTGCTCCCCTTGACTGGCGGGAAGAGGGGTTCACCTCTGTGCTTTGCTACCGTGGAGACACAGATTATTCTTACAGCACGTGTAGTTCCCTAGGCATGCATGGTCCAGTTTGTCATATCCACAGCTCTTCGGAAGCCATGCAGTGTTCTTTGGCCTCTTCCTCCCTACCTAGCTCCTAAAAAAGTGTTGACCTCATGCAGGCCTGTTTCTGGGTTGGCACACGTAAGGCATTTTACATTTCTCAGAGCAGAGGAGAAAATCGAGGCTCAAAGAGACCCAGTAGTTTATCCCCAACTCCCAACCTCGTCAACAGCAGAGAAGGGATGAAATCTATTTATCGCACTCTAAAGCTGCCGGCTGGCTCTTCACTCATCCCTGAAAGACAAGGACCTTGTTCGCAGTTGGTGCCTTCTCTGGTTAGAGAACTTTGGCTTTCTTTCTTTTCTTCCTCCTTCATATTGGTGAGAAAGGATGAGGAAAGAACAGGGCTTCTGCCGTGATTACCTTAGAGGCCAAGCAGGCCTCCGGGCAAGCCCTCCATTAGACCAGGGCCAAAGGAATCAACTTGTGGGATGTGGATGACTAGTTTGGGAACGAGGCTTTGTGTAAGCAAACTGTCTTTTCTTGAAGCTCACCGATAAGACCTAAGCTCTCTGCTTCTTCTTCTTCTTTTTTTTTTTTAAATGTAACAGACTTGTGTAGTTCCGTACAGTGTCACCTCTGGGCCACCCTTGTCCCCATAAGTTCCTGGACTCCTCTTCAAAGTGGCAGGTGCTAGAACATTCTAGAATGTGCTTGAATATGCTATCACTGGCCTTCCGATCTGATTCACTCTTCTACAGCTGCAATCTTAATTATCCCCTCCCTCCTGCCTTCACGAGCAAATGAATTACGTGTGGGTCTCCCTCCCATAGCCAAGTGTAATGTGATCATATTTTGGGGTTTAAAACAAAGTGAGTCTGTTAAATGTAACATACTGCTAAATCGCTTTCTTAATGGATGGTTTTTCCTTCTGGGACCGCCGTACTTGAGATGAGGTGCTAATCCGTGTGTGCTCATGCCAAAGGGAAAGAAGGCGTTCAGCATTAATGGGCACAGACCGAACTAAGCTTTAAACTTGGAACTTTCTCGACAAAATCAGTAAGACCCCCGGAACAGATGCTCCACTTCCCAGGCTGTTGGTATTCTACCAGTAGATGAGTAAGTGCATGCCTGTATGTCCAGTGTTCACTGGAGAGCAGAGGGCAACTCATAGGAGTAGGTTCTTCATTCTGCCTTGTGGGTTTCAGGGATTAAACCTGGGTCATTGACGTGGGTATCAGGTACCTTTACCCACTGTCATAGTCAGGTACAGGTGTCAACTTGATGGTTAAGGGTTTGAGCTCTGGACACATATGTCGAGAATTAGTAGTTAAGACCAGAGAAAGCTTGCAAGAGATTGTCTAGTTGATGGGGAAGGCCCAGCCCGTGGTGGGTGGGACTAGTCCCTGGACAGGTGAATAAGACAGAGGGAACTGGGTGAGAAAGTCGGCATCCTTCTGTATACTTGGCCAGACATGCTGGTCTGGCAAGCAAGGATTATTCCTCTCTGTCGTTATGTGGATGTGGTGTGGCCAGTTCCCTTATCTCCCCCATCATGGTGCTGCTTTCCTGCCAAGCTGGGCAAAGAACTGTAACCTGACTGTTGTCAGCCCAGTATAAAACCCCCTGTACCCTTAAGTTGTTTTGTCACAATTTATCAGCAACACAAGAAGTAACTGCAACACACCCACTGAGCCACCTTGCAGGCCCCAGTTTTCTTATATCAGCTGTTCCTGTCTGTGGCTTGGAGTGTGGCAGTTGCCAGTGGTGGGGCTGTGACTCCAAGGAGTTTCTACTCTGCTCCTCTCAGCTGCCTCTACCCCTCCTTTACCGTGAAAGATCCTGTAACCAACTTTCAAACTGTCTTTTTTTTGTCTTTATGCCCTGCTGTGACAGGGCTAACTTGTATCTTTGCAGAGCAATGTTGACCTTGTTGTAGAAGAGTGAATCAGATCTGAAGGCCAGTGATAGCATATTCCAGCACATTCTAGAATATTCTGTTTGAATTCTGAGCTCCATCCAGTCTCCATATATTCCCTTAGGAATACCTTGTTCATTCATTAGGATGACTTTCCTTTCTCTTTTGGCTGTCTTTATTGCAAGACTGGAGGTGTGGGGAGGAGGGGGGGTTCTTTGTTTGAAAAATCCACAGCCAAAGCAGGACATTCCATGTGGTTTTAAAGTGTTGACTCTGCTCGTGCTTTGTGAGAGAAAGGTCGAGAAAAGAGTGGAGGCTTTTGGGGAAGGGTCTAGAAGAAGCCCTCACTTCCGGCTGGAAGATCTGGAAGCCAAATGAGGGTAAATGGTAGCACTGCAAAACCCATCCTGGGGCTTCACGCTGTGGCCAGCCTCGTGGACATGAGCCCCCAAGCAGCCTCTTAGGTAAGTGGAGGAAAGAGAGGCCTTCTCTTGTCTGCTTGTCTGCTATGGATAGACGACCTCCTGGAAAGGAAGGTGATCCTGATTTAGTTGGGAAATAGCCAGTTCATTCTCTCTGCATGGCATGGGGAAGAGGCCACCGCAATCCCCGTGACTTGTATCACTAGGTAACCTGCGACACAACTTGTCTCTTGACAACTGGTAACTGGAGACAGGTCTGTGCACCCCTAAGTGTATGCACTGAACACTGCTCGGCGTGGATGTCTTGCTCACTGTCCTGTGAGCTGCTACATGCAGCCTGAATTCTCACTGTCAGACGGGCTCCTCTCCTCCGCCCCCTACTTCCACAGAAAAAGAAAACAAACACACACAGAAGCTTCTACAGAAAGAGTCGCTCACGCTTTTCTTCCTCTACCACCTCTGCCTCTCTCGCCCGTCTTTCCCTCCTTCCTGCCTTCCCTTTGGTAATAAGTAATGGATGGAGTCAGGGTGGTTGAAGGTGGGGAAAATGATTTTGCTCAGAAAAAAAAAATCAGTCCAGAGAGTGTGATGGGGGAGGGGGGCGGGGGTGAGGAGAGGGAGGGGAGAGTCCTCCCAGCATTGCTAGGCCTGGCATGTGGCACCGGCACCCCAGCCTCCTTGCACCTCACCACTGTGAAGAATGGTGATGAATTCGGCCTCTGCCAACATTAAACTGATAAATGAAATTTGTATGTTAAAGCAATGATAATTTAATTGTATTTTCCTTTCTTCTTTCCATCCACACTTCTGTCTCCTCTGTCCCCCCCCTCCCTACTTACTCTCAGGCTTTAGGAAAAGGGAGGGGGAAGGCTGGGGGGGGGAGTCGTTGCAAGCTGTCGGTTTGCATTGTGCGGACCGGGAAAGGTCTCTACCTGGCTCATTTTGTCCCCTTTGCTTAGGCTGTCACTGCTGACAGTCCTCATGTTTATTTCATCTCGCGTGGTGGCTGTCTCGTTTCCCTACCCTCCGATGTCATTAACGCACTGAGAGCGGCCCTGCAGTGTTGAGCCTAATGAATTCCGCTGTGGCTGCTCCGTTCCCCACCTTGTTACCAAAGCTCAAGGTGTCAAATTAAACCCAGCCTAGAGAGAAAGAGAAAGTGTGGGAGAGAACGCGAGAGCAGGGGAAGGGAAAGGGAAAGGGGGGAGGGTGTCTGGAGCACAAACTCCCAGCAGTTGAAGGGAAGAAGAGAAGAAAAGTGGGGTATGGAATTGAGAGGCACCCCATAAATGGGTGACTTCCTGTGGCCACGTTCCACTTTCAGCAAGTCGATGCCACAGGGCTCCCCACCCACCCACCAGACCTGTCGGCCTGGTCTTCACCAACAGGGGTCTGTGTCTGGGCCTTGGCTGTGACTCGCCTTTTTCTCCTTGCCTGGTTGATTTATTTTCATGGTTTATGCAGATCGGGTGTCTTGGAAGCTGACTGAGTAGATAAGAAAGCAAGAGCAGCCCCGGCTGATGGGGGAGCACGTGTGTGTGTGTGTGTGTGTGTGTGTGTGTGTGTGTGTGTGTGTGTGCATGCGCGTGTGTGTATGTTTGTGTGTGCGCGCACACAGGCTAGGAAAACCCAGGAGCACACGTGACTCTGGGTTCAGGGTCTGTGACGGGCCGCAGGAAGCCCATGGCTGGAGATGCGGCAAGAGGGGACCATTCTCAGAAAGTGGCATGGGCAATCTCTCTCCCAGGGACACCCTTACTTGAAAAATGATGATTTTACTCCTCTTTTGTACACAGCATCATCCTGAGCTGGGGCATTTCTCTCTCAGTACAACATTGTCATTTTATCGGCAGAGCATTTTGTTTGAGATGGGTAGAGGTTTCCCATTTTGCAGACGGGATGTGAGCACCCAAAATTGAGAGGCTAAGGGTGGCATTTCGGGTCCCTCGTTTCCTATTTGATGACCTTCTCAATGCTTGCACAATACTAGATTCTAAGAGGTGGGATGTTATTGAAGATAAATATGCTCATGGGTTTTTAAAAAGTGTTTTATACATCGTAAAATGGGCAGTTGTGAAGTACAACAGGTTTGGTTTGGTTTGGTTTTCTTCATGTGACCAACATTCAGTGTACAATATGAAACTCTCCCATCCCTCTATAAAAGCTTCCTTCGGCTCTTTCTATTCCAATCAACAGACCTACACACACAACACATTTTCTCTAATTTTTGTAAGCATGCATTGATTTTTCTGATTTAGACATTCTGTGAAATGGGATCATGCATGTGTGAGTTCCTTTTCCTGTCTGTGACCGGGTGACTGATAAAAAGCATCGCAGCACAGCAAGGATTCATTTGGTTCATGGTGTAAGGGGACAGGCCATCGTGGTGGGAAAGGCATGGCAGCTGCAGCTGCAGGAGCATCAGGCTCTTCGCTCAGGCCTTGGCTGGCCAGGAAGTAGTGAGAAGAGCCCACAGTGCAGTTGAACTGTACCTCAAAGCAATCCACTTCCTCCAGCAAACCCAACCTCCAAGGGTTCCGGGACGTCTCACAAGCAGTACCACCAGCTCAGGCATTCAGACAAATGAGCCCATAGGGGGATGTTTTACATTTGAACCAGAACATAAAGTTTGTATACTTTTGTTTCTAGGTTACATGGCTCATGAGGATTATCTAGGTTAGTGATTTGCTTATTTAGGCTCTTTATGCTTTTTGTTAAGAAAAAAATCTATTTATAGTAATTGGTGTTTAAGACTCATTTTTTTTACAAAAAAATATTTTGGGGTTGTGCACCCAGAAAAAGGGTCCGACTGTTGGACAGAGGATGGGCTTGCTCAGGTACAAGATAAACAAGGAATTGTGGCTCTTAAACATCAGCCCACAAATTGGTGCTTTGAATGACTTGGGACTCCCTTTCTCTTGGCTATGTTCATTCTATAACTCACTGTCCTGTGCTGTTTATGTCAGGAGCACTGCATGTCCCTTGGTTTTCTTAAGGAGGAGCGGGGCGGAATGTTGTTGGATTTGATTTTTAAATTCTGTTCATTCTTCTCAGGATTAAAAATAGAACCTATTTCGAGAAACTTGCACCATTTTCTTTCCAAGTAGTAGAGTCAATTTAAGGGTACAGAAATGGCTGGCGGAACTACTGTAAGCACAGTGATTTGGGAGAAGTGGTTGAACCACAATAATCTTCATTTTGCAAATTGGGACAAAATTGTTACGCCACCAAGTTTTTTTTCAAAATGTAAAATGGTGAGAAAATCCAGATAACCTGAATCATAAGGGTAAGATGTGTGCTTGTGAGTGCATGTGAAGGAATCATGCATGTGCGCATGCGTTGTGTTTCTAGGGGCCCTGAGCATTTTCACTTAAGAAAAGAGGTCTTCTGTACTCTGGTTTAAGCTGACATCATAAAAAGCAAAGCAAACAAACAAAAAGACCTTTTTTTTTTTTTTTAAAGTATCATGTCATGTGATTATCTCACCAGTGATTTTTTTTTCATTCAATTCATTGTTGGTCACAGTAGAGAGGAAGCAGGATCAAGATTGATTGGGAAGAATGGAGGTAAGAGAAATACTGAAATTTCAGTTTTGTTTCCAAACTTTCCCTTGTACCATTCATATAAAATAAAGAGGAAAGAAACAGGAGTAGTGAATGGTCAGAGACCGTTTGATTTGAAAGCAGCTGTCAGCATGCTTACTTTCTTTTCAACCTTCACGTGAAGAAAATTCACAAAAAGAAATTCAGTCATGTAGCATTTTGGGTCTCACTCAGTAAGGACCCAGTTGTAGTCATTCAGTGGAAGAATGAAGAGTTAACAAAATCTTAGTATTCATTTCTTCATTGGGCAACATTATGGAACTGTATGTAAGAAATAAACAAATCAACTCCTGTCCTCAGGGGCTGACAATTGGGAAATGGCATGTGATATAAATTATTCCAGAAATGACCGTAAGGTTGATGGGAAATGACCTATAGCATAGCTGCGTGGGTTACTGATGTCACTCTTGCCAGAATAACCCAAGAAAGGACCTGACTTATGGAAATTAGCCAAAGGTGTCATTTGTTAATTTAACATGTCTCTGCCAATCTCTGGCTTTGTCTTTAGTACCTGTATTCAAGTGTGGTATAGTTTAGGGGTACAGAAGTCCAATGTCGAATGAGCACAGGTTGAGAAGTGGTATTTTTTTGGTATGTGGGCATATATGCGTAGGAGAACACACATGTGAGTGCATGTGCCCGTGGAGCCCAGGGTAGACATCGACTTTCGTTTTCAATCATTTTCCTTCTTAAGTATTAAGACAGGATCTCTCACTTGAATCCAGATTTTACTGATGTGGCCATTCTGGCTAGCCAGCTTACTCTAAGGATCCCCTGCTTCTACTTCCTCAGGTCTGCAGTTACGCAGCCAGCTTCTATGTGGGTATAGAGGATCAGAAATCTGGTCTCATGCTGATGTGGCAAATGCGTTAAGACACTCTGAACCGTTTTCCCAACCCTGTTGACCACTTTAGTCTGTCAAGGGTGAAACTCTGTGGTTTCTTCTTTGAGGATAGCCAAGATGACATGGATATGTTCAGTAACGATCCATCAGTGCTTCTCCCATGATTGACCTAACCTTTGGTGTTTGCTGGCCTGGAGCACTGCTTCGCATTCCTTGCCTGTTTCTGTTTGATTCGTTTGCATTGGATCTTAGATTTGTTAATCATTATGCACAATGGCATCATGTAGTTGCCCTCGGTATTAGTGAACATTATATTATAGAGCATGTATATGTTGGTTTTATAATGAAACTGCCATAGTTATTACGATAAAATACAGTGCAAGGGCTCTGAAGTTTTAGCATGACGAATGAGGCTACGGTTGTCTCTCAGGCTAGCAGATAAGTGAAATGTGGTTGCCGGCCATGATGATTTCACTGCTGGAAACCATACACAGATAATTAGCCAACAACTATAGGTGGAGGAGGAATTTGCCAGTATTTAGTTTGTAATCTTAGACATTTTTTTTTTGAGAATCAAAATAAGACATTCTCTTTATCTGATTAATTGACCAAAATCAGCCCTTTAATTTTATGGATTACTCTTGGGTATGTCGGTGTAACTGTTCAGTGCTGAAACATGTCACAAAAATATTGTTGAATACATATACAACTGTGCAACTCTGGCCAAGTATCTGAGGCTAATGATGTAGCTGGAATGTTGTAAAAAGCTCTGTGACCAGTGAAATCTCAGCTGTACTCAGCAGTTGCCTGAGTCAAGGGTTGTGGAAGGAACATGTGCACTACATCTCTCAGAAAGTTTTGTCCTGGCTCTATTTGCGTGTTAAAAACTGATGTTCTTCTTAGAAGTCTCGTATCTACTTTAAAGAGTCAGAAAATTAATCATATAACTCTCCTCCATTCAGTTAGTGTAGAACAGCTCACTGGTAATGTAGGTTCTCTTCCTTGAAGCTAAGTGATAGTAATAAAAAGGAAGTGATTCTTGATGGCATTTCAAGAATAAGTAGGTTCTCCTGGGTGGGCAAGATTAGTCAGCAGGTAAAGGTGTTTACTACATAGACCTGATCTTCTATCCCCAGAACCTGTGTAAAAGTGGGTGGAACAAAAACAAAACAGTTCCACAAAGTTGTGCTCTAACCACTGTTTGCACATGGTGGCATGTAAGTTTCCATACATATATCATGCACATTCACACATTAATAGTTAATAATAATAAAAAAGTAATCACACTCCCAAGACTATGTATTTCCTTCATCCAAGACAAATTATAAGGAGAAAACTGTCTGGAATTTGACTGAAGCATGGCAGGCTTTGATGTCACCGGGAGATTTGCCCTGTCAATCTCAGGCTGATCGACGGACATGAAGGGAGAGGGCCGCAGTGTGAAGCAAAAGCTAAAAGGACAATAAAATGCTGTCTGTGAAAATTCTTGTAGGACTGACTGTGTGTGAAGCTGATAGTGATCAGTTCTGTTATTGCTCCTAACATTTATAAGTGATATGTTATTATTATTACATGATCCATCGGGTACCTATTATGCCAAAAATAGAAAATAAGGTTTTTCAGCAACTAGTAGCCAGAATATGAATTTCTGAACTGATTTGCTCTGGGTTATCTGCATGACAAAAAACTTATGCTAAAATAAAATAAAATTAGGGCCAATCTCTGGAAATCGACATTGTGGGAGGAGAGAACTGACTTTCAAAAATTGTCCTCTGACTTCTACTTACATGGCATGGATATCTGCAGGCATTCTCTCTCTCTCTTTCTCTCTTTCTCTCTCCTTTCTCCTTCCCTTCTCCTTCTGTCTTCCTCTTCCTTTCTCTCAAATAAATAAAGAAATGAAACATTTAAAAAGTAAAATAAGAGTAGCCACCTATCACAGTATTTGACTAAAGCAATACTATTAAGACAGCATCTTCAGACAAGATTTTTGAGGTTCCCTAACCCCAAGAGCCAGGTTTTGAAATGATAAAACAACTTGTAATAGCGGAGTATCCTGGAGCTGTTATTCATAGAGTAGAGATGCCACAGCATATGCAGACAAGATTTTGAGGTTCCCTAACCCTAAGAGCCAGGCTTCGGAAGTACATATTGCCTGAGGGGACACTGTAGCGCCACCTGCTTTAGCTCCACCCATTTAGGGCTGAGGAGATACATCATGTATCGGTGTCTTTTCTGAAGGTAGGGACATCTGCTGTCTTGTCATGTAATCGGGAGATGTTTATCTCAACAGTATGCAATAATAATATGGTAAGCCAAACCTTGTATTATCAGAATGCATTAAAACTAGATTAATTGAAGCAATAAAATCAAAGTAACCGCAAATGCTTATGTAAGGCTTTAAGTAATATTTATTCCAGTATTAGAACAAAGAACTAACTCACGGTTTTAGCATATTCCACGATACCTGTTCTGAGTGGGAAGAAACATGACTCAAAATTCATACCAAGCCAGCTGGTCGGGTCTGAGGCATGGGGGCATTGGCTAGGGAGCTGGTTTTGCGCATTGCATCTTCATGTTCAGCCTTACTAGTTCTCAGTGGGCCTATTGGTGTCTATGCTTAAAGAGAAAGGTGCCCACCCTACCCCTAGTTTTTACATTGATAGGATAGTCAAGGGAGAAAATGTTCTTCTCCCTCATTGCTGTCCCCCGCTCTGCCCTTCATTTCCTCTCCTGGTCCATGTGGCTTTCTGGACCGCTGGTGGACACCTTTGCATCCTACTTGCTGTGCAGGGAGCAAGGCTGATGGACAGATCATCCCTGAGTGAAACAACCTCCTGGTGTCCTGCTGCCATGCGGCTTGCCATCCTGTCATCCTCCTGGCTTCTCGATGGCCTCCTGATGAGACACCTCTGGAGAAGTGCGCCCCCACAGCGTGTGTCATGGGGGCGCACGTGTCTCACTGTCAGGTGGATTCTGGAGTAAGATGCGACGCAGCATTGGTGAGAGGCAGGTAGGCAGTATGTGAGGAGATCCAGCGCTCCATGTTTGGATGCTTTCTTAACTTGTGATGGCATTCAGAAGTTACAGTTACGCTACAAATAGCACACAGGAAAGAGAAAAGGGAGAGGAAAGATGGACGGAAAGAGGGACGAAGGAAGAGAAACAGAGAAAGAACATTGAGGGGAAAATATCTAAATCAACATTACATCACATTCTAACCTTACACACTTTTGCTTATTTATAAAAGCAGCCCTGAACCCCAACACAAGAAAGCTGACCATTCTCACCATCCAGATGTGGAGGTTGACCTGTTAAAAATTTTTTTATTAGCAAACATTTCTGGTCCTCATGGTTTTTGCCTTTCTAAGAATGACCAAAATAAGAACAGATAGAAAATAAAATGCTAAATAAAATCTGGATAAAAATTCTAGAGGTCTATTACTTACTTCACAAACCTCTGGATCTACAGCTTTCTTTCTGTATCCTAACCTGACATCCAGTGTGTGTGTGTGTGTGTGTGTGTGTGTGTGTGTGTGTGTGTGTATGTGCTAAATACACATACAGGAGGAGAGCATGGGAACAATAATTTTCTATTAGAGACAAGCTCAAATGGCATTCTAGTTCTGTTAGTGAACTATATAGACGGTAAAATTTTATGACCTTGGATACCATTTATCCTCTCCAAACCTCAGATTATTAATCTGTGTTTCAACTGCTTCACATGTTGCCAGTACAGTCACAAGACCAAATGGCTTAAGAGAAGAAGGGTATTAAATTCGGCTTTGTAATAGTTTGGTTACAGTTGTTTGTCCCGCTTGGCAAGAGAGCCCACACCATCACCAGGGGCCAAGGGAACTCTCCACACCATATCTGTGTAATGGCCGAGAGAGGAACAATCCTTACTTACCAGAACAGCATGTCTGGCCAAGTGTACAGAAGGGTGTCAATTTTCACAACCAGTTTCCTCCATCTTATTCACCTCCCCAGGGATTAGTCCTATCTACCATGGACTGAACCTTCCCCGTTTACTGCACGATCTCCTTCAGGTTCATTCTGGGCTTAACTTTCTACAAATGGGCCCAGAGTTTGAACCCTCAACCACGAAGTTGACTCCTGTATCTGTAACTCTGACAATCTGTAAATGGGAGTTTTCCTACTCGGTATTTCCTGAGCACCACACGCTTGCCCCATCACAACTCAGTCTTACGTGTTACCTCATGCTATGTCATACTCAGCATAGTCCTTGGAGGTACAGACTGTTATTATCCTAGTGTATAGCTGAGAACGTAAGAGACTGAGTTGGGCAACCCGCCTCGGGGCATGTGTTCTTAAAGGCTGAACTAGGGTTGCATTTCTGATTCTGTGACTTTCACGACCCTTGCAGTTCCAGGAGTATTGGGAGCATTAAGAGCAGTCATAGCCGTGCGCACATTGACTGGTGGACAGCAAGTACCTGAAGAGTTGATCCCCCCCACTCCTCTGTCTCTCTTCAGTGACTGCTCCAAGGTAGCTGCTCCAGGCTTCAGAAATCGCATCTAACAATGCGCCCACCTTGGCAGATGCATGTTGATTCTCATCCCCAGAGAGGGCACCATCCCTGGCATCTGAGTATCAAGTTTCAAGTGTGTAGTGTGCATGTCTTTTCCACTGCCCATGGGAATATAATCCCCTTTTCAAAAATTATTGTCACTAATACCTAAGTTGCTAAGAAGAACTGCAACATCTATTTCCTTTTCCTCCATGGAAGCACACTCTGCAGAACCAAACCTATTCCATATTTAAAAATATTCTCAGGGTGGGGGAAGAGGGAAGGATGGGGAGATGGCTGACGGGTCAAAGCCTTTGGCTCACAAGCAAAAGGAACTGAGTTTGATGCCAGATCTCATGTGAAAATGCTGGGCAAATGGAAGGGGCCTGTAACTTCAGCCCTGGAAAGCGGAGCCTGGAAAACCCCAGAGTAAAGCAATAAGGAGGTAGAGCAATGCAGAATGCTTCTCAGTGTCACCCTTGGGCCTCCACAGGCATGCACCCTCAAACACACGCGGGGATGGTGAGATGGGTCAGTGGGTACAGTGCTTGCTGTGCGAGATCGAGGACCTGGATTCACACCCCTAGCACCCATATGAAAAGCTGGGTGCTGAGATGTATGTATGCCTGTCACCCTGGAGAGGCAGAGACAGGAGGCTCATGGGAACCCACTAGCTAGCCACAACACCCAGTCAGTGAGCTCAACGTTGACCGCTGGCTTCTACACACTTCCTTCAGCACATGCACATGACGTATCCATTACATCTGGAGTGACATTTGAATTTACTGAGGGAAGCCGGGATTTGCATGTGAATGCCAGAGAGTCAGGGAAGAGCATCCGGCCTCCCGACTGAGAAGAGTACTTGCTTGATCAGAGCCTTCTCGCCCTCCCTGACCTGGCCTAGCTTTGAGGATGGTCCCTTAGCACTCAGCCAGTTGGAGAGTTGTGCCCAGCCCTGAGGTCTGAAGGAGGCAGGCAGAGGACCATCCGGCTGCAGGTACTTTGGAGGTGACAGCAGAATCAAGAGTGGGGGCGCTGGTGGGTACATTCCAAGGCTCCACAGCAGTGTGGGTGACCTGACAGATTGCCCGTGCCCGGGCCCTCGCTCCTTGTGCTTATTCTCCTGAGCTTGGTGCACTGGCCTCGTGTTGACTCTGCGAGGCTCTGTCTGTCCAGGTCTATCTCGATTATTTGCAAGCCTAAAAGTTTTGAGTGGTGAAAGAGGTTATAGGAAAATAAAGGCTTGCCCAGAAATCTCTGCCCAGAAAAATGTGAAGAGAATTTTTTTAAAGGGGAAATGATGAGAAGGACAAAGGTTTTGGTTGACTTAAGTATTTCTGCTTAAGTTTTATGGGCTGGAGAAAATGATCCAGTGGTTAACACGCTTGTCACACAAGCAAAAAGACTGGATTCCCTAGATGCCACATAAGTGACAGCCCGTTTGTAATTCTGTCCTTGGAAGGCAGAGACTGGGACTCTCCAGAGCACACTGTCTAGCCAGACTGGTCTTGTCCAGGAGCTCTGGGTTTGATTGAAGACCTTGTCTTATGAAGAGTAAGAGTGATCGAGAATGATGCCAAATAACAGACTTGGACCACCACACACATGCATATATATTGGCACACAGGCATATGCACACATCCCCTTCTCCCACCACACACACACACACACACACACACACATACACACACACACACACACACACAGAGAAGTGGAAAAAGAAGAAAGAAAAATAGAAAGGAAGTTTTAAGCAAACTGGAGCAGGTTTACACCTGGTTCAGAAACATAAGAGAATGTTGTCTGAACCTGAAATACAGGTTTAGGCTTTGAATGAAGCCCCGTGGGGCTCTTGCCTGCCTAGGACGTGCTGGGGCCTGGAGTTTTGGGGAACTTACACTGGGTTTGAAAAGCAGCTGCCAGGGGGCAGAGTCAGGACTGCAGACAGCACAGTGGAGACTCAAAACACCTGCCTGGTAAAAGAGCAAGCGTTGTGCAGGCTCTCTGCCCTTGTGTGTGTCTCTTAGAGGAGCCCGCTGCCTCCAGTCACTCCATGAGTTAGGCGAACCAGAGACCAGAGGAGGAAGGAAGTGGCTTTGTCTGGAGGTCACTCAGTGTTCTCTGTGACTTGCCACTCTTGAGGTCTTTTTGGTTAACACAGCAGTACTGCTTTTAATGCATTCAATCCTTGGGACAGCGCATGTGCTACTCCTGGAGGCTAGAAAACAGCATAGGATGATTGTGTGTTTGTGTGTGTGTGTGTGTGTATCAGAGGGCACATATGTCCCCATGGAGGACTAAGGGTGACTTGGGGAATCATCCTGGATTGCTTCTACCTCCTTTTTGTTTCATTCTGGGGTTCCCAGGCTCTGCCCACTAGGGCCAGAAGTGCAGGCCTCTGCTGTTTCTGCAGCTTCTCCTGGCGTTTTTACGTGGATCCTGGGATCTGAACTCGGGACTTTCTGCTTCCAAGACAGAGTATTAACCCCTGAGCCATCTCTCTAGCCTTCTATCTTATATTTTGAGACAAGGTCTCTTATAGCCCCTGAAGTTTGCCGGTTTGGCTGTCCAGTAAGTCCTCGAGATCCTCCTATCTCCTCTCACGCTGGTCACATACTGCGGGGAGTGGCTTGGTTGTTAAGTGCTGGGGATTGAACTGGAGACCTCATGCTTATGTGGCAAGCACTTTACAGATTTAGCCATCATCTCAGCCCAAGATGGACATATGTGTACACACACACACACACATACACACACAGCACACATACACACACACACACACACACACACACATACACACATATATATTTAGTATAACATTTACTCTCAGTTCTAACTATGATATAGATTGTGATCTTTGCTTACAAATACATAACACAAAACTATTGCTATCGCTAACTGTCTTTTCTCGGGATGTCTGTCTTCTTTCCCACTAAAGCTTCTCAGCACTAGGTGCCCTCCCTTGTCTGCAGCTCCACACACCTTCCTCAACGCAGGGGCTTTTCTTCTGGGGGAAACCATCCCCACAGCGCAATAGCTGATCTCATTTGGAGGCAGACATCTTGCACGTGGCTTTGTCCACGTGCCTCACTCAAGTGAACGCAGGTTGGAAGCTGCCAAGCGGAAAGGAACGCATCTGTGTTTCTGCAAACTCACTGGCTCTTCCTCGCTGGGTCATGAATTCCTAAGAAATTGAATGTGCTGCCTTGCTTTGTGCTTTACCTTTTCGGCATCCACAGTGACCCGAGAGAGGAGAGGCCAGTGTGTTGAATAAACTGAATGAATCCAGCAGAGGTTCTCTCGCCCAGGTGTCTGAAAGACATGTCATCCGATGTAGCCAGCGAGTCATGTCCACAGCCTCTGGGATAGAGACGGTGTCCCTTCCGTGTGCTGCACGAGCGCCTGCCAGTTCACCGTGAGCGGACAGTGGCCAGTGTTGTAGATATTGTGTTTTTGACACTAGTTGACAACGTGAATCTGTGTTGTCAGTTCATCATCAGACTAGCCTTGTCCTTAGGTCATTCTATCAGTGGGAATGGACAGGTTACTGAAGGGAGGGAAGAGAGAGAGAGAGAAAGAGAGAGATAAAGATAGAGAGAGAGAAAAGGAAAGACCCCTGAAGACATAAAGTATACTTCCTAGAGGACATGGATTGCCTGAATGCTCCCTTCCTTGGGCACTCTTCAAATCCTACTTAGTCAGTTCCTCCCAGACTCGATGAAAAATCTTTCTTAATAACGTAAACCTCTGAGCTGGTAAGATGGGTCGGCTTGCCACACCGTCCTTCGTAACGGGGTTCTATCCCCAGAGCCCATAGCAAGTTAAAAGGGGAGATCCAACTGCAGACCTCCACATACGTGTTGTGGCACACATGGGCACGTGCTTGCATGCATGCACTCACTCACACAGACACAGACACACACGTACACATTTTAAGCCCACGCAATAATAAATAAGAAGCAATGATGAAAAATAAAAATAACAACTAAGCTTATCTTCTTAGTCTTCTGTAGAAAATTTCACCCTGACCAGATTTACACATTTCTAGGAGTCAGGGTTTAGACTTTGCTGCTACTCAACCCTGCGACGGCTTCTCCTCCAGTGTGTGGGAATGCATGTGCTGTTTTTTTCCTCACTTGGTAACAAAGGGTTCATGTCCAGGAATTTGATCAGAAATAACTTTTTCGTCTTCTGGATCTAGAACCGTCTCCCTCTTTCCTTCTAATCTTAACGAGTGTCACTGTGAAGAACCATCTCTAAGCTACAGACAGATGTGTGCATTTGCATTGTGACAGGGTGGAGCTGCTGCGGTGCTCACATTAGAGCGACTTGTAGAAACATGGCCTTCCCAGCCACGCAACCTGCAGATGGTTTCCCAGATGTTGCAGCCTTGCACATGTACCAGGCACAGGAGAGACGGAAGATAGGCCAAGTATAAGTCTCCTGTGCGTTCACGCCTTCGACTCCCGACAAAGCTCCTCCAGAAATCCATAAGGCTCGCACCTCTCCTTTCCTTCTGGCTTCCTCCCATCCTTGTCCCTTCTTAGACTCCATTCTCGTTCCTTCCTCCTCCCTCTCCTTCCTCATCTCCTTCCTCCTTCCTCCTTCCTTCCTTCTTCCTTCCTTCTTTCCGTCCGTCCTTCTTCCTCCTTCCTCCTTCTCTCTCCCTTCCTCCTCCCTCCCTCCCCTTCCTTCCTTCTTCCTCTCTTCCTCCTTTCCTTCCTCTCTCCCTTCCTTCCTTTCTTCCTCTCTTCCTCCTTTCCTTCCTCTCTTCCTCCCTTCCTTCCTCCCTTCCTCCCTTCCTCTCTTCTTCCCTTCCTTCCTTTCTTCCTCCCTGTCTTCCTCCTTTCCTTTCTTTCTCCCATCCTGCCTTCCTTCTGCCTTCATATCTTCCTGCTGTTGTCCTTGATTCGGCTAGATTTAGCTAAGACTTAGAGAAGACAGCGTCTTGGAGGCTACGTCTCTCTGTGGCCCCAATGTGAACCAATGGAGTAATAACGTATTGCTGTTCACAAAACATGGAATCTATTCAGCACGAATGTGCTTTGGGCTCTGAGCTGCTGCTGCCGCCAGCCCACTGCAGGCCTCGGTAAAAGATGCTTATCACCCACACGCTGTGTGTTCTTTCAAAGTAAAGCTATATCAAAGATACTTATGTTTAATGAGATGATTGCACCTGCCTGTCATTGCAATTAAAACATTTATGAGCTCCTCAAACACCTTTGCGAGAGCCCCTCGAAGTATTGCTCTTGGTGTGATGTCCTATCTATCTCAGTGCTCTGCAAATAATTATATTAGCAAAGCATGGCGAAGTATGCAGGAGCCTTAAGTAAAGTATCAATTGCCCCACGAGTTTGGGGTGAACCCTAGCCCACTTGTCACAGTACAGCTGTGACTCATTGGATGGTTTAGGTTAATTACTCTTCCTCGAAGTTACATATGGAGGAAGTGAAAAATGGAGGTCCTTGATGTTTTATTGAGGGGTTTCAAATAGGATCTCTGTGTGGGACATGGGGAATCGGATGGCTGAGTTGTCTCCAGAAACTGAGCAGCCACTTGGCATGTGGCGGGTCTACTGAATTCCTAGTATTTAATCTGTGTTGCCAAAGCAGGTGGCTGTGTGCCACAAAGAAGGACACACCTGTCTGAACTGGAGGACATTAACCAGGGCTACATTTTCCTTAGGAGACAGTCTCTCCTCAGAGTCATCTGGCATGAGTCAGTGGTCATCTCGTGTGGGTGTCTGGACTTCTGAGATTCCTGCCCACCTCTGTAAGGTGAGGGAATTTTCCACACGGAGGGTGTCCTTCTATTCGAGTGACATGGCTTTTGACAGCAGGTCGTCACAGCATCCACACTGGTCACATTATGAGTTGGTCAGCGTGATGGGGCTTGTGATTAGAGTTGAATCCTCCTCAAGAGAGCCAGGTCCGAGTACTACCAGTTTTTATTGTTCTGGAGGTTCCT
Source organism: Typhlomys cinereus (assembly GCA_023101885.1). Classification (NCBI taxonomy): domain Eukaryota; kingdom Metazoa; phylum Chordata; class Mammalia; order Rodentia; family Platacanthomyidae; genus Typhlomys; species Typhlomys cinereus. Next base: position 3,744,441 of record JALPQD010000099.1, on the reverse strand, counting down.
GGAGGCCCACACATGGAATCTATGTCATAGGTGCTTTGGAAAGAGTGCGATGGTGTTTGAATCCTGGAACTGGTCTTGTGACCAGTATAGAATTATTGCTTGAACACTGGTCAGTGGCCACATAGCAGCATTGGTTAGGAACTTAAGTGCACTGAAAATAATCCACTTAGGCTACAAAACAAAAAAAATTCTTAAAGGACCTAGTATGTAAGCAATTAAAACAAGAAATGGAATGGGACACTAGTCATCCCATAGTCTGTCTAGAAGCCCCTGTGGTGCATGTCTGCGGTGGTCCTCAGCTGCACTGTGGGTTCTTGTGCCTCTGCCCAAGCAGGCTGGTCAGGACCTGGTGCCAGGGGCTTAGCTACTTCTGTTCCTAAAGACCACTCGTCTGGCTGCAGAGACAGCTGGTTACTAAAGGGCTTATCCTGCAAACACAAGGATCTGAATTAGATCTCTTGGGCCCACACTGAGAAAAATATACACGTCTGGTAGTACATGTCTATAGTCTCCACACATCTGTAGTCCCCACACATGTATAGTCCCCACACATCTGTAGTCCCCACACATCTATAGTCCCCACACATCTATAGTCCCCACCTCTGGGAGGCCGAGACAGGCAGATTGCTGAAGCTCACTGACCAGCCAGTCTAGTTACTTCTTAAGATCCAAGCCAGTGAGAGACCTTGCCAAAAAAAAAAAAAAAAAAGATAGATGGTCCCGAAGGAAGGACGCCCGAGGTGATGTTGTTCTTCTTTCTCCGCATACATGCACACATGTGTCCATCTACACACACGAACATGCTCAGGCACATGTGTACACATGTGCATATGCATCCACTTGCGCACACATGAGCATACTCAGGCATGTGTTTACACTCATGCAAACACATGCCAAGCTGCGCACCCATGAATATGCTCAGGCATGTGTACACACACATATATAAACATGTTTACTTGCACACACATGATCATGCTTGGGCATGTGTTTTATACATATGCATGCACACACACGTCTACTTGGACCCACATGAGTATGCGCGGGCATGTTTACACACATTCATGCACACACAGCCACGTGTCCCGTCATCATGGCTATCATAAGATAGACACCCTTCCATTAGACTTCTGCTTGTTCAGAATCCAGGCCTTGTGAGGTCTCATGAGTAGAACCAGTCTCATCTGCAGGCTCCTGCATGCAAGAGTATCTGTGGTTTTAAGTTTTCTGTCTTGGCCTTAGGGAGGTGGGGACTCACAGTGCAGAAACTGACCAGATTTGTAATGTCTCAAAGAGGCAAGGCAGGCATAGCATTGAAGGTAGAATCTGGGATTTCCAATTTGGGCAACTCTGAGTGGAGTGGTACGCAAGGCCAGGCGGAGTTAAGGGGACATGGAGTGGGTCCCCTGAGTGCTGTCAGTATTCCCACAAATCCCTTCCCTCCCATTCGCCATACTCCTGGGGCATATGTCTCACTTAGTCGTCTCTCCTGGGGCTCTATCAGCTGCCATGTGGCATCTCAGATCTCCTTCCCAGAAGCTTGTCTAAGCTGGACAGAGAGAAGGGAAGCTCTGCTCATTTCCAAGGGCCGTGGACACACTGTGCATGCTGACGGGAAGCTGAAGTCCATTATTACCATTATTCTTATTTGATGCTTTGATGTATAAATATGCCTAAGGTTTCAAAGACCCGGTGATGTATTTAGCTAATGCTTATGTTGCTATAATGTACTGGTGTATTTGTTTCTCAGATTAGTCTGAGGAAGAAAAATGAAATAATGATTGCTGCTCCAAGAAGCCTGATAACAGATTCTGGCTGATGGAGCCGATAGTCTGCAGCTTGATAAACTCATAGAACTGTGGAGCTTCTGTTATTGCCGTTTGAGGAATGGAAATGTCCCTAGACTAGATTCAAAGAGTAGCAGTAAATAATGCATGTGGGTCCGTCGAGCAGAGGAGCTGAAAGGAATGTGGACTGTAAGGGAATGAGATTGTCAAATCCTGAGAGTCACTGGACTTTGACAGTGGAAGTGATTTCAGGGAATAAACTCTGAGCATTTGCCAAAAGAAACAACCAAAGTGATCACAATGCATACCCTTTTAATAATTGTTGGCTTCTTATGTGCATGTGTGCGCAAGCGCATGTGCTTGTATGTGTATATGTGTGTGTGATATGTATGTGACTTGTGCTGTATGTATGAGTATATGGTATGCGATGTACATATGTGCTTGTGTGAGTGTGTGATGTATATGTGGTGTATGATGTATGAATGTGTATGCATATTTGATATGTGATATGTTTATGTGTGCATGTGCGCATGTATTGCATGTTTGCACAATGTGGAGGCCAGAGATTAACGTTGGACATTTTTCTCAGTTGCTCTCCATGTTACTTTCTGAGACAGGGTCTCCCACGGAGCCTAGAACACACCGATTTCACTATATTTACTAATCAGTAAGCATCCTCCTTGGCATCCTCCTATCTCTTCCTCCCCAGTTCTGGGAATATGTGAGTTCTGGGGATCCAAGCTCAGATCCCCACATGACAAGGACTTTATCAACTGAGCCGTCTCTTCAGCCCAATAATAAGCTGTCTTCTGAAGAGTCTGAGTGCATGCCGAGGTCCTCTCACAGTGAGTCCCCACTGAGTCCTGTGGGGAAGGTGTTGATGCCCCCTCTTTCACATGCATCGACAGAGGCATAGAGATTTCAGCACACCAGTGGGCACACGGCTGGACCTGGCAGAGCTGAGATCTGCCTGTGATTTGTTGCGAAGCACTGAGCTGAGCCTTGTCAGTGACCGACACCGAGTGTGTCTGCCTTGAGGTCACTTTGCTCCTCCTTGTTTTCCTTCCCATTATGTAATGGCCTCTGACGGTTTCTCAGGCCAGCGGCTGCTCTTTATGACCCCCGGGGCTTTGCCTACTGATGTCGCTGTGGTCTTCTTTGTATGGCAGCCAGCTAAGTAGAATGCAATGCAGCTTTTTTTTTTTTTTAGCTAAGGTGGGAGGGGGGAGCCTCACAGAAGTTTATAATGTGAAAATATTAATACCGAAGGAGCCATAACTCTGACCCTGGCAGAGCTACAGACTGCAGGGAGGCAGGGGACATTTGGGTCAAGACCCGAGCCTTGTACCCTGTGTATTGGGTAGTGCTTCAGCCTCAGGGTGCCTTGTGCGTGAGAACCCCTGTCATGATTTGAAACGCGCCTAAGCTCAGTAGTCCATTGCTATTCAAGGGTGTGATAGATAGTCTTGGTTTCACGTATTTAAAAAATGGCTGGGAAGGCCCATAGCGTACACTAGGCTATAATTTTGTTGAGGTGCCAACTCGAAAGACTGTACAAGAGTGAGTCATGCTTAGCCAGGAAGAGAACCCAGCCGACTGCCAGCTGCCCACGTAGGATGGTCAGATGCGGGATTCTGAGGCCTCAGGACAATACACTTCGCTGCAGATGCAGCTCACACACCCTGCATGTTGGCCTGTCCCCGTCTCCAGAGGTTAAGACAGTGGAGTCCGTGAGGGCCGCAGGCCTTCCTTCTGGCTGTACACAAATGGCTGCCCCCTTCCCTGGACACGCAGAGTGGGTGGAGTGCTGATCGCTTCTTGATTGATAGGGCTTGTCTGTGGGGATAGTGATGGATAGCTATTTCTACATGCTTCCCCTAGGTGAACTCCTCCTGCCGTTACCGTCCCTCTATCATCTGGTCCCAACAGTCCAGCCTCCAGTGCGTGTTCCTGTTCGCAGGACTCTGCGAAGCAGATGAGGGAGCCCTGCCTGAGAGACTCGGGTTTCCCAGCACATCTTCTGTTGTTCACAAAGCCGTTGCTAAGGGAATTAGTGTTGTCTGTTCAGTCCCCCACTAAAGCAACTCCTGTCTTGATTTGGGGAGACGGTTTCACCTCAGCCCGGAAAAGGCTCACTTCTGTAGCCAAATCCAGATAAGGGTGTACAGATCCTCCCGTGTCGTCCTCCACCCATCCCACCTTACCATGACTCGTGCTCCCCCAAGAGTGAGAATCACCACGTTCTCCCAGCCAAGACCCAGCCAGGCTGGGCCTCGGAGAGGGATCTTAAGATAGGCGCCCCAGGGAACAGGGAGCCCCAGAACCCTGCCAAGACCGCTTGGCCCCAGCTCTAAGCTAGTATTTGACGCCCCAGTGCTGGCAAGTGTCAGTGCATTGCCTCCTCTTCCTCCTTCACCTTACCTTTCCCAGACGCGGCCCAGCGCTTGACATCTTTTTATCAGCTGTGCTTGGCACTGCCAGGACGGTCTCCTCGCGCCAGCGTGGCAGCAGCCACAGCCCCTCAGCTTGTTAGACTGAAAGAATGTGCCGTTTTAATTAATGATATGTAAATATCCTTGAATGGGCCGCATTTGCATATTAAGAGAGATTTGCGGAATCTGCGGAGTAATATATTTTAATTAAGGATTAATTAAAAATAATGGGAATTTCATTTCGCCTGGCAGAATCCGTTTAGATTTTAGCACACGTCTGCTTGGGAGTCGGGTAGGAAGGCTCTGCCTTACGATTCCCGCAGATGAGAGAGACACTCCTGTGTTTATCATTTGGGAGTCCCCTCCCCACCTTGCTCTGGGGAACCAAGGGGTTCTAAAGGGGTAACATTTTCCTCTGGCCTCCCCCACTCCTGATCTCCCCTCCTCTTTGTGATTTTAGGGCTGTTTTGGTATTCTTTATGGTAAAGTAAGTAAATGGCTCTGAGACACGGAACACTAGTTGTGTTGGCAATTATGTTAATGGATGCTATTAGGCTATGATTCTATATGAGCAATCGGGGAAAAGGAATGCCGTACTGAGAGAGAATGATACAACAGACGTCTGTCTTATTGATATAGCTCCAGTGGTGCTTTCTGCACAATTACACTCGGCCACTTTCTTTAGGTGGGGGAGAGGCCGCTGCGTTAGGGAGTCCAGAGCAAGAGCTCGAGGTAAGGGGGTCCCCCTAGTACTTGTTTAGAGGGCATGGGAGGGACAGGCTCTCTCAACAGGCATGGGTATTGCAGGTGAGCAAAATTCAGCTCTTCTGTTTCCCAAAAGTAAGGTCAACTATGGGTTCTCTCTCCAGTGGTTCTTTCTAGAAGGTGCGCATTGCTACCGAGACCTTCTGTCCCTGCCTCGACTTCTACCCTTGGCCCTTCCTCTTGGGTTTATGCAGCAAGTGCACATGCTCTTAAGACATTCACTGAAATTCACCCGCCCCAGAGCCATGTTTACAAGCCTTCTAGGACCTCCTGTCTCTTCACTGACTTCAACTGGACATGTCCCCATTCGAAGGCTTTTGAATTTTCAAGAACATTCCTGAAGTCGCCTTCTGTGGTTATATTGTCTGTGTCTCCTTTCAGTTGTGCTAATTTGCTTTATGCATTTGGGGGCAATGGTATCAATATGTGTGTTTCCCATTGCTGGATCTTCCTGATCGGTCATCATGATCTGCCCCCAATTCTTGAGTGACTAGCACTATGGCCCATTGGAGATTGGGTGACCAGCATCCAGTTTTTCCCCTTGTCACGTTCAACTTAGACAAGGTCCCTGAGGAAAGGGAGACTCTGCCCTCATGTGACCGATTGCTTCCACAGCTGATGGTAACAGACCCTCAGGGGCCTCCAGGGAAATAGCCCAGGACCTTGTTTCAGGGTGATGGCCGGAGGCTTGCATCTTTCTGGGTTGTTTTCATGACTGCTGTGGAGAAGGTGCTGGGAAGGAATTTGGGGGTGGGGAGAGACACACATGGAGCAATTATGCCTCTGTGCACACACAATCCTTTATCAGGAGAATCCCTTGGCACAAAAAAATTTCAGCACTACCAACTGGACGTTTTAACCCAGTTTTCCCTCTGCGTTCATTAAGAAGTATATGTCAGCTCTCGTCCTTCTTGTCTACTACACAGGACTCCTGAAACCACAAATTCAGGGAAAACACACCTACAGGCACTGCTAGATGGCCTGCCCTTGAGGGCCTCCCAGCATCTTAGTAGCCAGCTGACTTCAGGTTCCAGGGGTCAGGATTTAAAGCAACATGAGCAATAGGCAAGAGGGCTGCGTTGTATTGAGACTGCTGAGCCCAAGCTGGGACTGACTTTTAGAACCGCGTAGCAGTTCTGTGGGAAAAGGAAGTGGAAGAGCAAAGTGTCGTGTAAATGGAGGTCTGGAAGCTGCTGAGGTGAAGGACCCGGGAAGAGAGTCTGGGGGAGCTACCCAGAAGCATGCTCCTTCTGCACCCCTCCCCTGTCACCCCATGCACTTTGCCAGAGGCCCCGGCTGTATCCAACGCAAATGGAGAGAATGCAGTTTCTGGTAAGTGTTCCCTAATAAATAACATCAAGTCTTCTTCCCTATCCGCCGGGTGACATCCCGCATTTCTCTTCTCCCTACACCAGCCCAAGACATTTAATGATGTGGCACTCCTTCTGGGATGTGAGACTCATGCTAATGGCGCTCAGCGCAGTGCTCACAAAATGGTGGGAACGCATTCCAGCTGGGCCCAGTTGTTCTGCCCCGACAGAAATCATGAAATAACATCTATACCTGTGTGGATACAGATGCCAAGCACAAAGACCACATTCTCTTTCCTGATCTTTAAGTTAGAGACGTCCTGCATGTTGCTTTTTTTTTTTCTCTCTCTCTTCATTATACAGAAATTCATTCAGGGTTAGTTTTGGCTGCTAGAGGATTTCATTAACGAAATGAAGTAAAAATAATCAATTTTAGATGTTCCCAGTGTTTGTGGTAATGGTTTCTCTAATAATTCCGATTAGCTGTGTGAGATGGGATTTTTCTTCTAAAGTACTGCACATTGACATTAAATATGGTCCAGCTTTGCATGTGTGTGCGCCCGTGTGTACATGCATGTGTACGTGTGCTCATGTGTGCCTGTGTGTGCGATCCCCAACCTGTGCCCATGTGTGCCTACACTCCTGTGCATGTGACTGTGTCTGCCTGGACTGGGTAAAGGCTTATGCTCCCTCACCCTCTTCTCGCACTAGTTTGGTCTACAGTTTCTCCTGCTGCTGTAACCTTGCCAAACTTGACTAGTGTAGCTTCTGAAAGTCCCTTGACCATCCTTGGCTCTCTCTCCTCATAAGGCCGAGACACTTCTGAGAACCTGTGTGCAAAACTGGTGTGTGTGTGTGTGTGTGTGTGTAAGAGAAGCTAGGCAATGTCATCAAATCAATGGAGCCGGCTCATCTTCCACTTCCGGGCCAGTGTGGGGCCTTGATCCCTTGGCGTTTGTGATCTTGGAGTTTCTACTAGTCCACCAGAAAATGCCTGCTTGTCCAAGTAGCCCACTGCCTACCCATAAAGCCCACCTGTTTTCTCTTCTGGGTCCACCTTGGTCTTGCAAAGAAAGAACAAATCAAATTAAGAAGTACATTGTGGATTTCCCATTATTAACTTGTTTCACTTATTTTTTTCTTGCATTTCTCTTGCCCTCCCTCCCTGTCTTCCTCCTTCCCTCTTGTCCTCTCCCCCACTCTCGCCTTCTTCCTGTCTCCTGTTCTTCTGTCCTTCTCTCTTTCTTCCTTCATTGTCCCAGCGTACACAGCCCGCCTGTTCTCATACGTGCACAATCACGGCTGGTGATTTCTTTCCAGCATGCGCGTGCCTCTACATAGGTACCTGCCTATGTAAACACTCCAGCAAGGCCTGCTGCATGTGGCCATCATTTGTACTTCTCCCCTTTGAGCAGCTGCTGTGGGGGGACACTGCTGGAGGGTTTGATCCTAGTAATTCTTTACCCCGTGGAAGACAGTAAACACCCCCTAGACCTTTTGCTTTGCTTCTGTGTCTGAACCTTTCACTCTCCTTTAATGAGAATTTCTCCTAATTATTTCAGTGGCTGCAGCAGAGGGACCGCAGTGTACTTAGATCTCGATCTTGGGACGTGACTGTTATGCTGATAGAGGCAAGAGATCAATAATTTAGGCCCCAGCCTTAATGGCAAAGCCAAGAGCTTCAGTGTGTGCATTCACATTGAGTCTTAGAGACTCTTGGAGTATAAATGATTTCCATGGGCTTTTTCTCCCCTTTCTTCTTAAGCTGCAACTGTTCAGCACGCTTTTTCTTGCTGCATTAGATTGATAAAGACACTCTCGCCTTTCCACTGGGACATACATGTAGGTGAGGTGCATGCCTGTGCGTCTGCTGTGTGAGCGTGACGTGCACATGTGTTTGCACACACACCACGCACAGATTTCTATATGTGTTCTTAACTGCGGGGCATCCTTAGTCATACTGTCTTTGACTTTGCGACTGCCAGTCATCTGGCCTTTCAGAATTCATTTGGTCAACATGCAGCCGCTTCAAAGGCAAGGAGCAGATGTCCTTTTTCCTTCTTTTTTTCTTCTTTTCTTCCCAGGATAATCTTCTCCTCTCTCTGTTTTAACACCACAGTTGAACTGGGCCCAAAGGGACACCACCACACCTTTCACCTTACTCGAGTGTGGGTGCGAATGCACACAATGCAGTTCTGTCTTTACATGAGACTGTGCATTGAGCGACCTCAGGAAACCCACGCTTGTGTTGGGAGCATGCGTGCCGTCTGCACAGAGAAGCGCAGAGAGAAGATCAGGGTGTAAGATGTGTTTGATATTAAGCTGGGGACAATGATGACGACGACAACAGTAAAACGGAAACATACGCAGTTCAGGGGGTTCCTTGCAAAATAGTCATCCAAGTGTTTATTACCCGAACCAATGCAGTGTTTCTGGTGACCATGAGGAGTTTCCCCAAAGGCTCACAGTGGGACTTGGAGTATCCTGAACCTGCTGTCATCCCATGGGGTGGAAGAGGGGAGAGGAGGGAGGTGCAGCTTGTCCTCTAGTGAGTCCCCAGTTCAGAGGGCCACCTTTTGCCAAATCAGTTTTTCTGCCAATATTTTTGTTCCCGAGAGTTAGTAATACACTGAATTTCCTTTAGAATACTTACCACCTATAAATCTGCTTATAGTTTGATGTACATTTAGCAAAGAGAACATTTTCTTTCACCCAAAACTTCCTAAGTGGGAGGAGCATTGGGAGGATCTAAGGCCAGGCACTGGGAATCTCCGAGCCGGGGCTTCACCAGCCACTAGGGGGCGGAGCGGCAGCCTGGTAGTTTGCAGAGTCTGGGGAGGAGCTCGGTGGCCTCTGCACAAGTGCATTTTCCTCCTTGACTGTGGGAAACGCAGCTCGCTGTGAGTGGCCCTCTGTGATTTACGTGCTGGGGAACTAGGACAGCTGAGGTGAGCTGAACTGGAGGCATAAGTCTGTGCAGTGTCCACTGGTGACTCATTTTCCCTGTCCAGCCAACCTTTCAGCTCGGATGGGGGTTTGTCTGTAACTCACCGGTCCTTGCCCAGCATCATGGCTCTGACCTTCGAGCCCAATCTAATTTCACGAAAGTCAGCATTTATGGGTGTCCCCACGAAACTTAATTCTAGATGTGGGTTCCCTTCATGGCTACGTTGGAGGCGTGACTTGCACCAGCAAGGAAGATGGATGGACATAGACACCAGCTTTCACTGGGACTGAGCCTGTAGACCGCCTCCATTGCAGAGTGACCAGTGATGTGACCAAATCTAGGGGACCCAGAGCCAGAGAAGTGCAATGAGGTCACAGAGATGAGGCAGCCCTTTGGTCTGGTGCGAGGTTTATGGTCAAGGTGTTCTTGGGTGAGGACGCTAAACGTTGAACTGAATTAGGTTGACTTTAAGAGGACAGCCTTGGGAATGGGATAGCTTAGGTTTAGACCCACCCAGAGCTCACTAGCTAAGTCATGTTGAGGTTGCATGACTTTTCTGTTTGATACTGTTGGTTTCATGAGTGTAGCCTTCAAACAGCCCAGATTAATCTACCCTGGACTTACCAGGAGTTCCTTCCCTTCAAGCTTAAACACTGGCCTTTAAGCCCAGGGCTGAAGTCTGCCTATAAATGGTCATGTTGTTCAACATGGCCCATCTACCCCAAAGCACATAAACACTGGGCGTTTTTATTTTTGCATAAGCCAATTGGGTCCGTGCCTGTGATCACTATCACGCCCGATGGAACGCCTGTGGGGATTCTTGGCCTTGTTTCTACTTTCCCAACTGTAAGGAACACCGAGGTCTCAGCATGACTTATAGCCACATCCCCGTGGTTCTGAGAAGCTGGGAGTGCGCTCATGCATAAACTGCTTTACAATTTGCAGAGTTTCAATTTAATCTGTACCACTTACAATTTTGAAGGTGTTCTGTGCTCCCTGAGAAACGTTTAAGTGCTGCACCCTGCCTTAAGAGATCCGGTATTTAAAGAAACTGTGAAAATTCATAAACCATAGATGATATTCAATGAACTTGCTAAATTGTGTGACAGGCATTAAGACGTGCGATGGTGTTGCAGACAGAAGCAATGGTTTGGGGTTCATGGTAAATGAGGTTGTCTTCTTGGGGAGGAGACAGGCATGGGATAAGGATGAGGCAGGGGCAGATATCTAGATGTGGCAGGAAGCTTGGAGGTAGAGACTTTGGGGACAGTAGGAGGGAGTGACATGAGGTGGACCTGTCTGGTATGCAGGGTTGGGGTCAGAGTTGGCACAATGGCATGATCAGAGGCGCTGACCCAGTTGGCTTACGCAGGCATTCTCTGAAAAGCCCGTGCATGCTGGAGAGACGGCTCAACATTTAAACCCTTTGCCTCACAAGCAATCTTGTGACCTGAGTTCAGGTCTCTAGATACCATATAAAAATGTCGGGTGGGTGTGACAGCACACCTGTAGCTAGAGTCCTGTAAGGTAGAGGCATGAGACCCCCAGAGCAAGCCGGCTAGTCAAACTAGCTATTCATGGCATGCTCTGGCTTGAATTAAACACTTAGCCATGCAACTTCAAGGTGGAAGAGTAATTGAAAATGATTCTTCATATCACCATTGGTCCTCCACAGACGCACACATTCAAATGCACCCGTGTACATGTATCTGAACACACCCACATGCACTCATGTGCACACACACAGAAACACACACACATACACATGGAAAAAAAAACCCCTATGCATTCAGTATCGCTTCCTCCTGTGTTACAAAACAAAAGGTACCCAATGATGTACATACTCGAATCTGTCTGAACCGCCTATGAACCTTGGTATCTTGCATCTGAGGTGGGATTTTAATGCTTTCTGTGGTGATTGGTGGTTGATGAAATATGGGTGGAAATCAGTTAGTGACATTATCTACTGTACAGGAATTCACCCCTTGATAGAAGTTCTTGGAACTTGTAAAGTAACCGACTGAGTCAAAGACCAGCGGCTCTTGCGAGCTCAGCTCTGGAGACCTGCCTCCCCTCGCTGCACGCCTTGCAGGCTCCAGCCTTGTTTTACCCACCCAATGCTTTCTGTTCACTGCAGCCGGGAACAGCCCCATCGTCCTTCTTGGGTCTGTGTCTGTAATTCATGATACACTCAGATCACCAGACAAATTCCTTTGATCATGAAAGAAAATAGTTGTGTGCTATCACCCTCCGTATGTGGGAATTGCATCTTTGATGAGCAGCCTCCAAATGACCACTTGGGACATGAGCTGGTGTCTAAGGCCCCCAGGGAAACATCTTGGGAACCATTGGGGGGTGAGGTCAGCTAGCACCATTCCCATGGTGCTGTGAGCTCTGTTTTATAATCTCTTGGTTTTCACTGGCCAGTTTGCCCACTAATAATTATCTCAGCGAAGTAACTATGAAAGCATTGTTCTCTTTAATTGGTTTTATTGTCTGAATATTTATTACTGTGCTGTGGAGACCAGCATTTAAGCAGCTTCTCTCTGGCCCACATCTGCCGAATGGTGTGTAAAGGACTCTTGTTTGTCTTCCGAGGGAACGAGTTCAGGACTCCAGCCTGGAAGGAGAAGTCTGGGAACTCTAAGCAGGTTCTGGGAATTTCAAAGCAGGTTCATCTGAACCTACAAACTGAGAAAACTGTCTTTGCATAGGCACAGCGGAGAAAAACAAAGTTTTAATCCTCCATGTGTCTTTTCATAACAAAACCAATGTTTTGAGAGTTGGCTTGTCAATAAATACAAATAATGCACATACGCGCACGCACACACACACACACACACACACACACACACACACAATAAATAAACAAAACCCAGCCATCCTTAAATTTCATCCTGCTCCTCTTCTTCCTCCTGAAGTTACACAGGACTTCACACCCTTAATGAACCACATCAAATGATTTGTTTCCTGGGCTGGGCTCTGGGAGCGATGACTTTTTATTTGGGCGCTGACTGAGGAATGGTGGTGATTCCCTGGGGGATGATGGTGTAGAGACTGCAGAGCCCTTGCCAGGCCCTGCTTGTGCTTTCTGTTTGTTTGCACATTGGAAGGACCCAAGCAGTTAATGAGATTGTTAATGAGGCAGTAGGCTGCCTTGGGCACTGAGAAAGTGCTAGGCTGCTGGGGCGGGGGAGTTGAGACCTCAGTAGGAGTCACTTAAAATGGTCATATCATGTAAAGGTTCCTTTGGCAAGAGAGGACACAGTTTGCATGCCTTCTGGGTGTCCCTTCAGGTAGCTGGCCCTCTCCCCACTTTGGCCTTTTATTTATGAAGTCTCAATCTGAGACCAGCAGGGGGTCAGGAACAGATCGAGAGCAAGGTCTTTGTATCTAAGAAGGAAATACTGTTTCTTAAGAAAAAGCAAAGGCAGTCTCTCCACATTGAACAAGTCTAAGTTATTAAAAGGCATAATTTGCATGGCCGCATGCTTGCGGTTAGTTGCTCATTTTACCTGGAAGGCACTTTCCCTCCTTTGAGTCACCCCAGGGGTCTGTAGTCTGTTTACAGCTTCCACTGGAAGTTCACAACCTCCATGGCAAAGTGGGCTCTGAGGCAAGTGCTGCTCTGCCCTGGTCTTGGAGATGGCCATTCAGAGGCCCAGAGAGAGGGTGTGGTAAGATGCCCATGGATCATTGTCTTTGAATTCCCCATTACTGCTTTTTGACTCACCCATCTGATCTTGGTTGTGCAAAGATATATGTCAGAAGCACCAGTGGCCATGTGAGGTGACCAATGATCTTTCTGGATGCACATGAGGTCGCAGAGTAAAGATCTATGCGTTAGTCTTGGAGTTGTGGATGTCTGGTCTTTGCTATCTGTGGCCAGTTGAATAGACCTAGGCGATTAAACAATGCCAGGAATTCTGTTGCTGGACAGACGGGAACAATAGAATCATGTCTAATAGATCATTAAGAACTTTGTTCTATAAAATTATAAGCTTGAAGATCGTAAAGCAAAGATGTTTCACATTCACACACCTTCTTTATAAGAAACAAAGTGATGCTTGTTTGTTACGGGATCTAGTTCTAAACTGCTTCCTGCGATCCCACCACCGAGGTGGCTCTTACCTGGCTGGCTTATGTTCTTAGGACAGTACATAAATTCTTGCAGCAGAATGTAAGAAGATCACAGGATTGGGTTGGCAATGTACCTAAGTGGTTGAGTGCCTGCCTAGCATGCATGAAGCCATGGCTTTGATCTCTAGAACCCCCACCACAGAATTATAAATTTTTCTGTCTTTAAAGGAACCTTTGAGATTATTATTTAACAGCATAAAGGCACTGGGACATTATGTCCATTAGATGAGCTGGCTTTGTTCACGGCGAAATGAATCTGCCTCAGTGAAACTTTCCCCATGTTTCTGAGTCTTTCGTTTGGACTCAGCACAGAAAAAACCTTTTGCGCATCTGCCCAGGTTGCTCAAGACCCTTGTATTTTTGCCCCTTGGTCTTCGATTCCCTAGACTGAACATTCCCGATCGTTTAGTGTTCTTGTGTGTAATTTACACTTATTCTTTATTGACAACTCTTCGGGCGTCTGCAAAGCACTTACTGTGTAAGAGACAGACATTTTCAAGTTACACCTTTGCTTGCATGGGAATTGCAACCTGTGGAATAGGAAAAGGAACTCACTGGCATCGTTTTCCTTCCTGCCTGAGCAATGAAAGATGAAATAAATGTGTATGTGCATGCATGATACCTACATATAGACCATATACATGCATAAATGTACGTATTAACTTCTATTCACAGGATGCGAGCTCTAGGGAGTGAACGAGTGAAGAAAGTTGAAAAGTTAATTATCAATTTTAAAGACATCACTTTCCTTGTTAAACTTTAAGGAGGAATTTTAGGGTTAATGATAGATGTCTCTTAAGACAGTGTTGCTTTGCTCAAAAATACATGACAGCTAATTGATAGGTCTAGATGCCTCTACTGGGGGTAGGGGGGCTGTTCTGGGACAAGTCATGGAAAATGGATGAACACCCAGTTGCAAAAGCAAAATAAAAATGAAACAAAGGGAAAGAAAAGAAATAGTCACTGAAATCATTTGAACTCTCTCTTCTCAGTGGTTTGTTTAATCTATGGATCTCAAATTTGCCTGTTTCTTTACTAGTGAAGGTACATGCCCAGAAATAAACATAGATGGCTTAGTAATATAAAGAACACTTCAGAGGGAATAGTCAAGAGTCTGGGCAAGAAAATAGCATCTCCAAGTATTTTCCTAATGTGAGCTATGAGTTCTCAAAACACATATTACTATTTCTTGTTAAATAGAACGGTGACATAATTATAATTACCTATCTTACAGATTTATTAAAGCAGATGTGATAGATGTGTTGAGCATATTGTAATTGTGGTAGAAAGATGGAAAGTAAAACAAGCCTATTTTTTCTTTAACGTGCCCTGTGTCAATAATTCAGGCAGGTCTTTCTGTTATTTTGATTTGGAAAGAAAGAGGCTTTTGGAAAGACCCTTTTTTGTTTTCTGTTGTTGTTCTTTGTTTGTTGTTTATTTGTTTTTGAGGTAGCATCTTTTTGCATTGTCTTGACTAGTTTTAAATTCCTGGGCTTTATCTTCCCACTTCAGCTTTCCTGTAGCTGGGACTATAGGTGTGTATCACCATGCCCTGGTTAGGTATGGTTTTGGTCCTTATTGGTTCATCCTTGCATTTATCCATCCATCCTTCCTTCAACCATCATCAAATTTTGATATAAAATTCAAATTTCCTAATATATGTCAGCAACAAATATCAGAGACCTACATTTGTATGACCCAACACAATAGCATTGATGTTTACATAGCAATGTGCAGCTCTCTGTATTTTGTAGCAAGTGCCTTCTTGTTTGCTCACTTAAGGTGTCGTTTATAGAAGAGGAAACCCAGAACTCCAGAGTTTGCCCAGGGCTCTTCAGCAGACTGCCTTGCTTACCTTTATCATCTAGTTCCCACAATCCATGAAATACAGACATACATACCATTATGATCCCTCTGTCGCTAGAGATAGAGCTTAGCGTGGAGAGGTTAATGCTTGCAATGGCATAGCTTGTGGCAGATTATCACAGTCCAGGTCCTCTGTCCTGGATTCACATCCTTTTGATGTTTTACCTGGTTCCAGTATCAGAACCCATCATCCTGTCACTCCAGGGTCACAAGCACACTGTAGTTTAGGTTCATCACAGGGTAAACTACCTGAAAGGTGCTGTGTTGTGAAGTGCTGTTATTGAGACATGATCAGAGAGTCGTCTGTATTTTTTACTTTTTTTAAAGCATTTATTTTGCATATGTGTGTCTGTCTGTCTGTCTATCTATCTATCTATCTATCTATCTATCTATCTATCTATCTATCTATCTATCTATCATCTATCTACCTATCTATCTATCTGAGGTCATTGTGTGTCCCTGTGAAGGACCAGGATGATTTTGGGAATCAGCCTGAATTGCTTCTACCTTCTTCATTCTTTGCTGTGGGATTCCGTACCCACCAGGGCCAGCCTTTTCCTCCTGGAGTTTTTTACGTGGGACCTGGAATTTGAACTCAGAACCTTCTGCTTGTGAAGCAGTCTTAACCCCTGAGCCATCTCTCCAGCCCTGTATCTTTTTCTTAACAGTAGCTACCAGATGGACCTGAATTTAAAGCAGCCTGTGCCTACTCTTGTCAGTTCTTGGGGTGCAAACATGCCCTGCTTCAGGCCTGTAGGTCTACAGAGAGATCTCACCTATCTCTGGCTGATACCACTATCAGCATGTTTTCTCAGTCTCTCCATACTCTTTGAAAGCACTGCAGAAATAAAATCGACATCTTTATTCTTTGACATCTTTTACACCCTAGGAATTCTGAAATTTGGAGAAAGTGAAAAAAAAAAAAAAAGGAAATTTTTGCTTTGCAGTTTTTCCTAAGTTTTGAGAAAGAGGTTTCAAAAACGCTTTAAAAGCCTTTGACGCCCTAAGGGATAGGCATTACAGTGAGGGTACTGTGCCCTCAGGGCAGGCATGGATCCTGCCAGGATTCCAGTACTCTGTTGAGAAGACTGTTGATATTTGCCCAAGTGTCTCCACTCCGGCCACAGTGACTTTCCCCGGATATGGAGATGTATATAGACGTGCTTCCTGTGGGCAATAAATGTGAAAAGAGAATTATCACCCCTGCATTCAGAAACTATGCGACAGATAAATGTCATCCTGTACTGGCAAAAAGAAATCTGGGATGCCGAGCATGGTGACGGCACTTTGCTCCCCTGCGCGCACACTTACGGAATGTACGGTTCTCTGGCTGCCCACATCATACAGAACTAAACTTCATGCAGCATTCTCCAGGTGAGAGTCACTTACCCTTCTGCATTGGGCTTCATTAAAATGCAAAGGAAGAGCTGGAGCAATAGTTCAGCAGGTGAAAGCTCTTGCTGAGGACCCAAGCTTGGAGTCCATGTTAAAAGCCCAATGCAGTGGCTTGCATCTGGAATTGCAGCATTCTACAGGGAGACTGGAGATACACACAGACTCAACCAGAAGCTTTGGGCCAGGTATCCTGGAGGATACCACCCAGGAGCAGAGATAAGAAATACCCTGCCACAGCAAGGTGGAAGCAAGAAGCGACTCCCCCAGATCATCCTCTGAGCCTCCATGCAAGAATTGTGGCACATGTCCCCTGTGTATGAACACACACGCACACTGTTTTTTTTTGTTGTTGTTGTTGTTAAGTCAAAGAAAAGTCATTGGTAGACAGAGAATCTTGTTTGTTCCATCCTTACCACAGTTCTAGGAATTGGGCATAAATGACTGAAACTGATTACTACCCATTGGGAAATGCTGAATCCCAGAGGCTCATGACCTCTTACAGGACACCACAGGATCTGCAATGATACGACCAAAACTTGTACCTAGTTCTCAGAATCCCGACTTCCAGCTGTATAAGGAAATCCAGCAGTGTAAAGAAGGCCACGCCCACTGGGTTCTGTTCTCAGGCCTCTGTGGCCCACTCTCTGAAGGAGAGAACTGCTGTCACACCTGTTCCCTGTCAAGGGACTGGCTTTTCCTACTTCTCTTTACGTTCTTGATCTCTGTTTCATTTTTCATACGCTTTTAACCTGCTTCCCCTCCTCCACCTCCTCCCTTCCCCCCCAAAAAAATAGTTCTCCAAGGGCTTATCAGTGTGTTCCAGATAGGAGGGGCTTATCTCAGCTTATCTTCCTGGGATGGAAGGAATGCGGAGACAGCTTCCTCTGTGGCACCTACAGCAGGTTAATGCTTGTGTTATCTTCAATCCCAGGATGCTGTGCTCATACTAGTTCAAAAGCAGCATTAAGACCACCTGACCTCCTGACCACCTCCTCCAGAACCACAGCAGTTCGTGAAGTGTCCCCATGTCTCAGCTGTAAAAATCGCGCCTTTAAATGATGTCATGCAGTTAGTGGGCAAGGACTCCATGACAGGACCTCTGAGCACTGTGATTCTAGAGACCCTGTGTGTTCTGTTTACCTGGGACCCTTTCTCTTGCTCCAAGGGGGACTGAGGAGCCACCAAAAGAGAAACCCCAGACTGTGACCTTCTTGCAGCTTTCCTTTGAGAGCTGTGGGCATCTGTTGGTTGTGGTGAATGTCAAAGAACCCAGCACTGTGCCGGGAGTGGACTTAGAAGTGCCCCAGATCCCAGTTCAAATCCTTCCTTGGGCGTTGACTGTTTTGATAGCTTTGGTGGGTTGCTTAATCTTTCCAGGACTCTATTTGCTTTTGAAAGGGGGCGAGTTACAGAGCAAGGAGCTTGTGACTGTGAGAAAAGAGGACAAGCTCAGAGCGCTTAACCCAATGGTGGATGCTTGTTCAGTGAGAGTCCCTGTCCTGGTTTCAATGAGTCACCCCCACAGGGCTCGTGTGTTTGCATCATCCTGCACCGCTGTTAAGGTTTGGGAAGGTCATGGCAACTCAGAAGGTGGAGCTTGCTGGGAAGGCATGTCCCGGCGGGCAGACCTTGAGGTTGGCAGCTCTCAGGCTTCTGCTAGCGTCTTCCTGTCTCTGCCTTCGTGATGGCTACAGCCTGAGCCACCTTCAGCTTCTGCTGCCTGCCATGCCTCTAATGCCACCAGAGACCCTATCTCCCCTCTGGAACCACAAGCCAAATAAATCTCCCCTTTTCTCCCTGTTGGTTGTATCTGAGTGTTGTCTCAGAGCAGCAGAAAGAGTAACTGCTCTTTATCATTAGGGTTATTACCATTGAAAGCTCTTGGTGGACGGGTGGGAGTTACTCCTCATGTGAGGCCTTTGCTAATTTCCTAGTGACCTGACTCATTTTCAGTTGCTGTGCCAAGGTGTCTGGGACTGGGCTGTGCAGGTGCCTAGCTTGTGCTTTCGGGACTTCTCAGTGCTCATCAGCCTAAAGCACGTGGTCTACTGTCAGTGCTGGGCGGGTATCACGTCCTTTAATTCCAGTCTGGAAAGGGGGAGGCCAGATCCCCAGAACAATGCTAGCAAGACAGACTTGTTTGATCTGCACTCAGCTCTGGTTTTGATTGAGAGACCCCGCCTCAAAGTATAGGGTGAAAGGGTGGGCTTGGAAGATTCCCGACCTCAGCCTAAGGGCTACGCGTACGCACGCACGTGCCTGTGAATATATGTATCATACACTTCTGCGAACTTGCATACACTAACGTGAACACGATGCAGGTATGCACAAAAATGAGAAGTCGAGAATATAGAAAAGTATTTTATAGGTTTTATTAGTAATAACAGATGAGACAACCAGATAGTGACCGTGTCTGTTACTAGTTCCTGGTCTTTAATTCTCAGTTATTTTAAAGAAACTTGTGAGGGGAGAAATTGTGGACTTGGCACTCATCCAAAAAAAGAAGTAACTTTGACAAGAGCCAGGTAGTTTTCTTTCTTCCTTTTTTCATGTGTGCTAAACTTTACTACCTCTCCCCATTTATGATCTGCTCTGGAGAAATCCTGTGTGTTTCCATAGCTGTATGATACTGCCCAGGGCCTGGGCTCTTCTCCTTTGGCTGCCATGATGCTCGCTAAGAATTAACTGTGGTGATAAAGGCTCCCTGACCACAGGACAACTTGTGGTATTGTTTCTCCTCCTCCTCCTCTTCCTCCCTCTTCTTCTATTCCTTTTCCTTCTCTTTTTTCTCTTCCTCCTCTTTCTTCATCATCTTTCTTTTTATTTTGGATACTGTCTTTTCTCAGTCTGGGACTTGCCAATCACTCTAGGCTCTGTCTCCACCTCTCTCTCCTCCCACCACTGCAGTTGCAAGCACAGGCCACCATACCCACCTTCTGGGGTTTGAACTCGGGTCCTCAGGCTTGTTCAACAAGCACTTTACCAACTGAATCACCTCCCAGCCTCAAGACTGCGTTCTAGAAACACATACAGAGTTACCTTAAGACAGCTTAGCATTAATCACAAATCAGTGTTCAGATAGGTTAAGTATTTGGCAGCTGGTTCCTGAAAATGGAGAGACTCTAATGGGATAGTCCCGTATATGTCTACTGTGCAACTCCAATACTTGTGTGTTTCTTTAGCTTGGCAAACATTTCCTTCTGTGATACACGGCGTCTCCACTTGGGTACTCTGGCGACTGCTGTCTTTATTTCTAACAAGCGTCAGATCATTCTAGAAATCATCCTCACAAGTCTTCCGGTAGTCCCAGAACCAAGACCCCTTTTTAAAATCACTGGGCATGGTGGTTCATGTGTATGATTCTGACACCTTGGAGACTGAGGCAGGAGGATCACATGACGAGGTTTAGTCTGGGTCACACAGCAAGACCTTGACTATATAAACAAGATCTTTATTAGTGGCACAGGTTGCTAAAGACACATGACTACTCCTATGCTGCCCTTCCACCCCCTTTTTAATTTTGAAAGCTGGGCTTTTCTACCTTAAATGTCTAGAATCCTTACATGGAGGCAAAGAAAATGAAAGATAGCTTTTAATTTCCTGCATTTGTTTGTACATAGCTCTTCCTAAAGATGACTAAGTGCCAGGCTGGGTATCCCCTGAGGTGGCCCTCTGTGTCCCATCTCCCTGGGGAAGTGGAGGGGGAACTGTCAGTTCTCACTGCTGAGTCGGAGCTGTACCTGCTGGAGAATGGTCCAGACTCCCTCAGCTTGGTGGGCAGCACGGAGAGTCAGCGACCTTCCTTTGGGGCTCCTAATATCGAGCTGGAGAATGAGTAATTGGGACTCGCCAAAGTGTTTAAACACCAGAATTGAAATTAATGTCCCCTCATTGCTGGGTGCGCTGACAATACATTACAGCAAACACCTTCCCAAAGTGAAATGAATGTTTGTTTATCCTTATGAAATATACATCAAAACACGCTGGTGGAGGAAGCTCTAATGAGGCAAGGGGCTGGGCTTCCTGTTAATTCTAGTCAAATAGTCACTGAGAGATGGAATGTTCCTTTTCTTTTTTTCTCCCTTTCCATTTCCCCCCATTTCTTCTTTCCTTCTCTTGTTTTGATTTTTTTTTTTTAGAATAACCTGTCCACAGCTGTGTATCCTGGACATTAATATGGGTTTAATGAAAACTCCAGTTGATCTGTCCAAAGATATTGATGAGCGGTGCCCCGCCGTATTAATCATCTCCTTGAGGGAGGAAATGAAGGGAAAGAGGGCGAGCAGGTTTCTGTCAGATGCCAATCCTGCTGAAGAGATGGGGGGGGGGAGCTGGGGAAATCTTTCCTGGCCCTCCATGGCTGTATCTGTTTCCTGAGACATGGGTTGGGCCGAGTGGGAATCACAAGGACCTTCGTCCTCCACTGCACAGGAAATTCTGGGACACACTTACTGTGCAATCATTAACTTCCTGCCAATAAATCCATTACTGTTAATTATATCGAGATGGCCAGCGATCACTGACCATGTCCTGTCATTGATCTGATTGGCTGGGATCTCTTTAGTGCTCTCTCTCTCTCTCTCTCTCTCTCTCCCCCCCTTCTCTCTCCCCCGCTCCCTGAGTGTCGGCAGTGACGCAGCTCCCCCTCCCCCCCTCTGGTGATACAGTTCTCTCCCTAAGTGCCAAATGTTTCTTGATAGGAACAAGCTACATTTCTTTATGGCTTATGGCAAACTGCCTTGATTACTTCGACTGCTGTACCCATTATGTGAATTAAATATGTATTCAGTTGCATGCTGCTTGTGATGTTATTGCAGGGTGACATATGGTACTGACTCAATTAGAATGAAACTAGCATTAGATAACCCCGGTGATTACATGCACCCTGACCGGCTCCTCCTCGGCCTCCCTTCTGTGCGCTCACTGGCTTTTCATGATGGGTTATCATGCCTGCCACATCCCATGTGCTCTGGGGCCTGGAGGGAGAGGGGCCTATGGGGGGGTGAAGGACGGGGAGGAGTTTGGCAGAAACCACTGCCAGAGAGACTCCATGAAAGGATTACAGGCATGCCATGTCAGTTTGTAGTGGAATAAAATGTTAAATTTTGATTTCTTAAAGGTGGTTGCTGGTCTTGATAAGGAAAGAGACCCAAGTCTTCTTCAGACTTCACAGGTGACTGGTGCGTGCGTGCGTGCGTGCATGCGTGTGTGTGTGTGTGTGTGTGTGTGTGTGTGCATGTGTGAAGTCAATCCTTGTCTTGAGCATGATGTCTTTAAAAAAGAGCACATTGGGGCTAGAGAGCTGGCTCAGTGATTAGAGTCTTTGCCCCATAAGCAAAAGGACCTGAGTTCTGATCCCCAGACCCCATGTAAAAATGTTAGATGGATATGGTGGTGGTCTGTAATTCCAACCCTGTGGGAAACCCCACATCAAAGCAGTGAGGCAGAAGAGGATGGTTCCTGGTGTTGGCCTTGGCCCTCCTCCACAGGCACACGCACTCAAGTGCATCTTGTACACACACACACACGCACACACACATGCACGCACACAAAAATGAAAAATAAATAAATAAAATAGAGCCCTGTGTGTGTAGACGCATATAGATGGTATATATCTGTGTGCATTTTAATGGAGGGACGATTCACATTTGAACAGCAGTCGTCAGCAAGGCATTTCCTTCGGATAGCGACCTGTATGCCACACCATCCACCCACTTGACCCTCTCAGCATCTGACATTGCAACCAGAGCAGGAACCCCATTTTACAGGTGAAGCTGTGGGGAGCAGAAAGAGACTGATGAAGATATGTTTGGTTCAAGGTCACAGAATGCTAACAAGGAAGGAGGCTTCCGCTACAGGGGGTTTGCTGGGCAGACTGAGGATGTGTTGAGGGATGACTAAGAATTGGCAGATCTTGAAGAAAAAGGCTTCAGGACCATAGTTACTAGACTGTCACATCTGGAAATGACTCCAGCCATCCTAGAGAATGGGGGGGGGGGAGCATGGGCCATCTCCCTCTAGGGGAGTTTCCTGTCCTCCATAGCTTTCACTGCCCTCTGAGGTGTTCTGACTTTTTTCTTCCTTAGCTTTTCAGTTCTATCGTTTCTTCCCAAAGAAGAACCATTCTCTTCAGTCTCTAGGACTGGTACAGCCAGAAAAGGTCAGAGTTTCCCACGGGTCCGTGGACAGAGTGGAGAGACCTTGGGTTTTCTCCAGGGCTGATGGAAAGACACCAGGCCCAAGATGGCAGCTCACCATCCAGGCGGCTCCACGCACAGGGGCAGCTCAGGTTGGCGTGTGTGAACCGCTGCAATGTGAACTTGCATGAAGCAAGCGCTGTTCCAGGGAAACACTACTCAGAACTGGGCAGAGCGAACGTCCTGAGCCGGGGATGCGCAGACGGGACAGAGTGAGGGAGGAAGCGCTGGTGGGTGCGTCTTCGTGTTCCTCGGTGCTGCTGCCTGGAGTCCGGCAGCACTCAGTAGATACAGGCACGATGGACGAATGAAGGATTGGACAGGAGGGAGCAACAGCAGCTGATGGGGGCGGCAGGGCAGGCGCCCACCAGAACCTTACAGAAACACGGCTG
This sequence comes from Typhlomys cinereus, assembly GCA_023101885.1. Classification (NCBI taxonomy): domain Eukaryota; kingdom Metazoa; phylum Chordata; class Mammalia; order Rodentia; family Platacanthomyidae; genus Typhlomys; species Typhlomys cinereus. The sequence goes on along the minus strand of JALPQD010000099.1, from coordinate 3,721,213 downwards.
TCCAGTCCCTCTTGCTCCTCCTTTCCCATTATAACAGTGGTAGACCACTTTACATTTCAAGCCGCTCTTTAAAGAACCACTGAAAAGAGAAACAAGTGGTATCTGTAGAGGCCAGGTGCAAGAGAAGTACAGGATGAGCTAGGGACAGCAGTCGGAACCAGGCTTCACAGCTGGGGCGGTAACAGTGGGCTTATGGTTAACTAGATTTTACACCAGAAACGTATCACCTATTGAAGAATAATTTTAAAATTAGAAAGACATCCAGGAGCCTGAGCTTGCCTAATCCTCACGGCAACGCTCTCAAGGAGAAGGGGCAATATTTTATTAGGTTGTAAATTTACACAAGGAAAGGAAGGCAGAGTTCCCCTACCTTACTTCAGGTAATAGAGCCAGTAAACCAGAAGCAGGGACCGGGCTGTTAGCTCTGTCTGTAAACCATATGCCTGGTAAGCAGGAGGGCCTGATCCCACATCAAAATGCCAGGCAGAAATGGCGGCAGTCCGCACTGCTGGTTCTGGATAACAGAGCCTGGGAAACTCCAGAGCGAAGCAGAAAGGAGGTAGAAGCAATCCAGGATGATTCTTGAAGTCACCCTTGGTCCTCCACTTGACACAGAATGCCCTCTGATACACACACCTGTACTGCACATACGCGCGCACACACATACACACACACACACACACACACACACACACACACACACACCTAAATCCATCCAGGTTGACTTCTAACACAGCACATGGCTTCTGTGAGCTTGGCCTAGTGGTGCTGAGTTCAGAGGGTTTGTGCTCTGATGGGAGCTTTCCTGAGGTTGCTGCTTGGCTATAAGAGTGTGGGGGAGGAGGGATTCTGGAAATGTTGGGGAGACACCCTTGGAACCTGGGCTTTGCTACCCTCACGGTAACATGCCTGACTGAACCCCCGGCACCAGAAGAGCCTGCACTTCCTGCTCGCTGCTTCAGAAGGGAGGAGGCTGAGACAGATGGCCTGCACTTGGTCCTTAGGGTGGGCCTGAAATTCTCTGGGGGCCTGCTGAGGGAGAGAGAGCTATTATCATTACTGTCATGCCACGGAGGGCCTGCGGGCAACCTGGCATTGAAAACACCAAAAGTTGTTCTTATAAATTTAGCACAGTATGATGTACGTCTTTGAGGACAGAGAGGGACATTTTAATGGCCCGCTTCAGTAGGTGCTTACCATTACTCTTACCAAAGCTGTGTCAGAGTTCTCCTTGCTTGCCGCCCACCCCCCCCCACCCCGCTTTCTGTTTCTCCTGGGCCTCACCTGGCAGAGAGGCGTAGAGCCTGTGGCATTGGCAGATCTAGCGTGTTCTCACTTAGCAAACCTCTTTCTCCACCAGCGGCTTCTGTGTACCTTTGCTCTCCAGGCCCAGCTGGATCATAGCAAGGACTTTTCTGGAGAGACACATAGCTCGTGAGGGGCAGGCCTATGGGCAGCCTGCGGGAGGCTCCCTGCTGCTCCAAACTCCCTGTCATCTGCCTTTCAGCCAGGAGCGCTGACCATAGCATCCTCTGGCATGTTGGAAGCATGAAGGCCGTGAGCCGTGACCTGCTTTGGTTTCATTTGTTATGCTCCTCTCTAGCTTCTGCACCTCCTGACTCAAGTCTCGTCTTCATGAAGCCTTTGGGACTCTTTCAAACTTCCCTGATCCCATCTCCCATCGAGTCTTACGGATCACGGTGTCTTTCAACTAGCTTTTAGACAGTTTTGTTTCTACTGAGGTCAGATTTCTGCCTGGTCCCGATCATCAGGTCTCTTGGTTGACAAGCCTAGCCTTTCCACTCTTTCTTGCAGACCTTCCTTCCTACATTCTGTGTCTTTTGATTTCCATTTTCTCATGGCTTGGTTAGTACTTCCTCGAATGGCTTTCAGAGTCAGCCTCAATGGTATCTATTCCTTAACCCACTTGCAGAGCATCCTCCAGCATTACCTCAGTGCCATGGCTCTCAAGTATTGAGTAAATATTTACGATAAGCTAAAACCCGTATTTTCATCTCCAGTTGACTATGTGAATTTCAGATTTGCATATATAACTAGTTGGCAGATATCTCTCTATCCACGTTCAACGACCTCTTCAAATTCAAAGTACCCAAGGTAGACCTCTCAATCTTACTGAGCAGTCCTTCCTCCTGTGTTCTTCTTCGTTATCCTCTGGCAAATGTAGAAGTCTCATGAATGTACCAGATCCTTATCCCTTCTGTACATCCCCTCCCCCCATCAATAATTAGCCAATTTGTATTGATTCTGTCAGCAAGTATGCATTGACTGCTTCTTGCCTGGCCTTGAGCCAGGGAGTGACCACAGAGCCAAACACATCCTACCTGCTTCTCATTGCATCTTTTCTCCATCTGTCCGCCCACAGTCCTAGGTTAGGCCCTCCCTGTCTTCACCCACGGAGTACTATGGACCTCTTTGGTGGGTCTCTGCCCTTACTACCTTCAAGCAGTCCTTTGTCTCTGGAATCCGTCAAGGATATTCTTCGCATGCAGACCTGTTTACCGTAACCCTGATTGACAGTTCCTTCCTGGCAGCCCTCGTGGCAAAGGCTGTGGTCCCGAACCGCAGACTCTCTTGTCACAATCGGTTGTGAAGTCTGTCATGAGTAATTTTGATGTTAGTAATGGCTTGAGGTTTCAAATGCTGTAAAATTTTAAATTAATTCAAGCGATCACTGCTACTGTTGCGTGTGCTCACTTGGATTCCCATGGAGTTGCTTGAGTGGAAGAGGAAGGGAGGCTTGTGACCAGCTGGGAATTAGGCTGTGTGAACATCGCCTTTGAGGGCGCGTCTCAAGTTGGTCATCATTGAGCATGGCCTCTGTGAAGTCTAAATTCCTTGCCACAGCCTGCCATAAACAGTATTAACCTTGCGATCCAATACTTGCCTGTCTTACCAGATCTATTTCCTATTGATTTTCCGTGTTTCATTCTGTGTTCCAAGAATACTGACTTACCTGCATTATTTACCACCTGCCGTGTTTTCCTCATACTTTGGGAGATTGTCTCTTCTGCCAGTAATTCCGACTGACTGTTCAGATCTAAGCAGAGACCCCGCCTGGATCCCTCATCTAATCTTGGCAATTCCTTCCCTTCTGTACCTACTTTGCCTTTTGGATCCTTCACATGACTTTTTGTTTCTGCATGTTTATTTCCCTGTTGAACTAAAATGCCTTTTCAGGTTTTATCCAGTTTTTAGGATAGATGGGACAAATGGCTGGCACTGCAATCTTGTCTACTGTCCCAACAATTTCCAGAGGCCAGCACCTCAGTACCATGGAATGTGATGTGCCCCCCAAAAAGACCTCTTGCTAGGGAGTCAAATGAGGTAATTCTAGCTCATCCATGGTCATTACACGGTTCTTGACATGTTCCATAGCACATATATGCTTAAATACATATATGCTTATCAGTTTCTCTGAAACTATCTAATGAAATGATGACTTAGATCAAGCCGGATGATGTATAGTAGAAAATATGGGAAATGGGTTATTCTGGGTAATGTAAGTTGACATGACTGCCATCAAATGATCTAGCTTGGAATGTTTCGTGAGGAGTTTAGACTTGTGTTAGTACATGGAGAACTTGTGGTTTGTGAGCATAGACGACATATGATGAAATCAAAACTTCTGGTCTGGTAAAAATCCCAGAATGTTCTAGAGGAGAAAGGTTGGCTGTGGGATTTCAGCCTGGACACAGAAGGAGCTGGTTTGGGAGTGGTATCTTGGAAATGAAAAGCATTGGACTGTTTGGAGAATATTTTCTTAAGGATTAGTTGGACCCAGAGACACTGAGACAAGACAAGACAGGGAAGACTGCCTAGTAGGGAAAGCGCTTGCCACAGAAGCATGAGAATACCCGTCCAGATTCTCAGCCTGCACATAGAGATGGGCATGGTAGTGCTTGCCTGTAACCCCAGCCTGGGGAGGGGGAGACAGGAGAGTCTCTGGAGCTCTTGATCTGCCATTTTAGGTAACTAATAAATTCCAGGTTTAGTGAGTGAGAGACCCTGTCTCAAAGCGTAAAATGGAGAGTGACTGAGAAAGACATCTGGTGTTGACCTGACCTCTGGCCTGTGTGTACATGAGTACACACATACACATATACAACACACACACACACACACACACACACACACACACAGTATAAAATGAAGATGACGGGATCATTCAATTTCTTTATTAATTTGGATTCTATGTAGAGATAGAGATGACTCAGTCCAATGAAAAGTGAATGAGGAATGTCTGGAGAGTGCCGTCAGAGATGCAGATTTATCATGAGCTGTCTGAAACTAGACTCTGCCAGGCCAGTCATTGGGGAGTCTGCCATGCTGTGTGCAGGCTTGTCTTAGCCACTGAGACGTGGTCCATCTGTCTCTCGATGTATTTGTGCTTGCAGATTCTCTGATCTGGTTACCCCGAGGGTGGGTCTATGTATCTCAAACGAGGAGTTTGGGATGCAAGACAGAGAATCCTGTTCATTTCAGATTATGGGAAACTTCTCGATTTCAGTAACTATAGTAATGACTTCTGGATCTTGTTGGCTTTCTTGCATTTTTCGTTTTTTTTCCTTTTTAATTTTCCCTGCTGCTAGAAATGGAACCAGGGCCCAGTGCATACCACGGAGAGACAGTCCCAGCCATGTCTGTTGGCTTTTCCATTGGCTTTGCCTCTCTGACATTTATCCGTTATGCCTTTCCATTGGCTAGAATCAAGCTCCGGTTTCATGCTGGACTTTCTGGTTGCAAGGACTTTTCTTCTTGGAAGTAGTGGACAAGAATAAAATGATAGTGGGAAAGAACTTGGGGTCATAAGGCAAAACATTTTGTGTTCTGTGTCCTCCATTTTCTTTCTGACATTAGTCAGGTTACCTGACTTTCCTTATGTCTGTTGTCATAGCATGATTTGCAGGTAAAGAATCATCTAAGAGATAAGTCTTAGTGCATGCTTCCGAGGGATAGGCTAGATTGGATTAGTTGAGAGGGATCCCCCTGAATGTGGATAGCACTGTGCATGGTCTGGGGTTCCAGACTACATGAAAAAGGAGAAAGGTAACTGAATACCGTTATTTGCCCACTTTTCTTCCTGCTTTCTGCCTGAGGATGTGGTGTGATCTGCCACCATTCCAAGCTGCTTCTGCTGTGACTTCCCCACCTGATGGGCTGGACCCTCAATCTGTGAGCCAAGAGAAAGTCTTCCTTTAACAATCATGCTTGTCACATATTTTTATAAAAGCAGTGAGAACAGTAAACAATGACAAATCTCCTTTCTTGGTGCTAAAAGGAAGGATTCTATCACCTATTTCACGGGACTAGTGAAGGGTTCACATAACAACAGGGAATATTCTTTTAGCCTTTTCATTTGGGGCAGTGTTAATTTACATTCAATGCATTACTTAAAACTCCTTACAAAACACGAGGAGCTTATATTATCATTTTCCCCATCACATTAACCAGTGTTTTAATGGGAGTGCCAGGATACTCACTAGTAGATAAGTTGGATAACTTACCCTAGGATGCCCAACTAGAAAAGAGCAGCGTGGAGATTTGGACTTGGTTTGAGTGGTTATTAAAGTTGGGCCCTCAATACCGTATTCTCCTGGATACTGTTCTCTCTATAGGAAACCGCTACTCAGACTCCTTCCGACTAGCCACGCCTTCTACCACATTCCTATAACAAAACACCTGCAGTATTAATTAACACTGGCTTCATCAGTTTTCAAGCTTTTGTTAGACCTTTAATTTTGACCCTTTATTCCCGTGTCCCTCTCTTTTCACTGAATTGTAAATCTTTGAGTATCAGAACTGTGTATTTCCCCTCTAGTGCCTTCCTTATGCACAGGAGCCCTCAGCGTTCATTTGCTGCTAATGAATCCTGTGGCAAGCTCAGTCCTCCCCTGGGGACACCTTTAGCCATTTGGTGCTGTGAGGTCACCTTTGCCTTCTGTCACCAGAATAGAAAAATTAAGGTGTCAAAGAAAAGTGGAAGTAGCAGCTATGAAATATGATCATTTAAAATAATGAAATAACGTCACTTAGCCTGATTGTGGTCCCCCCTCCCCCAATAGTGATATAGAAGCAGAAGTAGTCATTTTGTTAGTCAGTTAGATGGTTTTGATACCTGAAATCAAACTAGACCCGAGATGATGTCGCGGGGACAAATTCCTTTTTAGCATCAGGTATCAGATGTGCTAGGTCCATTCAGTCTTAACTGTCTCACGTCTGCGCTTCTCGTAGGCGCATAGGTAGTATTCAGGAGTTGTTACACTTTGTGTAAGTATCTTGGGGTTGCAGAAGGCCAGATGTCCTGTTTGGGGAAAGAGAGGAACAGATCTGGGGAACCCACGTGAATACATTTCCCAGGATCCTCCGTGTCCTCTGTCTCAGACAAGGTGGCGAGACTCCATGACCCTATGGTGCTTGTGATGGACCTATTCCTCCAGAGTGTACCCATGGTAAACACTCACTTGCCTCTTTCGAGGCACCATCTTAAACCCTAACAGATATTAGCACAGCTGCTGTGAAACCCAGGGACCACTGTAGTCTCCAGGTTATAGGGAAGGACAACGCAGAGTGCCCCAAACGGGCCGAGGCTAGTGACCAATCAGGCCTGAATTCCATGATGTGGCACCAGGGCGCGTGTCCTTAACTGTTGCACTATACCACCTCATATGGAGGGGGGGACTTAAGATCGCAGTATTGTTATGAAAAGGAGGCTAGAGAATTTCAAAGGCTCAGCAGACTGAGTGTGTGCAGAACAGGCCGGAACAGTCCCATAGAGTAGTGGGCCTGAGTGACAGCCGGCATTTGTACTGATGAATGATTTGAGCTGCGGGAAGGAGGCCACTAGTAATAATAATAATAATGTCAGGGTTATGTCTCTCGATCTTAGCTAGATGTTTTTAAAACAAGCTACATCGAAATAAAACCTATTTTTTAAAAAGAGGGCTATCCAAAATGATGGGAATAAAACCAGTCTTGATAAAGCCCCAGTATCAGGGAGGCCAAAGCTTTCTACAGCAATTTATTTTTCAGTTGTGAATGTCCTTTTTCTCTTTTCCACCTGCTCTCGGGTTCCAATGCGTCCTTCCCTGGCCATCTCCCCCAGAACAAGGATTGTAGACCAAGGACTGTCTCCACTTCTCCCTGGACCCCCGATCCAGAAAAGACACCAGTAATTTATAAACGGTTCTCCCGCCAAGCAGGGCACTCCGCTCCATCCAGGTTGCTCCTGCGATGGCAGGTGGAGTGAAGGCAGCAGAGAACCATCAGTCCTTTTTGCAGTGCACCGTGGAAAGCAAAGGGGTGGGGGGGGGGTCGCCAGGAGATGCAAGGGGAGAAAGGGGAAATCACTTCTTTGTCTGGATGGGAAATAAATCCCTGGATGGACCCTACAGGTCGGTGAAGTATCTGTGGGGTGAGAAGGAAAATTCCTCACATCTCCTTTGCTCCCACTGGTCCTCAGCCCTTGTCTTTCCTTTTTTTTTTTTTCTCTTTGTAGAATAATATAAAATAATAATAATGAAAAAAAAAAAAAAGCGCCCAGCAGAATGGGAGCCGTGATGCTGTCGTCGCTGGCGTTGATGTTATTTATTTTCCTCAGTTGCTGCTCTGGAAGCCCAGAGTTGACAGAGCGGTTTTGTAGAATAGAAACATTATAGACTGTTACTGTCAGAGTGTTAAATGTGATGGATAGAGAAATAGAGGCGAAGGAGGGGACTTAATACTGAGAGCCAGGGTGCTCATGGGAAAATAAACCATCCGCATATAAGAAATGAATGAGGTAATGTGGCGGGAGGTAATGGGCTTTCGCAACACGCCGGAACAGAGATGCTTATTACAGGGTGTGCTTAACCCTTGACATGCTGGTTCCCTTTGTGGGTTCCAGGGCTTTCTGCTGAGTCCCTCTGTGGGAGCGTGTGTGTGTGTGTGTGTGTGTGTGTGTGTATGTGTGTGTGTGTGTGTGTGTGTGTGTCTTTTCTTCAGGCGGGGCAGCTGTGTGCTTGGGAGAGTGGAAACAAACCTGTTCTTAATAATGCTGTATTAGCAGCCTGTACCTCGGCGAGCCTGAGGCTCCCAAGGGGGCTGGCATCCCCGTGGTGGTATGAGATAGAATATGCCAACATTGCCCGAGTAGGGAGAGGCAGAGAGGACCCATCAGGGGACTGGGCTGCTACCAATTTCTCCACCAGAGATTCGAGGGCATTTTTTTTTGCCTCCTCAGGGGTGTCACAGACTCCCTCATGAACTCCGATATTCCCTACCACTCCATGTAGCAAGTGCCTAGCTGTTCATTCACTGTCAGTAAGATGGCCTTATTAGAGTGCTGTGGCACAGAAACAGAAGGTGGTCATTTGGCTCTCCTTCCCAGGTCATGTTGTACTGACACCGTAGGCACCTAGTAGGGGGGCAGATAGGATGCAGCAATAGGGTGCAGCAAAGGACACAGGCAGCCTGGGTGAGATGGGCGGGGCCTCTCAGGCGTGGGCTTCCTGTGACTTTTCCCACCTGTGTTTGCATCCTGTGTCTTACACCTGACAGATGTTCAGAAAATTATGAAGACTAATTGACACAGATCCTTTTCTAGCTCTGGCAATTGTTTGCTGTGTGGCCCTTGAGCTAGGCATTTGATCTCTCTGAGTACTAATTTCTTCATTGATCACAGGGGGATGATACCAGCGCGTGAAATTATTAGCAAGAGTAAATGTCAGGCTTATCAGAATGCGGCAAATGTAGAACGTGCAAATAGTAAAAGTGTTATCCATTTCAGTTGTTCCTAACCAAATAACAACCGCAAAGACCATTGCCTCAAAACAGCGGTTCCAAGTCGGCACAACTTCATGTGCTTTTCTTCCACACACTGCAGCCGGGCATGACAGACCATATGTGCTGTCCCAAGACTTGGGACACTGAGGTAGGAATTCTAGGCCAGGGAATTCAAGGTCAGCCTGGGCTACATAGTGAGACTCTGTCTCAAACAAAAACAAAAATGTGTCTGTGCTTCCAACCAGCGAGGGTCACTGGGTGTGTCAAATACTCATGCTGAATGAAGACCACGGTCACTGAAGACCTTCTGCCCCCCAAACCTCTCCGTTTCTGCTCAGAGTTTTACAGTCACTGAACCTTAGCTATCCGAAGGACCCACGGTGAACTCTACATTGACCTGCGTTTAATGTGGAAAGTGCTTCCTGCTAAGGCACAAACCTCACCTTTCATCAGTCCTGCATTCCCGCCTGGCGCTCGGCCGTCCAAAGCATCCTTCAGTCTAAGGTGAACTCCCACCTGGGAAACCAGGCCACCAGCTTCCCCACCCTCGCTGGTCTGATAGCAGAGTCCACAGGCCCAGCACCTATGAGTGGCATTTCTGTCCTCAGAGATGCTCAGTCTGTTCCTGGGAATGAAAGGTCCTGCCCGGCTGACTGGGCTCCTTAGCCTTGGTCGCTGGACTTGCATCACCTCTCGGTCAGCACGTGCTCCCCGCTGGTTAAGGAGATTCACGTCTCACTTCCTCTTTTTCCTTCTGTTTCTGTCCATCATCTAGGGATCAGCTTCCAGAGAAGTTGATTTTCCGTCTCCCTCTACAAGTGCCTCTTTACTGTTCTCCCCGGGGCTTGAGAAAAGACCTAAGTCCTCATCTACCTTCTCCAATTATCGGTACTCACAATGACCAAACAGCTTAGGAGAACAAGGGATTTTATTTTTGTTTACGATTGTCCTGTGACAGTTCTTAATCCACTTGGCGGGAGATCTCATACCAATACCAGGAGTTAAGGGAACTGGCCACACTGTATCTATCCACTCACTGAACCAGCTAAAGATGTATGGCAACGGGCTTGTGCTCATGGGATTCACTGGCCTTACCAACTCCTACCATCTTATCCCTAACTGGGGAATGGTCCCATCCATCATGGACAATCTCCTGGAGGCTGGCGTAGGATTTGCCTTAATGGTCAACTCTTCAAAGATGTGTCCAGAGCTTAGCCTGAGGTTATCAAGTTGACACTTGTATCTAACTATCACCCTGCATTTAGTTATTCAAAGATACTTTGCTTATAGAGTGTTTTAAAATATTTCTTCAGGGCTGGAGAGATGGCTCAAGGGTTAAGACTCTGCCTCACAAGCAGAAGGTCTTGAGTCCCAGGTCCCACGTAAAAACGCCAGATGGAAATGATGTGGCCTGCACTTCCTACCCTGGTGGGCAGAGTCTGAAAAATACCAGTGTCAAGCAAAAAGAAGGTACAAGCAATCTAGGATGATTCCTGAAGTCACCCATCTTTGGTCCTCCCCAGGGACACACAGTGCCCCCCCAACACACACTAAAATGAAATAAAATAAAATGTTCACACAATCTTACAGTGGATCTTGAATTACTGGCATGGGAATAAAATCTGTGTGCAGATGAGAGAGCGCATCACCCTTTTATGGATATCATCTCACAAGAAACAAAATGTTGGTGTATTTGAGTAACAGTAACTGTAGGATTGAGTAAGTTGGTGAGTCACATGGGTTATAGATGGGCGTAACCCATCTGACACATGGCAGCTATTGGGAGTCAGACTATGGGTGGTTTACTTTTATCTGAAATGCTTGGGACTGGCCGCATCCCCGGAATATTTAGATTTGGAGATATTTGTACATGTGTAATGAATTATCTTAGAACTAGGACTCAGATCTGAGCATGGATTTTGGTGTTTGATACACATCTCACACACACACAGACCAAGGGTAATTGTAGCCAGTGTTTTAGATGATTTTGTCCATATTACAGTGCTTCATAGTGTTGAATTTCTCTTGAGTAACATAACATGGTCACTCAAATTTGTTGGAACTTTGGAGCGTTATAGAGCTTGGATTTTCAGATGAAGGACGTTCTTTGTGTTTGAGTAATAAACAGTTGGGAAGTGGTGCTGGCGGCGGTGATACGCGATACTTTTCCATATCCGCAGCTCTTTGAGGCAGTTGACAAGCCACACTGGTGCTTACTCGTTACTTCAACAGCACACAGGACCCTCCCAAGTAAATGTGTGTATATGTAGAGCAGTTCGTATTTTTTTCAGTGATTGGTGATTTGTGCTGTCTCTGCATCTGTGTTATATACCGAGCAAACTAAGCTGGGAGCTCAGCGGACAGGAGCACTTACTGCACCAGTCTAAGGACCTGAGTTCGAAACCCAACACCCATGAAAAGCTGAGTGTGGCCGTGAGGCCCGGGTCCTTCACAGTGGAGGTGGCATGTGGTGGTGTGGTGACAGGGAGGCTTGCTAGTGACTCAGACTTGGTGTGAGAGCCCTCTCAGGGGAATAAGACGGAGAACAGGGGAAGACACTCTAGGACCTTCTCTGACTTTTGAGCATGCACACACGTGTGCACAAACACACGCACACACACACACACCATATACATACCCCAAAAGGAGCAACTTTTTTTATTAATGATATCATGATTTGAACCCAAGATCTTTAACTGTGCATCATAAACAGTTGAAAAGCCCATAATTTGTGACCTTTATCACATAGACAAAGTACAGGAAGAAGACAGAGGGAATTTAAGAGTCTTGAACCCATCTGTTTCCAGCACAGCTGGAATTTAAGCATCATTACTAAGACTCCCTGGAATGTGCTTCTGTTGGAGGCCTGTCTCGTTTCTTCTTGGGGTTGTGGCTAAGGAGCTGGAGGGGAACAAGGTATGTCATCTAGTCCCTCCTCCCACAATACCTCTGTCTAGACTGAATTGTTTTGTGGCTGAATGGACCAAGGTGCATCATTGTGACTGTGGCTCTCCATGGAGAGGAAATGGTGAAGAGGGAGGAGGAGGAGGATAAGGGGAGGAAGAGGCTGCCCCGCGCTCACGAGTGTGAGGCTCAAGCCTCTTTAATGTCACTGAGGTGTGATCCTGATTCCTCCGTTTTCCGCAGCGCTGCCTGATTTGGGCAGAGCTGCTTTATTTACATGCATCGTTTAGCCTTTGTCCCGACATATATGAGAGTGGCTATATTTGGGGTGATCATACATTTTGAATTGGCCACATTGTGTTCGAGTGGCCCGAGTATGTGCACTTACATGGATATGTGTTCTGTATGCATAAGCATGTGCCTGTGTTCACGTTACAGGTCTCATGGTCTCCAGGAGACACTTGTTTCTTTGGGGGAGTGCCATTTACATTGTCGTCTAATGACATAATTCCTTCTGATTTTTCTAAATCCTGCTATTTGTAAATACTTAGTCTTATCCCTCTCTGACTTTTTGCTATTATATTAAAGGCTGGAAGAATTATGCCTCAGTCTTGGCTGAGATCAAGTGCAAAGGCAGGAAGAGAGAAGGCTTCAGGATAGTGGTATAGATTTGTGAGACAGGGAAAAATGCATTTAGTATGGTTGGTTTGGGGTAATGGATTCCTGGGAACAGGTCTATATGTCTACTCTTGAGCTGTGGTATGTGGAACATTAGAGAAGGAGAGAGAAAAAGATCCAAAGATCTGTCGTCCCCTACATCACAGATACACATGCACACGCGCGCACACACACATACACACACACACACACAAAACCCTCATGCATGCACACACCTGCATGTGTACACAAATGTACATATACATGGGTTTTCAATGATTATGACAAGCCTAAATTCATTTCAGCCCTGATGACCTGTTAGTCAAGAAACCCAAATGTGCTTGTTGTAACAGCTTGAGTGACAGACCGTGCGGATCTAAGTTGGCTGCACTCACTGCTGGCTGATCTGAATCCAGGGAAGTGCCCATCACACTGGCTGGACTCCACATGTGGCCTGGAACATGGACGTGGTCAGACCTGAGAGAGGTCAGAAGGAGATGAAACGATTCCTCCTCCTACCTTTCCACACTCCTGCACACAGACCAATAGCACCCAGGAGGACGGAAGCTCCACGTTCCATGGGCTCTGGCGTTCAGAGCAACTTTCCTACAAATCTCTTTTTATTGGCATTTCCTCCAATTTAACCAGCCCTGAATTGCATTTGAATCAGTTGAGAGAAAGAGGAGGAAGGAGAAGGGAGGAGGTTCCTCCCCCCCACCTCTCCTGGAAAAGCAGCGCACAACCAGCTTTATTTGGTAAAATGCTGCAATAGATGCTTGTCAGAAATAATTTATTCCTGTTAGCTGTAATCTGAAGGAAAACAGATACAAGTCCTATAGTTGAAAAAAAAAAAGTAAAGTAGACTCGCTTTCGCTGACAGTACAAAGGTGTCATATACAAGAAGGATTGACACAGACCAAGGGGTCTTGTGGGAAATATGATAATAACTATAAAGAAGACAGATTATTCCCCAGTTGCCAACATTCAAACCTTTTTACAGTCAGTTCAAACATATAAAACTTTATTGCTCTAGCAGAAAGGGGAACAATTTCTGGTTGCACAGCTTTCCCAGGGCTGGGTTTATACTGTCTGTGTTATTGCTCTATAGTGGCATTTTAAAGTTTATTGAACAAGACTTTTACAATTGAAGGAAGTATATAAAACTGTAAATTTATTAGATTTTTCAGGATAAGTGCCCTTTCTAGTTGTGCTCAAGAATTCGGAGCTACGATAAACTGCTAGTTACAAGACTTATTAATATTAAAGACGGAGAGCATGCACATTTTGTACCTAACTGATCTCAAAAATAATATTATTATATGACTGAGTGTCAGAGACCTGGTGCTGGAGGGTGGATGGATGCTCGAATGCGGGACTGCATCAACCAGATGTCTTCCTTGTCATTGGCTGAAAGTTAACTTTCCTGCATCTTACTTCATTTGATTTTAATGCAGCGAGTCAGGACAGTCTAGGAATGTCTGCATTTAAATATTTCTCCCCAAAGCCCCTGCTCACTGGCCAGCTATTCTCATTGTGTGAGACACTGCGAGTCCAGACGGGTTTCAGAGCACATGTTATGAGGAAGTAATTGATTGTCGCATCTGCGGATATTTTGATAAGCAAATTACTCCAAGAGGAGTTCCATTATTCTGCCCCTTAACTTTTCATTTGTCCCTTTGGGGACAGGAGTTGAGAAATGTCACAAAGTTGGTGATTTTGTCATTTCAGCTCCATTAGCTTGCGGGATGAGAGAATTCTTTGTGGTCCTGGGCTCCCCGAGATGTGGAGTCGTATCCCCACAGATACCACTAGCGTTCTTGTACCCCACTGCTACATCCCAGAAGGTCTCCAGATATAATCAAATTTCCAATAGGGGACAAAATTACCCTTGTTGAGAGTCACTCATCTACAAAGTCTCTTAATCGATCTGGAAAAAAATAATCCTGCTGAAATAAATAATAGAGACGATATGGCTGAGCATTAAAAAAGTCTTAGTGTAATGAAATGAGCTATATCGCATGATCTCAGAAATATTTCACCGTGGATTTCTATTAGAGTTTTGACTCCCAGAGAATGTGACATATTGAGTTCTGAAATTTTATTACTTTTTTCATTATTTTACTTTTTTCATTATTTCACTTTTTTGGTGTGTGTGTGTGTGTGTGTGTGTGTGTGTGTGTGTGTGCGCGCGCGCACGCGCACGTGTGCGCCTGTGGAGGCCCTGGATTGTGCTACCTCTTCTCTGCTCTGGGGTATCTCAGGTTCTGTTTTCGGGCCAGAAGTGCAAACTATTTCTACCAGCATTTTCTCGTGGGATCTGGGATCCAGACCCAGATCCTTCTTCGTACGAGGCAGAAGCTTAACCTGAACCATCTCTCAAGCCCCCAGTAATTCATTTTTTAAAATATTTTATTTATTTACTTAGGAGAGGGAAAAAGGGAAGGCGGGAAGGATTGGGGGGGGGAAGAACAGGTAAAGTCAGGACCACTTTCAGAAGTCAGTTGTCTCCTTCCACCATATGGGCTTCTGAGGATTGAACTTAGGTAGCCAGGTTTGCAAGCAGGCATCTTAACCACTGAACCATCCCTCCAGCTCCTTGCACATTACTGTTTAGACCTTTGCTTAGATAGCAAGGGAAACTGAAGACTTCCTGGGTATACGAAATCAGCTTTCATGGTCTATTCATATTATCTTCTGATTAACTACTGATCTTTTTTGCCTTTTGATTTTTCATGCATATGGAAAATGCATGTATATGCATATGTGATATGACTAATACAGGGAAGGATCTAAGCTGCAGATGATTCTGATTATAATTTTCTCTTGTGGCAAGTTTAACCTGGTGATACCATCAACTTGGCTTTAATTTTCTATTTGTATTGTGGGATTTTTCAGCCTCTTCAGAAGGTTATAGTAGTGGCTAGATTAAGAGCACCCCTAGCCAGTGCTCCTAGTACCTGGTCCCTCTTCACAGAACCTAAAGTGCAAGTGCTGTGTGTGAGGGGACTTTGATCTGGAATTCAATGCTAATAGCTCTAATGGCCATAGATAGTGTTTCAGAGCTAATTAAGCTAATATGTTGTAAAAAGAGATTACGTTATAATAGGTCTTATCATTTTTGATTGCCTGGGCTTTGGATTTTTTTTTAATTTCAGACATTTCTAAGCTTACCTAGGGCCACGACGTGAGTGTTTCTATGGAGCCATAATTCTTTTTGTTGTTGGTGATGTTGTTCTTTCTGTTGAGATTTGAGGGTATATGTTGTATATGACATCTGGACATACATGCATATACATAGACATAGACATAGACATATACATGCCTGTCCAGGTATACATACTGTCTCTCTGTGATGTGTGGAGGTCAAAGGAAATATTGGATGTCCCCCTAGATGACTTTTCACCTTATACCTTGAAACAGGGTTCTGTTACTAAACCTGAAATTCGCTCACTTGTTTGATTGTTTTTATTTTGTTGGTTCCTCTCCCACCTTTTAAAGCTGATACTCAACAGCCAGGCAGAATCCCTCCTATCCTCTCTGACATACCAGTGTGGAGTCACAGGTATGTGAGGTCACTGCTTGGTACATGAGTGCTGGGAATTTGAACTTAGGCCCTCGTGCCTGGAAGCACTCACTTTTACCTGCAGAGCTATCTTTTAATCTCTGAAGCTACCTTCCATTTTTGCCCCTTCTACCTATGATTGCTAAGTAGTGTTAGTCATGCCTTCTCCTCCTCTTCCTCCTCCTCCTCTTCTTCGTCCTCCTCCTTTTCTTCTTCCTCCTCCTCCTCCTTCTCCTCCTCCCTTCTCTGTAGGTCACTGGGTCCATAACCTGTAGACATATTCAGGGATTTTCTTTTCTTGTGAAATCGATAGCATCTTTGAAGACATATTGTATGATCCCCTTGTTTATCAACACCCTGATAGCCTGGTGTAAGTTACAAGACAGTAGAGCAGACCTGTAGATTTACTCATGGGTCTGGTTCAAACGCCCATGGCGATGCTCTCGGTAAGTGGTCAGATGTGCTCACTAACACCTCTTAGGTCAACTCTGGCTTCCTTTGCTCATCCTATGCCGAGCATGCATTTCTAAGCTTCCGACGTTCCTACTCCTGTGCCCATGTGAACAGCTGTGCTTCGCATGGATTCACAGAGTCACCACGTTTAATATACCTGTCTTAGCACACGGGTCACTGGTGAGCATTTTTAGCTCTCATTTGGTAAGCTGCCACGCTTGTAGATTATAGTCACAAAGCTTCGCAAGGTTAAATAACACAGCATCTGGTTTAAATAACAACGAGAAATAGGAAGATTAAAGTGCACTGAGCCCCCCCCCCCCGTTCCTCCCAAGCACTCCCAGCGAAAGAGAAGCTTCTTGCAGTTTCCTTAAAATGCTCTGATTCAGAACTCCCAGTTCCATGAGAAAGCAACAGGAATATAATCTAAAAAAGTCAGTCAGGGAACAGGTAGAAATCGATGCATGAAGTGAGGACCCTCACTCTAGACCTAGGTAAATTCCAGGGGCAATGTAGTCCTCTGTTCCCCGAGCGAGTGGACTGTCTCGCGTGGGCCGTCTACAGAGGCGGCTGAGAGGGACCGGGAGGAGGCTCTGCAGGCTGAAAGGAAGGACCAGGAACAACAGGCAACAGCAAATGTCAGGGAAGTCAGGAAGCTCTGAATCTTTTATGAGACCTTGGATATTCTGATCACAGCTCTGCTGACACTGAGATTGGAATACAGATTACAGGAGGGAGCGTCAGGGCCAACGAGGCCCAGGCTTAAATCTTCCCAAGGTTTTAACATGCCTCACGTAAGAATATTTTGTTATTTTATTTGGCACTATTCCTTCAGGAGGCCGGGAAAGGGAACATTGAGTAAGTCAGGGCAGGGCAGATGTGAGGATAGTGTTGCACCTGAGATAAATACTGCGGCAGAGAGAGAGAGAGAGAGAGAGAGAGAGGGAGGGAAAAAGGGAGAGAGAGAAGGAGAAAGAAAAAGAGAAGGAGGGAGGGAGGGGAGGGGAAGAGAGAGAGGAGGGGGGAGGAGGGACAGAGAGAGGAAGGAAGGAGGGAAGGTGGGAGAGAGAGAGAAGAAGGGAGGGGGGGGAGGAGAAGGGGGAGAGAGGGGAGAGAAGGAGGGGGAGAGAGAGGAGGGGATAAAGAGAGAGAAGTAGAGAGGGAGAGAGAGGGAGGAGAAGGCGGGATGGAGAGGAGAGAGCCGGGAGGAGAAGGCGAAGAGAGAAGGAGGGAGGGAGGGGACGGGGGCGAGAGGGGGAGAGAAGGAGGAGAGAGAAGGAAGGAGGAGGTGGGAGGCGAACAAGGAGGGGCGGGAAGGGGGAGGAGAGGTCGCCGGAGGGAGGGAGAGAGGGTAGGTGAGGGGAATGGGGGAGAGAAGAAGGGGTTAGGGCGGGAGAGAGAGAGAGAGAGAGAGAGAGAGAGAGCCAGAAAGGCCTCTGCCCCCTGAAATTCTGTCTCTCATAAGACTCTAGTGCTGAAACCGTCAAAGCTGCTTAGGATTCACCCCAGCTTCATGGTGAGAAAAGAAGACCTCCATGCAGAAATGAATTTATGCCCAAGAGCTTCTCTTGGGAATGCAAATGGACTCTTGGGTCTCCAAACCTAGACTGAAAGGGAAAAGGAAGGAAAGAAAACCCGAGATGTGAAGCACCGTGGGAGGAAGGGGCCGTGAAACTCCACCACAAATCTTCGGTAAATCAGGTCAATAGGCAAAATGGAGGTGTCCGGATGTCAGCCTCTATGGTGGCTTAACGTCCAGTTCTGCAGAGGTCACGCCGAGGACCCGATGGTCTCCAGAGCCACGTCACGGGAGTCGGTGGGGAGCCACGAGCAACGTGGTGCGCACGGTGCCGCGCTAGCTTTCAGAGGCACGGAGAGCTAGGCCAGGTTTTGCTTGTCAACATCTGTGCATATCTGCTTATTCACGTGGGCCCATGGCCATCTGAAGTCAGTCAGTCCCTTAGCAGAGTGATCCCCAGCCTCATGCAGGCGCAGAAGCCAGAGGTGAGGGTCCCAGCCACCCTTCCCCCTACAGCAAAGCAGACACCTAACCACAGTCCCTGGCTGCCACATCTTCTCTGCCCAGAGCAGCTGACTGTGCCCATGGAAATGCCACACATGGTGGAGGAACAAGAGCGACTGATTCATAAATAATTATTTATCAGTTGACTGTTGCGTGTCAAGAGCTAAAGTAAGTGCTACTGCCATATGCAATTGTCGCATGTTCACAGACACAGGTTCTATGACGTCACTCTCCTGGAGCTTGAGAAACCGAGTCTATAAGGAAGCAGCCAAGGCAGAAAGTGGACCAGGACGAGGTGTTAAATGTAGGCTACTCCAAAGCCCACCTGCCCTCCAGCATCCATCTCTGCCTTCATGTCAGTCACTATTTGTTGAGTGTTTTCTGTTTACTAGACGCCGTGTTGGGTGCTTGAAGGAGGTTAGTGTTTGTGGGGACCCAGCGAGTCAGCAGCAGTGGTGATATGTAGATACTCTGAGAAGACCGACAGAGCTCTCCTGGGAGCTCAGCTGCTCCCAATGTCGGCAGCACAACGGAAGCAGTATGAGGACAGCCAAGCAGGTTTTTTGCCATCATTTTTCTTCACCATCTAATACTACGAAGACTCCACCTGCGCCAACTTGTGTGGCTCCGAGCAAGCCAGCTTAGTAGAGGCCTGTCCATAAAAGGGGCCTGCGGACCCTAGGATCAGCAGGGCCCTGGAGTTTTGCCTCAGAAACAACCTCTCATTAACTCTAAACCATGAAAGAACAAAAAGCAGGTTCATTGAAACAGAAAGAGCAAGAACTCGAAAGAGAAACCAGGGGAAAGAAACCGCGTTGGGTTAAATAAGCTACTGCTGAGCACACTCACGGTTTCTGAGAAGGATTCTCAGGTTTCCAGGATATTTTCACATTACAGTGGCAATTAAAGAAAGACCTTCCCAACCCTGAAACTTTCTCAGGCGACTGAGCCCAAGACCACCAAGTCACCTCTCACTGTAGAGTCTTGCTCCGTCTGCTGACTAGCCCCTTGAGGACTTCCCAGACAACCCTAGCTGTATTTTTTGGGGGGGGGGAGCAGGAAGTAGCACGGCAAAGGCAGGTGTTGAAAAGCAATGAAAACAAAATTAAAACAAAAATGTGCCTCAGGCTCATTGCAACTGGCAGCAGAATCTGGGTCCTCTTTCCCCTTTGAATTTGCTATCATTGCAGGAACATTACCAGGGACGCGATTTTCACTGGACGGTGAAAATACCAACAGTGAAGTCTGGGCCAGGGTTCTCTGTCCACCTGCTCCGTGGGAGTACATGGAGTCAGAGTGGGTGGTCTAGCTGGTAAGAGACCTCCAGAGAGGCAGCATAAGAGTGCTGCCCCTATGTGAGGGTGCCAGAGATCTGCGAGATACGGAATCGTAGGGGACAGCAGTGAGCAAGTTACCTGGGACCTTGTGTGCTATGTGTAGAATGCTTAGGTCACCGAGGCACATGAACCAGGGCTCAATGCATGCTGGTTCTTGTAGCAAAGCAGTAGCATCCTATCTCTGCAGAATTGGAAACTTACATCAAGAGAAGACTGGGTGGTTCCCCGCAAGGACTTCTAGAAATTTCAATCGCATCTTTAGCCTCTATTCTTTCTTACTGTTCTTATTAGAAAGTCACTGCCATGGAACTTAAACTGGGGGCACAGGGGACTTCTCCAGGACCACTGGGGTTACACAGTCTGTGGACCACCAGTGCAAGGTGCTGACTGTTTTATTTGACGTCCGTGCTTCAAGTGTCTTCTCTTTATTGTAAAAAGTCTAAAGAGGGCAGTAGGTCAGCAAAGGAAGTCCACGCTGAAGGTATTTGGTGCCTTAAATCACGTGTACTGTTAAGCATGGATGTCGAATAAAACAAAGAACAGCACAGGCCCAGCCGAGTACAAGGTGGGACACTTGCCTGAGTCCCACCTGCTCTCCACGACCCCACCTGGCCAGAGAGAAGCACCTGCTCTCTAGACCTTCCTGCTTGGAGCCGCCTCTCCCTTCTCCTCAGCCCCTTTCTTCCATTTCTTTTTTCTGATGTCATGTAAGGAGGAATAAAATATATCACCCCAGGGAACAGCAAGGTGCTTGATGACACAGCGGCAGTTGGGTTGTCAGCCATCAGAATTCCTGCTTGTACCCCGACCTCCTTATACCCCAACTTCCTTCATCACAGATGTCCCTTTTCATCATGTCCCTTGGCTTCCTTGTTCACACCAGGTGGTTGACTTTCGTAATAAGCCTGTGACTAGTGCCTGTCACACAGGAATGGGGAGAAACCAGATTGTAGAAGTTGTTGTGGGGACCCGAGACCCCCCTATCTGCAGACTTGTCCCGCTCATACTCAGTCTTACATCCCTGTAGGTGAAGGGAAGGATCCAAATTCACAGTCAGAAATACTTAAGGTCTAGTGAAGAGCCTGCTGCCCATTCAGAAGCCCACGTGTTCCACACGTACATGGCTGTGTAAGGGCACTTTGGGGGAGGATTTCAGGGTGGGTGAGAGCACAGGTTATTAACACTGAATGGGGGGGCGGCTAGGTGCATACAGAGAGCTGCATGAGGTTCCCCTATGCTGATTCCCCCCCCCCACACACACACCCCAAGCCAATCATTAAGGCCCCATCTGCCTTGTAGGGAAAGGTCATGCTTGTGACTGGTAACATCTGGGATAGGGCCCACTTCATTATACCACCCCGAATATCAAAGCAGTTTGGGCACGCGCACGGGGTGAACCAGGGAAAGAAGGAGGGATTAAAAAAAAAAAAGCAGCAGCAGAAAGCCCCGCTGCCAACAGAGCGGCTCCGCTGTCTCCAAGCCGCTGCGACCCACTCGTTACAATTAAAATGAAGTGTCCATCAGCGGCTATCTTCTCTGTGTGGCCCATATGTTTCTGAGCTGATACTGTCCGGATTATTCTGTTTGGGAAAACGATAACGGCTGTTTATAACCTTGGCAAATGAGCCTAATCAGGCTGGAGCACATTTTCACCGACTGGCTGATAACAGGCTGTTAGCGGCCTTATCGCTGGGGAGAGATAGGCCAAAATAAGCCGATCTGTGAGCTCGGGAGCCCAATCGAGTGGTACACACTCTGGCCCTGGCTTTATTTTTAGATTCCCTTTTTCTCCCCGTTGATAGCAGAAGGCACAGAGGAAGGAGGTGGGGTGGGTGGTCATGTGTGTGCCCCGATGGGGGTCGGTGTGAGGTGGAGGGGATGTTAATCAACGTGTGAGGCAGAAGGGTCAGCTGGGCTCCTGGTGCTCCGGGCTCCTTCAAATGAGGGAAGAGGCAAGCAGGTCTTAG
Source organism: Typhlomys cinereus (assembly GCA_023101885.1). Taxonomy (NCBI): domain Eukaryota; kingdom Metazoa; phylum Chordata; class Mammalia; order Rodentia; family Platacanthomyidae; genus Typhlomys; species Typhlomys cinereus. Next base: position 3,699,529 of record JALPQD010000099.1, on the reverse strand, counting down.
GAGACAAAGGAAGGAAGGGGCTGTGTTTCCTGGCTTGGTGTGTGGGCTCCATGCCTGTCTAGCTGAGCAGCTCTGCTGGCGTGGGTGCCTTCATCCAGACAGGCAAGACCAGGTGCTGGGTCGCTGAGCATCTCCGCTCCTTCAAAGGCTTCCCTGGCTGCAAGGCCCGACCCTGCTTTGCGTCTCAATCCACATCCCCTGGATGCTTTCAGCGCATCCTTCCAGAGAGACTTTCTGTGCTCTTTTCCTCCTCCTCACTCACCCAGACACGCACAGATGAAGCTAAGAGAAAGGGACACACGCCCTGCGATGCTCAGAGTATCCGCCCAAGGCTTCTCACTCATCCTTCATTAACAACTTGACACCCTCCAGGGACCTCTTCCCAAGAGGTCCACATTTCCGTCTTTCAGTAAGGCCTCATGGAAAAGGCCCCTCGAACTTGGCCCCATATAGCTATGCACAAAAGCCCCATCAATAGCTAGCTTTTGCTCCCAGATGAGAATAAGGAGTGGGAAATGCAGTTGAGTGGGCAACACCTGACCTGTATCATGTAAAGAAAGGAATGGATGAATGTATTGTATGTATTCAGCAGTTAAGTCTTTTAAACTATTTTTTTATTTATTTGCTTACGTATTTATGGGTTGTCGGCATCAAACCCAGTGTCTCCTGAATGTTAGGCAAAAGCCGTACTACTGAACTAAACCCCAGCCCCAGACTTCGCTGTCTCCATTTTCTTTGTGAGTTCTGTATAAAACCTTCCCATCATCCTTCAGACCTTTGGACTTTTCACTTCCCCAATCTCTCTCTCTCTCTCTCTCTCTCTCTCTCTCTCTCTCTCTCTGCCCTTTTTCTCCCCCTTTCTTCCATTCTGTCCCTCTGCAGGGCAGCTGCCTGATTTGGGAATCATTTTGTCTTTCTAGGACTGAAAAGGGGAGAATTGGGTGGTGGGAAAGCAGGGAGAGGGGTCTTGTGCCTGGGGGAAGGGCTGCACTTTCAGGGGCACCAGGATTGGAGTGGGCCCAGAAGGCAGAAGAGAAGTATTATGAGCATTATCATGCTAATCTAGTTACAAGGCTCCTTTTATTCATTAACCTCTGAATGGCAGAAGGGGCTGCAATAGGAACCACCTGTGCCTCCAGGCAGACAAATGATTGGCCGGACTGGGAAGGGAAAAATGAAATATACACAAAGGAGCTCAATACCAGGCCTTCCGAGAGCCTGAGTTCAATGTAACTGGTCTTAAAGCTCACAGGCTGCAAAATGACCTGGCCACTTCACAATTTAGGGGATGACAGCCAAGTTCAGAGAATATGGCTAGGGAGGGGCGTAATGCAAGATGGGGGGGGGACCGCATTACTAAATGGCCCACTTTTAAACATTCAAACCGAGGTTTTTGCCATATAAATTTGCATGCTCTTTGGATGTTAGTACTGATGAACTGAATCTAAGTGATTTCAATTAGCACTTTAGATTCACAAATTAATCTTATGTCCTCAGAAGTCATAACATCATAGCAGGCTGAGCTGAAAGGAGCCTTCTGTATGATCATGCTTGACCCTCATTGTCTCTTACACCTTTAATTAAGCTTTCTTTACGCGTAGGCTAAGCCCCCATTTGTCACATCACGCATAGACGGGCTGCATTACCTTTGGCTCAGTTACTCTCTCAGAGAACAAAGTAGCTCTTGCAAACACTTATTACCTTATGTTATAGGTAGGAACTCAGGGGATCAGGAGACAGAGGGAAACTTTTCTTATTGTTACTGCCTGGGTGGCAGAGCTAGTAGGTAAAATGCCTGCAAGAGACAACATATTCACATTGACATCTAAATATCTTCTGAGAAGAAACTCACCAACGGAGTCCAGGTTGCTACAAATGAGACTGTAAATTCTCTTAACAATTCTAAGCATGCCCTGTGACCTAGAGACTAAGTTCTTCGGTTCTAATCAGCAAACCTTATTGTGTGCTCAGTTCACATCATCTTAGAACTGGAAGGACCCTCTTTACATGACAACCTCATTTTGTTGATGAAGTTTGACCCCAAGAGTGGCAATTAGACTTACTTACCCAGTGAGTCAGAGGCAGGGACTAGGACTAAGATAGCTTATCTTCTAACTCAGTGTAGTTTCATCCTTTTGATAATTTTGTATTCACGTTTCAGGATTAGAATGAAACATTTGCACACAGAGCTGAATGAATGAATGAATGAATGAATGAATGAATGAATGAGACTGTTAATGGAGCTTTCCAATTGATGACTTTTTTCCCCTAAATTTTGTGCACTGCTTAACCAAGAAATGCAATAAAAATCGATGGTGTCTGTGGTTGAAGATGGAGCTAGAAGCTTGATTATAGTCAGAATTCTGTTGTTGCTTGTTAGTTTTAGAGTGGGCTGCTGATAAAGACTTGGAAAGTCCTAATGGTCTTGTGGGTCTGTTGATCTTGAAGTTGACATTCTTCATTTGGAGAACCAAGACTTTCTTTGCTGCCACAATAACTTCTTGGAGGTATTAGAATCTCATCCTTTGTCTGGAAGGAAAAAGGATGGCTGTGGATCTGTGCAAAGGATCCTTAACTTGATTTCTGGCTCATTCTGGGACTGAGAGAAATTTTGTATCGTAGGAGGTATTCAATAAGCATTTGTCAAATGAATGAGTGTGTAAGTGTAGGAGGTCTTCTTATGTTTGACTGACCCATGCTTTCAAAGTGCAAAACTAGACTGGTCATATTCTAATTTCCCTCCCAAATAGGATTTTGTGATTATCTGAAATCTGTGAGTCAGAAATGCCAGCCAGGATAGCTCTGTACCTTAGACCATATCTTCTGACCTGAAAACGCGAACCTTTTGACCTACATCTTATGCTGCCATTGGTACGTGTATTCCAAGCTTCTTGTCTTCTCTACACCAAACATGATGATTCACCAAGGTCTGCACAATCTAAGTTCCTCAAAGCAGCCATTCAGAGAGGCCTGATGCCAATGCACAGAGATTTTGGGGGAGTGAAGAGGCAGGTTAGCAAAATTGTTGCTTTATTAACTCTAACAGGCTTCTCAAGACACCTGCCTGACATATTTGGCTCATTAAATACGAAGACATTCTTACAAATTATGCAGGCAAGATTTTCAGATGCTACCTGCATGGGAGGTTGTAGCGGCTACCAAGTAGTGTTTTCACATTTATGTCTTCATCTGCTGCTGCATCCAGTCATCCAAGTAAGGCCAAGGTGCTCTGTGCTAAGTGCCGCATCGTTCATGCTGGGATCTTAGACCCTCTCATAACACTCAGTCACTTAAGACTCTTGTGAGTTAAATAAATAATAAGCTCTTCACCCCTTGAACAGAACATGTAGCCTAAATATTGAAAAATTAGGCAATTTGGCCCAAGGCAGAATGCGTAGAGAAGCATGACCTGTTGAACCAGGCCTAAGTGCTGGCAGCAGGGATTTTGATCTATGAGCATTTAGTAGTGGCAGACTGCAGGAGGAATAGATAGGGGTCTTTCAGTCGTTCTGTTCATTTTTATTCAGTGCCTGGAGTGTTGTGCCTAGTACCGAGGAGTTAGAAACTCTCCAGGGATTTAAAACAAGACAACAACATTTAAAAAAAGCATTTAATACTATGCGCCATTTCTTTCTTACAAGGCCTTTAAGCATTCATTCCATTTGTCACATATGCTCTGGGTACCAGAAACTTCAATGGGAACTGCAGTTAAAGGATGAAATCCTCAGGTGCGGATGACCTATGATCCTGGAGGCAGTTGAGTTTTAGGAAGTGGTAGGATGCTGATGATAAGGGACAAGAGTTGGGCCATCTGTTGTAAAGGGGACAGAACTGACACTAATAGAAGGTGGTAGAGTGGACGTCACACTTGAGAAGAAACAAATAAGCCAAGGTAGAGAAGTAAGAGGACATCACTTCTGCAGCAAATCTCTCTGCACCTCAGTTTTCCTGTTGGTAAAAATAAAGAAATGGTATCTGGTAGTAGCATGTCACTGTCAGTGAAATGTAGCTGAAAGTCACTGACGTGTTAATAACACAGTGTCGTGAAGCATCGCCAGTGAGGATCACAGTCTTCTGAGAGCCCATGCCATTTGGGTGTTTGCTTGGTGACTTCTCTCTGCTAGTCAGAGCCAGTTTTGTGAAATGCCCTTGTTGGCCACAGGTTAGATCAAGAGTAGCAAATGCAAGTACAGGGGGTGGGGTGAGGGGCAGGATTGCTAAGATGCCCCAGCGCCTCTCCTCTCCCAGACTGAGCTCTGTCTAGGATTGTCAGGCAGGTGTTCCTATAAATAATGCAGCTAAAAATACTCGCAGCAGCAGCAGCTGGGACTTCCTTAGCGCTGGGATGGTGGGAAGACAGCATCCCACCAGCTCCCTGGGCAGGTGTGTCTTGGCTGCAGAAAGTTGGCCCTATTGGCCCTAATGCACTCCAGATACGGCTCTGTTGGGGATCAAGGTCTTGTTTGCATTGGAGAAAAGAAAGCCAAGTGTTCATTTCATCCAGCCTTGCTTGGACAGGCGTCTAGTACTGGGAGTCTGTGGCCTTCTTAGGGCTAAGTAGCATTTCTATGACCTGCATTGCATCCAGGTCTTTCCCATCACTGACCAGTAGTTCCAGCACAACCTCAAAGACATCAGCGAGTGTTAGTAATGGTAATGTTGATGACCATTAACACAGATTGAAAGTACTTACTGGATCTCAGATGCCCAGCATATTTGTTGTTTTCTATAATCCTCAAAAGAATATCAGAGTAGTTTATATGAGCATGGAATCAGAAATTGAAGTTTGAAGCATCTGGCCAAGGGCATACATGCTTTTAGTCAGAGGATTTTTTTAACCTCTTTTTCTGGGTTTTAAATTCTCCATACACATTAATATATAATCACTTGCATTGTAGCCTACCCAAGGTAATTTAAGGAAACATACATTGTTTTTAGTAGGAAAATGTGTTGCCCCAACCTCCTTAAAATCAGTCATACATGGGGTAAAAAAATCTCCCTCTTCTCACTGAATCACATTTAGGGTATGTCAAGAGTATGCTGGGGGAGGGGGAGATGGCTCAGGGGGTAAAGCCTTTGATTCGTAAGCAAAAGGACCTGAGTTCAGATCCCCAGATCCCAAGTTAAAAAAAAAAAGCCTAGTACATATGGCAAAGGCCTGCAATTCCAGCCCTGGAAAGTGGAGCCTGGAAAACTCCAGAGCAAAGCAATAAGGAGGTAGAGCAATCCAGAATGATTTCCAAAGTCACTCTTGGGCCTTCACAGATACACACACACACACACACACATACACACACACACACACACACAAGTGCCTTTTGTACAAACCCTCACACGCAGGTGCACGAACATACACACAAAAGAGTGACTTTGTTGGGTACTGTTCCTGCAGAATTAACTATGGTTCATGTAAGTTAAAAGATGAACATTTGACAAGGCCTATTTAGGATGTAGGTGATGAGTTCGATACATTCTGGGCTCACTGTGCTCGTCACAGTCACATTATGAGTATTTCCGTGACATTGATCTAGGAGACTGAGCAACCAAAAACCAAGTCGCCTAGTCTTTGGGGATGAGTCCACACTGCCCCTTTGCCTTTGTGAAATCATAGCTGTCAGCAGAATTTGACAGAGAGTTGGGACTGCTTTTGACTCTTGGACCATCAGACTCTAGTTACAAAAGTGAAATTATTTCCAGAATTCCCGAATGTAAAATGTCAAAGTGTTGCGACTTGCAAGGGAGGGAGTCTTTGGGTCTTTAAAAATCAGAGATGGTAGCTTGATTTTCCTAGCTTAGTACATTCTCCTCCCGGCAAGCTGAATCACACTTGGACTTCCCGGAAGAGAAGGGGGCTTGCCCGTAGGATCCAGCCAAATGACAACTTTTGGTTGACAACAGAAGTGTTTCAGAATTCTACTCAGCCTTGCTCACCGGCAGTGACCCCGTCAGATCTGATAGACTGAACTGTTAGGAGGCTCTGCAGAGCCGCAAGGAGACATTCCCAGGAATGCTGGCCCGTGAGAGGAAACAAGTGGTCACGCTGGCGTCCCAGGAGCAAGCCCCAGTTGGGAGAGCCGTTTTTCTGTCCACTCTTCCCTGGGGTTCAGTCTGAGAGAGTATGAGAAGAGACTGCTGGATCTGCCGTTCAACCTGGTGTAGGGAAGATTTGGAAGCTCGTGACTGATACTTAGACGAAAACACAGAACCCGAAGCCTGAGTCCATATGGAATGCAGTTCTGTGGCAAAGATACAACCCAAACCCAGACAGCAGGGAGTAACCTTTTGTATTTGGCTTGAGTATTTGAAAACTTTAGGCTTTTATTTTCTTTTTTCTTTCATATATATGGGGTACGTGTGTCTGCGTCTGTATATAGTTGTGTGTGTTGTGTGTGTCAGTGCATAGGTGTATATGCACACTTAAGTGTGCGTGCCTGTGGCAGCCCAGGAGTGTTACAGGGAATCATCATCCTCCACCACTCTTCCGCTTTATTGTGGTGAGCCTAGGTCTGTAATTAAACCCGGACCATGCCATTAAGGCTAGTCTGCTAGGCACTTTGCTCTGGGAGCTCCCAGGCTGGAATTCCAGGCAGGCTGCCCACACCTTCCCCACATTAGTCTGGGGATCTGAACTCAGGACCTCTGCTTGTGAGACAAGGGCTTTCATCTCTGGTCGCCTCCCCAGCCCAAGGCTTTTCATGGGAACTCTTAAATCCTGCAGTTAGAGACCAGGAGTGGATATGTGGGATCATCTAGAGACTTTTTAAAATTCCGTGTGTATCCTGGGTCAGAGTTTTGGGATGTGCGAAGGTGGCAATATAGGATGTGCCTTTTTTTAAAAAAAAAAAAAAAGCTCCCCAGGCGATACTGTACGCTGTTTCACTAAATTAAAGCCCACTGATGCAGTTACCCTAGTGCAGCCAGTATCTGAGGCATTATTCTGTCTAGGCTCTAGAAAGTTCACGTGGTCTGAGAGTTTCTGGAGTGTACATGCCCTGGTGCTAACACATCCATTTGTTTGCCGAAGCGCACAGTCTGCTGTCTGCCTTTGGCCCTGTGACGTGTGACGAGAGCAATGTGGACATGGCAAGCTGAGGCAGACGACGGTCTCTCCTGTGTCACCTGGCTGCAAAACAGAGCTAACATCCCCACAGTACAGCACTGAGTTCCCTGCTGACCTTTTCGTGGTGCATTATAATCAAGTTGAACATTTCCAGTTTTACCACAAATGCTGGCCCCGTGGGAAAATACTTGCCTACGTTTTATGACAATGGATCCGGAGTTGGAGGAACTAATTTGTATTGAATGCAAAATGTCCAGCCTTACATGGAAACTGTGAAGTCCCCGTGTCCAGAGAGTCAGGCCCTGTGCTTTTTGGTAAAGGCAGGGGAACAATGAAATCCTTCCTTCTTCGTTCTACATATTTTATTATTATTACTTTTTAGCAGTCCTGTGGCTGTCGCTACCACTGGCAGTTTTATAGCTCACAGGAAGCACCCGTCTGGAGTCTAAGTTTCTTGAATGTAGAGCTTGCTGGTGTTTGACTGGGTGTGAAGCCCTTGTAATGTCAAAGATTCTGGAGTGAGCATGCTGATGACCCCTTTCAGAGACACTTGGAATCACGACTGACGTTGGCACCCTGATATTAAACCAGTATTTCATTCCCACGTTATAGTACCGCCTACAAAGGATGCAGTGCTTTCCCAAGTCCAAGGTATAGGAGAGCCCCAGAGGCTTCTAACTTCATTTGCAAGAAGTCGGGGTACAGAGGCAGCCACTTCTCAGTCTAATATCTGCTGGCATAAACTCAAGCCCCCCCCAAGGATGTCTTCGGTCAGTGTCCAAAAAAGGGGGCTCACACAGAGTTGTCAGTGGGCCATGTCCTGCCTCCAGGAGTGAGCTAATGTCCTCCACTAAGCTAGTGTCCCACTCAGTGTGAACAGCAAATGGTGTGTGGGTAAGGAGGTGGTAAGAGACCTATTGAGACAGCAGAGATGCCCAGCGGGTCACTGGTCTTCTGAGTTCTGGATCCTCAGATGTGATTCTGTTGTCCTGAATCTTGGTTGAGTGAAGATGTGTGGTTTCCTTCCTGAGCTGTACTCGCTTTGACGGACAGATTCAGGTGTCTCTTGGGCGTCGTGGTGCTGGGGATGTCATCCGTTTTCCACAAGCATGTCGGGGTGTCTTTGGGAGCCTCATGTTCCATTTACTGATCAAGTAAGGTGGCTGAGCAGGAAAGGACAAGGACAGACATCTTCAAAATATTCTGAGGATTATGGAAGGCTGTCTACTTCTGTTTCTGGAATTTGCCTCTTGATATTGTCATCCCTGGAACTTTTCTAGAAAGATTAGCCAAGCCAAGAGGAACTCTGGATTCAAGACTGAACTTCCTTAAGACTCTGTTTTAAAAACTTTAAAAGCTATTTCGTTAACCTTATCATTTTTTTACTCTCTCTCTTTTTCTTTGGGGTGCGTGCATGCCATGTACATATATAGAGTTTAGAAGACAATTTTTGTGAAATTGGCTTTTTCCTTCCACTATTATATATAATAACAAGCAAGCACTTATACCAGTTAGGCTATCTCAGCTGCCCCCTCTTTTTACCTAACCTATTAATCAGACATTTGACTACTGGATATGATCTGGGGGCCAAAGGGACTAATGCCTTTCCATGTGCTTCACTGTACAGGCAGAATTATTGCTAGGACACTGTTTTCAAGTCTCAGAGAGTCCAGCTATAGAACTGAGTGGCAGTGTGATTTTTCCCTCTGTGGAAGATGGCTAGAAGAAGAGCAACCGCTTACAAGCGAGAGTAATCAAGGTCAGTCTTGGAGCTATAGAGCCCTGTCCTGAAAATTATTTCTGAGAGAATACCTTTGGAAACATACTATGCCTGTTCTTTCCTTTTTCCATGTTCTGCCATTGGTGTAAGAAAACAAGCTACTCAACTTTTTGAATGTGTGTGAGGGATGCATGCATGTGTGGGGACATGTGCTTGTGTATGAGAGTGCCGTGTGTGTGGTGTGTGTGTGTGTGTGTGTGTGTGTGTGTGTGTGTGCATGTGTATATATATATACAGGCCCAAAGTCAACACTCAATGTCTTCTTAGATTGTTTCCCACTACTGTTATTAAGGCAGGGTTTTCCAGTTGACCCTAGAGCTTACAGATGGGTTAGACTAACTAACCAGTTTGTCTTGTTTTTGCCTCTTGACTGCTGAGATTACGGGAGACAGCCACCCACACTGCCCAGCTTTTATGTGACTTTCTGGATGCAAACTATGGTCCTCATGCTGTGGGCAAGTGTCTTCTCCGCTGAGCTATCTCCTCAGCCCATGATGAACATTTTATTTAGTGTCTCATTATGAATGCTCATCACTTTTCATTGCATGAGATTTCACTGAGCATCTTTTGAAGATAACAGTCTGTATTCTGTCTATATCCATGACCATAACAGACAGACCCCTGCCTTCATGCGGTTTCCAGTATAAAATGATGTATTACTCCCAACGGTGCTTGCATTCTTTTAAACTCAATTTCATGTCTCTCTGCTGGCCTAACTCTTGAGCTCCAGGTTCCCTGGCAAGTGGTCCCCTGTCTGACTATGACTGTCTGTCACCGGTTGTTGACATCTACAAGACTTACGCTGCTGCTCTGTAACCGTTCCTGTACAGAATCTTCTGGCTGTTCCCCCAAGCCTTCATCTTTCATGCCTCGATCAATGGGTTGTGTGCCTTTACCATTCGGATGTTCATTTTTTAATCCCTGCTGCCTCCCGCAATGTCATCCTGTTCCATTTTTCTTTATAGACTTTTGGGTCTTCTGTACCTGCTGATTACTTAGTGGCGAGCACTGGACATCTTCCTTAATTAATTCCATCGATCTGAAATCCCACAAGGTTCAGGGTCCTTAGATTTCTGGAGCAGCTAAATGGAATGTCTAAATTTCAACCTTTTCCTTCTACAAATTGTTTTGCCACAAAGTTACTGGGAAGAAGTGCTGTGGTTTTATTTATTTTAAGGAGTGTATTAATCTGCAGAGGGGTGTGTGTGTGTGTGTGTGTGTGTGTGTGTGTGTGTGTGTGTGGTGTACACATTCACGGAGGTCAGAGGAGGCTATCGGATGCCTTCTCTATCACATTCCATATTATCCTCTTGAGACAGGGGTCTCACTGCTCCTAGGTCTCACCATTTTTCGACCAAGTTGGCTGGTGACTTTCCTGCGTCCATCCCCACAGTGTTGGGGTGTAGACACGCATGCCATACCCTGCTTGTCCACGAGTGATGCGTGTCTAAACACAGGTCCTCCTGCTTGCCCCTCATATTCTGTTACCCACTGACTTGTGCTCCCAGCTGAAAGTCTGCATTCTTAGCCAGATACCTTTGTAAAGAAGCAGAAGACAAAGACTTTGCGGTCACTCTTCTTTTCTCCTCCTTTTTCAGGACCCGTTCCTCCTCCTCATCCTCTCTTTTCTTTGTACTGTCAGCGGAGTTGGATGTATATCTTAGCAGCCAGGGCCACCTTCTTTCCTGGAATATGAATATGGTCATCACCATCAGTCTCTGCCCAGATCTTTTCCAGAACAGTGGTCCTAGGTATATTCCCAGAGGATTGGTGAGAGAGAGAGAGAGAGAGAGAGAGAGAGAGAGAGAGAGAGTATGTATGTGTGTGTGTGTGTGTGTGTGTGTGTGTTTCTGATAATGTAAACAAAGATCCTGCAGGGGGAAATAGCCTACAGTTTTACAGCAATAATGAAGCTTCCTAGAAAGGCTAGAAAACAGTACTAAAAGGAATTGGAAGGGTTATAAGCTTACTTGGTTCTCTCATTTTATGTGTGAAATAGGCGACTGAACACATACCATTTGAGCACCTGTCATGGTCCGGGCCCAAGCAAGGCATTCTGTGTCATCATCCCAGAATGGAGAAGGCCCATGCTGGTCATTGTGCAAGCCGCTACTAAAACCTGGTCCTATCCCATCTCTTTAAGCCAGTGGCTGGAGGAAAGGAAGAGAGACTCTGTGTCTGAAGTTTCTGGCTGGAACCTTAGGCTTGTACTCTGCTCTGTTGTAGAGCTGGCAGCCTTTGATAGACCCTTGGCCAGAAGCTAGTTCTTCTTGGGCAAACACGGGTGGGATGGTTGGCTTGATTATGCTCAGCCTGTTGGCAACCATATTAAAGTTAATGTTGGGTGAATGTGGATGATGGGTGTGTGGAAGGGGTTGGAGGAGAGATGGACAGATGAATATCACCCCCTCCCTCTAAGACATATCATAGGACCATTGGAAGTTGTGTACAGGATGCAGAGCCAAGCAGCACATTCTAAGAAGAGCATAGGCTTAGCCAAAAGGACTTTTTCTTTTCAGCCTGGGCCAGCCCAGCAGCAGAGCCCCCACGCCGCCTGCGGCTGAGGAAGACTCTGTTGCTATGCGCCGGAAGCTTAATTTTATTATTGCTCTCCCCTATTTAATGTCTGTCTCTCAGGCAGCTGGTGATGTTTTAATGAAGCTGGAATTGTATAGTCTGTAGCGCTGGATAATCATAAGCTGCCGAGTCAGAATCAAATTAATAATTCATGAAATTAAAGTGTATAATTAATTTGAACCGTGCAGATGAGAAGAAGGACCGGAGCCCAGATCTTGCATGAAGGAGCTGCAGTGTGGCGAGTGTTGATTTACCGAATCTAGCTTCCATTCCCTAGTAGTGTATGTGTGCAGGTGAGGGGGCGCCACTGCGTGCGTCTACCTGGACACATGCTTGCCTAGAATAAGAGGCTCACCAGAAACTTGGAAAGACTCTTAGACGCATTTCCTGTAGGCATTTTAATTGGTTTTAAGTTACCCTTCGTGGGCTCCAGGAAAGTCTTATTTAAGATGGAAATGAGATGGCTGAGGTGTCATGGGGTTATACAATTCCTTATAGCTTGAAGCAGACAGTTCTCTTAAGAATGCCACAGTGTTCTGCAGGCCAGAAGGATATGAATCAAATAAAAATCGTTCAGGAATTCAGTATAAATAGCAGGTCTAAGAATTATTCTCACCTATTTCTCTCTCTCTCTCTCTCTTTCTCTCTTTCTCTCATGTGTGTGTGTGTGTGTGAGAGAGAGAGAGAGAGAGACTCTCTCTCGTGTGTGTGTGTGTGTGTGTGTGTGTGTGTGTGTGAGAGAGAGAGAGAGAGAGAGAAGAAATAGGTGGGAATGAATAATTCTTAGGCCTACTGTGTGTGTGTGTGTGTGTGTGTGTGTGTGTGTGTGTGTATGTGTGTGTGTGAAAGAGAGAGAGAACAAATGCTAACAACCTTCTCTGGTCAAGGTGAAGTTATATTCAGCATCCAGTATTTTCCGTGTGTGTGTGGTGTGCGCACACGCGTGAGTGGTGCAGGCAGGTGCAGATCCACACATCCGTGCATACAAGTGTGGAGATCTGAGGTCAATGTGGAATACCTTCCTCTTCTCTTTCATCTTACTTTTGAGGCAGGGTTTCTCACTGGACGTGGAGCTCACCGACTGGCTGGTTTGGCTGGCCAATGAGCCCTCAGGAGCTTCAGTTTCTACCTCGCACATGGGATTACAGGTGCACACAGACATGCCAAGCTTTTTACATGGGTACGGGGGATGCAAACTCAGGTCCTAATACTAGCACAACAAGCACTTTACCCTCTGCACCCTCTTCAGTATCTTCTTTGTTTCCTCATAGATGCCCTTCTTCATAACTGTAGAAAAAGAAATACTTTAGTGCTGTTTACCAAAGACCAAAGTGAAGGGTAGGTGGCCCAGCTACTTCATGGGATGGGAAAGGGTCTGCAGATACCCAGAGCACAATGCCCTTTTCCCTTTTCGCTCCTCTATGCAGGATTGGTCTCATTTGCCTCTCTGGGAGTAATACATGGGGTTTCACTAGAGTGTTTCTAAAGTTTGTCACGGATTCAACGTGCACTCCGAAGACATTTATGGGAGTTTTTTGTTGAGTCTTCAGGGTGCTTGTGCAGGTGAGTCCCTTTCGACTTTTGATACATCCAGTGGTTTCAAAACCAAGGATCTTGGGCTGGAGAGGTGGCTCAGGGGTTAAGCCTCTGCCTTGCAGGCGGAAGGTCCTGAGTTCGGATCCTAGACCCCACGTATAGACACCGGGCGGAAGCAGGGCGGCCTGCGTTTCTGGTCCTGGTAGGGCGGAGCCTGTGAGTCCTGGGGCAGAGTAAACAAGGAGGAGGTGGGGGCGTCCATGGTGGTTCCCGAATTCGTCCGTGGTTCTACACACACACATATATACGCACACATACGTATACATGCACACGCACGCGCTCAATTGAATAAATAAAAACATAAAAATTAAAAAAATTAAAAAAATTAAAAAAAAAAAACAAGGATCTTTGGACTATGCTTTTTAGTCAAAAAAAAAACCCCTTTCCAGAATTAAACTTCCTAATGAAAGCATCGCCCTTCTTCAGCAGAGATTCACCAGAGAACAAGATGCAAAATTGGAACTTGCGGTTGTGCATCCCTCCTTGTCAGGCCTTGGAGAGTTCATTCTTTGATAGGACAAATGACAGGAAGCCCTGATGCAGGGTAATGATGCAATGCTGCCCCAAAGGTTTGGGCTGAATTGAGGCTCAATTGACTTCCGACTCTCAGGTCTTCAGCATGTTGATTTGTCTCTCACTTGGGCTTTTCCCGTCTGCCTCTGTCTTCACACACTTAAGCAGGAGGAAGCTGTGCCCTGAGCTGCTGTCTCAGGAAGCAATGGCCTTACAGGGCAATGCGGGGGTCAGCAATCTCTCCTTACTTCTTTCTTGACCCTTGCGCCCATCCCGCGCTATTCCCACAGGACCAGTTGCAGCCATCGGAGCCTTTCCCAAAGGCCTGATCACCCATGATCATAACTCCGGGCGTTGCTTTGCTCCTGGCAATCCCACACAGTCTGCAGTTGTATGTCTGAAATTCGTGGGCTAATGTGCAAATAATGGGCAGCTGATGTACAATCTGTTATCAGATGCTTTTCAGGGGGAAAAAGGGTCTCTACTATGTCAAGCCTCTGATCTTCAAAGCACTTTGCTTGAGTGAATAGCTGTCATAAGGAAATTTCCATCCTCTGGGGGTAAGAGCCAAAGCATAGGAATAACATGGCTTGCCCAAGATAGTTAGTTAAGTTAGAATGGCTGGTACTATGATAAGATTTTTTTTTTTTTGCCTTATTTTTCATTGGGTGGATGGAGTTTTAGGTATAGAAGGAGTTTAGATACAGAAGTAGTTTTCCTACCTTACATATAATGGAATTTCCTTTTCTTCTCTCTTTTTTCTTTCTTATTGAAAACTTGTTTACTGTATTGAGTGAATTAGATGTTTTCTGGAAAGGTACTATGCTAGATGTATTTTGTTGTTATTTGGCAATTTTAACCTCAAATCTGTTTGGGGCAAAATTGTAATTCATTGAGGTAACTGTGGAGTGATGAGACTTTGGGTACAAAGTTTACCTGTGAGCCTTTTCCCTATGGAGACACTTTGGTCAATTCCCAGGGTCCTCTTGAGGGAACAGAGTGTTTGTGATTGCAGTGTGTTAAGATCTGATGGTTTTTATTTGTTTTGTTTTTTTGAAGCCAAATTTCCTGGAGAAAAAGTAGGACTCAAAAAGGAATGAGGATTCCTGACTTTGCCTGTTTGTCACTTGAATTTGGATAGGGACCCTTATTTAGCTTAGTTATGTTATCACACAGTAATGTGCTCAAATGAGCCATATATCAGCTTAGCCAAACATGGGACGGTTAGATATAAATATTGGCCAGAACTAACACATTAGCTAAAAACAAAACCAAAAAAAAATCAATCATCTCTGAAATTACATGAAATTGTCAGTGTGACCACTTATCTCATCGAATTAGTGTTATATTTGACACTGCTAAGTATAAAATAAAGGTTGATGGTGTATTAGATGGCCTTTGGAAGTCTTCAGGGAAAGAGGTACTTCCTATAACCTGTTAAGACTCAACAGTATGTTACAGATATAAACTGATCCTCATCTCACACAATAAAATGGCACCTTCAGAATGGAAACCTAGGTGTTGATCAGGGAGACCCAGACATTGAGAAGGGAGACTCAGGCCTGGGGAAGAGGAGACCCTGTTTCTGAGCTGTCAGAATCCTCCATATTGGAAGCAGAGTTCGCCTTCTGCTCTAACAGCCTCCTAGGTTTCCGCAACAAAGGGTAAAGCCCGTATTTCAGCTCTTTGGTTTCTCCCAGCTGTAGCTCTTGAGCTCTTACTTCACAGTTCCAGCAATGCAAAAACAGTGTGGCTCTTTAGCTAGAGCTCAGCCCCTCGCTTAGACTTGATTAAGTTGCAGACCTTTCAGGGATCTGACCCTTCCTTAGCTCCTGAGTGAGTTATTGCACTCAGCCCTTGGCGTGCACATAATGAGCGTGTAATGAAAATCAGTAATTAACTTCTTTAATTTATGCATTTGTTTAATGTGTACCTTTAATGTATCTCACAGTATTAGGGAATCTGAACAGTTCTGTCATTTTTGATGGTGAGGATTCCAGAAGACACATTAGGAGTGTGTGGTTGTTGATTTACCCATCACTGTCTTCCATGACTAAAGCAGCATTTGGTTACTTTGCAGAGGAGTATGACTCTTACATAGGACGTTATAAATAAGGACTTTTTGAAAGAACCCACATAGTTTAAAAAGTAAGCGGGCAGATGCCCTTTGCTTAGTGGCTCGCAGCTGAGAGCACAGGGTTGTAGTTCTTTGTGTCAGTCTGTGTCTCTCAACATCTACTCACATGACTGCAAATGCCTTTGATTCTCAAGTTTGAGAGATTCATTTAGTGTTACACACACACAGTGGTGGAAGGTTGTGTCGCGTTTAATAGGAAGCTGTCCCTTCTCAGTGCACCAAGGGAAACTCATGGCCTCTTCGGCACAAGAAGTTGGGGTTTCTGCCTTGGTTTTTACCAACTACTAAAATTCGAATACAGGGCATGGAAGCCTCTTATCGGAATGCCAGAGGTTTTCATCCCAGCTTCCGCCAACCTGTGCGGTGTGCCCACTTTGAGTGGGAGACCCCCTCCTCCCCATTGGCTTCAGTGTGACTTATTTACATTTGTTCTTTTTTTTTTTTTTTTTTGGTCAACTATTGAGCATAGGAGGAGAGAAAAGTTGCTCCTGCAGCTGGTAGGCACTGGTATAGTCACGGTCAAGACAAGACAGACTTTCAGGTCTCGCTTCTTGGAGAAACAAACAAGAAGCTCACAAGGGCCAAAGAGGTTCAGTGCTCTCATTTCCCGTGCGAACCAACAATTTACTTGTTTTCTGAAAGGCGAGGCGTAATTCATAGTTTTCAGAAATTATTTATTATCATTACAGCGTTTCACCACAGGCAGCGGATAACCCATTATTCAGAATTATAATGTATTTTGATGTAGACAAGGACAGAATAATGAAATTGGAAGAAATGAGAAAAATGTGGATATTAATGGTAAGTGAACATATTTCACTCAACACAAAGAGAGGAGATCTCTTAGTCAAAGAGTTATTTATGTTCCTCAAAATGTACATATATATGTGTGTGTATATGTGTATGGTAATATATAATACTTAGAATCCCTGTTCTCATATTACAACATTGGTCAAAAGTCATTGACAATTTGTCTTTTATTGTGCTATTTTTCTGTTTTCACATATATATGTGTGACAATATCAGGATATCAGGAGTCACCCTTGATTGCTCTATCCTCTTATTCTTTGAGACAGAATCCCTATTCAGACCTGGAACTCACTGTCATTAGGGCTGGTCCTGCTAGCTAGTTTGTTCTGGGAAATCCCAGTTTCTACCATTCAAGACTGCAATGACAGAACTGTCACACTCTCACACAGGATTTTACATGGGATCTGGGGATCTGAACTCTGGCCCTTCTGCTTGGGTGGCAAGCGCTTTAACTTCTGAGCCATCTGCCCACTACAGGATGCATCTCCTCGCTGATAGTCTCCCCACCCACCCACCGCAACATATTTCAGTGTTAAATGGTCCGTTATTTTTCTTCCCTTACAGCCTTGTCTCTGCATGAGTGAGAACTACACAGCCGTTCAGGAGGAATTTGATATGCCAACTGGGTCAGCTTGTTGTAACTTCTAGGAAACCACAAGATAATTGTGGGGTTACTGCTGGTAGGCTCCTCTGCCTCGCGTTAGGCACTTATACTCTTCTCTGTTCACTTTGCCATGGCCGCTTCTCTGTTCAGCACATCTCACAGGACATCTGAATAAAAGTGGCTGACACATTGTCCAGGTGAATTTCCAAGTAGCATCCAAGAATGTAAGGAATTCCACTATCAGAAGGGGTGGCCTAAACAAAACGTGCAGCTGAATTTGTTCTATGAAGAGGAAATTCATCAGGAGAGCTGTGTCAAGCCATTGGAATACTGTTATTGATTAAAAAGAAATGAATCTCCCCCAAACTATGCTTTTGGGGAGATACAAGCTATTAAATCTGAGCTATTAAAATTGATATATTTGTGCCCTCTGAAGCAGTCAGATTTGACCTACTTACTGACTTTTATTTTGTCACTTTCCTGTGTGCTTTTATTTGTGCTGTTTTTTTTTTTCCTCCTTCTCTTCCTTGCCTTAATCTTTCGAAAAAATTGTTAAGAGCATACTTGTAAGGGTAGCAACAGCTTGAGCTGCTTCCAGGAGTGATACTAGTGTGAATATGCAAATGTGCTGCTGCGCAAAGTGACTGTGCTTCTGTATATGTAGATATGTTAATACTATTGGGCAGCCCTTGCTGAGTGAGCACTTTCCACACTTCTGCCGCTGTTCTCAGCACTTACTTTCTGGACAATTTATTTCCAAGAAAGACCTCCTAAAAGAAATGGACAGTAGGTGTAATTATTACCCTTCCGCAGATTAGGAACCGGAGGCCTAGAGAGGCTAACTAACTTGCCCAAGGCCACACGGTCTGTAAGTGACACATTTAGTCAACAAACACTCAGACCATCTGGCCCAAGGGGGTGTGCTTTTCACAGGCACGCAGTGTACCCTCACCAAGGGGTTGATAATAGATCTAATGCTGTTACTTGTCTACTTCCTGTGCATCCCAGTTTGAGTCTGTGTCAGCCATTGTTTTACTAATCCTCCTCACAGTTTGAGGATGTAGAGCTGATATTACCCCACGTTAAATGTGTGGAAGCAACTTCCAAACCTCCTCGTGTTAGGCAACTAGTTAATAGTAGAGATGTTTCTGGTTGGGGCAAATTCTCCAGTGCTTGGAGGCATCACGCAAAGGTCATCATAAATCAGCATGAGTGAGGTTAAGAGAAGGCCAAGCTGGAGTTGGTTGGAGTTGGGAATAGCAAGCAGCAGGTAGGTCAGATTGTGAGAGCAGGGGTGAGTCAATCTACTTCCTGTCAGTTGTGCTAACTGCTAGTTCCAGGACGGATGGCCTCATGGGAAAGAGGAGGGGCAGACGACTCAATGATTTGAAGCTCATGTTGTGTCGTTGGACCTGATGGTGAGAGCTGTTGCTCAAAGCCAGTCCCATGGGCGTCCGGACCTGCCAAGGACTCACCTGTCAGTCTAAACACTGCACCAGGTATATGACAGTGACACAGTTATGGGTCCTTTTCTCCTGCGCAGGCATGTGGGATATAATTAGTTGGATAATTTTACAGAAAGGAAGCTCCCTCGTGTTATCTATTTGCAGGGCCCCTTCCCATCACGTAAAGCTCCAAGCCTCACCTCCCAACACACTCAGTGGCAGGATTTACAAAAGCAATCGCCCATGATTCCATTTTCTTACCTTTCATTAATAATAATAGTAATAATAATATTAATAGGAACTGGTCAACTTGGCAGGAGGTCAGACTCTAAGACATTGAACCTCAAAAGCGGACTGCCTTCTGGAAGCTTGGTCAAGACCAGAACCCGACAGGGCACAGAGTGAAATAAGCTCACTAGCTTTGTATCCCAGGTGCTAAGCACGCACAGTCATGTGTCGCCATCTTTGGCCAGTTTCTCTCCTTTGAAGAGTGGTCAACACCTGTATCTGACTAGTGATATTTCTAGTGATTAAACTTTTATCCCAATATCTTCTACATGTTTCTATTTTTCTTTAACGATTGTGTGTTTCTTGTATGGGTGAGTAGCATTCATTCCTCATGATGAGATTAGAGAAAGAAAGAGCTCCAAATTTTTTTTTTCCCAGTCCATTCCATGCATGTGTGTATTTGTGTGCACATGGCCTGCACATGAACAGACATGCATGTGCATGCCAATTGGGGTCCATTTGTGACATGTAAATAAAGGGTCTCCTGGAGGTGGCTTCTTCTCTGGAGGGTCAAGGGATTCCTATAGAAGGCGGTAATCTACATGCCATTTTGCCAGCTCTGCCTGCTGAATCCACCCTTTGCTTCCCTTCCCCATCAGACATGCTAATAGCTCATATCATCTGCCCTTTTCATCAGCCAAAAGGAAAAAAAAAAATCTCATTTGGCTTCTCCTCTGATTTCAGCCTGTCACTTGATGAGGTCCCTGCTATTTATATTTTTGTTTGTGAGGAGGGAGGGGGGAAACATATAAATAAGGCACAGGCAACCCAGCCGCCCTGCTGCATACGAAGGGACTTCCTCACCCTGTGGCAGCAGGACTATCTAACTGGTAGTTAAGCTGGGACCAAGAGGTCCACACTGTGAATGCCGATGAAAGGGTTACTGGGAAATGCAAACAAAAACAACATGCAAATGAGGCCGCCAGCAACAGGTAGACTTAATCAGATGCTGTCAGATGAATTCAGCATCTCCCCGATTGTCGCCTCTCTTTGCCTCCCATTCGGAAGCCCTCATCTGCTCCAGATGTGGTTTAATTTACTGCGACTTGGCTAATTACTGTAATTAAGGATTAATTACTGTTAATTACTTTCACATAAACTCAACGCCAGTCAAAGAGCGGAGCCTTATGAAGCCTGCCACAGAAGTGAGCCCCGGCTCGGCGGCCTGCGTGAGCCTTGCAAGTCTCCCTGTGTCGTCTGGGTTCCTGCAGCGGCGAAGCCGCCTGACCTCCCAGGATCACCCGTGGGATGGGAGGCCAAAGAGGCACCAGGGGTCAGTGCTCAGGCCCTCGCAGTGCGTCAATGAGCAGCACTTCCGTGTCCAGCGGGCAACCCGAAGGGCAGGGCCATGCTGGGGAGAGGGCCTGGAGCAACC
The DNA here is from genome assembly GCA_023101885.1 of Typhlomys cinereus. NCBI lineage: Eukaryota > Metazoa > Chordata > Mammalia > Rodentia > Platacanthomyidae > Typhlomys > Typhlomys cinereus. The sequence continues at coordinate 3,679,344 of JALPQD010000099.1, read as the reverse complement.
CATGTAGGCACCAGGCTTTCCCGGCAAGGTTGCCTGCCAGCCGTGTCTGCTTTCCCTAGCCTGGCACTGCTGGTCCCGTGAGCTGGTGCGAAGCCAAAAGTGTATGTTGGTGCAGAGGCCCAGGAGACGCCCACCGCAGCAGTCAGAGCAAAAAGAAATCAGGACACAGAGCGGTACCTGCTCATGCTTCTCTTTCTGAGTCCTGTCCTCCCTGCTTAAAGCGTGACCTTCGTTTTGAAGTGAGAAGGGTAAAGGAATGGTTCTGCACACCACTTGCCCCTAAGCATGTGCACATGAGACTAACGCCACCCAGATATCTGTCCTTCTGCTTCCCTGCTCCCTCAGCAAAGCCAGCACTTGCTCCGCAGAAGCCGCCCCCTGTAGAAATATTCCTCTCCTCAAGTACTGAATTCAACTTCTTGCCAGCAGATGAAGCACTCTCATTCATGAATGAAATGGAATCTCTCCCTCCTCCTCCTCCCTTCATCGTCTGTAAAGCCAGCTCTCGGGAGCTGGCCATCCATTCTCTTCCATCCCAGTTTGCATTGTGACTTTCTGCTTGTGTCTCTTATTCTATCTGCTCCCTTTTCTCATTTGGTCCTTAGCTGCTGCTTTCGTTCCATGCTCATTCTTGTGTGCCTTGTGCTACTTTTCTTCTCTGTCTTCCATCGTTGTCACCCACGGACATGCTTTTCCAATCACAGAATGTGCAGACCTTTTCTCAGCTATAGACATTCAGATTCTCAAAGAGAGACACCTGTGTGTCCAGTCCCTCTGTGCCTCCACCTGATGCTTCCTCGTTGATGCTCTCAATCCCACAATGGCCTAATTCCATCCCACAATTGCTTAACTCGAAGTGCGTTTTTTGTTCCTTTCCTTACAGAGCCTGTTTTTGTAGCTGGGTTTCATTCTTTCTTTTTTTGCATGCATACTATGTGTGTGTGTGTGTGTGTGTGTGTGTGTGTGTGTGTGTGCACGCGCGCACGCATGCGAGTGTGTGCATGTGTGCATGAGTATGTTTAAGTGTGTGTGTGCATGTAAACACTTGAGTGTATGTTCCTGAGGAGGCCCAAGGGTGACATCAGGAATCATCTTGAGTTGCTCTACCTCCTTATTGTCTTGCTGTGGTGTTTCCTAGATTCCACCTTGCAGGGCTGAGCCTGCTACCGCATCTGCCAGGCATTTTTATGTGAGATCTGGGCATCTGAACTTTTGCTTACGATACAAAGGCTCAGTCCCTTGTTTTATTCTTAATCCTGTGACTTTTCGTGTGCTCTGCTTTCTGGGCCTCTGTGACTCTAGGGATGTTTTGTTCCTACATGGTCATCTTTGCCCTCAAGTCCAGAGATACTGTATGATCCTTATCTTGGAATGGTCATTCCTGCATATCGTTCTGTACTCTGGTTGGGGGGACCCCTTCACTCTCAGGTTGCTGGTGACTTGAGATGGGACCACATGTCTCATTGTCTGATGCTTCTGACCAGGATCCAGTGCTGCCCGAGACACACAAGTGCCTCCTGCTTGCCGGATCCTGGAAGCTAGGGTCATCCGCATCTTTGGCCACCTACTGAAGAAAGTTTCAGTGGTCATCCTCTTTTTTTATGTGCCACCTTTGCCTTTACCTGGAGGATTTTTCTATTGGGCGTGAGATAGGTGTCCATGCTATTTCAGAACATTCTAGAATTTAACTGTTTCGCAGTGAAATGTGCCCCAGAAGATCATCCGTACAGTCAAATTCCAAAGAGTACATTGTTGGCACTGTAAAGGAACAGTGCCTTCTCTAGAGAGAATGCCTTCTCTAGCATGCTTTAGTATTATATAGTGCTACCTGTTGCCCACAAGTAAACTGCCATCAACTAAGTAAAATTGTCTTTCCTATTGATGGATGAAAGCCACTCAAGTGTAAAGAGAACCTTAATTTGGGACCAAAGGAACAGTGACATTTCTAGTTAGAAAATTTCAGCAAATTAACAGAATGCCCCTCTCATAAATGACATTTTGTTAAGTAGCTTTAAATTTGTCAACAAATGTGTTGAGAAACTAAAGGAAAAATACCATTTATAAACTATAGTTTTCAGTGGGCCTTTGGGTGTTCAATTTTTGCTGAGCCCACAGAAATGTTCTGTTAATTTTTCCCGTTGGTTTGCAGCAGCTTGCTGGGTGTTCAGTGAATGCATGCGTCTGCTTGCTGTACATTAGCACATGTCCTATGTGTGCTTGCTTCTTTATGTGTTTGCTAATAGGGTTTTAACAGAAATGAGGAGAAATGAACTTCAGTGGCTTCCCATTTTAATTTTAGTTCAAATATACCAGATCCTACTGTTGTGTACTTTGAACTTGTTTGATGTTTACATTGTCTCCGAGAATTTAGTTGTGAGAAATAATGTTCAGACTTTCAGCAATTGAAAAAGGCATGTCCTGTGCACACACACACAAAAAAAAACCCTAGAATCAACTTTTATGGATAAGTGATTTGTGCGTTTCAAGTACAGAAAATGTAAAAGCTGAATTGCCAAATGTATTCACTGTATGCTGTTATTTCTTGGCTGAGTAATTAAACCACAATTTGTATTTTCTTTCTAAAACAATTTTTGTTGGGCAAGCCCTTACCTCAGCTAATCTATTTGCTATTTAGTAACTGGGTACTTCCCCCTGCCCACATTATATGAAAGGGATATAAGTAGTTCACTTAAGGAGCATTTATTAAGTGCCTGCTGTCTGCCATACACAGGAAAAATCCAGAAAGATGACACAGTATTAAATTATCTGTAGCGATGGGTTACGGAATGATAAAAATAATAATACCCCATTACGGTGAGGAACAAATAGAGTTTATCATGGAACATTTTTCCACTTGTGTGCTCATATTTTAAGTGCCAGGAACAGCATGTGAAAAGAGAGACATAGAAAGATGAAATCCTTGAAAAATATTTTTATTTATTTGAAAGGGTGCTTGAGAGGGAAGGATGGAGAGAGAGGAAGAGAGAGAAAGAGAGAGAGAGAATTCACATATACTATAAGTGTGAGTGGAGACCAAAGAACACCTTTCTCTCTGAAGTCAGGTCTCTCATTCCACCACTTTTGGGGATTGAACTTTGGTCTCCAGGTTTAGCAAGCAGGCACCCCACCAGCTGAGCTCTCTTGCTGGCCTTGAAAAGATACGATGTTGAGATGTTGACAGTATCGTCGTGCTCTGGAGGAGAAATGCTTTTGGACTTGCTTTCTGTCAGTGAAGTCACCCTGCTGTAGGAATATCTCTGAAGCAAGGAAAAGTGGAGTCAAGAGTTACACTATGCTTAGGTTTTACAAGCTAGAGAACAATAACTATTCACATGAAGCAAGAAAGTGAAACCTGGAATATTTTCCATGTGTTTAGCTCATTGATGCTCTTAAGTGTAAAATCTAATGCAAATGTTTATTTTGTGTTTTGTGATATTTCCATTATAGTGCATGAGCTAGTTGTAGTCCTATTACAATATAAAGACATTTTACATTTTCAGCACTATAGTTTTTTTTAAAAAAAATAAGTGCTACCTTTGTAAAGTGAGGTATTTAGATGTAAATTTTCATTCAACACTTGGCAGCATAAGAATGTATTGACCCCTTGAAGAGACCAAAAATGCATATGCATAGACAAACATGGACCTATGTGGAATTGCGTTTCGATGTAATTCTGTAGAGCACACAGGTGTGTTTCTGAACCTGCAAATGTACATAGACATACATGTGCTTGCGTGTGCATTTCTGTACACATGTGCATGTGTAATCATGGAGTCGTGAGGGTCTCATGGAGGAGGGCAGAAGCCAAGCTGTGAAGAAAGCAGGGGAGAGAGAGAAAAAAGGAGAGAGAGAGAGCACAGTGGTGATTAAGCCGGCTTTGCTCTGTACTGATCACTGGCTGGCTGCTATTGTTTTTAGCATTTGAAGATGAAACATATTCATTTAGCTTTCAGAACGAATGGCTTTAATAAGGGCATAGCGAAGAGGTGGGGTAACACTGATGACTAGAGAGGCCCATCAGGGCTCCCCTAAGGCCATTCCGTCCGTGAGGAGGACCACATGACCATTAACTCTGCAATCAGGACAAGTTTTCGACATTCCTCTGTACCCTTCAATGGCAGAAAGCGTCATTTGGAGTCAAGGGAAGATGTCTATCAGCAGTAATTGGATGGTGGCCAAGGCTTTTAGGATGGTATTATCTATGGTAAGGGAATAGGGAGGGGCCGGACAGAGCCAAGGGGGGGGGTCTCAGCCAGCTGCAGGCCACAGGCTGGGCGAGGCTTCCGTCAGGCGGACGCATGGGCTTGCCCAGAGTTTTTGTGGGCTGCCTGTGGTTGAAAGTGATCCCCAGCGCCCCTCCCATCTGGCTCCAGCGGAAACATGTTTCTGAACATCTTTCAGGATCAAACTTTGGATTCAAAGCTGAGGTTGCCTGGCCTGTCCTTGACTACACAAAGCTACTAGCCAAGGTCTGCGAGGGCCGTGGCCAGCTGCCGCCCACCGCAGCCCCTCTCCTTCCCACCATCCTGACTACTTCATTACAGTCTGCCTCCAGGCCCAAATCGCCCTGCTTAAGCCTCAAATCATTATAATTGCCGTTATTGGAAAGAGCTATGGGCGAGGCATGGGGACACCAGGGGACACCAAGTGACACCGCGAGGCTGTGCCCACCGTCCCTGGAATCACTTCCGTGCAGCTCAGGGGACTACAAGGCGCGAGGGTCCCACCAAAGCCAGCGAATGCGACGGCTGTCAGCTCCTCTCACCCCACCTGTCAAGCGGGGGATGCGGTGGGGCTCATTTTTTTAATTGGCGCCTTCCTCTCTCATTCCACGCTTGCCCGTCTCAGCCTAATTCTTCCTTTCATCTTCTTTCTTTTCTCTGAGCAAAGTCCTTCCCTCTGCCCCTCGCATAAAGGCCTCCAGAAGATACACAGCTCTTAACAAAGGTGCCTGTCGGGAAATGCACGAAAAGTCAGAAGAATAATTGTCAGGCCAGTGCGAGGCAGACGACAGAGACAGACAGAAGAGCAAGGTGAAGAAAGGCCAGCAAAGCCGGGTGGAAAGAGGGGCGCTCAGAGCCAAAAACATGCTTCAGACTTAGCAGGGGAATGGAACTGAGGAGAAGGGGCGGGGGTCCGGGGTCTGCGGTGTCTGTTCAGTGTTAGCCTTCACTGTAATGAATGGTGGAGTTTGCAAGCAGGCTGTGCGGATGCCTTTGACTTGTAGGAAGAGGTGGGGTATGGGGGGGTGAGAGGGTAAAGCAGGGGTGAGGTATGGCTATGACAGAGCTTCAAGGAGACTAGCAATTGCACCCCCTCTTAGTGCCTAAGCATCTCGCTGCCTCGACTTTCAGGGGTTCTGAAAAACCTGCCCACGATGCGTTCTCAGCTCCAGATGGTTCGAAACCCGTGAAAACAGCCACTTCCATAGCATAGGCTGGTAACTTGTGAGCAGTTATTTATTAGACCGTCCAGTGACCCGATCATGTATGGCCATAGAAGTACTCAGTGATAAGCTGGATTAATCCCTGAGTCAGGAACTAGGATGAAGTTAGTAAAGTTTTTCTCAGTTTTCTTTCAGTATTGATATTTGCTATTAAAAAGTTTTTGTATTTGGCCACCTTGAGGTACAACTTGCGTAAATAGATTATTTATTTTGGGCAGATGGTTCTTGACAAACATTGCCCCTTATCAAACACCACATAAGCTGCTGCCATTTGGATTTTAGTGCCTCCCCCAAGTCGTTTGTCAAAGGCTTTGCCCCTAGCTTGCTGCTAGGGAGAGGTAATGGATTTTTTGAAAAAGGTGTTGCCGTTGCTTTTCTTTGAATGTTGGGGCACGGTACTCCTACACAACCTAGGGGAGAAAGGGGTATTTATTTGGCTTATGGTTCCAGAAGGAATACTGTCCGTTATGGCAGATGCCATGACTGAAGGTAGACAAGGGGCTGGTTCACATCACTGTAGCCATCAGGAGACAGAGAGGAGGAGCAAGAGGAAGCAGGGCCCAGCTACCAAACCTCAAGCCTGCCGCCCCCCTTCCGCCCCCCTTCCGCCCCACGCACTCCTTTGTTCCATAAGGCTCTACCTCTTAAAGGTGCCACAAACATTAACAGCAGCAAAGGATTCAAACACATGTGGCCTGTGTGTGTGTGTGTGGGGGGGGTCCGGAGGCAGCTCAGTTCAAACCTTACAACATGGAACGCAGAGGTCTTGGGTCACAAGGGGTGTTCCTGTGAAGGGGATTATGGGAGACTGTCTCACATGTCTTTTTACTTCCTGACGGCTCCCCCACATGTTCCCTTGGCATGATCCACCCACTGCCTTTCCAAAGGGTGACCAGAGCAACTAGAACCACCAACACTCTTAGGCCAAATGAATCTTTTTTCTTTATAAGCTGATTATGTAGGGTACTTATGCTAGTAGGTGACTAACAGAAAACTTCTGTGCACACTGTGATGTGTTTTGGCAAAAGTGTCTCCTACTCCTTATCACCACTGTAATCAAAACAGAGAAAGTTTCCCTTCCACGAGTTCCCTCGTGATTCCGGTCAGTCCATGCCACCTACCTGCCACCTACCTGCGTGACCGGCTTCTGTTGGTGGAAATTAGTTGCTCTAAGGTTATATTCTGTAAGTGAAATGACAGAGAAGTAGATTTGTGCTAAGCTATGGATGTATAATGCGTGCATGTGTAGACTATCTTGAAGTAGTTCATCTTGTTGTATGTCTCAGTTGTTTTTGTTAGTGGATAGTATTTGTTTCTCCATTCATCTATTGATGATCATTTGACACATTTATAACTTAAGGTTCTTCCATGCACATTTCTCTACAGGTTTACAAGAAACATGTATTTTCACTTTTCATAGAGAAATGCCTCAGCTGTGTCCCATTGTTATGTGGCAGCTGTAGATTTAATTTCCTGTGAAACTACTAAACCATTTTTTCAAAGTTACTATACTTCTTTTAGAAGTTTGATTCAGCCATGTTTTCCACCCAAAACCTATTGGATGAGATGTTACGTATTGTTGCATAAAGCTATCTTCATGCCCAGATGAATAGTTTACACTTTCCCATTTTAACAATTAAGTAGCAAATCAGGAGGCTGTTGAGCTGACTCAAGCACTAAGACTGCCTTGCAAGTAGAAGGTCCTGAGTTTGAATTCCAAGTCCAACTTATGCCAGGCAGAAACAAGGGCAACCTGCACTTCCTGGCAGAGCCTGGAAATTCCAGAGCAAAGCAAAAAGGAGGTAGAAACAATCAAGGATGATAAGTCACACTTGATCCTCCACAGGGACACACTATGCTCTCTCTTCTCTCTCTCTCTCTCTCTCTCTCTCTCTCATATATACACACACACATTCACACACACACACACACACACACACACCACACACACACACACACATAAAATGAAAAAAAAACAAGTAGCATTAGAATAATACCATGTTTAAAACTGACAAATCTTACTTATTGGTTAATATAATTGAGTTATAATGTACATTAAAAAAAAAACTAAATTTGTACTGGCGAGATGGCTCAAGGGTTAAGACTCTGCCTCAGGAAAAAACCTAAATCCAAGGCTCTGTTTTGCTGGGTTCCACCTTTCAGTTTTTACAGAGTCTTACTTGTGTACATGTCTTAACATGTCTCTTTCTTCAAGAAATCTCTCTCTAATCCACTTTTTCTTCCACCATTATTACTGTCAATTTACTGTAGTGCCATCTAAGATGGATACTAGTTTTCTGACTTCATTTATTTCCTACTTGGTGTGGTGATAGATAGATATGCTAATGATACAAACCTCTTGACAATGGAGAGTCTTTTCTTCACAGTGACTGTGATACTTAACAATATCATGTATACTGTAGGTGCTCACAACACACTTGAGTAAGCAAACGAGTTCCCCAGAATTCACTACCACTCTAAGGCAAAACACAAATAGCTCAAAAGAACTCTGGAATGGGTCAGTGCCAGACCCAGGCAGTCCAGGCTACTTGCTCTTCCCCAGGGAACTGTCACCTTCTCATGGGCCCTAAGTGGGCTCCGTATTACTTTCCTGCCTTGAGTAAAAAATCACGTAATAAAGCCCAAGAAATACTTCTTTGTGGGCTTTATCTTCCCGCCTCAGCTGCTGATGTGTTACCTAGCCGTACTTGGTTCTCTCTCCCAGCTTGTGGTGAGCGAAATTATTCCAAGATCCAGTGAACACCTTGCTGTTGAGTAGCGTCCCTAACTACCCAGACTGGTCTTTTGTTAGTGGTTATTCAAAGGATACCATACCACTGACCTGCTTCGTGTTACTTCAAAAGAAATAAGCATTCCATTTCTAAAAGCAGATACGGCAATTTGCTTAAATTGCTGTCTTTAAAAGTTTAGATGATTAGACTTTTTTCTTCTTGTTGTCCTTTTTTTTTTTCCTCCCTTTCCATTTAAGCAGTCTTGGGTCACCCTCTTTGGGGAATCTGGCACAGTGCTGGTTATATTTAGGAAGTTACCCTGGTGTGTATGTGTGGAGTGTCTTTGTGTTTCTGTATGTTGATAGGGATCTTAGAGACATGATAAAATTATATTGAACTTTGAATAGCATTTTATATTTTAACTCCAGAATCTATTTACTCTAATACCAAATAACAGAGTTTTGTAGTATGCAAGTAAGTAAGTAAATAAATAGATCTAATTGAAATTCTTGTTTTTTTTTTTTTTTTTATGAAAGAAGACACGCATGGAAGGAACTAACCTTCAGACTTAGGAGCAGGCAAGAAAGGTTACATGCCAAAGATCATGTATGCATCATCAGGAACAGAATTTAATGTACATATGGAGAGAAAAAATAAAGGGTGGCAGTGGAGAACTAGACAGAGGGACTCAGGGAGCAGTGGGCCGGTGATAAAAAGTCTGTGGCGAGATGGGTAGAGGTCATTAGAGCATGTTGTCATGAACGCTACACCATGGGTCCAGTTCCCCTGGGCCACAGTTATCTTTACTGTGGTCTGTGACCATGGCAACAGAACATACCAAGCCGTTGCTTGATGCCATATGCTTTGTATGTGCTGAACCAGATGATGGGGGAAAAACACATCATTTTAAGTTAAAATATGGTAATGTGGAAAATGACAAATTTAAAAGAAAAAGACTCAGTTCTGCCTTTAAGGCTGTTCGAATTTGGTTACCATAAGCTTGACCCTCCCCTCCCCCAATTGCTTGTCCCTCCATTTTAGGTGAGTGAGCTCACGCTCCTTATGCAATGTTTGTGTGATGTGCATGAATGTATTTACTAAGTGACTGCTATGTGCTAGGCTGCAAGAGTGAAGTCATTATGATGTGTCTCTACCATGATTTGTAAACCAAGAGTAGGAACATTACGTTTACTCTCAATGGACACACAATTAATACCAATGAAGACCGCATGATAATCAAGTACTTCGAGTCAGCTGTCACATGCTTTATGATACACATATGGAGAGGCCAGACAGATAGCGAGTGCTCTGCCTGTAGATACTGATGTCTATCAGCTGTTCACTAAGTAGAAGATGAGGATGTAGAAACCTTCCCTTACTTGGAAAAACTGGGATGGGGCAGTTGAGTAAAAGCATGAAGAGGATGATCCCCAAAGAGCTCGTCGCTTACATGTGCATATTTGTACTTGAATTAAGAAAGGGCTATTTTACCTTCCTCTTCTTTATGCCTGTGTTTGACTTACAGTTTCACACACCCAGATAAAGTAGGTCTCATTTTCTTGTCTTCTTGTATGCCTTTAGATATATATATATGTTCCTGTGTATGCACAAGTGTGTGGCTGTCAGAGGACAGCCTCGCGCGTTGCCCCTCGGGCTCTGTCCACCTTGTCTTTAGAGATGCCTGGCCAGCAAGCGCTGGCTCTGCCTTCCTGGGACTGAGATTAAAGGTGTACCCCACTGTGGCAGGTTTTTTTTTTAATGTGGGTTCTGGGGATCATAGTCAGGTCCTCTGTCTGCATAGCAAGTACTTTACCAACTGAACTGTCTCCGTAAATGAAGACATGAGCAGAGAAGTTGTCCAGTTGTCCTTGTAGCTCCTCGAGGCTCCTGGAGCATTGATAGCATCTAGAGGTCAGGAAAAAGACATCTCTGGACTGCGAGGGTCAGGAAGAAACAATGGTAAAGCACTTCAAGCAACCTGGAATTCATGCGATGCAGGCGTGTTGTTTGGTATTGATTGCCGTCCTAAGGCATGTTAGACAGAATTTCAAGATTATACATTTCAGACTGGAGAGATGGCACAAGCAAAAGAACCAGAATTCGGATCTCCAGATGTCACATAAAATGCCAAGTGAATGTGATAGGCCACCCATAGTTCTAGTCTCAGAAGGCATGACTGGGAGTCCCTAGAACAAGCCAGCAAATCAGATTACTCCTATCAGCCTCAGTCACAATGTTTATTTAGAGGCAAAAAAAGAAGATAATAATTAGGTAGGACTAATATCAAATTAGACATTGTAAGTGAACAAAAATGTAGCAAGAGAAATTATTTAAAGTGAAATACACCGTGAAATAAAGATGTGAAATATGATCTGAGAAAAAAAGAGTAAAGTTGAAAAGTCATCAAGGATGATTCCTGATAGCAATCTTAGACGTAAGCATAAATGTGTATGTACACTCATACAAAATGCAAACATTCATAATATGCAAAAACATGCACACACTGTACACACACACACACACACACACACACACACACACACACACACACGACTATAAATGAAAGAAACAGCCTTTTCAAAGTAGCCAGAAAAAGGCTTGTAGGGAAAAGCAACCAGATCCAGCCATCCTGGAACAGTGGCGATTTGAAGCATGTAACTGCTACCATTTCAGGTGATATCTGCGTAGAAAGTCAGCACAGAAAGGGCTCGTGCCTCTGCTGTGGTGCTGGCGACACGGGAGTCTAGCTTTGTTTCTTTCGCGTTCACTGTACTGCTCAAGTGAGTGACAAGAGTATTTTAAGAAGTCCCCTGGTCTCCGCCCTAGTTGCAGTTTTGAGATGAAGACAACTATGAGAATTGGTTCACCTGTAGGCTGCAGTCAGCGTGTAGTGTGTGTGTGAGAGAGAAAGAGGCAGAGATTTACAAACCACCAATGATTCTTCCCATGATGAAGTAGTAGAGTGAAAATTGCTGACATTAACAGCAGAAAGAAAGAAGAAAGAGCGGGGGGGGGGAGGGAGGACAAAAAGAGAGGGAGAGAGGGAGGGAAAGAAGGAGGGAGGGAGGGAAGGAGGGAAGGAGGGAAGGAGGGAGGGAGGAAAACCAAATGTCACTGTCAATCCCAGTATAAACTCTAGACCTAAAGCTAGCAGCCAATGGTCTAATTTTTTTATGGTAGAAATTTCTTTAACCTTTTTTAGGTGAAACTGTATCCCATCTGGAATTACACAAATTTCTGTGCAAGAGAAAAGGCTGAGAGTTGTAGTTTTCATCCAGGAGCCAAATAAAAAAGCTGCCTTTGAAAGGCAGCCTTCTGGGGATTCCTGAAGAGGAGGCTCCTTTCTTATTCATGCTTCCACAGGCCTTCTGGAAAAGTCCAGAACAGGGAAACATGCAGACTTCAAATATATTATTCTATCTCAAGTAAAGGCAGAAAGGCTTCAAAGCTTTCAACACAGGGGATCTGCATTTCCTGTGCGTTGGAGAGCTTGGCATGCAATCAGCATTCATAGTCCCATTAGAGTTCCAGGATACTAGTAGGCTCATGACAGATAGATATAGATAGATAGATAGATAGATAGATAGATAGATAGATAGATAGATAGATAGATAGAAGAGAGAGAAAGAGAGAGATGATAGATAAAAATTGACAAATACAAGTAGATGATAGGTACACAGATATAGATGGATGAATGAATGGATATATAGGTTATATATAATAGATAAATGATAGATATGATAGGTGGATAGATAGACAGATATTGATATAGGTAAATGATAGGTATATTGATTATGAATGGATGGTAGCAAAATGGACAGATAGTAGACAGAAAATATATGTAGATTGATACATGACAGTAGACTGATATACATAAATGAATGGATACATAGAAATAGATGAATGAATAGATGATTAATAGATAAATGACAGATATTATGTACAGGTAGAATGATAGTTACACAGATGATAGGTAAATTGATAAAGATGAATGGATTGACAGATATATGTGGACAAATAAAGACATATCTAGATACCTGAGAGATGAATGGATGAATAGATAGATAAATACATAGATACATAGACAGATGTAGACAGGTGGATGTTAGATGAAAGGTGATAGAGACTGATGATGACATATATAAATAGTAGACAGGTTGTAGATTGATAATAGATAATAGGTAGGTAGATAGGTGGTAAAATGGATGGATACATAAAAATAGATAATAGATGGATGATAGACATGACACATTGAGAATAATACCTATGTTAGAACTCAAATAATCTACTTAAGTATATACTATGTAAGAATAGTCTATTTAAAGCTAACCATGTCATAACCTCTGACTTAGAAAAAATCAGACAACTGCAGCTTGCCCCATAAAGGACCATGTGGAGATTAGTTTAACTGGAGTCAAGCTTTTCTTTAGCCATCTCCAGATCATGGCTCACAGCTCTGACCACTTGCTGTCTGCAAACACTGGAGGCATGCACGGCTTCTGACAGTGATTTGCAGCACCTGACAGTGACGAATGTGCTGTGGTGATGAATAACTTCATAATGGAGCGCAGAAGACTTGGCTTGGGTACTAGTCACCAGACCAAAAGAAGGGATGTGGAGCTTAGATTCGGCAGGAGTCCTGCAGGCTCGCCTGCATTCCTTCTCCATCCCCGGTGGGCAGACAGTACCTGACCGAGAATAAGCAGTTGCCCAATGACTACATTTTCTCACAGTCCCATCCCCCCCATGTACTTAGGGGGTGTTTGGGGGTTACCTAAGTGGAGAGACTGCAGGCATGGTTTCTGCTGTATGTGTGTGGAGGTGGTGGTGGTGGGGGTCTTGATCTTTCACGAGGAGGCAAGTAGCTCATCAGGATTTTACTCAGCATCAAAGGCAAAATCTTGACCATGTGTGTTAGTGTCTTATCTAAGAAGATGCAGGGCACAGGGATGAGAGAAAGAAGTGATTGCATCTTGACTGATTTCTTGTCATCACCAGAATCCATGCCATGTGACGTTTCAAACTTCCCAGTTGATATTTGCATCGACCATTGCCATATCCCCCGCAAGGCCAGCTGGCGGGGGGGGGGGCAATGGCGGGGCCTCGAGGCTTGAGGTGAATGGGCAAGCCGGCGACGAGGTCACCAACCAGAACCCAGGAATCAGGTGAGAAGCAGCAGTGGATGAGATGCCACAGATTCAAATTCATCACGCACGTTTGGGCTTATGTAGGGTTGGAGTCCAATCAGATGTCGCCATCCCTCCTCTGGGGGACAGCCACCAGTCGTTTAACTGTTTACTTAGGTATCTATCGCAGGGTCAGGTTAGATGGCCGCTTCCCATTGGTTATTCGTACCTCCGCCTGCATGGTCCTCTGTTGGGACATGTCCGGGGCATGTCTGTACGTGTCCAGGCTTGTGCGCAGCTGGGAGCCCAGCTAGGGCCTCCTGAATCGGTAGTACCACAGACTGTACCAAACTGGCAAGGCAGGACTTTCAAATAGGGGAAACCAAGTCATACAGGTGGATACAGTGGACTCAAGGTCACCTGTCTAAGGAGGGGCAGAGCTGATCATGAAATCCACATTTCTATTCCACATTACCCATTTGCCTCTCCAAGGAGAAGTACCCGGCAGGAAATTTAAACTCTACAGTGAAAAATAGAACAAACACTCAGGCCACAGAATGAGCAATGGGCTGGAAATTAGAATTACTGAATTCTGTCTCTTCCTGACGCTGCCCTGGGACTCTGCTTTATCATTCTTGGCTAGGTGTTCCAAGTGCTTTATGAAAGATGCAGCCCAGCAAAATGACGTTTTGTCTTGGCCGTTCTGTCTGCGTCTACACTTCTGCCCTTATAAGATTGGGTTGGCAATATTGTTTCTTTGCTGAAGTGCTATAATAATTGCTATGTTGGGAAGTGCTGAGGGAGCCACAAATAAGGTGCCTTTTAAGCCTCAGTTCTTGTCCACATAGTAACTCCATGAACTGATTTTGTATCTTCTAATTGAGTCGCATCATGTCAATTTACAGAACCCATAGAAGGTAGCAGAGATGGCAACAATATCAGTTCAGCAGTAATTAGTAGTAAACCTACTCAACCAGTGAGAACCAAAGCCAAAGCATCTAAGCATTTTCTGCCAAAGAGAATTTATTCCTGCTATGAAGTGTCTAATAAGGACATTAGCAGAGTAAGAGCCCATCTGCAGGAAGACCTTTCCAAGCGCCTTCATAGACGGCTCCTAATGAGTCCTACCACTTGTCTTTATGTATGTATTTGTGTCTGAAGGTAAGGGGTAATGCTTCTATCCTTCTGTTCTCCCCAGCTTTGTTGACTTCCCAGTGCAGTCAGACCTTACTTGGTTGAGGCATATGCTCACGGAGGTCCTTCATAGCCTTCCTCATGTAAAAGAAAGTCAGAATCCATCCGTCACCAATCTGTGATTCCCACTGCTTGATTGTTTTCATGCTTCTTGACATTGTCTAGGAAAACATGCGATTCTTTTGGAATCCAACCATGTCTCATGTGCATGTAGAGAGGGTCATTTGAAGTACTTTGAAATTCCAGTGCTAGTTTTCCTGTTTCTTGGTAGTCCTTTGCTTCTTTCCAACTCCCCACTAAACAAGTGTGGTTCTAGGCTTCAAAAATACGTAAGAGTGCTTTTCCTGGGTTTGTTGTCTTGGAAATAGCTGGGTAATATACAGGTGAAAGTGGCACGGGTAACTTTAAGAAACTTCTGGTGAAGTGATGTCTTTGCAACTTGTTCTAGTCTCTATTCACAGTTTCACAGGAGTATGTGTGATGGGAAGTGGGGGCGGGGGGACTGGCAGGCAAGCTGGTGCCGGCTACACTCCTTTCAGAGTAGCATTTTCTGTGTCTATCATCGTTAATGAGTTTCTAAAGTAATCTGAAGAAGTTATTTGATCTCCAAAAGTATTTTTGAAAAAATGCTGTGTTCTTGCATTTTATTCTCCCCACAAGTATTTAAGGATATCTAATTGCTCCCGAGTTATAGAGGAGGAAGTTTAAACAAAGATGAGCAGGTTTCTAGAGCATAGAATTCAAAGTGCCCAAGTCTGACGCTCCAGAATTAAAAGGTTCAGACTGTCAGGAGTATTATATGTCTATGGTTATTCTTCTTAGACCTGTCCACCTGTGTGTATGAGTCATATATCTGTGTGAATATGTATGTATGCAACTCATATGGTACATGGTCGAAAACATGGAAAGATCAGACCAGAGCTTCTGCTGCCTACAGTTGTGTGTGGTCATGTTTATGCTCTTGCCATGTTGTCAAGTAAGGTGACTTACTTGTATATTTTGTGATCTCTTAGCTATGTGTTAACTTTGATCAGCCATCGACTTTATGTGACCTCAAGCAAGCCACTGTGTCTCTCTGAATCCTGCATGGCAATCTATCTCCAGGCTGGGAATGAAAAGTATTTACCAGTTTCCACACGAAGAGTGGGGTTTTTGTGTGATATTCTTGGTCACGGGAATTGCAACTTAATAATCTATTGAGTACAGGCATTGCCTGTTCTTGTTAGAACTTCCCTCTCTTGGAATTCAACCTGAAGTTCAGTGATGTGACCATGGTGGCTACCTGTTTGTCACTATGTCTTGAGGTTAGACCCCTTCAAAGTTTTATTTAGATTGGAGGTTGAGATCTGGAAGTGAAAATTTGCATATCAAAATGTCAACATTTCTTCTTCTTTTTCCTAATATGGACACAGAGACTGAGCATTGAGTGGATTCTAAGTAGTCCATGAAAAGAGATTGACTCACCAGCCCAACTCCAAAATGAGAAGCTTGGGCATTGCGATCATAACATGGACACCTTCTACCTTTTTTATGTGTCAAGTCAAGTAAACTAAATATATCTCTGATTATATTGGCAAGATTTCAAGTCTGTGCTAAATTATTTATTCAAAAATATAAACTATGGCATGATTATATCGCATAGTAAAAATAATCGTATATTATAGTGTGGGGTGTGTGTGTGTGTGTGTGTGTGTGTGTGTGTGTGTGTCCAGGGTAAATGGGGAGCCAGCTCAATGGGATTCAACTGGTTTGGGTGCCTTTATGTTTCCTGCTGGCTTCTAGAAGCAGCCATGTGGATCAAAGGACAAGCTAAGAGATAATTAAGTAGAAATAAGAACTGTATGGCCAGCCTCTTCCAAACGAGGGAGGAAATCCTCTTAATCAATTCTGACTCGTCCAGCTCTGTTGCTTCGGGTCAGCTTAAGTCATAAGAAGAGGGTGCAGCTGGCTCCCTGATCCTCTATCATCTGAGGTTAAAGAATACGTCAGCAAAAGGGTCAGTCAGTAAAAGGCAGATTCTTTCCCAGCGGCTCTTCACCTTTGCAGAAACCTCTGGCTTCTTGGAATTCCCTTCACCAGTTTAGGGAGCTTTCCTATGGCACACTCATTAGATTGGATTGTGGTCATGGGGAGCTCACGCCCATGGTATGTATCCTTTGGTCCCTGAAAATATGTGAAAGGCCACCACGCTGCATCCAATCTGCAGTGGAGATTGACAAACGTCTGCCCTGGTGCACAGAGACCTCAGTGCAACGGTGTGACTTTGGGGCTGTGGATTGTAGTAGAGAGAAGTGGAGGAAATCTTTCTCACTTCACCATGGATTCAGAAATATGAAGATGAAACACAAAACAAAGTAGAAAAATCTAACTCACAGCCCCAGAGGAGGTTGGATGTTAGAGTACTTCTCACCTTGAGCCTCCTGCTCAGCAGAAACTCCCAGAAGCCAGAGCAGGGAAATAAAAGCACACGCAAATCCCTTTGCATTGCCTGTGCTAGTTCCTTCTCTCGTGGCCGTGATAGGATGAGTGACAGGTACAGCCAAAGGCAGGAGGGGTTTATTTTGGCTCAAGGTTTCAGAGGGAACAGCCCATAGCATCGGAAGGCTTGGCAGAGCAGCACTACATGGCTGCAGCCTGAGGTGGCACCTCCCTTCACATTTTGGTGGATCAGAAAGTAGAGAAAGGATCAGAAGCAGGACTAGGCAGTACCAGTAAGGTGCACTGATTGCCGCCTCTGTTTCCCAGGTAGATCTTTTCCCAAAGGTTCAGCAACCTCTTGAAAACGGTGTCACCCTCTAGGGACTGAACCTGTGGTGTGACATTTTAGATGCAAGCCATCCTGGTTGATACTCTTGCTTCTGGTCAAGAATCAAGTCTGGAAAACAAAGGAGAAGAATGATTCTCTCTAAACAGAGAAATTTCCTTTCATTCCAGCCATGCGCATGTCCGTGGAGTGTTGTGGATAGCCGTCATGTCAATGGACAGGGCACCCTCACCAAAACCATAGCGAGCATTGGCATCTTGCTACATTACTTCCAATAATTATTTCTAACGACCGCTCGATGGTCCTCAGAGTTTTAAGTGTCAGCGCCCTAGAAGTAGGCAAGAGCCATGATGAATTGCATTTATTATTGTAGTCAGTCCCAGGCAGACACAGGGAGAAAATGATACATTTTTGCCTTTTTTTTTTCTCTTCCTTCAAATCCTGCCAAATACCACTTGTCAGCAAAACAACAGTGAAATAAAATGCATATTCAAATATTTGATTTCTACTTCCCGGAGATTTTTCAGCAGATGTGATTAACATGCTGTTATTATCAAAGCTCAGAACCTTTGTCCACACCACAACTTTACAGCAGGTGTGGACTGGGGCGTGTTTGTGTGGACATGCACAGAGAGCGGGTGTATCGTGGACCAAAGCACAGATGCAGCGCTCAGACCATGGGCTAATAACTAGTAAAGGAGCCCGTTCCTTCTGGGGGTGTTTTGTTAGACAGGAGAGTCTGTTTATGGGAATGAGGATTTGAATGAACCCAGACACGTCCGAAGCTTTCTTACTTTTCGTAAAATGTTAGGACTTAAATTCAAACGAAAAGGGAAAATGTATATACCTTCTTTTTCTCATCCCTTTCTTAAAATATTCCAAATGTTATAAACATTTATAACAGAGCTAGTGTAGTATTTGTGCTTCTGGAGTTCCTTTAACGGGAGCTTTAAAATAGGGGGTTGTGCAGTGTATGTCTGTGTGTGTGTGTGTGTGTGTGTGTGTGTGTGTGTGTGTGTGTGTTGTGTATATTTCCTGAATATTCATATCTAACCATGTGGTGGCCTTTCTTACTAAAATGCATGTGTGTGCGTGTCTTTGTGTGTATGAAATCTCTGAGAACACAGTATTTAGACCCCATTAGTGAAGGTAAGAATGTACAGATAAACTATATCATTTATGGTTATGATATGGCTACTGTCAAAATAACATGCTATTTTGACAGTTGCTTTATCTTTGCTCTCACTGAGTCTACAATAAGAAACTAGTTTCTTAGCAACTAAAATATATTCTCCAAAGCAGCATTAAAAATAATAAAAAAAACCCACAAAAGAAAAAAATCTTCATAGTTGGTGTCTGGGCAAGCTATTCCTGTTGCGTGGGAATGAAATGAAATTGATCTGAAACAATAGGATATCCTCCCACTGGTCCAGCTGCCCTGTGGGCCAGCATCCGTGGTGGAGGCAGCTGTTTCTGAGGGTTGGACACTAACCCAAGAGGCAGCTTGCTGACTGCTTGGGGAAAACTCGTCTGTTTTGTATTTCTCTCAGTGTCTTCTTTTTTAAAAAAAACATTGGTTCTTGTATTTAGGACTAGAAAGTTCTGTAGGACGTAGTACATAAAGCATGCTTTTACACAGCCTGCATTCCGATGAGACTCCCCTGGCATGTGTAACTGGTGCTCTAATTGTTTCAAAACGATAGGGGTAGGTTCTTTGAGAGCAAGGCAGGACATTTGCCTACCTTGGGTCTGTGTGTTACATCTTTTCCAACATTTTGAAATTCTCTTAATTCTCTTAATATGGTCTTAGCCACACCCCCCACCCTTTTCGAGAGACTAGGGGGTCGCACTATGGTGATCATAGTGCTAATGGGGTATTTGCTTTGTTTGGCTCTCGGTTGTTTTGTGAGCGCACAATGGAGATTTCCAGGAACTACGTGATGCATGATATTGCTTCAGACTGGATGCAAAAACAGAAATGAGAATCCAGCTGTCTTCCATTAAGTCAGACAGTGAAAAGACTCGCACCAATGTGAAACAGGCCTCCTCTTCCTACCCAATTAGCTTTTTTGCTCCAAAAATATTTTTCATAAAAATGGATTATGTATGTTAATGGGTAGTGGGTTTAGTTTGCTTCAAATGAATTAATAAACATTTGAAAGTTTCTTTGTCTCAAATTTCAAATGCAATAAATGTAAATGAATAGGACCTACTTCCACAAATTCTTTGTTTGGGGGGGGGATCTCTATTTTTAAGAGCGTACATGGGTCTCCAGAGCAAAATGCTTGAGAATTCTTGCTTCTGAAATCTGCCATCCTAATCCTTCAGTGTAATTTTCTCTCATGTGGTGGAAGCTTTAGTATTTTATTTGTTTGTTTAAAAGGGGGGACAGACAGAGATAGAGAAAGAGAAAGCACATGCATGTTACAGCACATACATGGGGGTCAGAGGTCAAATGACAACTTTCAGAAATTGGTCTCGCCATGTACCATGTGAACTTTGTGGCTCAAACTCAGACTGCCAAGTTCGTGTGCAGTCACGTTAACTGCTGAGCCACACAATTACCCACCTTGCAGTGGGAACTTTTCCAACGTGGCTCCTTCAGAATTTGAGGGGGTCACTGGAGTCAGGCCCATGGAGAGCTGCTTCGGTCCTTCCCTGTCTTTTGCCCTCAATGCTGTGATCAGTGCTTGATTCTTAAGGAACTGGGGATGTAGAGATAATTCAGGGGGAGAAGTGTCCACTTCTAAAACATGAGGTCCCCAGTTTAGATCCCAACATTCAAGCAAAAAACTGGGTCCAGGAGCCTCTGTGTGTAATCCCAGCGTTAGGGGAGGCGGAGCAGAGACAGAGAGATAGTAGAGACTTTCTGGCCAATTAGTATAGTCAATCAGTGAACTCTAAGTTTAGTGAGGGAGGGACCCTGTCTCAAAAAATATATAGGATGGGGCTGGAGTTAAGCCTCCACCTTGCAGGCAGAAGGTCGTGAGTTCAGATCCTAGACCCCACGAATAGACGCTAGGCAGAAGCAGGGGCGGCCTGTGTTTCTGGTCCTGGTAGGGCGGAGCCTGTGATTCCTGGGGCGGAGTAAACAAGGAGGAGGTAGAGGCGGTCCATGGAGGTTCCTGAATTTGTCCGTGGTTCTACACACACACACACACACACACACACACACACACACACACACACATGCCCACACATGCACAATTGAATAAATAATAATAAAATATATATATATGGTGTTAAGTAATAGAGGAAGACATCTGACATTGACCTCCAGCTTCCATACATGCACATGGGCAAGCATACCCACTCCTACACACACCCTACACACCCCTACACACACCCCTACATACCCCCTACACACACCCCTACACACACCCCTACAGCCCTACACACACCCCTACCCCCTACACATACCCTACACATCCCTACACACACCTCTACATACCCCCTACACACACCCCTACACACACCCCTACACCCCTACACACACCCTACACACCCCTACACACACCTCTACATACCCCCTACACACACCCCTACACACACCCCTACACCCCTACACACACCCCTACACCCTTACACACACCCCTACACCCCTACACACACCCCTACATACCCCTATATACACCCCTACACACACCCCTATGCACACCCCTACACACACTAGAAATGTAATAAAATAAATTCAGAATTGGAAAAAATTTAAGAGTCCTACTTCTCCCTATAATTTTCATGGCAAATTCATTTCTAAGAATAATGAGCGGCCTTTGCTGACCAGTGACCTTTGCTCACCCCTCCAAATACTGGGAGCCAGACAGTTGTTCCAGAAAAAGATGGATAAAATAAGATATTAGGGGAGAATGCTGAATGTGGGCGGAGGGGGGGAATTGCTAATTAAGCTCTATTAAATATTAATTGAAATATAAATTCAGAACCTCACCAACTCCTGACAGTTATACAATCTAATTAAGTGATAGGGCCTGTTGCCCCACGGTGTCCCCCGGTGTATTAGAGAATAAAGTGATTTTCTGCTCATAAACACCAGGAGAGCTTTATTAATCCAAGGTATTTGCCAATAAAATAGATAGGGAAGTCGGTGATAATAATTTTATGGAACATGGAAGAAATGGAGGGACAATGTTGATGAAGGAGGTTTGGTGAGTCCCTGAGGAGAAAGGCGCATGCTGGCAGCCACCTCTGCCCTCTGTTCCGGCGCCACGCGGATGAGGCTTCCCGTCCACTCATTCACCTTTCCGTGTATATTTTTTAGCCAGGAGAAAAATCTTCATTGGATCCCTGAACTGAATCAGTTTTCATTTTATAAAATACCTTTGAAAAAGGAAAAGAAGAAGAAGAAAAAAAAAAAAGCCCTTACCTGATGTATACATATGCTTTAGGCTGAAAGTTTCTAAAAAATTTGACTTGAAAGGGGCACAGAAAGTGAGTTTGATTTCTTGTTTGCCAACACAGAAGGGTTGCACTTTTAGTTTTGCTGCTGGTGAATCCGGTGAGAGAATGGTAGAAAGACTAGAACCCTCTAGATTGTGGGGAAACAAGCCCCCACTGTGGGTTCCCTTTTGGTCTCAAAATTTTCATCATGGAAAAAAAAAAATTTTAAAGCACACGGTATTGCCATTATTTCATTTCTTTGAATTGATTCATAATTTATAAAAAGTGCCAAATGTGTGAGTTTTAGACAATATGTGTGTGTGTGTGCGTGCGCGCGCGTGTGTGCGTGCGTGCGCGCGCGCATATGCACATCTTCTGTTGCTTTCCACCTTATTTTTTTTGACACAGGGTCTCTCAGTGAACCCAGAGTTCACCGATTGACTAGATTCCCCATCCAGTGAGCTGCGGAGATGCTCCCGTCTCCCCCACCCCCCAACCCTCTCATACTAGGATTATAGTTGCTTATATGGTCAAAACTGCCTTTCTTTAATGTGGCTCCTGGAGATCTGAATTCAGGTATTCATGTTTATATAGCAGGCAGCCTACCGATGGAGCCGTGAGATTTTTGTTTTAGTTGCTATAACTTAAATTTGATTAGAAAGAATGGGGAGGGGGAATCAATAGCTCTTAGTCATTCCTTTTACCCAGCATCTATTACAGTGCTTCCTGAACGCAGAGCGTCTGGGCTTGCTAATTTTATCTGTTGTTGCTGTTGCTTTTACGGCAGGGGTGATGTGATGAGCTGCGCACATTAATGTCGCAAACATGCTTTGTATCTGTCCGTTTGTCACCATGCTCGGTGCATGCGCCCCCAAATTCACGGGATGGCATTTCAGTAAAAAAAGCGATTTGCAAAAATACGTTTGCCCACTTGCAGCCCGGCCCGGCCCATTTGTGTTTCCCATAGCCATTGCCTGGTTGGTCCTGACCTCTTTAGATGTTGGAAATGAGCAGTGGCTCCTCCTCCCCAGGCTACTGCGGCTGTCCAGCTGGGCTTGGGGGAAACATGTAATAGAATTGTGTCGCAGATTGCTCCCTTACCCCGTATGTTAGCAATTTGACTGTGGTCTCTTTTATTTCCTTTCCAATTTGGGCCTGGGCGGACTGCTAAAGGAATGTGCGTACAGACTCTTGGTGTCAGGAACTGGTATAATGCGGTTGAAACAGTCACCTCACTGCCCACAGAAGGTGGCCCCAGGCAGCCTGGAAGGGTCCGAGAGAGAATGGGGGGCCTTCTGTGGAGCATGCAGGGGACCCGGTTGCCCCGCTTTTTTCTTGTTCGGAATGCTAATGAGAAAAGTGACTCCCTTGGCCTTTGGAGGCTGAGACTGGGGACTGCGTGTCATAGGGTGGACCAAGCAGGCGGGAGAGAGAGGGAGGGGATCCTGGGCCCGTTGCCCACGTGCCCCCACTGGCCTAGGGACAAGAACACGGATCCCGGTCTCTCGGGAACAGGCAGAGAAGGCACCTTTCCAGAACTTGGCAAGGCGGCCCTGTTCGCTGTGGAGCGCGTCTCTGTCTGAAGCTGGTGCCGGAGCCCGGGTCTGTGCTGCTGACGTTTTAGAACATGAGAAAAGAGCCGTGGTAGGAGCCAAGTATCTGCCAGACTGTGTCGGGAGAGCCTTTATCATTTCTGTCAGATACATCACAACTCGCTTGTCTTACCATACATCTTCCTAAATGTGACAGAATATTCAGCTGTTATTAATTGAATACTCTCTAATTTAACTGCTGAGCGGGAGAAAGAGTGACTGGTTTGTTTCAACACGTAAAACTGGCATCAACCTGTGTGTGGATTTCAGTGCAGTTGCATGGCAGGGCCTGGAAAAGTCATTGTAGACAGTGACATGGCTACCCTACTATTCAATAGGGTTACCGTGCTCTGCGTGTTCTCAAACAAATGGAGGGAGGGCGAGGGGGGAGAGAGACAGAGAGACAGAGAATGTATTTATGTGTGAGAGAGAATATACGAGTGTGTTTGTGACCACGTTATACTTTCTTATCATCATCGTTTTCATTATTTTTAATTATTGTTATTATTTCATCACTTTGTGGCTCATGCCATTTCCTCTAAAGTATTTCAACTCGTGAAAGGATTTGGAGATATACCAGGTTCTCTCTCTCTTTCTCTCTCTCTCTGTCTCTCTCAATTAAAAGCTTGAGAAGAACAGGACTTGGCTATTCTGCTTTTATCTTTCTAATCAATAAAATCCGGAGGGCCCTATAAATTACTATAAAACAGGAAAGGTGCCATCCCAATAGGATTATGAGTTTTAGAGATGAAAACTTTGGAAGACTCAGGTTGAAAGAGGAGACGCACCTGGTCTCTATGCGCTGCTGATCTGGACACTCTCCCCTGTGTGAGAACTAGACCTGCTACGCTGCTGAACTTGGGGTGTTTTGTAAAACTCCATTTGTGTCTACATAATTCTACTGGTTTCTTTCTTTTTTTAAAAGAAGATACATAGATGTGCTCAGTTCCAAAAAAATCCATTAACCTTTACTTTTCTGAGCAAAATAAATTCAAAGCGCAGTCATCCGGAGAAACCAGGCTGGGCTTGAACATAACCCAGGAGGTAAAGGACGTTACAGGCCAGTGTCCCTAACTCTGCCCGGAAGGTCGCGGAACAGGACTCAGCACTTTAAGGAGATGGATGAGCGTTCCCAGGCTAAGGACAGGGGAGAACATACCTCCAGTCCTTTGAATCGCCCATCATGGGACTATTAGCTTGAGCGTTCTGGAAAATATTATTACCCCCAGGGCGCCATGTAACTCCCTGGCTCCTGACAAGCCGCCAGCTCGACTCTCTGTGGCCTGCAAAGTTGGAGCTCCCCTTGGCAGGCTGCCAGGGCTTTAAGAAGGCTCTGGGGGCCCAAGGTAGCCTCCTGGTGCCAGTCAACATTCATTGAAAAACCCCATTCAGCCTGTGGGGGGAACAATGAAAAAGCCCTCTTGCTTTTCCATTGCACAGAGCTGGCTGGCATAGGAGGGACATGCATGCTGGCACCCGTCCCTGGTTTTAGGGTCTGGCTTTCGCTTTGGGATGGCATGGAGAAGGGGATTATGTGCACTGTGACTTTTGATGTAGGCCATCATTGTCATATTATAGGAATAGTTCCACAATGTCGCGGGGGAGCACAAAGCCTTGCCTCCCACCAACGCCCCCAATTCCTCCTCCTTGTTGCCTGGAGGAACCGAAGTCCTTACCACAGTGGAGCTTCCTGAATTTTCCCCTCTTCCTAATCATTTGGAAAACAGTGACATCAGTTAGAAAATTCAGTATTTTTTTAAGCCTACTTTAATCTGAGCATTGCAGATAAAATTGGAAGTGTTTCTCAGCACCTACCTGAGAAATAATTTACATATATGTACACAGAAAAGCTGTCGTATGTGTAATGCTTTCTCTTGGCTGTGATATTAAAAGCGGCACTCTACCACAAGGCCTTAAGAGATCCAACAGCATCTATTTGGGGGAAAAGAACCTATAACCTGAAAGCTTGTGTGGGTAATGAAAGAAAAAAGATTCAAGATAGGAAGTTCTTCTCACTAGAGGAAAACTGATTTGAAAACTCCCGGTGTTTCGTGGCTCACCAAGTCCAGAGTTTGTCAGAAAAATAGAGGAAAGAAATGTTCACAGTGCACACTATAGGTGGAGCTCGCTCTCTCTCTCTCTCTCTCTCTCTCTCTCTCTCTCTCTCTCTCTCACACACACACACACACACACAGACACACGCACGCGTGCGCGTACACATGCACACGTACATCTATATTTAGGCTTATGATATCCAAGCGTAAGAGGAAGAATAGAAATATAGGGCAGATGATAAAATCTGAATTTATTATAGTTAAAATACTAAGGTGAGAAAGTCCAGATGAGAGTTAAATTTTGGTATTTGTATAGAAACTCATGGAAGAACTAAGTGGGAAAGGAGAGAGTTTTGAACTGAGGAAGCAGATGTATTAGTTAGTAGACTATCTGAATCTTAACTAATCTGGCTACTCCTTTTATCAAAAGAAGCAGTTTATAGAATCCCCTTTTGTTTCACACCGAGAACAGAGGATATTGAAAATACATGTAGAAAGGATACCACTGCCCCCACAAAACTCATATTTTTGTAGGGGAACATATATTTAAAAAGATGGTTGATTCAAGGACATATAACATGAAAAAAATGGTGATATTTTTGATGGACTGACCATGATTTTGAAAATCTCAAGTTCAAAGAGAACAGATATGAAAACCAAAGAAATACTCCAGGTGTTTTTTTTTTCTTTTTTAAATAGGATACCAGGAAAGGTTCTAAAATGAAAGCCATTGTAAGACTATATTTGATCCTAACATTGAATATTTAACTTGTTCATTGATTCATATTTCCAGTGACTGCCTGAAGTTTGACCAAACAAGGAATATGAATGGGTTGATTAAAAGGATATAAATAGCAACCCCAGAGTCGTGTTTGAACTTTGAAAGTACTAAAAGAGGTTGAAGGACTTGAACGCTGTTATCTCATCCGCCCTTTTAATCATATAAATTATATCGTCATTTTGCATGTTTAGCCAATGAAGTCAGCGTGTCGCACCTGTAGTCAATTGAGTATTGACAAGGAATGAAAAAAAAGATTTCTAAAAGGCATTTGCCAAGCTCATTTAAGCCTGTTTTTTTTAACCTCTAAATCATGCTGTGACTATTTTGCAGCCCAGCATGTTTCCATTAAGGCGACCGCACTGGTTTGGATCGACCCAGTAAAACTTGCTGGGGTCTGTGTGCCGAGCATTAGACCGGTTCAGGCTGCAGCCCAAGGCCATGGTCTGTGGTGGGCAGTTCAGAGAACCCTTGGATCTAATGAATCCCAAAAAGCATTCCCATGCTTTCTAGTGTTTTCCACTAAAGTACTATTAGTATTATTACTTATATCCAGTTCACACTGAACTGTGCAGCGGATCCAAGTTTGGCTTTGGGGACAAGTCTCCTCAGACCTATCTGCCTCCAGCTTGTACTCTGGTCTGGCTCCATCTTGTCTGCACACACCAGGTGCTTTCCAGCAGCTTCTCTTCACCTAGCCTTCTAACCCTGCTTTCCCCTGTGAGTGTGCATTGTGCTCACAGAGCTCTGCTGCTAATTTTTACTCCTTCCGTGGCTGCTTCAGACAACCTCCGTTCTCCTGTTCTATTACTGCCTAAATATATCAATGCACGGTGCCACGTCTTATGGCCAATGTAACCCCCACATGGAGTGACTGCAATGAGGCAGGGGGTGGGGGAGTGACATCGTGAGCTGCAGGCAGACTTCAAAGAGACAGATATGAGATGTGACCTGATGCTAGACATTGATCCTGACTCCGCAGTATGAAGGACAGAAGAGACGATGCAAAGGTTCCTGCCTAATGATGCCTGCCAGGCGCTGGGAAGAAGGTGACTCTCATGAGTTCATCCTTGCTTTCCCTTCCCAACAGCTAGCCACCTTCAAGACAAGTGTGGTTATTCCAACATCCATCACCTCTTACAGGGTACCCCTGAGATGCCTCTCCCCCACCTCGCTTTCTTAGTATGAATCAGCAAGAAGTTCAAAACTAGAATCTTCCTCAGGCAGCTAACTCCACAAGCATGTTGTTATGTACCTCTTGGCAAGGTGCCTAGTGTAGAGTTGATACTTCATCAATGGAGGGCAAGTTACTGAATGGATGGAAGGCCAGACTCCATATAAGCAAAGAGGGAGCGTAAGCTTTTCCAGTGCAAAAGCTGGCCAGACAAACCTCCGCTAGGAGCCCCGAGGATCCTGGTCACTTGCTGGGGAGAATCAAATGGACCCACGGGGTCTTCTGGGTGCCGTCAGCGATGGTCTCTAGATCCTTGTTCCTGACACTGGGCCATGTGGACAGACGGTTCAGTTGTGTCTTGTGTGCTTGTATGTAATGTTTTTTTATGCCATGATCGAATAACTCTTATAGGTAGCATCTGTATCCTACAAAGTCCGCTCTGGTGCCTCACCTGCACAGAACTTTCTCTAACCCAAGAGAATGGAAAGATGGCTCCAGAAACCTTGGTACAGACAACGCGTCATAGCATGATTTGGCTAAGCCCAAGTTCCAGGGATGTGCTGCACACGCTAGACCTAAGAGTGCTTCACCCAAGCCTTACCTTTTTGTGTAGCGCTGACATCCATTGTGGAGGTGGCCAGTCACCTCCTGAACTCATGTCCCCAAGTCTGCCATGCAGTTAATGTCACACTGGGGGCTCTGCCTGGTGACGTGGAATCCTGGGTGGCTGGCTCAGGAGCTTTGTCTGCTGGCTCCCATTTATGTGTTTTTTTTTCCCCCTTCTTCTTTTTTAAAGAAAGAAACATAAGGAAAACATTTGCTTTGACATCGAGTCCACCCCCACATGTAACAGTAATTGCAGGGCCTGTGGGGGGGGTATCATTCCATTTTGGGCCCAAACAGCCGTGACAGCATTGGCTAAACCTTCTGCAGAGATGTAGGCGGCTGCAGTGCGGCAGCCCTGGCTCAGGTGGACAGGCTGGACACAGCCAGCGAGACCCCCAGAGTCAAGAGATGTGGCAGGGGCTCTCTGGAAAGGTGGGGCCTACAGCTTCTGCCTTTCGTGTGACTCCTGGTGCTATAGCAGTATTGTGACCACGAGCAGATGCCCGGTACACGTATATACACGACCACTTAAACTCCACCAGGACCTGACCAGAGTCCCCCTAGGAGTGACAACTGAAAATGCACTGCACAAACAGGGCCCCCGAGAAGTCCCACAGCCACGCGTGCTTCCTCCTCTAGGCGCCGTGTGTCTGTGAAAGTTCAAATACCGAGCCAAGTTTATTGTTTCTATCTCGTTTATTTTAAGTATAGTTTTACACTTTATTATGTGCGGTGACATCTTAAATGGAGCCTGTCACTCCATCTTGACTGCTGCTAGGGGCTACAGCCACTTACCACGTCACCCATTTCAGCAGCCCTGATTAACGGTATCAGAGCGAGCAGCTCCAACTCCACCCTCCCCCAAAACAGCACCCCTTATTTACATGAGCAAAACACCAGCTCGCAGGCAGCCTTCTGGATCCAAAGTGGGAGGGCTTCCAAGTGGGTGAAGTTTGTGGTGACATCATCTCTCTTTTCTTTTGAGTTTTTTCTTCTTTTCTGTTTTTTGCTTTTTCCCTTTGGTTCCATCCCTTCTTTATTTCCTTCCTTCTCTTCTCCCTCACTTCTTCCTACTGCCCTTCCTTCCATCCCCCATCCCTCCCTCCCTCTTCCTCCCTTCTTTCCTCCCTCCCTCTCGCTTCCTTTTTCCTTCCCTCCCTCTCTCCAGTCTCTCCTTCTCTCCCTTCCTTCCTTCCTTCCTTCCTTCCTTCTCTACCTCCTCCATTCCTTCTCTTCCTCCTTCCTTCTCTTCCTCCTCTCCTTCCTTCCTTCCTTCCTTCCTTCCTTCTTCCCTCCCACCTCCTTTCCTTCCTCCTTTCTTTGCTCCCATCCTTCTTTCCTCCATGCCTGTGCTTTTTCTGAAGATGGTAAATACATTTGATTTTTAAAATGTATTTTTTTTCTTTATATGTTCTGACTCTTCAAACAGTCACATTTTGTTCAATTTAATTCCTGCCCACACAATGACGAGCCCCCCCTTTCCCCTAAAGAAACCCTTTTTTCTTGCTCTCTCTTTGCCACGGACTTGGTTGCGAGTCAGTTTGAGCCCTGCCACCGTGCAAGGTTTGCCTAGAGGAATTTGAATATTTCATTCTCCCGGCTGCTGATGCAGCCCGCGTCGCAGATGGCACTGGCTCTACCCTTCTGGACCTGGTTCAATTATACATGAAAGCAGGGAGCTGAGATTTGTCTTCTGGTCTCAGCTTAGCTAGAATAACACAACGAGGCTTGATGGGTAGAAATTTCTCTCACTGGCTCTTCTTGACCTCAGACGCTTCCGTGGATCTTTCTCGGTTCTTAGGGTATGCCGACATGGAGCCAAGTGTGTGGCTGGTTTGTAGGGTGTCTTCTTCTCTCTGGGTTGGACTAAGGACTATCCCAAAAGTCTCCACAAACCCCTCCCATCCCAGGCACCCAGTGTTTTCTTTTTTAGTTTCTGTTTTTCATCCATAGTGGTGAACTGCACGATTATTTTTCTCCTGTTTAAATTACTTAACATTGCTGTGGAGTTTTGCTGTTTTCTTTTTCTTCCCTCATGCCTTGTGTGTGTGTGGGGGGGTGCCTTTGAAGACTCAAGGGTGACTTCAGGAATCATCCTGGATTGCTTCTACCTCCTTTTTGCTTTGTTCTGGATTTCCCACGCTCTGCTTTCCAGAGCTGGAAGTGTAGTTACCGCCATTTCTACCTGGCGTCTCTACGTGGGATTTGGGATCTGAACTCAGGTCCTTCTGCTTGGGAGAGTTTTAACCCCTGAGCCATCTCTCCAGCTCCTTCCCCACCTTATTAACCTACCTCATCCCTCCTTTCACTTGAGAAAATTCTTCCGGACAAGCTTCCCTCCTTCCCCAGTATCTTGTATATGCATCCGATAAGAGATGTATGTTTTCGCATGTGCCGGAGTACCTGCCACAGCCTAGACAGTATTTCAGCGGGGGTACCACCGATCTAAGAGGGGCCCCGTCTTCTAGCTAGCTTTGCCATTGATGACCTTTCTAAGGGGGAGGGACCACCTGAATTCCTCCTTCATTTATTGTGCTATAGTGCTGGGCCCAGGCTTGCAGGGGTCATACACGTTTGTTTGTGGCGTGTTCATGGTTGCGTTGCTTTCATGACTAGAAAGTGTCATGTTGTTCTTCCTGCCGCTCTGGTTCTCACATTCTTTCTGTCCCCTCCTCTGTGTTGTGTCCTGGACTTGGGGAAGCTTTGGATGTGTTATTTCTGGTCAGCTATTCCACATTCATATTTCTGGGGGTTCAGAGCCCTCCGGGTGGTATAGCCCACCTGTAATCCCAGCAGTGGGTGGTGAGAGCTGAGCATCCTCACAGCAAGCCAGACTGCCCCTATCTACAAACCCTAGGTTTGATTAGAGACCAGAGAAGAATAAGGTGAAAGAGCAAGGCCGCATGATTGATTTGGGGACCTCCAGTTAACCATGACGCCCCTCAGCACCTTTCACATAGGAACCCATTGGTGGTCAGGGAAAAGAATTTGCCCTCACCCAGCTTGCTAAATCAGTCTATAAAAATAGAACACACGTGTATGGTAAATTATGCAAACATGAATTTAATCTTATATGCACATATTTATTAGACACTAGTGGTATTTTAAGTGTTTGGGGGTTATGTGCACTCATATCTAAAAGCTTTTGGGTTTGACATTTTAGGGGGATATTCTAGAAACCGAGCTGAATCTCTTCTTAGATTGGGGCATTATTTTATGAGAATTTTGGCAGACTGGATTTGGGAGAACTCAAGGTGAGAACGTATGGAGTGGTATATTAATAGAATGTCCCGGATGTCCTAGGAAGAAAGACTAGCCCTCATATCTGCCAAGAACTAGAACACTGACCATGTTTCTCTCAGATTGACCTGTTGACATCCAGTAGATCGCGTAGCTGCCCCATGAAGATTTCTTTTCAATTTACTCCTTTTCTCATCTAAACCAGATGATCGTGTTTCACTTACAGACTTGGCTTCGTTACAGGCTTCCTTTAATCTGTCCGTGTAAAGTTAAACAGGCTATAGATTTACAGTCTCTCCTAGCCACCCACATTTCTGGAAGTTTCAGTGAGTAAGATGAAGGTTCGTAGGCTGAGGAGATGGCTCGGGGGATAAAGTGCTTGCCGCACAGGCGAAAGGATCAGAGTTCAGCCATTTAAACTTACAGGCCGATATGTTGGCGACCTGTAATTCCAACCATAGACTTGGTAGTGGTGGCTGGGACGCCACTTAGCAAACTGGCTTGCCACACTAGCCCTATCTGCAAATTCTGGGTTGGATTAGAGACCCCGTTCCAAGGAAAAAGGGTGATCGAGAATGAGTCTCTGTCAGCTGCGTGGCATCACATGTGCCCTTCCATAGGCACATGTACGCAGGCATATGCATATGCATGTGTGTACACATGGGAATACACATCCACGCAGCGTGCACCACTCCCCATATGTACACACAATAATGGCAAATGAAGGAAAGAAAGGTGAAGAATCAAGTGACGTACAGACCCATGGACGAATTAGAAGAGAAGCGTTGGGGTGTTTAGTGTGTATGAGCTGCAGTGTTCCAAGTCCACACAGGTTAGCTGAGCAGCCTGGTCTTAGGGGAGGGAGGCTCCAGCTTTCCTTATGCAAATTCCCACAGTTTTTAGCTCAGCATCTCACATCTGATCCCAGCCGAGACACCCAGGACGGAGCTAGGAAGATGGGTGGACTTAATCCACTTTGAGACGACTTTCCTATACTCTAAATGTGAATCATTAAATCTTACTCCGTTAAATAGAATCCAGGATAACTTTAGAGACAACTGTAAAAGGGAATCCAAAGGGGAAAGCCAGCTTTGTTGGAACCAGACAAATCAAGGCTGCTCATTTCTCCGTGGGTGTATGATCACCCACTGCTTAGAGGATCTCCTGTCTTTTAAAATGTTGTTCTGCAACAATCCAATCCGTGATAGATTCTTTGTGGGTCCCTAGCAACCCGGACCTGGCTCAGCTGCCCTTGGCCAAGTGACACGAAGCAAGCAATGGATAAGGATGCAGATAGAGTTAGAAGCGCTGTCGCTCCCCATCTTTTGGGATGCTGAAATAACACTCTGCTAGCAAATTTCCTAGGAACACAACAATTAGAAATGTTTAATCACCTGTGGTCACTTTCTTACAACTAATTACCTTGGACTCATTTTCTGCTGAGGTCAGATCTTGCCAGAGCAATGAAATTGAAGCTTCTGTTCTCAGCTAGTTTTAATTTGTCAATCATTGACCTACTTCTCTCTGGAAATTGGGATTAATCTGAAAAATAGTAGCAGCACTACTCATTGCTATAATAATTCTCACTGTACATAGTGCTTTTTCAAATGTATCACCTCCATTTGGGGCTTCACATAATTTTGAAGATATAGAGGTTCAATTTTTCTTAGGTTAACATGGGAAAAGCAACTTGGAGAGGCTAAACAGGTTAACCAGAGTCGGGATGGAAATCTAGTGTGAATATGTTAACATCCAGCTTCATGCTGAGCAACAGAGGTCACGCCCACCTCCTTTTATTAAATAGAAAGTAAGAGAAAGACAGTCACACGACTAGCAAAGTGACAAAATACAGAGTCCTTCCTCATCTGGCCGCCATCTGCCAAGAAGCGTGAGTCTTCGGTGTCCTCGTGATCCAAGATGGTGGCTAGAGTTCCAGACATCCCATGTGCCACCCAGGCGTCAGAATGAAAGAACTGAGAAGGTGGACTTCATCCTTCTTAAGAAGATGTTCCCCACACCCTACTCATACTTTCACTTGTGTCTCACTGTCCACATCAACACGTCCACACTTAGTTCCAAGAAAGTCTTTACGCATAGCTGGGTAGAAAGGTTGTTTAGGAACAGCTCGGGTTTCTGAAGTGCAGCTGCCCTTGGGTTTAGCCATTGCCTCTAAGTTCTCCTGAGGAGGTCAACAGGACCAAGCAGTCATTTATATGGTCTCCATCCAGCTGGAAACCTACAAGTGATGTCACACCGTACGCCTGGTAAAGGCAAATACGATCTTGGCACTAGTAATGACTGTGGGTGGGATGTGTTAGTTCAGTGTGGGTGCACATATGCTTGATGAGGCACCTCGGGAAAGAGGGGGTGGTGAGCAGCAGGACCCCTGATGGTGGCTATCGTTAATCATGCCATGGTGAGGTGTGATAGGGTGGCCAATCCGTGGAGATCCACACTCAGCTGCAATTCCAAAAGTGCATGTTCCCTGCAGATATCTTTAGTCTGTGACCTCTAAAGCTACCTGTCATCTCCACCCAAATCATAGTATGAGTTAAGTCATAAGAGTAACATAGGATGGGGGAAGACTTACAGGATCAAATATAACACATATATATATATGTATGAAAATTTCAAAGGACCAAATACATCAATTAAAAAATGAAGACTTAAAGGACCAACTTTTTTTGCAGAATATTATGCCTAGTGGTCAGGATATCTAAATGTCAGTATGATATATAGAGCTGTCTCCTTATTCATGCACTACATCTATGGAGAAATGGAATGCAGGTTTCTGGGTACTTGTGCATATACATATGTGCTGTAACCCCAGGTCCTTGTGAATGAGCCGAGACAATAGAGCATCTGCCTTCAGAACTCAGCTTGCTCCACCCACTGTCTCAGTGGCTTTGACAGCCACACTTCACATTCATATCAGACACCCTAGTGGCTATCTTTTATTTGTTCTTTTTTTAATGTTTTTGATTAACATACATCAATGAGTTTCATTATGACATTCATATATATTTAACATATATTGATTACATTCACTCTCATTACCCTCTTCCTTCCCTCTGAAATCAAGGTTATTGTCAGTAGCATCGATGAGGAGTTATTTATAAGAGCAAGGGGCTACTTACCAGTGGCTACACCACTGAAGAAAATGTTCCTCCCTCCTCCAGCAACTCTTCAGAGATGGGTGGGCCCCATAAGCCTGGAAATCCTCAGTGCACGCACACACACAAACACACGCACACACATTTAGAGTAACAATTAAATATACTAGGTCAATAATAGTAATATAAATTAATAAAACAAATAAAATGTACATTTAAAGAATAAGATAGAAACGTGGTGCCTGTTTCTGACAGGATGTATTTTGTGTATTTAAATATAATATTTCACATTATGTATTACTGTAACTTCTCAATGTTCTTTAGGTCACAGATCCATAGAGAATGCCCGACAGTGTAGCATGCTTCTCATATATTTGTTGCAGGAGCGTGCATCACATTACACATCAGCGAGCCCTGCTGGTCTGCCTAGAAGGAGCTCTATGGTGGGGCTGCGCCTCTCTATATTTTATTTAGACCACGATGCTTGCTCTCATCATTCAGCTGTCTGACTCAGCTACCTGTGCAGCTCTTGCTTTTCTTTTGCTTCTTTTGCCTTTGTAATCCCATTGAAACGTGTCTAAATAGCCAGAGTCCACTTTCAGGCAAAAAAGACTCTTCATCTGTGGCAACTCTAGTCCACAGATATGTATGTAATATCATTTTCAATGCCCATTGAACTGTTATTAGATAGGAAAACTTTTCCAAACTCCTATGTGAAATTTTGAGGTCAGTAAATTTCTTTACCATTATGAAAACCATTGTCTGTGCTTATTACAGCATCACTTGTAGGGAGTCCTAAAGATGTGATTCTTCTCCTTCAAAGTTTTTATTTCAGTGTTTTAAAGCAAATTGCCATCATTAGAAATTGCCCTTGTGTTAATCTTCTTCCTCTGAGAAAGAATTTTCTGGTGCTGGAGGACAGATTCCTATAGAATTATAGACAAAAATCTCTTTGGACAGCCCCGCCAAATGGCTTTCACCATCAACAAGTATGTGGTCATCAACCTTATCAGATAATTTCAGGAGTGTAGGTTCAAATATGATTTCTTGACAAGAAGTAGAAGCAGAGTGAAAAGCCCCACCATTAATCTTCTAGCCCAGCAAGCTTAAATGGTCTCCTGAAAAAATTTACCTCTGGTAGGTGTGTGCATGAGTGAGGGGTATGAGAGAGAGAAAACGAAAAAGGACAATGTAAGTAAGAAGCAGGGCGGGCGTCAGCTATTCTTATCAAAGAATAAGAATGCATTTTTCTCCAATATGTTTTAGAAACTTGGATCAAGAAGCAAGAACTCTACTTGGCCAATGAGGTTGATTGATGCAGAAGCGTGGCTCTGCTCGCCCCTCGGGGGGGGTTATGGGGGAGGAAGCAGCCGGTCACTGTTCAGAATGACTCTGGCCCAGCAGATCAGAGTGGGTCGGCGGACACTCACTCACCTGCGTGTTGTGTGTATCCAGCCCTGTTCTCATGTCTCGTCCTGTGTCAGCTCATGGTGACAGTTCTGGGGGGGGGGGGGACAACTGAGACCTGCCCCAGTTTACAGAAGAAAAAGCAAGAGAAGGACTCTGAGGGCTGAGTCGATTCACCCACAGTCAGACGGCTGGCAGGGCAGAGGAGTCGGACTGTAACTTGGGTCTGTCTGGTGATAAAACACCAAGGGTCTGTCACATCATGGAAACTTGAGTCCCTGAGTCAGATGCTCCGTCCAGCAGCCTGTGGAAAGACCCCAGAAGTGTCACCGTGTCGCTTCAGAGACAGCGGCTGCCCAGCTGTCCTGTTTGACTGTTCTACCTTGTCTCAATACATATTCAGGTGCTGATGAGCGGATCGATGGTCCATAGCAAAATTCCAAATGTTCAGGTGTATCAAAAGAGGGTGAAACTGGCTTCCACCCATTTTGATGGGTAGCTCCCGTGGGCAGCGTGGAAGAAGTGTGGAACAGCCGCTGGTTGTGGCAATCTTTAATTAATGTGTGACTTGTCAGAGGCCAGCAGAAAGGAAGAATCCATACGATGTCATTCAGATAGGACACCCAGAAACAGAGCAGGGGCATGAGTTCCCGTGAGGCCAAGTGAGTCTAGGAGTAAAGACGCGGTGTGGCTGGAGGATGGAGAGAAGGGAAGGAGAAATCCAGGAGACAGCAGGGCTAAAAGGTGGCTGGAGAATTCCGGGTCTCCTCACCTGCAGATTCTACTCACAGTCCCCAAACACTTGCCTCCTCTCATCATCATGATTATCATCATCATTGTCTCTATTTTGCATATGAGGAGTGTGACCAAGTCCCTTTCCCAGCATGCACTGTGCTGCTGTGTGCTTTGGAGGCTGTCTGAGAAAATGAAACCCTAGAGTTAAGAAAGAAGGAATGGGCACTGTCCACCCATACCTTCTGCTTCTAAGTTTGGATAACAAGTAGGAATGTTAGATGTTTCTAGAATTTGATCTTCCCACATCAATAGATTCCAATTGGCAAAAGGGTTATACCTGGAAATTCTCTCTCCCCTCTTTACGTTCCTCTTCTCTCTCTCTCTCTCTCTCTGTCTCTGTCTCTCTCTCTCTCTCTCTCCCCCTCTCTCCCCCTTTCTCCCCCCCGCCCTTCCTCCCCTTCCCTCTCCCTCTCTTTGACTTCATTTTCCAGACTGGAGACTATTTTCCGAAAATGCCCTAAAGTTAGATCCCGAGGCTCATACAGTAGTGCCTGCTGTAAAATGAAGCAGCTTTGGTGTATTGTTCTTATTCTCTTTCAGTTTTGCCGAATCATAAGTTAACAGAACAGTTCTTCATGACATCATATATCTCAAAGCCGGGCAGATCAAGACATTCGTGGGGCCCAATACAAAGGGAAAATATGGGCCCCTTTATTCAACAAGTGCCAAGTTCATCAGATGGTGACTTTAGAATAGCAGACTAAGTCAGGACCATTCTGAGTCGCAGCCGGGAGAGCGCACATGCCACGTACACGAAGCCAGCCAGTCCGAGGCTCAGTTGACAATCCAGGGGATAGGTTCAGTGAAGTAGTATCAGGACCTTCTGAGGGAGGAGGAGGAACATGC
The DNA here is from genome assembly GCA_023101885.1 of Typhlomys cinereus. Classification (NCBI taxonomy): domain Eukaryota; kingdom Metazoa; phylum Chordata; class Mammalia; order Rodentia; family Platacanthomyidae; genus Typhlomys; species Typhlomys cinereus. The sequence continues at coordinate 3,642,082 of JALPQD010000099.1, read as the reverse complement.
CTGGGATAGAATCTCATTTGGAAAAAATGGAGGGTCCACTGGGATGTGGGGCATTCATTGCCTGGAACTGTCTGTGGCTCAGGCTCCCAAGCTGAATGGCAGAAACACGGTAGTCTCTGTTGTCTAAGGACAACTATCTCTTTATTAGTCATTCCCAAAGAATTCTGACTTGGGGCAAAGGATAGCATGGAGAAGTGGGAGGCGGACCAGACATCATGACACAGGCCTTGTGAACTTGCATCCAACTCAGCTTCGGCTCATTTCCAAGTTTGTAAGTGTAGATAAGGCCCGTCCTTACGCAAAAGTCCCAGAACCTTCCGCCTGTATTCCTGGCACAGGAAAACAGATGGGATAGAAACTTTACACGAAAATCACATCTGCCACTTTAGACAATTAAGCAAAACATGAAACCGCAGCTAAAAACCATGGGGTATTGAAATAGAACAAGCCTTTAAATGAAAGACTTATGTTGTGGAACTGGAATAAGGTTTAACTCTCCGTTTTCTGGGAGGGGGATCATTTTCCAGCTTTTCATATATGTAGTTTCTCCCCCCTCCCAACACACACACATGCCAGTGAATGTGTCTGCCCAACAGAACTGCTTTCATGCACCAGGAGGCAGCTCAGCCAAAGTGCGTAGCATTCAATCATGCTTTCAAGAGAAGGGTGAACAGCAGAGAAGCACAAGAGCTATTTTGCACCTTTCACAGACTGTGGGCTCAGCAAAGCTCCAGGCAGTGGGCACTGCCAACTTTATCATGCAGCAGAAGACAGACGTTCTGCGATGTCATCTGGGGTCTCCCAGCCCATGAGCACAGGAGACGGGAGTCGAATTCTTAGTTCAATGCCGTGTTTCCCCACACCCCCTGCCCACCTTCTCTAAGGCTCAGCACAGGAAGCCAGCAGCACAGAGTAACATGAGGTCTGCAAGGTAACCCAGCCCCTCGTCCTGGTAGGCCCTGCTGTGAGCATTGTCTGAAGAGAAGCCTGGGAACTTTGCAATCTCTCTCTTAATTGCGAGTGAAGTGGAACTCGGATTTATAGGTTGCATCACTTTCTCATTGTGCAAACGCAACGGGTGCCCGGCTAGAAAAGACTGGGTTTCCAAGGACCGTTACCTTGTGCCCAGTAGTAACAGTGAGCTAAAGAGATGGAACAGAAAGCTGGTTGCGTTTCTCGTGAAAGAAGCAACTTCCCTGCCCCTCTGTCTGTCTGCTCCACTCTGCCTCCCCTCCCCTCTCAGGACTGTAGTTTGCAGTGTGCTTGTGTGAGATTAGGACGAAGTCCACTCATGTCGTCTAGACACGGGCTTGTTTGACTTGAACTTGTGCATGTTATGTGCTATCTGAGCGTGGTGCCTTAGAGTTTTCAAGGACTCATGAAGAATCTCAGGGATGTTAAATGAGGCACCAGCAGACCCATCCCCCAGTCTTACACAGCTGAGCTGAAGACTGATTTGCTTTGAACTGGAGTGTGATTCTGGACGGGGGAGGACCGAGGCTGGGGAGAACCAGGCCCAGCAGACACTTTAGATGAACTAGGGAAGGTACCTTGCCCCAACAGACCCGCTCTGTCAGGTTTACCTTCTCTTCTCTGCTCCCTCCTGATGGAGCCCACTTTATTAGTTGGATGTGTTCTGTAGAAGTAGTCTTCTCCCGGGAAGCAAGGGTGCCCCTCCAATGAAAGGACCCCATCATAACCACGAGTGTGAGCGCGAGAATCTGGGGAGCACGGATCTAATGTGACCCTCAACCCCGTGTCTGTGAGCGGGCACTTGGCGAAGCGGTTGAACCACCTGAGACTGGGAAGGTGAAGGGCACCTCCCTAAACAGGTGGGGGGCTGGCGGCCGCCCCTGCTTTCCTCAGTGAGCACTCTGTGGTCCTGCATGACCTGAACCTGCCACCTCCCCGCGTGTGGGTTCTCCCATCCCAGCTCACAAAATGGTAACCCACAAAGCTCTAAGTTGTAGGGGACATCGCATAAGCCCAAGCAAAGCAAGGAACAGAGACCGTAAAAAACTCCATTTGAGCACTCGGTATTATTTTGGGCTGGTTTCAACTTTTCTGAACCAATTTCCTTTCTTAAAAAAAAAAAAGAAAAAGGATTTTGAAAATTTACTTCTGAAGCTTGCCACGCGGGTCGGGTTGCACAATGCAGATGAGATCATGCACGCAAAAGCTCTTGGTCGAGGGTAAACCACCACGGAAAAAAGAGGCTCATTGCTTTTTAAAAACCACCTGTCTCACTCTCTGCCATCTCAGAGAATGCTGGTCCTTCAGACAGACATCTTAATATCAGACCTGTAGCAGTAAGTCCTTTCTTGGCTTTTCATAGATACGCTCGAGCGACTTGACTTGCCCAGGGCCCAAGATCGAGATGAAGGGCAGGAGCTCACATCAGAACCAGCGCTGTTTATACCTTGACTGCTGCTCCTGTGGCGTCCCCACCACCTCTGCCCTCTCCTGTGTTTGACTGACTTAGCCTCCCCCCAGGGACTGGGAGGGAGGCTTCTCCTCACTTCCTTTAAGACCTGTGTGGCTAGAAGCATTGTCTGTCTCTTCCAAGCCTGTGTTCTTACCAGGTTGTCCCTGGCTGACCCACCACATCTGTGTGGGTCGCCATGGTCTTCTTAGGGTCGTCTCCCATAGGCTGTGATTACCTTCCTGCTGACCACTCTGGTCTACCAGAACGCCATGTTTGATTGACAGATACAGTCGTATGTATTCAGCATTATGCCTCGTGGTGTTTGGAAGTCCAGACGCATTGTCTCATCTGACGCCCCTCCCTAGTCTAACAGTTTCCACCAGGACCTATGAGGCCCCTCGACCAAAGTGCGTGGCCAAGTCCCAGCATGCCCTTCTCCTTCGATGGGCTTGATCTCTTCCTGTCAATGCATAGCAAAGCTTTCTGGTATTCCGGGCATGAGTTTGAGAGATGCACTAGAAAGAGAGGTAGGGGTCAGGCACAGGCAGCATTTACATCTTCATTCGTTCCCCGAGGTGCTGGGCTGGTCTTTATCCATCGGTTGATTGACAAGGTTGGCACCTCTGGATTCTGTTGCTGTCACATGAAGCGTGCACGCACTTCGCCGCAGTCCCCTCTGCTTCATCCGCCCTCTCTCAGATCATTCTGGTCCTTCCGCTGGTGGAATTGGACTGCATCCGGCCCACATCTTCAACCAGCAGACTGTCAGGGGAATTCAGTGTTTATTACTTTTTCCCCCTCTGAGAATGGATCAGTTCCTACCAGCCTCTATGTGAAAACCACAGAAGTATATTTATTTTTGCTTACTATCCAAGGGAAAGTAGAGTTTTCTTGCAATAAAATGAGAAGATGATATCTTTTTCTACAGAGAGAGAGAGAGGGAGAATTGTGTACAGGCACATGCCTGAGTATATGATGAGTACATGGGAGGGAGGGTAGTTTTCTGAGGGGATTCTCTGGTCTTCTACCTCTTGGCTGTCTTCTGGTAGTCAGAGCCGTGATCCAAACCACACGGCGGAGGGCAGACTGACTTTCAGGCATGTGCTGTGTCCTCTACCTGCTCCTGTCTCCTTGGCCTAGAAGGTCCCTTGCTGCTCGTTTCTCTGTTGTCCCAAAGGCAGAACTCTCTGCACTTGGCCATCGTAGCATCTTTCTGTCTTTTCTCTTAAACAGCTTTTTTTTAAAAGTCCCCTGGGACCCTTTAAAAAAAGAAAAGAAAGAAAGAAAGGAATGCAAATGGAAATGCTCTAGAAACCAAGATGAACACTGTTGCGAGTCATGAGATCCCAGGCCACACTGGGACAAACTATTTTTTATTTGGGGTAATATTTCTTCTGTGGCATTTATTACACCTCCGTTAAACACAGCTCATGTGACACAGTGTTACTCACAAGCAATCAGAGGAAAAGCTGAAAGTTGAGCCATTAGTAGGGCCGGGCAACTCATTGTTAATAGCAGCCATTAAAGCTGAAAGGAAAAATTACCCATCTGCCCCCTCCAAGCCTGTCTGCTTGAGCGGGAGATTGGGCCCCCTGGGCTGCAAGGGGGTGGGGGGAGAGACCGGCCAACATGAGGGAAGGAGAATGGAATGCAGGAACCTGAGATCCTGGTGAAGGAAGATGGGAGCCAAGTTTGGGCCCTACCCCAGGAGAAGGGGAAACCTCACAGGATTTCAGTGGTGCCAGCCTGTTTGGTCTGCTCACCCTTTCTCAGAAAACCATCTGAGCAATGGCATCCACAGGTCTGCAAAGTACCTTTTAATGGGAGGTGGGAGAGTTCAAAGAAACCTCATTTCATGGCCACGCCTGGTCACAACATAAGGTTTCTCACCACAGTGTGCCACCCAGCCACCGTGGCGTGTCGCCCAGCCACAAGGTGCCACCCAGCCAGTGTGGATTTACTGTACTGAGATACAATGTTTTTCATCAACATTTATGTGTGTTCAAAAGAGGACATGCTTTAAAGCTCTTTTTCGGGTCCTCCAAATTCCAGTCAAAAATGTAGGTCAGTTTCCCACTTTGACAGGCCCCTCTGAGTATGAGCCTGTTTGAGGAGACCATATACCATGTCAGCCAGGAGGATGAATTTGTGTGCAATATTGTGGAGGACTTATTTATAGAACTTACAAGAAGGCTGGAAAAGAAGGCCATTGGCCCATTTTATAGATATTCCAGTACAGGGAGCGACTGATGCTATCAGAGTCGCCGGGCAGCGTGGCAAAGCGTCTTGGAATCAAGCTCCTCAGCAGTAGGATCCACACCTTGCCCACTCACCTGACACCTCAGAAGTACGACATGCTGGGACAGTCTTGCAGTCCTGCATGTTTATCTGGCCAAAGATGTCAGCGTGAAAATCGAAAGGCTAGGTCCTGAGATGCCCTCCCATACCCCAGGTTGCCCAGGGTTTGAGCAAACGAAGCTGCTTAGCACTTAGTCTCACACACACACACACACACACATTCTCTCTCTGTCTCTCTTTATGTGCGTGTACCCCCCATTTTTTCCCAATATCCCTGACTTATAAGTGGTCAGGTTTGCTACAAGTTGCTGCCTGCTGACTCAGGCCAAGAGAGGTATCTCCTACTCACGGTCTAATTTCTCAAATGTGATCACATCCAGGTCAGGGCATCAGCCTTAGCTTGTTCCTCTACTCACAAAACCATCATATGCATCCGTTTAGCTTAAACTCACTGCCAAGGCAGCCTTTGGTCCCTTTTGGCTGGCTTATTCATTCCGTGGCTTTTTTTTTTATTATTTATTCAATTGTACATGTGTGCGTATGTATGTGTGTGTGTGTGTGTGTGTGTGTGTGTGTGTAGAACCACGGACGAATTCCCGAACCACCATGGACGCCTCCACCTCCTTCTGCCCCGGGATTCACAGGCTCCGTCCTACCAGGACCAGAAGCGCAGGCTGCCCCTGCTTCCGCCTGGCGTCTATACGTGGGATCTGGGATCCGAACTCAGGACCTTCCGCCTGCAAGGCAGAGGCTTAACCCCTGAGCCACCTCTCCAGCCCAATTCTGTGGCTTTTTAAAGAGCTGTTGTACCCACTTTTAGCCTCTGTTGATGGTGCAGTTTTGAATACTGGGATTCTATTGGTTACGCTTTAAAACAAATTTTAAGTTCCCTCCACCACTGTATGCCCCTTTGTCCAAAGTCTTCTTGACTGTAGCATTCAGTTTTCCCCATACACTCAAATATGAGACTATGCATACACATAGGTGTGTGCACATGGGCACACACAATCCTTAGTGTTATGTGGTCTTGTTCTTGTGCTTTTGCCTGGAAGATGGAACTGTGCTCTACTCGACTTTCCACTTGCGACACTGCTGCCTCATAGCACAGCTTCATGTGGGCTAGAAACAGCCTGTCCAGTTGTTTTAGAAATTAGTTTTGGGCTCTTATCAGTTCTTTGGCTCTGACAGCTGGGACCTCACGATTTCCTGTCAACAGTTGCAAAGTTAGAGATCACAGCTGCAGGGTTTCCATGCGGCGATGGAATGCGGAGAGTGCTTCTGGAGGGTCTGCGCCTTCTGAAGTAAGATAGTGGAATCGGTGGGACAGGTGGCCAGTGGCGCGTGATTTCAACAGTCTGTCTTCACTGTGTACCTCGAAGGCTAAGCTTCTGTCCTCACCATGGATTATCTGTAGGGAAACTTTGGGGTATTATCACCTGAGCCTGTTCATTCCAGGTATACTGGAAAAAATCAGATGATTTGGGAGAGTGCTTGCCTAGCATGCCCGAGTCTCTGGGTTCAAAGACCATCACCATGTAAACCTTACCTGGTGGCACATGCCTAAAATCCCCAGCACTCCAGGAGGTAGAGGCAGGATGATCAAAAATTCAAGGTCATCCTGGGCTTCGTGACACGCTGTCTGAGACACTGAATCAAAAGAATCAGATGTGGGAAAGGCCTCGCGAAGCAGCTAATTGGGAAGAATTGATTGAGGAGAGATCTCGCTGAGAGCGAGGCAGCCTGGCAGGGCAGCTGAGAGCTGTGGGGGAGGGAGCGGGAGGCTGCGCAGCTGATGCTCTGGGTCTCCTCCAGATGAGCCGAGAACCTAAGGAAAGGCAGGAGATGATTTTCACACCATTCCCCATCTGAATGGATGCCATTTCCTAACATTAAGTTCACTCTGAATGTTTTTCTTTAAGAAATATGCATTTGAGGGTTGGAAGCTGGAGAGATGGCCTAGAGGTTAAGCCTCTATCTCAAGTGGACTTGAGTTCAGATCCCACATTAAAAACACCAGGCAAAAATGGCAGAGGTCTGCACTTCTGACCCTGGAAGGCAGAGCAATCCAGAAGGATTTTCGAAGAAGTCACCCCTGGACCTCCACAGACACACACAGTGCCCTCTGATGCATGCATGTACGCACCACACACACTTACCCATACAAGAATTATGAATGGGAGGATAGGAAACAAGGCAGCTATGATGACCTCTTTAGAAGATAAGGTCAAAGACATCGAATTGTTGAGTGTGCTATGAAGAAGATGGTTTAAAAATTACTCGAAGGGAAATGAAACCTAAAAGTTACAAGGCCCCCTGTCACCACGGCGTTGACTAAGAAAGGACTCTGCGCAAGGATACCACAACATCTTAGACTCTCAAGCAAGATGGTCGTTTTCCTTGGGGAGATAGAAAGGGAAGCCACTATCTGGTTTGGGTTGATCTTGGTATCTTCTAGGACAGGATGAGATTCTAAAAATGATTCGTTGATGTCTGAATCCCGGGATGAAATTCCTTTGTCAGTTCCAGATCCGCTGGGTCCCACCAAGTCCACGTCACCAAGCCGTAGCTGTCACTGTGGTCTGAGGCTCTGGGTTCCACGCTGCAGACCACGCTGCAGATGTCGCCCCTTGTTTGTCATGGCTTAGGGGATGTTCCATTTTTAATAGGTCAGAAAAACCTGTCTGAATGCAGTGACTTCAGAGCTGCGTAGACCGGAAGATGTCAAGGCTCGTGGGCACCAGCTGCCACCCCATCTTTCTTCCTCTTCCCTATTTCTCAGTTGCCACCTCCCAGCGTAATTACCATCGCAGGCATTTCCTGCTTGTCCCCTGTAGGTACACCACATCGTGCCAACAACCCGCGGCTCAGCAGGAATAGACAGTATCCTTTGCCAGTGCCGATCGGGGCTCGATTACACTTCACGGCTGTAATTCAAGCTTGCTAATCCTCCTCTGCGGTAGGAAAAGAGGCCTGTTCTATTAGATAAGCTGATTACTGTCTGGTGTGTGCTTCATGCCTAGCAAGAGTTGTTTATATGTGGAATTATGGCTGGCTGGGGTCTGTGCCTCACCACACTGAGGAAGCTTGCTTTGGGGTCAGGGAGTGGGGCTTCACCTCCAATGGGGAGCTGTGAGAAATGGAGCGTTCCTTACAGCTGCTTCCCTGCCCCCCCCCCCCCAGCCTCCTTGCTGATGGCTAAATATTTACTTTGCTTCCCTGTGAGTGAAAGGAACCAGATAAATCAGATATTCAGAGGCTGGGACTTCTGCCTTCCGGGGCCCTGGCAAAGGCCACTCCCCCCCCAACTCCAGATCTGACCGAGGCCTGTCGGGCACTCTAAATAACGGCGTGTTTTCTTGTGGGCTAGGTTAACCAGGGCGTGGTGTGTCCAAGTTGAGTGTGTGGTGAACTCAGCAGCCACAGCCTGCAGAGTGCCCGGCCACAAGGCAAGTTCACCCATGGCACCCCAAGAATGCTTCCTTACACTCAGTAAGGTCTGTTTCGAAGCCACAGAAGCCTAGAAACCACTCCGCTGGGCAGCTCTGGTTTGGTGGGCAGTTTGTGGTTCCGATGCAGCCTGCACAGCCTTTGCCCTTCAGCGAGGCGCTGGGCCTTTCTGAGAAGTGAGGTTGCTCTGATTTATGTCCGTGGACATTCTAGGGCTCTGGGCCCTCGTCTGGGCTCCAAGCTTGTCTTAGGACTCGCTCTGTGGCGGGCAAGTCCCCCACGCAGCTTCTGGGCTCAGTGGTTGAAAGGCAGGTGGATGCCCCCGGCCCTCACAGGGCGCCCCCTGAATGTTTGTTGGGTACTGTTTGTATTTCCGAAGACGTGGCGGCCTACACCGAAGTGAGGAGATACAGATGAGTATTGATGATGAATCACGAGGTCACTGGTGAATAAAACTTAGTTCTCATTCCCATATTCTAATGGACTGTATTCTAGCAGGAGGTTTGTTTGTCTGATTTTTTCCATGGATCTGTCAGTTCTTTGTGAACATTCCTTTTTTTTTCTTTGCATTTTTATGTCCTCGGTGTCTAGAATATAAAAAAATGATCAGAGAGAGAGCGAGAGAGAGAAAGCAAGAGAGAGAGAGAGAGAGAGAGAGAGAGAGAGAGAGTGTCTGTGTGTAGGGGGGGGGAGGCCAGAGGAGAGCCTTGGTTGTCAGCATGGCATCTACTTGTATTTTGAGGCAGTCTCAAAATTGGCCTGAAATCCTCCAATTAGGCTGGCCTAGCTGAACAGGTGTGAGTTCCAGTGTTACGAACTCGGGTCCTCCTGCTTACAAAGTAAGCTCTTTACCAACTAAATTTTCATCCCAGCCTCAAGGAGTGGTTTGTTTTTTTTTTTTAATTTAATGGATGAATAAATTAATGAAGTAGATGGCATGAAAGAGGGAGAGTACCCAAGAGTGAACAGAGGTATGGAGAGCCACACAATGCATAGTTCACTGAGGTGGGTTCCTTCTCACCCTCCGTTCTTGCCTTTCTTTCAATGAAACAGAGAATCCAAATCTTCAGGGACCTGGGTGTGGCTTAGGAGTAAAGGGATGGATCAGCCTGAAGCTGAACAGACGCCGTGCGAACCCTGTGGTGTGTAAGGGAGAGCACCATGGTTCCTTCCGCAGGGACATCCGCCCCCGTGAAGAGCCTCTTGAGCCCCGCCGTGTGAGTTGTTTTCACTCCCTCCTCCCAGAAGGCCTTTTTCTAGGGAATTAGTTGTTGTTGTTTTTTTTTTTTAAAGATGGGCAGCCTCTTCAAATGAATGAATCGTAATCCCAGGGGGATTTCTTTTCCTCATAAGATTAAATGAATTGTAGATGGAAAACAAACCCCCAAAAAAGAACCACTGTGGGTCTCACGCACCACAGCAGAACTATGAGAAGTGACGACAAAGTTTGAAACCTAGTACAAGTAGAGAAGTGCCTTTGATGTGTAATGATTAACTAATTCCCTTTTCTCTCACTGGGAGGAATTAACTAATTCAGGAGCTTATCAGCCAGGTCCTCACTCTATGTGAACGGTAGCTTCCAAATCCAGGCTCACATTGAAGACCAAGTGTCTGTCTGTCATGTGTGTGCACTCCTGGGGGCTCTGTGTGTATACCAGGGGTAGGAGGAGAGAGCAAGACAGAGAAAGAGGAGGAGGGCTGCTGTTCAGAGGTGGAGATTCAGTAATGGAGGCGTCTTTCCTCTCTGTACGGATTGACTAAACGCTTACCTCGCAGAAGAATGATGGAGGAAACCAACCTCCTTGAACTTCACCATAGCATCTTCACAATCATCTCAGGGGGCTTTAGAACCAGGAGACAAATATAACATTGCTGCATTCTGTCATCTGACCATGGAGTCAGACAGCATTTGTTCATAGGCCCTGAGCCCCCCACCAGAGCGTGCTTGGAGTTTAGGGGTCTGTGGAGCACAGACTGCAGTAGGAACACCAAGGAAGGGATGCCTAAGGGAAATCCTTGCTTTGTGCTTTTGCCCGGAGCCTCATATTGTATTTTTCAAGTCCCTGCCACTTGACACCTGGACATCAGTCTCACGCAGTGGGTCACAACTGTTGTGAATGGTAAAATCAGCAGAGTTGTTCATTCGCCTGAAATAGATGTTTCTAGATCTACACCAATGCATGCTTCTTGGGATGATGAGCAGATGAGGAAGGAGAGCTACTTAAATATGATGCCCACTGGTTTCTGGAATCTTAAAATAGATGGTAGTTTTGTGATGTCATCATGGTTCCAGTGCCCATGTTGAGATAGCTTTTGAAGGCAAGGCGACTAGGCTGAAATGGTTTACAACATTTATTATTTTTTCCTGTGAAAAGAAGTAGTACATGTTGCTTATAAATCGTGGTCTTGACCTAAGTGCTAGGCACTTTTGTCATTTTGAGTGCAAGGCCCCTCCATGACTCCTGTCACCAAAGTCAAAGCAAATTCACCTTTAAAGGTACGACTGTGTTTGCCTCACTGTGACTTGGAGCGTCTTTGTTGACTTTGGCACTGAAAAGAACACGTTCTTGAAGGTGGGAAAGCCACACATCTTCAACAGGTTTTACTAGTGTAGGCCACTTTAGGGAAACCAGAGATAAGAAACTGGGAAAAAAAATAGACATCTCACTTGGCCAGGTGGGGCTGAGGAGATGGCTCAGGGGTTAAACCTTTGCCTCACAAGCAAAAGAAGCTGAGTTCAGATTACCATGTAAAAATGCAGGGAGGATATGGTAGGGGCCTGTGATTCCAGCCCTGGAAGGAGGAGCCTGAGAAAATTCCAAAGGAAAGCGATGAAGTGGAAGAACAATCCAGGATGATTCCTGATGTCACCCTTGGACCTCCATAAGCATGCACACTCAAGTGTACTTTTGTGCAAATGCCCCCATATACATGCATACTCACATGTGAACACACACACACACACACACACACACACACACACACACACAGACTGTTTAGTGTCACTTGAGATCATGTCCTTTCCATCTCCTAGTCACAAGTGGAGGCAGCTGTGAGGCCAGGAGAGGGGGCGTCCCCGTCCAAGTCACCGGTGGACTCCAGTTTCCCCTTCTACATAAAAGCATCCCATACTCTCTTTACGACAATGAAAGCAACTGTGCTGAATTTTGACAAGTTGATGTGCCAAGGTTATTTGGAAAAAAGATCACCAGTGCTGTTTCGGTTCTCCCACGGTCTGCACAGCCATCTCTGCATTCCACTTTCCCCAAACTGATTCTGCAAACTCATCATTTTTCCCGTTGGGCCTCTGCGGGGAGAAACGGTTCCTTGGCAGAGAGCGAACAGTGTGTCTGTTGATGGAGACCAGCCGGGTCTGATAGGAGCAGCCCTGCTGGTGACGTGCAGACGGTTCTACTCTGAGCAAGCCCAGAGAGCTTTAAGTTGAACTGGGCCTGGTAGAGGTGGGAGGGTCAGGAGTTCAACCTCCTAGTCTACATAGCAACTTTGATGTTGATCTGCGCGCCATGTGACCTCGTCTTTAAGTTCGTTTTCTTCTTTTTTTTTTTTTTTCAACTGAACTGTGAGGCTGTCACTGCACCTCATGGGTGTGGCCTGTCTGTGTCAAGGAAAGTAAAGCCGACTTCTAGGAGGACTGTCTGCGTTTTATACCACAAAACAAGACTCCTTAGAAGCTTCCACTGACCAGCAACACTGGAGCCTCCTCTCCATTGTACAGGGGACTCCCTGGATGTTTGGCACTGCCTCAGTGTCCTTACTGATGTGGGGACAACTTACTAGGGCCTCTCATTGGAGACTGGGGAGCAGGGGGGAGGGAGGCGCATGACCGTGACTCCTCATTCCAAAGTGCCTTCTAAGAAAGAGCTGAGGTGTGGCTGGTGGACCGGCTTCGATGCTTTAGGACTGGCTTGGTGTGTCTGGGAGAGGCTTTGGCTCGCTGGGTGAGGGAGAAAACAAGTCACCACTCCAGTGACACACGGTGGGAACCGCGTGGTGAAGGTGGTTCTTTAGAGAGAGCCAAGTCTTCCTCTTTAGAGTGAAGCCGACAGGGCCGCCTTCCCAAGCTCCCCACCAGCCCTGCATGTAGTTAGTCAGCGTCTCATGGTGCTAAATACATTTTGATGATGCTGGTCATGAGATCCAACGGGTCTCTCCACTGGGGCCGCTTCATATGTCTAGGAGTGAAGGGGGCTCCATCTGCAGGGCACAAAGGGCAAGCATGGGCTCTCTTTCCCAGTCCGTGATTTTTTTTCTTTTCCGAGTGTGTGGAAGGAAGTAGAGGCAGCAGCAGCAACAAAAAGCCCATCTGAAAACCGGAGCCTAATCGCGCCCATCTGCTCCAGCGCTGCTTCCCCTCGCTGCCTGCCAGGATGTTTGCTGCAGACGCTAAGTAGCACATTATTTTCGATAAGTTGCAATCATTTGCTTGAAATCTACTTCTCCTTTAAAATGGCCCCCTGGAAACCACTCGGCATTTGAGAAGGCCTGCTCAGGAAGGAACGTGAATGCCCGCGCGCCACCTCAAGAGAGGTTCAGCCCGCTGGGCGTCAGGTGTGACTCTGCTGGGGGGAGGGGGAGCGCCATGGAGGTGCCATGCATGGTCCAGGAGGACAGAGGCACCCTGGAGGACTGAGCCCCAGAGGCAAAGCGCAGGTGCTGAGATTGGAAAGACAGCGAATAACACCTGCCAGGGCAGAAGTGCCACACAGCCTTCAAAGACCAAGGACAGTGTTTTTGGTCCCCAAGAGATACCACAAGTATTTTCTGCTGAGACTAAGCTGGGGGTGCTGATGGGCGTGCTGTGCAAACGCCCTCCACCCTTCCTGCCCACCGTCACAGCTCCAGCCATGTCTCCCGGGTCAGTGCCTTTTGTCCAGGAGGAGTTGTTTGTCCTGCCCTCTGATCTCTGTGTCCCTCCGTGGCTGGGGTTTTGGGAGCGTGTTGGAAGGTTCTCAGAGCAGGCTGAGGAAATGCTGCAGTGGATACAAGGCTTGTGGTGTAAGCATGAGGACCCGAGTTCAGATCTCCATGCTGGTCAGAACTTGTCTCAGCACAGTGGTGTGTGCAGTGTACATGTGTGTGCATGTATGTGCTCATTGACTTAAGCCGTCTTTGCCGCTGTTACTTGGTACAGAGAAACCAAATGGTTAACTTCGAATCTATCGTGTTTGAGCCTCTTCCAATGGTTTGGATAAGTCTGCGAAGAAGGGTCTTATTTAGTCCAGGCTGCATTCATTCAGACGTACTACGCAGCTCGAGGATGACCTAGAACATCTGATCCTCCTGCATCTGCCTCCCGTGTGTAGGGATCATGTGTAGGCATCATGGGCGAGCTCCATTACCCCACTTTCCTCACAGGATTTTTATTATCAATGGCATTGATTTAGATTCAGACAACAATGAAAACATCTGCCAGGTGCCAAGCACAGGCACTTGAACAAAAGTAGTCTCCTCTAAGCCTTAAGAATGATGATGTACTTGATGTCATCACCACTGTGATGTGGCTAAAACTAAGAAAGGCAAAGACATACTGCTGCAAGTCTCATACCCAGCTTTGCATGGAGACACCCTTACCTATCTCAGTGCGCGTTCCTTGTGGGGGATTACTGATCCCCTTATGGGGTTTCTCTCTCTTGGGGAGACTCAATGTGTCAAGCAGGGAATGTGTAAATGGCATCTATGCCTTGCATCCCCAGATAAGTACACAGTCCAAGGGACCGGAATGGCCAAAAGCTAGCCCAACAAAGGGACGGCAACCCACATCTTGGTGAGTTTCTCTGAAGAAAAGCCCCAAACATTAAAAATAAAAAAAGCTGGAGTATCATATAGTTTCATTTTCATCGCGTGCTGTAAAACATCACCCCAAGTTCAGCCTACGGTGTGTGTCAGCCAAATGTGAGAAAAATGAGGAGTTCTTCCAGTTCCCGGCCAGGCCACCCCTGCTTTGCAAGTCAACACAGCGGTGACCCCCATACATGCTCAGTAAATACTCAATAAGTGCTCCGGGGTGAAACGCTGAGGACCTCCCAGTCTTGCTGCTGCTGCAGGAAAGTCCATAGGCCCGTGATGTTACGTTCTGCGTCCATACGCGCTTAACAAACCAAGAAAGAAGATCAGAAGGACTGAGTGCCATTTAATCTCCACGCCAAAATTAACCTTGTGGCAGTGACCCTTCAGGAAGCTTTTGATGGAGAAGTCCCTCATCAGTACCTGTCCATTTCTGAAGAGGTGAAGGACCCAGCTGGGTATCAAGGTACTGAGAGGCCTTTCCTTAGAGGAGACCAGATGTCAGGAAGGTCCCCATCTAGGGCTGGAAAGTGTAAACTGGGAAGTTAGGGGCACGCCCACGCCCATCAGCTGCTGTTTGGCAGCTGTCTGTCATGTTGGATGGTAAAACTTGGGAAATCAAAAGGTTGGTCATTCCCTTTTACTTGATAGTCTTTAGAATGACTCACTAAGACAGCTTTTCCATGAAACAAGGGAGAGGGCCGAGAGTCGGAAGTAGAGAACATCTGCAAGCTCTCCCCTGATCTTCAGCAAAGCAGCTAAGGGAAGATTCAGATCCCAGCAGGGCTTGGAAGAAACAAGTTAGCACATAGTTATTTCTCAACTGGAGAAGATTCTAGTTGGCAGGTGTTACTGTTTGTGGGAGGCGAGAAGAACCAGAAGAAGGGAGGAAGGTATACATGGCCACTGGAATTTTTCAGATCCCCAACTCGGGCCAACTCCTTGAGTCCAGAGGCCTCAAAGCAGTCGGCGTGCAAGTATCAGTGTAGACTGATGTGACCTGTGGGCTACTTGGAGTTAGAACCCAGTGCCCAGCTTCTTTCTAGCACTGTACTAGTTATCTGACTTAGTGAAATAAGCGGTCCTCATAGGTCCATTTGTGGGGACAGTACCATCGTTGCCACACCTGCTGCCAGATCTCACAGGACTCCTGCCGAAGAACCAGTCACACAACTCAAGTCTTCCTCCCGGACAACTCAGGCCTATTGGAGACCTAGCAGGTGAAGTCTGTGTAGCTCAGGTTTCATGCAGCCACAGTGTTTCCGGTCAGTTTTGAAAAGGCCGATGTGACAGCTTTCTGAAGTGGGTGTGGAGGAGGCGACAGAGAGCAAGCTTGCTGCCCGTGGTACCACTTGGAACAGAAACAGAGTCCCCCTGACCTGTAACAGGCCCGAGACACAGACGCTCAGATGCCGTAGTCTGACTGTAATGGGCGCCCAGGGCTTGCTATGAGGTCACGTGGGGCCTCAGATGCAGGGCGAAGCGCTGCTCGCTCGCTGTCAGAAGCTCAGTCTTGCTGGCTCGGAGGCAGGTGTGATACGTGGCATCTTGAGATGCCCTGTGGCCATGGCATAGAGAGCGCAGGTCCTGGCAGCTCCCAGGCAGGGGCATTGTTTTCAAACTTTATTTCTCATCAAGGCGGGTTTCGCGGAGAAGGATTTTTGTTTTGTTTTGTTTTTGAGCTGAGATCACATCAGAAACGGGACAGGACTGGAAAGCAAAGAGGACATTCCGCCACACAGTACCAGGAAGAGGTAACAGGAAAGGACCCAATTACAGGACTGAAAGGAGTCATCAGAAGGGAGGCTGCCAGATGGCTCAGTGGGTGGAGAGACTTAACACCGAGGCTCATGACCTGAAGGATCCCCAGAGCCCAGATGATAGGAGAAACCATCTCCTGAGAGTTGTCCTCAGGATGGGGCCCAGTGTACACGCGCACACAAGATTAATAAATGTGGGGGAAAATTAGAGAAATCATCAGAAAAAACTTGCATCTGGCTGTCTTTCTTGCCCTGACCACCATCGCAACTTGGGCCTCAAAGCCATGCGTGTCGGTGCAGGGAGGCATGGGAATTCCGGCTCCATCTCGTTGGTTAGATTTTTAGGAAAGGCGCCTTGCCTTTGTAGCCCAGGGATGTGCTGTCTGACGTCATGCTCCCTATTGTAAGGTGCTATAGTCCAGTGCACGCGTACCCCGTATGAGCAAGCAAGAGATGTAACAAGCTCTCCAGGGGCGAACAGGGGCTGCTTCTAAAAGCACAAGAACACCAACCCGCGTCTCTTTGGCGACTTCAGAGTTCTGCCTGAGTAGCTTGGGAATGAGCTAATAAGGTGCTCTAGACTACTCATGGAAGTGCATAGACTTGCACCGTCTGCCTTGGCCCCTGGGAAGGCTCCCTCAAGCCTTCCCCAAGCCTGCTGCCTGCCTGCCTGCCTGCCTGCCTGCCTGCCTGCCTACCTGTCTGCCTGTCTGTGTCTTTAACCTCACAGCTGAGCTTGGGATCTGTAGCCTGCTGTCCACAACTGAAAGTCTCTGTAGATCTACTCTCTTTCCTCATCTCTACCTTCCTGGTCGCCTCTGGGAGTCATTATCTGAGCAGGGCCATTTCCCCAACTCTAACCTGGACGCTGGTGGCTTAGAAGCCCCTCCTGGCTGAGCCTGTCCTTGGTAGGGAAAGAGTGCCCTCTAGTGGGCATCCGCTAGAGCTGCTCTGAACCTGTGTTTATCAGCCAAGGACGCCAGCAGCCGCCTCACAGCCCTCCCGCCAGGGCTCTTCAATGTGCCTTTGGGTTTGTTTTGTTTCTCTCCTTGTGTGAAGAAAAAGAAATGAAGAACAGCAGGAGGCCAGTTGTGAGGGCAGATCCGACTGTGCTGTGACAGCCCCCTTACCTTGGGAGTTTCACCAAAGCATTAACCCTGGGGCCAGTGATGGCAGCCAGGTAGACATGACATCAAGTGTTTTCTAAAGGGTTGTGACAATTTCTGTATGAATCATTTACGCACCTTGTCTGGTCCCTTTCAAGAGGGGGTAGATTTGCAAGGAGGAAACGCCTCCTTTAAGAATGATTACCAAATGGGTTCAATATCTTAACGGGGCTGTATTTGTGACTTCAACGTGGTGGTTTGGGCCCTTTAAGGTCTGTTACCTGAAATACTGTGGGGAGGAGGAGGGGCCGGGCACCCATCAGGGAGGTGGGAACCTGATCATTTGTGATGGTTGCTGGATTAGGTAACAGCTCTGCTGGTTGAAATTGGATCCCGGAGGGTGAGCGAACATCTCTGGTATCCTAGAGGAAGGTTCATTTGAGTCTTTGCATGGTGCCGCAGAGATAAAAAGGAGCTTTTAAATAATCATGTTGTCTCCTACCTGCCCGAGTACTGGCTTCGAACAATAAATAGGCGAGTCACTTCTTCTTAGGCTTGTCACCCTTTTCATTTATGTATTTAATGGTGGTGGGATTTCTTTCTTTTTTATCTGACTAGTTAAATTGTTTCCGGGTCAGCGAACCTCAGCACCCATCTCGTGTAATCCCTACACAGAAACCTCCTTGTTCTCGGTGGAAATGGGGTCCTGCAGTGCTCTTGACGTTTGCTCCAGACCACCCGAGCCAGACCCTCCCATTCTGTACAGGACAGCAGAAGATGAAGGCTTCTCTTGCTTTCTGCTTTGTATTCAGTTCTTGCATGTGCTCCAGCGAGTCCATTTTCATGGCTACAATATAATACACACAAAGTGCTGGAGGAACTCGTGAGCTTTAGATTATCGTCTGTATCTTTATTCTTTATTCCTACAGATCTTTACGTATGTCCACATACTGCTTCCCTATCTCTCTTTCTCTGGGTGTAAGTGCATATATGTGCGTGCGGGCATTGTATGTACGTACATGCACGCAGGCTCACACCTGTGCCAGGGCATCTGGTAGCCAGAGGAGGACTTCTGGGATCTTCTTCCATCCTGTTTTATCAAGACAGGGCCTCTCATTGAACCCGAGGTTCACTGTTTAGGCTGAACTGCCTGGGCGGGGGGCTCCTGAAATGTTCTTGATTCTGCCCTTCAGCATTGATGTTACAGGCATGGGCAGCTATGCCAGGCTGTATGTCGATTCTGGGGATTTGAACTCAGGTCCACTTGCTTCCACAGCAAGTGCTCTTACCCACTAAACCATCTTCTTAGACTTCATACCAATTTCTTTTGAAAAAT
The DNA here is from genome assembly GCA_023101885.1 of Typhlomys cinereus. Lineage (NCBI taxonomy): Eukaryota > Metazoa > Chordata > Mammalia > Rodentia > Platacanthomyidae > Typhlomys > Typhlomys cinereus. The sequence goes on along the minus strand of JALPQD010000099.1, from coordinate 3,623,905 downwards.
TTTTATTTATGTGTGTGTGTGTGTGTGTGTGTGTGTGTGTGTGTGTGTGTGTGAGAAAGAGAGAGAGAGAGAGGGCACTGTGTGTTCCTGTGGAGGTGACTTCGAGAATCATCCTGAATTGCTTCTACATCTACCTCTCTTTTGCTTTGCTCTGGGATTTTCCAGCTCCTGCCATCAGGGTGGAAGTGCAGGCCAATACCCTTTCCACACAGTGCTTAACCTCTGAGCCATCTCTCCACCCCCGTACATACCCATTTGTTAATGGTCTATTTCAGCAACCCATTATATCACATCTAAACACAACTCAACTTTTAAAAAGCATGTTCATTTGAAGTATCCATCAAATGATATAAAGATTAAAGTCCTAACTCTCCACCCCCAACCAGATGTGACTTTCATTCCTAGAACAAAGCAGTGCGTGCATTCAGGTGCTTTGTCCCCTGGGAAGCTTCCACAATGGTGGGTGCTTGCGCCATTTTTCTCTCCTCTCACTCCGCTAGCCTTTCCACTGCCTTATGTTGCTTAAATCCCATTCCGTTCTCAGGGCAAGCAAACTACTAATTAGCTGGCGGAGAGTTCCTTTGGAATGGCTTACTTTTCTAGGTGATCATTGAGAAGCACGGGAGCCTAAGCATGGTTGAAACCCAGAGTTGCTGGGAGAACACTACTCATCAGGCCCATGGGAAACTAGTAGTGGGGACTGGCTCGTGGTCACATGCCTATCTCTGCTCAGTGATGCTGCATTCTCTGCCTTTGGGTTTTATTAAATGAGTTGAGAGTGCAGGAGGCTGTCCCTGGCACATGCTCTGTTGAAAGAGAATGTGTGTGTGTGTGTTTGGGGGGGGGATGCCTGATGCAGCCTAGGGCAGGCAGAACTTAGCCAGTCCTGGGAGCGCAAGCATGACTATCAGAAGACATGATGCGTTTTGACCCGTACCGCTGTTGTTGAGTGCACACGAGGTCACCGCTCAGAAATGGGTCATGAATATGTGGTTGACCACAAGAACCCTCCTTGGAGCATTACCACCTGGCCAAAATGTGACCAGTCATAGCATCCTGGGAAGGTTTCTCAACCCTCAGCGCTGCTTTGGGCCTTGGGCTGAAGAGAATGTATTGGATGTGAGATTCAGAAGAGGGGATTTTGAACCGGGTGTGGTGGTCCACATGTACAATCCCTGGAGGCTGAGGCAGGAGAGTGATTTGCTCAGGGCCAGCTGTGCCAGTTGCTTTCAGCTGTCAACTTGGCACTTGGCATGTGGGCCTGGCGCACCCATGGAAAATTTAGTTAAGGCAGGCCTCTGAGCGAGCCTGTAGGAGCTTGTCTTCATTGTATGACTGATATGTGAGGCCATTGCATGGGTGAGGCCATTGCATGGGTGAGCCATTTCCTAGGCAGTAGATAAAGGTAGAGACAGGCATGGCTGGGATTGGTCAGGCTGGCAGTTACAAAGCCGCATTGGTCCTACCCTGTGTACCAGTTACTTTTTCCTGCTGCTGTGAGACAACTCTGAGGCTCAACAACGTATTCAGCTTATGGTTCCGGAGGGGAGATGCAGTCTGTTGGGGCAGGCAAGATGTGGCTGGCAGGCCGAAGCTGGAGGAGGCCTACGTCACTGCAGACGTCATAGATGTCGGGAGCTGCTGCTGCACGCTCGAGAGCACACTCACTCCCAGAGAGTCACTGATCCAGATTTTTGCAAGGCTCTGCCTCTTAAAGGTGCCTTGTCTTTCAAACACATGTGTCAATTCACATTCCAAACCATGACACGCCACTCTCAACTCTTGACTGGAGATATGGTGGGCCAGTTCCCTTGCCGTCTTGCCATGATAGACTCTAACCTGGAATGGTGAATGTGAATTAATCCCTTCTTTCTTGTAATTGCTCAGGTTAATTGTTCGTTGTGGCTATGAAGTTCATGAAACAAAGTGTTCAGGCTAGGATCTATGGTAAAACATAAACAACGAACAAAGTGAGTGAAAGACTAGAATTCTGTCTCAACACAAATTTTTGAATGATTAAGCGAAAGTAGCATAATTGTATCAGCTTCATAATAGCCTTGAGAGCAACTCATTTTTTAAAATTATTTGAATGGCCCATAAACATATTTTGACAAAGCAATCAAAATTTCACCAGATTTTTTTTTAAATCACCTGTAAGCTGGACAAACAAACACCTTAGACTTGGAGAATTCTCCAGACCACAGAAGTGAGAAAGGAGGGGCGGAATGGCTGCTGCCTCTGAGGCCAGCTGGGGAAGGTGAAGTTCTTCTTGCAGCCTGAAGGGTTTGACAGGAAGTATTGGAGGCATCCAGTTACTGTCCTAAGCAGCTCTTTGTCGGTGTGGTGTGGATGTGTTCCTCAGAGGACATTTGGAGGCTTAAGTAAATAAACAGAAGAATGTGACTTTATTCTCCAATGATTAGTTAAAGGAGCCAGTTCTCCAAACCACTGAACCCACCAAGGAACCTTTTGGTGGGAAACACAGCAAGCCCACAGAAGAATCCTCGGCAGTTACCTAACCTTGCTCTGTCCCCGCAATAACAGTTTTATTTGCATGTGAAAGAACACTTTCCCTGTGCAAGCACAGATGGTCACTCAAGCCTGCTATGTGTGCAGGTGGGGACATCGTCCGCCTCCCTTCCTTCCCTCCTGTGTTTCCTTCTTTTATTATGGAGAGCCTTCTTTCCTTTTTCTCTTTTTGCTGCTCCCTACGTCCTTGTGATGTGACCTTTGTCTTGAAAGTCCCACGTTTCATGACAGCTATAGTGTTTCTTTCAGAACGGGAGTTGGGATATCTTCGGAATAACTCTTAAGGTTGGTTCCTTCCTGCCATGGGAAGTCAGGAGCGCACGGCCACAGTGCCACTGGGGATGACCGTGACGGAATGGCCTGAGCAGTGCTGTCCTCCCACATGGAGCTGCTACTCACCCCTTCTGCCACAGCCCAGAGAAGGGGGGCCCACCTAGGTCCCTCAGGAGACAGCTGGCAGTGGCCCAGTCTCTTGCCACTCAAGGATGCGCCCTGCCCAGAAGCAGCTATTGACTCCGTAACTCTGGTCCCAGCCTTTCCACAAGGTCTCGTTCCTCCACCTCACACAGCAGCTCCCTCCTTTCTTCCTTCACAGGGATCCTTCCTTTTTTTTTTTTTTTTTTCAAAATTGAATATGCTTTAACTGCTCCTTCTCGAGAAAGTTTTGGCTGCTAGTGACAAAACTCAGGGAGGGTTTTGTTGACTTCAGGGCAAGTGCGGAAGGGGAGCTCAGAGCCCTCCTGCTCTGCTGCCGCCTTGCCAGACGACTTGGTCCTTTTCTGTCCAAGTCATCTCCACCGCAAAGGTTGTGCTGTTGCCAGATCTTCACCCAAAACTCCACTCTACCAGAACCCTGGTTTGGCTGAGTCTGCCAAAACATCCTGTTACATAACATACCACACGCTTGCTTCTCACAGAACAGAGGCCTTACCGCCTAAACATGGCTAGCTCTTGGCTTTGCGGTCTGCCTGTGCCTTCACCCTAGTCAATTTGTCTTCTTGCCGCTCTAGACTTCTTGTCCTTCTCGCCGAGTCCAGGGAAGGGTCTTAAGATGTATACTATGACCTAGCTGAAGTCAAAATGGAAAAATGAACATTTAGATTATTCCAGTATTACAAAGGAATTCAATCAGAGTTAAAAACCACAAATTCACAGAAAATCTAAAGTAAGAAAAGAAGAAAATGCTTTCTCCTAAGTTGAAATTCGGCAGTTTGAAGATGAAAGTTAAAAAAAAGAAATCATAGCTCTGGTTAATTTTTTAAATGGATTTCCTTTATTATTTGTGTGTGCGCATGTGCTGGTGTGTGCCTACGGGTGTGCATGTGCGGGTACGCACGACCCATGCGTGAGTGTGGAGGGCAGAAGACAGCTTCCAGGGTGTTCCTGTCTTCTGCTCTCTCCAGACAACATCTGTGTTACTGTTTCTGCAGCTTTGCTTTATCCGTGTCGGCCATCCTGCAGGCATGTAGGTGCTTCCTGCGCCTCTCACCGTGAGAGCTGGGGTTACAGATGCCAGTCACTGATCCAGATTTTTACATGAGTTCTGAGCTCTGAATTTAACTCCCGGTGCCCGCTTATGAGGCAAACACTTTCACCCGGTATCTCTGGCCCTCCAATTAGTCTGTTTAGTCTAAAGTTTGCTATTGTGATGAAACACTTATAGTGTAAAATATACCACTTTGACTATTTATATGTGTGTAGTTCATTGGCTTTAAGTGTACTTACAGTCATTACCCCCATTCATCCCAAGGGTCCTGTTTTGGGACCTCAGATTGGTTGAAGTCCAAGCTGGCCTGGGACGCTCATAGTGAGGCCGTCTCTAGACCCTTCTTCCTGCACTACCTGAGTGTTGGGATTATAGATATGAACAACCATGCTGAGTTTTCAAGAGCTCCTTTATCTTTCCAAGGGGGACTCTGTACCCTTTAAACACTAACCTCCTGCCGCCCTCCTTCCTGGGCCTGGTACCCACCCTTCGGTCCTAGACTTCATGGAGGTGGAGTTAGTACTGTGGAACAAGTGTCTCCTTCCACCACCCCGACTCCCTCAGCTCCCCTTTTCCCTGCCCTTCTGTCCATCACGTGCTGTATCGGAGGCGATCAGGAGGCTGCTCGGCTGTGTGACACAGTCGGGCTTGTGTATTTTGCCTTCTTAAAGGAACCCTTGGATAACTGTCAACACTTTCCTTTCTCTTTGTCTTTCCCTGTAGTTTTGAGTATTCGGGAGCTCAGGAGGAGGAGCCCACAGACCCCCAGCTGATGCGACTGGACAACATGCTGCTGGCGGAGGGCGTGGCCGGGCCTGAGAAGGGCGGAGGGTCAGCGGCCGCTGCCGCGGCGGCCGCAGCCTCTGGAGGCGCGGGTTCCGACAACTCGGTGGAGCATTCCGACTACAGAGCCAAACTCTCACAGATCAGACAAATCTACCACACGGAGCTGGAGAAGTACGAGCAGGTAACTCAGCCCTGGGGGTGTGGGATCCAGGGTGCGTCTCAGGAAGAGGCGGAACACATCTCGAACTCAGGGCCTGCAAAGATGCTTCTATCCGGCCTTCCCCAGATGCCGCTAATCTTGTGTCACTGCATCCTAAGTGCAGGACACCTGCCAGGCTTCGGTTCCTTTCCCCCTCCCCAAGAACGTGGTGTCAACAGGTGAAAGTCTAGGTCTCAGATGAATATATGAATAGGTCTCAGAAAATCTGAGTGCTGACTTTGCATCCTTAGTCAATGTACCATCACCCCATAGCTGGAGCTCCATTTGCAGGGTTTGCGGGCGTGCGGTATGTGTTCAGGGCCTCCGAGTGTGCCGAGACCATAAGTGGAGGCACCACCTCAGCTGTGGGAGGACGCCGGTTTCCTTCGACCCTCGCTGAATGGTCACTGAAGGAGGATTGCTCTTCTAGCTACTCACTGTGGAAAGAGATACTTAATGTTCCACCCTCTACCCACATTCAGCTCACTGCAGTCAAACACGCTCCTGTGTAACCGACGATGCGCAACCTGGCGCACATCCTCTGCGGAGAGGAAAGAGGTTCTGAGGAGGCTCCACAGCCTGCCCTCGACTCCAGGCCTGACGCGGCTGATGGTCGTAAAGGTTCTGCATCCTGCGTGCTCAAGGCGCTGAGCAAAGGACCGGCTATGCGGTTAAGGTGTGAAGGAGTGTCGAAATCATAAGGCAGAATGACTAAGAACAGCATTAAAATACAAGTCGTATGTAGATGTGAGGCTCCCCAGTGAGGACAGAGCACCCCATGTTAGGCATCACCCCACATTCCCAGATTTCTGCTCCAGCCCCTGGGAGCAGCATTACTTTATCAGGAAGATTTTCAGGTCTCCCTTTCCCCCGCTTCCTTAGCTGCCTCCTATGTTTGTTGCCTTACTGCCCTGAAGTTCTGTGTGATCTCCCTTTTGTTGAACTACTTTTGTTTTCTTTTCCTGCTTTGATGAGCTAAGAAAGAAAAAAAAAAGAAAAAGAAAAAGACAGTCCACATAGGACCACTCTGGTAGAAAAGGCACGTGCAAACGTGGTTGGAAGCTTCAATTTTAAATAGAAAAGGCTTTTTAAAACATAAAGCCAAGAGAGCTTCATTATCACACTCCTGTCTCGCTCTGAAATTGAAATTTACAAAGTCCCCTCTTTTCTACGGAGGAAATAAAAATGCTGTGACTTTTGAAACCCAGCACGGTGAAATTCAGTCATGAGATAAGGCCCAGGAGGACTGAGGGGAGAGGACAAAGGGCAGCTAAGAGCCCACGTCATTGTCCTTCACGTTCTCGGGAAGAACATGTCCCTGGCACAGGGCTGGCTGTGGACACGTGGCCTAGATTCTGGGAGAGTCCGAGCTTAGCTGGCTGACCACCGCAGTGTCCCAACGCTCGAATTTGTCCCAACAGTGAGACAACTGCAGAAGCTTTTCTTCTCTGTGTCTGTCACCCGTACCAGGAAGCTTGACCTTTGCCCTGTGGGCTGTGCAGATCTGCTATCTGAGTTAACTCATGCCAGTCAAGGAGGGCACGAGGGGAGCCCCGAGTGTGGCTTCTTCCACCCCCACACACTTTAGGTTAAGAGGTGTTGAAAGCTACTTTTACGAGTAGCAGACAACATGGAAGAAGTGTCCTCTTGATTTAAAGCTCTTTGTCCCCCCCTCTCTCTCCTCATCCAAAATGAATGAATGCGTTGGTAGCAACGGTCCGTTTCAGTAGTGCACTTGCCATTCCAAAGCCCTGGGGCTGAGCCAATAGCATTTGCCCTTCAAGTCCATTCTGTAGTTAAGAGTGTAAGAGACGCTGCCGCCCACTTGGTTAGACACAGGAAGAAAGTAGAATTAGAGAGGCTAGGATGTGTCTGAGGAGCACAGAGGTAGCCTGACCTGTGAACAGCATAGTCCGCCTTGGCTTTGGGGCTCATCGAAGCAATGCTTTGCTCCACTTAGTAACGAGTTCATTCCACCTGTTGCCTCCCTGGGCTAGATTGCCGACCCCTAAGACAGGCTAGTCTAAGAAACATTCACTCTAGAAACTGCATGGATACTGTGTTACTTTCGTCTCCCCATGGCTGAATAAATACAGGACTCAGATAGCTGAGGGGTCTGATTCTTGCTTATGACTCTTAGTGACAGGAGAGTTCACGTCCCCGTTGGAGCCAAGGGAACTGGCCACAACATACCCATACGGAATTGCTGAGAGGGGCATACGTGCTACTGCCTCATTGCCAGAATACTGAACCAGCTCTCTCCATCCTAGTCATCTGCCCAGGGATCGGCCCCCAGCCACTATGGGCTGCTTCTTCCATCATTAAACAATCCCCCATAGGCTTGCTCAGGTTTCCCTTAATTACTAATTCTTCACAAATGTGCCCAAGGACTCAGCCTCCAATTGTCCAATTAATACCATCTGGATCTAATTAGCCAGATACTTACTTATCCAAAATCATAAAGGTGATGGGGATTAGAAACTTGCAGAAAAACTCCATGAGAACTGAACAGATGGACTGATTACCCAGGTGGAGAAGTGTGTTTGGAAAGTGGAACACCATTCCCTAGTTCATGTGGGCGCTTTCTGGGTAAGACGCAAGCACTACTTTCCATGTTCTGGGTGCTTAATAATTTATTTAAATTAATCGTGTTAATTATAATAAATAGCAGATTGCAGGGAGATGGCGCTATTAACCTTTTAGCTAGTATGTTTTAGAGATCCATCCTGTAACTGCTCCTCATGGGGGCTTAGTGAAAGTAGGAAACCTCAGTCAAGTTAAATGTCACCCTCTGCATTAGGAGTTGCTTACCCATCCATTCTGCTGTCTTTGTTTTATTTTCATGTGGTGACAGCAGATAACCACACAATAATTAGCTTCCACCTCCTCCCTCTCCCCAGACCTTCCAGTAAACCCACCTGAATCAGCTACTATTTTACCCTGAGGTTATTAAATAAAGAGGCTTCTAGAAACTTTCATTAAAAAGAAAAAAAGAAAATTGTTTTATTCATTAAATGGATTAGTTAAAGGAAATGCTCAGCAGATGACGCTGGTGGCTACTAAAGAATCAGCACATTCTTGTACATGAAAACCATGGCGTGCGGGCTGGGGAGATGGCTCACAGGGCTTGAAAGCTTTTGCCTCACAAGCAGAAGGACCTGAGTTCAGATCCCCAGATCCCTTGTAAAAATGCAACAGTCTTCTAGCCCTGAACGGCAGAAGAGCAAAGCAATAAGGAAGTAGAACAATCCAGAATGATTCCTGATGTCACCCTTGAGCCTCCATAGGCACACACACTCTGATGCTTTCTGGTGCACACACACACACACAGACGCACACCATGGCATTGGAAACCTGAATCTTTTCCCAAGGGTTGTTAATAAAAATGATGCTTCTTGTTGCTTTGCCAGTTCTCCAGTCTTTATAAATGACACCGCTGTGGTACTGGCGGGGCTCTGCTAAACGGAGGTGAGCTCTTTCAGCTGTCAGCTCAGAGAGTTCTCAGGTCCTTATTTTTGTGGGTGAGACTGGCAGCCAGGTCAGGAGGAAGGACACAGGGCTTCTATAGCATGTAGGATGTCACCGAAACTCCATCCAGAACCTCGTAATGATCCCCATTTATTTTGCCGTTTCCCAAAACACTCTTGGGTCAGAACCTGGGAAGCCTGCCTTGTAGACCTCCTTCTGTCCCATGAGGAGACTGGAGCTGTTCAGTGTGACTCTCCTGACAGTCTCCAGCAGACACCTTGAGCCATGAGACATCTATTACGGTTTAACCCCGGCTACATCTTCTTTTGTCGCACAAGGACACCTGACCTCACAGAAGGGTCCCAGCCCCAGACATGCCATGATGGGGAAGTTCAGGTGCCAGAAGGATCAGGATCATTGTGTCCTGTTCAATCTTGGAACTTGGGGCTCTCCCTTGTGTGCTCCCACCAGCTGACTTGCTCCAGCTCAGCGGGGGGGGGGGGGATTCCACGTCTGTTTATTGCAGGGCAGAAAGGGCCTTGGGATAAAACGCCCTGACTGAGCATCAGCTATTGTGAGTATTTTTATTCACTGTAATGAAGAACATTATTATTAGCCAAGCACTGCGTCCTCCCGCTGAGAGCCAGAGCAGCCCACAAAGCTGCCTTGCGCTGGCCCCTCCTCCCTTACAGCCTGTGGAGGTGGAGGGGCTGTAGCCCAGGGAGGGCGTCGTGTTTTCCCAGAAACTTGGCTAGGAGGCTTGCCTCACGCCTGACCCTCCACTCTGTCCTTGGGGGTCTTCAGAATTTCAGTCAGCTCACTGCCTCATTTTACTTCCTTCCTTGTACAGCGCCATGGACAGGAGTTGGGTAGGGAGCGAGTTTATAACACACACCTGTGTCTCAGGAGCTCTTTCCTGAGTGGAGAACCGAATGCTCTGTGGACCCAGCATATGGATTTTTTCCTTCAGCATTTTCCAGCTGAGTAGAAAGGAGGTATTTATTGCCACTTCTTTTTCTCAGTCAAGGCAGAAACAAAGTCTGAAGAAGTTTATTTTATCAGCCTAAGAGGTTGCACTTAAAAAAAAAAACCTTCATCTATTTATTTATTTGAGAGAGAGAGAGATATCTGGAGAAACAGCAGGCATACATGCATCGTGGTGCATACATAGAAGTAAGAGGATGACTTTCAGAAATTGTTCTTCCCCTTTGTCACATGAGCTTTGGGAATCAAACCCAGGTCTGCAGGTTTGCAAGCAGGTGCCTTTACCCACTGAGCCATCTCCCTGCCCCAGGATTTACTTTTTGAGTTATTCATATTCTAAAGACTTAACGAAGACACAGATTTGTTGTGCCAGACGCCCAGAGCACACATAGTGCGCTCACTGAATCTCTCTACTGCTCTCTGATGGAAATTGTTATTCCCATTTTACTGAAAAAGAATGAAGCTTAGATCAAGAATTTCCCAGAATCCCACAGACTGGGACCCTAAGCAGCCCATGCGCTCACTCAGCCCCTCCCTTCTGGTCATGTAGATGATCTCTTCCATCCACAGGTCTCTTACAAGCGCATAGGTACCATTCCACATGGGTTAGGAATAATTAAATCCACTCACATAAAATTAAATGAAACTCTGGGTATTGAGAAATCTGTGTACCTAAGTCCTGGAGGCAGGTGTCTACGCTAGGCTTCTCACCACTGTCCAGTTCAGGCACTGCCCCAAGGTTGCTCTCTCTGTTGACCTTCAGTCACCCAAGCTCAAAGGATTCTTCAATGTATAACCCCTACATGTGCATTCTTGTTATTGCTACTGCATCATTGACACTGTACTGTTTTTATGCTCCAAAAACACAGTAGTGCAAGGTTGTCAATAACAAGTGTGTTTCTGCTTTTCATATTAAGTCCTTTGAGTCCTTAGCTCCAAAGTTCTCAAAGCATCGTCCTGCCCTTTCCATTGCAAATCTAATACAGTTTTACGGCATGGCTGCGAGTTAATCAATGAATAGATATTTTATTGAATGTTCGGCTAATAAAACTGGACTATGGCTGTTAAGTATTAATAACAGAAAGAAAGGATAGTGGTTTTCCCAGGAGTGAATTCAGGCTCTGAATTCCCTCATATGTCCATGCAACTTTCTGTATGCCTTTGAAAAAAAACCCTGCACCCTCGAGGACCCCAGTTTTCCCAACTGTAAAATAAAAAAGTAGAGAAATTTAATTTCTTATTTTAATTCCAGAACTAGTTGCTGGTGTGTTCCCCTAAGGATAGTTGTTGAATGCTCTGAATCATGTCCCATATTGTTTTTTTTTTTTCTTTTGATAAAGTGCCTGAGGACAGACACACACCCCCCATCAGAGACATTGCCACATAGAAGACCCACCCAGGAAGGTTTCTTAAAATAAAATTCAATGGAGATAGATTCATAGGGTCCTAGAAGAGTTGTCCAAGCTTTTTAATCCCCTGATTCCACTTAAGCTCTCTTGGCTGTTTATGCATCCCAAAATTGACTATTTGGAAGCCCTACCACACCAGGGTTGATGAGTCTGGCACAGAAAGCTTATGATGTATTTGACCCCAAGCTCTCTTTGCAGTTAACCTTGGGGCAAAGAGTAGTGATGAATGTTAAGTATCTCGCCTTTCACTGGAGATCGCCTTTCACTTGAAATCATAGGGGAAAAAATGATGTTAAAAAGGATGAAGAGTCTTTTTTCCCCCTTCAAGAAATGGAAATCAGGGCCAACACTTAATAGCTAGAGCCACTGGGAATAATAGGAATTTCCAGACAGTCATTTCTTCCATTGGATTTCATCCATTTGATAAAAGTGTCACAAACTCTTCTGGCTTTCTTCTCTTGCGCAAGTCTTGAGAAAAGCACCCCTGGTCTCCTGTCTTAAACTAGATGTGTGCTAAGCCCAGGGGCTGAGCCACAGTGGATCCTTCACCCGCCGTCGTCCTGTGCTGCCATTGCAGGCGTGCAACGAATTCACCACCCACGTGATGAACCTCCTGCGGGAGCAAAGCCGGACCAGGCCCATCTCGCCCAAGGAGATCGAGCGGATGGTGAGCATCATCCACCGCAAGTTCAGCTCCATCCAGATGCAGCTGAAGCAGAGCACGTGCGAGGCAGTCATGATCCTGCGCTCCCGGTTCCTGGATGCACGGTGAGTTCCCGCGCGGTTCCCTGTCCTCCGCGATAATCTCTGGCCTGGAGTCAGGGTTCCTAGGCTGGCCCCCTCTAAAACTCCCATTTTAACACCTTGATTGCTGAGCCAAACAGTACTCTAAGGGCAGTCCTAGGGCCTGAGGAAGGAAGGCTGGGAGACAGGATGGACTCATAGAGTTCCAGAAAAATCCGTGATGGGAGGGAATGAGTTTCAGCACTCACACTAGGGGATCGAGGCACTCTGAGTCTCTCATTTCTACATAGCTCATCTTTATAGTACACTATAGTGACTCTTTTTCCAAGAGATCCCAATCCCGGGATCTTTTCCACAGTTTAAATAGACAAAGAATACACTCAGTTGAATTTAGTAACTATTCAGATATATGCTATACGTGGGACTATTTAAGAGGTCCAAAGAAGGATTGTTGAGGGGGCACCTCAGATAGAAACCTTTGTCACACATACCTGACAATTTGAATTTGATCACCAGAACCCGTGTAGAAAGACTGATTTACTGATACAAATCCCTAATTCCAGCACTCTATAATGAGAGTCAAAGGAGATTCATTTGAAAGTTCACTTAGGCAGTGCATTGGTAATAGCAGAGACCCTGCCTCAAACTTAAGAGAGTGGGAGAACTGACTCCTGAATAGTTATTCTCTGACCTTCATACGGGTGCTGTGACATGGGAATGCACGCGTGCATACACACACACAGACACACACACACACACACAGGCCAACTAAAACAAATCTTTTTTAAAAAGAGTCCAACGATGATTATGATATGTTTTCTTGGCCATGAAGGAGCAAGGAGGGCTTGCTAGGGCCCACTTGAAAGTTTGATGGTTCCTATCTGGGGATGCTGCTCATGGATTTATTATTGAGGCCCTTTAAGTAAGAGGAAGGTCCTTTGAGAAGTGAGAGCAGGAGATGAACCAGTCAGTCATTGCTTACCTTGCAAACCTGAAGGCCTGAATTTGATCCCCAGCACCTATGAAAAAGAACAAGGCATGTTACACATGCTTAAGGAGGCAGACGCGTGGATCCCTGGGGTTTCACCGGCAGACAATTAGCCAAATGGCAAACTTAGAGCCAAATGAGAATCCCAGTCTCAAAAATGAAGTTATGTGGCTTTCTTAAGGAGTATCAACTGATGGTTGTCCTCTGACTTCCACACTCATACACCTACATGTGCATGCACCCGCCACACACACGTGCACACCCTACCCTACCATTACAAGTGCACACATGAACATAAACGTGCATACATGTAAAGAAGAATGAGAACAAAGTATAAGTGTTCGATTCTGGGCTCTTCACAGACCAGTGGATTCATGCTGATCTCTTGCATCTGTTCTCAGCTTCTGAGAAGGTGATCACCAGATTTTTCATCTACTCTAGATGACAGTTTTCACACTTGGCCTACCAAAGGCTTCTCAGGGTGTAGAGTATGCTCAGTGATCTAGACGTCATCATAAATTCTCCGCCTTTCATGTATGTGCATGTGATGGTTGTTTCAATTTCTGAAAAGATCCCACCAATGTGACTTTGACTGTTGATGGTCAGTGCACCATTCTGTGATCTCTAGCTTTGTCTTTCTTCAGTCACGTGGGAAGAGTCACTGTGATTCCTGGATTTTTCCCCCTCTGTGAAATCATGTTTTATTCAGTTCTCCTGTCTGCATTTTCCTCTCTGTCCACAATTAGAGTCTTTTAGAGTTTATGGACCTCTTTAAAATTCCCTAGCATTCTCTCCTACCTCCCTCTTATTCCTCCCTCCCTCCCTCCCTCCCTCCCTCCTTCTCTCCCTCTCCCCTCCCTCCCTCCCTCCCTCCCTCTCCCCTCCCTCCCTCCCTCCCTCCCTCTCCCCTCCCTCCCTCCCTCCCTCCCTCTCTCCCTCTCTCCTTTTCTCCTTCTCTCTCTCTGTCTCTCTCTCTGTCTCTCTCTCTCTCATTACATGGAATACAAAATGAGAATGCTAGTCAGCAAAATATATATCTGGGCCAGTAGAATTCCTTAGAGTAAGTCAAGAGAAAGTAAAACTGAAGGCAGGGTTCCCTGCTGGGAGTTGTGCTGGAGAGAGAGAGGGCAAAGTCAGGCTGCAGCAGGACCCTCCGGGCACCCCCCTCGCCCTGTGGCATGCTGCCAGCCTGGTTTCTCTAGTGCACCCATTGTGCCCAGTGCCAGTGACTGGTGGCCTCTGTCTGGGCCATTCCTCTAGGCTGCAGCCGCCGCCACACTGCGTGTGTTGCTAGGTCTCCATGGTAACTCCCTTAGTTAAAATGCTGGCCTTGGCCCTCATGTTGGCAGGTACTGAAAAAGAGAAAAGTCAGAACCAGACTGGGTTCTTTTTAAGAAGGGAACCAGAGAGAAGAGCCGGAAAAAGTCACTGTCTTGCCGCATTTCTCTTCGCAGCAATTCTGTCATGCCCAGTTGAAGGTCAGACTCTAAGAGACACAAAGCCAGATGAGCTTGTGCACGGCTTTCCCGTCCACTGGCTTCTGCCCGGATCGTTCCGTTTGGCACCAGATGGTCCAGCGCTCTGAGTCAGGGTCTCTTTCTTGCTTTGCTTTGTAAACCTTGAGTCACTTGCAGTTGGAGCCAAGATTCAGAACTGAACCAGCTAGCTGATGCTGGCCGCTCTTCTCATCCCATTTGGTGACTCTATTTATTATCAGTGAAACATCATCACTCAAATGCCGGCTCAGAGCAGAGCAAATATGTTTTTCCCAGCTCAGAAATAAATGTTTGTCCAAACTTCCTGACTAGAGAACTCACATCATGTCTTCCAGGGTCACTAGCTGCAAAATCCTCAGTAAGACAGACATAGACATACAGCACTCATCATCCATATTCGAGTGCCCCCCACCCTATCCTAATCATGGCCCTGATGGGCAGGGCCTAATCAGAAAAAGATTTCACGGAAGACAAATAAAATACAAAGAAGACTTGATATAGTAATAGGATTAGTCTTTGTGATCTAATGGGTATGCAGAATTGACTGCTCCTCCTTTGTTGCAGAATGTGCCATGTATTAGCTTTCTAGTGCTGCACGGAAGATTACTACCAGTGCAGCAGCTTAAGGTCACACAGGTTCACTGTCTTGCAGTTTCCACTGCGGGTAGGAATGGGCATATCTTAGTTACATCTTCTGCTCTAGACTCAAGAAGCTGTGGTCAAGGTGTCTGCAGATGTCGGGACTGCATTTGAAGCTGGGCGCCCCTTTGCGGGACTATTCTGATTGTTGGAAGAATTTGGTTCCTTCTGCTTGTGACAGTTAGACAGCTTCTGTTGGTGAAAGCCACCCTGTCTAGATGCGGTGCCCATCTGGGCTACTCGTATTCTTTCTGAAGTTCAGTGTGGCAGTTTGCCTGTGTGTCATCCATAACTTCACTCAGGGCCAAGCAGCGGAGGGAAATGAGGGGTTTTATTCTTGCTGAGGACTGTCCGGTTGCAGTTATTAGCACTCAGGCCAGTACCAGCATCAGGGGGAACTGTCCACACCATAACCACGGGACGGCTGAGAAAGGGGTAAACCTCACTCGGCAGACAGTAAGACTGCATCTTACCCACCCGCCCAGGGAATGGTCCCGCCCACTATAGGGTGGATCTCCCACATCAATCAGGGAGTCTCCCATAAACTTGCTCAAGGATTTAACTATCAATTCTCCACATATGTGCCCAGAAATCAGCCTTTAATTGTCAAGCTGACACCTACATAGCTAACTAGTTCAGTCAGCAGACAAAACCCCCTAGTAATGAAACTAACCCCTCACATTTACCAGTCCCCTCAAAGGGGATGTGTTTCCTCACATCAAGGACCATAGACCCCCTTCCCACCAGTCTCAGCTTCTTGGCCCAGTCTTCTCCATTCTGTTCCTTTCCTTTATCTTCCTTCCACTGACATAATCTATGCCAAGAAAATTTAACTTAAAATTCCCTTCATCCATGTATCATCTCAAGCTATAAACTAAACACCGTGTTGCATATCTTACTACGTGCATTCAGGACTACAAATAATTTTCTACCCTAAAGAGAATGGACAATTTTGCGGCAAAATTTCGACTGATTTTCCTGGAGTGCTTTTATTGTGTCAACAAGAGTAACGTAGACAGGTTATGATAGATATGTCTCTGTGCCTCTATGTCTCACCTGGTTAGAGGCCATTGTGTAAGTGAATTGCCTGGGAAAAGGATCACAAGGAAAGAACATCCAGTAAGGTCTAGGCAAAGCGACACTATATTCACACTTACTTAGGCATCTTAAAACGGGCTGCTGCTATTGACTTTACCCACCGGAATGACGAAGATAAGAAGTATAAAGATGGTTCAGCTGATAAAGGTTCTGCACACAAACTGGACAACCTAAGTTTGACCCCCAGAGCCCACATGGAGGAAGAAGAAAAACCAATTTCCTAAAGTTGTCCCCTAAACTCCATAAGTGTGCCATGGAATGCATACATTCTCTCTCTCTCTCTCTCTCTCTCAAATAAATAAATAACATATTTTTTAAAAGGTAGCAAGAATGTATACAAGTGTGGATCCTACTTTTGCACAGCACTGATCTCATGAAGTAGACACGCTTCCAAGTAAACCAAGAGCTGCACATTCCATCTGCCAACCCTATCCAGAGGTACCAGACCCCAGTGCATCTCAGCAGAGCATTGAGCCAAGGAATGGCACAAGCAGAGCATGATAACCCCTTTCAACTTCGGCAGACATTCCTTGTGGAAGCATTTACACATAGGTTTCAAATATGAGTGACACATGGCTCCTGCCCTACGGGAACTTGCAATTTAATTGTAAAGACGGGAGCAGGGTCGCAGCAGCTAACTGTGGGAGAGAAGCACTCCGGGCAGTGTGAAGCTGCAAGGAGCCCTTCGATCCACCAATATCTTCGCTTCATGCAGAAATGTGTGGTGTGACTACTCAGAACTGTGAAGAGCATATGTGAGCATCAAGGCCGTGGAGTTGGAGAGACCCACTGAAAACCTCAGGAGATCTTGGGCCATCTTATTAGTCCACAGAAACATTCACAACCACCTAGGGACAGATTGTGGAAAAGTAATACTTAAGCTGTTTAATTGAGCTGAATTCAGATTCTGATTACAAGTTTGATGAGCTTTGGGTCCAGGACAAATGTCTCATCTTCCCAAAACCTAAGCGCTTATATCTGAGAAATGGGGATAATTTGGTAAATTACAAAACAAAAGGTCATGTGAAATCCAAGCATCATGTGACATAGTATGGTGTTCACACCCTAATTCCAGTACTGCGCTAATAACGTTTCCTAGGTCACTTACATATCACTAGTCCATTTTATAGCACATTGCGGCAGGGGTAATGGCATCTCATAGCTTCTTGTGGCGTGAGAATGTTGGCATTCTGCTGATGATGAGCTGAGCTGGAAGAGACCATACAGAGCATTGCCAAAGTCTGTGCTCTTAGGCAGGAACGGCGCAGCTGAAGTAAGAAATACTGTCCACGTTTATGGAGCTACTCAGAGGAAGCTGGTCAAAGATAAGCTTTGTTATCTTACAGAGAAGCAGAAAGCAGGATGCTTTGTCATCTAGCTTTAAAGTTAAATGAACTTTGAATGAACTATACATGAACTATGAACTATAAATGAGTGGTAATCTTTTAAACATTGGTTCCCTCGCTATACTCGTCACCTATACAGGTCACTGTGGAGACCATTCAGGACCTCACAGAGGTAGATCTTTCCCTCCTCACCACAGCACTGCCAGACATCACTAGTCTGCAGTCCTGTGATACACTCCGGTCCATCTAATTCACTCGACATGGTAGTGAAAAGGCTCAGGAATTAAAGCTTTTGCCTTGCAAGCAAAAGGACCTGAGTTCAGATCCCCAGATCCCACATAAAACTCAGTCAGATATGACTGCGAGCCTGCAGTGCTGGCCTGGACGACAGAGCCTGGGAAACCCCAGAGCAAAGCTGTAAGGCGGTAGAGCGATTGTCCTTGGGACTTCAGCATGCAAATACTCGAAATGCCTTCTGGTGTGTGTATACACACACACACCCACACCCACACACACACACACACAGAGAGAGAGAGAGAGAGAGGCACATGGGCATACAAATTTTAAAAAAAGAATAGTGGTGAGGAAGGGGTAGATGTGATGGGCAGAACGGGCAGAATTATCTCTGGGTACAAAAGCAGGAGGGGTTGAGAACCACTCCCAGGTGCCGCACGTGCTAGGTACTCAAATATTTGAGAAATGAAGGAGAAAAGTTAGCAGCTACACTGAACTGTTGCTATGATGATGCCATTAAAGACTGTGGGTTTCAAAGAGGACAGAGCCGTTTTGTGTAAAGGTGTTATTGGGCCAGTGACATCCCTCAGTGGGTGCAAGCAAACTGGTGACCAGAGTTCAACCCTACAATCCACATAAAGTTGGAGAGAGAGAACTGGCTCCACAGAATTATCCTCTGACCTCCACATGTGTGGCATTGCATGTCCATTCATGAACAGTCTATTACATGCCTACCCATGAAGAATACACACACACACACACACACTCAAACAATATTAATAAAATTTTAAAGTTGATGTTAAGAGATGGACTCTGACTATTGGAATCTGCTTGCATGATGCAGTGGTAAAGAGGCCTTTAGAGGAATCAGAACAGGAAGTGATGTAGGTCATAATTAGTAACATGTCCATGCTTCTTACTGTATAGCCTTTTTAGATAAAAGATTCTGTTATTGGCCAGAACCTGACAGGTTTCTGCCTTTAAAATACCTCCGTCGGGCTGATGAAATGGCTCAGCAGGTTCAGGCGCTTGCCTCCCAAGCCCGATGACCTGAGCTTCATCCCTAGAACCCACGTGAAAAACTGGTGGAAGTGCCGGAGTCCCAGCATCCCCCTGGGAGGTGGAGAAGGAGGACAGAGACCCTGCCTCAACACGGTGGAAGGAGGACGCGACTCCTGAGAGTTCTCTGACCTCCGTGGCTTGCACCCACCTGTACAACTCACACACACAGATAATGCCCATGATGCAACACATACTAAGTTTGAAAAAAAACTTTAAAAAATACTTCATGTAAGCAGTCGTCTTTAATCAGCATTCTCATTTCTTACATTAAAACCTGGGATCTTCAGTGATCAACACTTCTGATTAGCTTGAGATCTCAAATGTCAACTCGCCGAGCTAGTAACACTTGGAACCAAAGCAGAGACAGCCATTTTCTCAGCTAGCTCGAGCAACCTTACCATAAGACATGGGTTATTTTCGCTCCGTTTCCCAAAACTCTGAAAAGCCCTGATCACATGATGGCAGAGACAGATTAAGACAGCTACTGAACGAGGTGATGAGCGAGCCCATCTGACTAGATGAGACCACCCAGTGAAGAGCATGCATCGAGCCGCAGAGAGCCGAGAACAGCTGTCTACACCATCCCCACGCCACCAGCTCGCTCCAGAGAGACTTCTTTGAGTTCAATTGGAAGAGTCCCAAAAAATACACAGGAATGCTAATGCAAACAGCTGAATGAAGGATCAGATTGGAGGTGCTCCTGATTATGGGGGCCTGCACGGTCCAGTTCCGCAGGCCTAAAACAACCATGTAGCCAGAGATTCTCTAAAGACAAATCTGAAGACTGTGTTAACCACTTGGCTGTCCAACCTCAGAGTCCCATCGTGCTAGAGCTTTCCACGCATGTCAATGCTTTTTCATCCAATCTGTCCAGTTTCTGATGCTGGGTGACCCAGAAACGCCACGTGATTTGGGAGAGTGACTTGGGCTTGGCATAATCTGGACAGATGTGGCTAATACCTGCGGACAGATGGTGTTCATCCGGCAAAATCAGGCACTTTATCGTGTTAATTGATCCAAGTGGGACCCTGAAAACACAGTATTAGCTGAATTTCCTGTCTAGCAAGGCCATTGGTGCTTTCTGTGGGCTAAATGGGGAAATTCACTCTCCTTGGCATAACCAGGGACGTTCTGGAGAGCGGTTCCATAAGGAGCAGCCTTTGATAAACGCGAGAAAGGTAAAAGTGCTAATAGAGCTGAATATAGAGACGAAGAATCCACCAGCCGCATCAAGAAGGGTCAACCAGGTCTACAAAGTGCCTGGAGTCTCCTAAGCAACTCCTCAGCCCCCCTCCCCCCAGGCCTTCGCTGCTAGGAGGCCATAAAGGGGGTTCGCAGTGGAAATTAGTTCAATTAGCACTTTTTTTAAGGAGGAAAAAAAATGCCTTTATTGAAAAAAGAAATGGGTCGCCATCTTCTTTGACAGGCTGCATATGAGAAGGTTTCAGTGAGCCTTTGTTTGACCATTTAGCAGCTGTTCTTACGAAAGAAATGCCGCTTCTCTCAGGTCAGACAGCCAGGGGTTCACCTCAGTCCATTTCCTGCCCTCTTCCCCAGATGGCTTTTAGAAATGTTGGATGCATTTGCACGGGGACTGAACGGACAGAGAAATGATAACTTATTTTTAACTTGGGGCTACAAGCGTTTGTGTGTGGTTGCCAGGAGGCAGTTTCCACGGAAGGAAGAGGCTGGGTTTGCAGCCAGGCAGACCCGAGCGATTGCCTCGGCTCCGTGGCACGCCAGCTGCGTGACGGTGGCTCACAGCTCTTCCTCCTCCATACATAGGAATAACCGTATCTGCCTCACCCGAGGGAGGAATTCAATGACTTGATTTGATTGGTGGGAAAGGAAGGCCCGGAATGTGACGGCTGAGCTGTAGCATTTGTTCTGCATGTTCTGGGTTGCCCTTTCTCCCTGGCTATCACCTGTGAACTCAGTGCAGCACCTTGTTTTCAGTTGAAGCCCATGGTGGGGGGTGGGGGGTGAAGGGGGAGTATAGTCATCTCACTGGTGTTGGTCTTGCTGCTTGGTCTAGGTTTCAAAACCACCTAGGCCTAAAAATGTGAAAACTGCACACTCCATCCCTTGTTGTGTAGATGCTGAAATCTGTCCAGCACACAGTGTAATACAGAACAAATGTCTTTAGTAGTTTGGCCTCCAGGCCGCTTTGCACATCTCCTCTAATCTCCAGCTGGTCCAAAACGTCCCTTCTCCCCACAGCAAACCTATTCTGCCTACCAGATATGATTAACGTGAACCTTGTTGTTGTTTCTTTTCCTTTCTCTTGACAAAGGCGGAAGAGACGGAATTTCAACAAACAAGCAACAGAAATTCTGAATGAATATTTCTATTCCCATCTCAGCAACCCTTACCCCAGTGAGGAAGCCAAAGAGGAGTTAGCCAAGAAGTGTGGCATCACAGTCTCCCAGGTGAGGAATCCTTCTAAAGCACTTGCTGGAGATGCGTGGCTGGGTCTCCGAGGTCTTGCTCGGACATGCTTTGCACTTTGCATCAGTTAAAGCGTTAAAATGCAAGGTAAGCAGTTGATGTGTGGGAGACAGTTTCCAAGTACATACCTTGCAAAATCTGCAAGGCACCAGCCAGAGGAAGAGAAGAATTAGAATGCAGTGTGAAAACAGGCATGAGACCCATTCCCTTGCTTTGAGTGGGTGAAATTTCTTACACATAACTTGGAAAGCTGTCTGCATCTTCCAAGCTGTTTCTTCAAACTTTACCAATTCCTGCACTTTTTTTTCTAACCCAAGAACTTTAAATAGTAAACGAAAAACTACTCAGTATGTCCATCTGATGAAAGAGGTTTAAATGTCTTCTCTTGTTGATCTGTCTCTATATCTAATAACTGATGGAGGAAAGGAATTTTGACATGTTACCATGATTACACTGAAATGATTTCACAATGTCCCTGAGCGCCCAAATAGCTGCAACATACGGTAACCATAGCAAATCCCTCTTGACTTCAAAGATATATGATCTAAAATTTTTATAGACTTGGGATATCTAACATTAATATAAGGAGAAATATACACAGCATGTATGGATGTATATATGTGTATGTATATATATATTCTACTCAAAGAATCCATCCAAATTATCTACTCATGCTAAACCTTAAATATCTCAAATATAAGTCCTTGTTCTGAGTCACAACCAGTAATGATACTTCTGAGACTTGCCAGAGGATCGTTTGCATTGGTATAATGGTTAAAAGAGGAGAAAACAGGGGCTGGAGAGGTGGCTCAGGGGTTAAGCCTCTGCCTTGCAGGCGGAAGGTCCTGAGTTCGGATCCCAGATCTCATGTATAGACGCCAGGCGGAAGCGGGGGCGGCCTGCATTTCTGGTCCTGGTAGGGCGGAGCCTGTGAATCCCGGGGCAGAAGGAGGTGGAGGCGTCCATGGTGGTTCACGAATTCGTCCGTGGTTCTACACATACACAGACACACACACACACACACACACACACACACACACGCGCGCGCGCGCGCGCGCACATACACACGCACATGCGCACAGTTGAATAAATAAAAAAAAATTAAAAAAAAAAAGAGGAGAAAACAGACGGTAGGGAACAGTAGAAAAGAGGCGCAACTCTGGGAAGAAATGTCACTTATTATTTTTCAAAGGAATAGGTGCCATTTCAAACTGGACATCTGTGTTTCCCTGAATTGAATCCTGACTCCTGTGAGTGGCTTCAGGCCTAACGTCACATACAGCGGATTTCAGACATGGAGCCCTCTACTTTAGGATGTGGAATTAACTCGCCCTGTGGAGTGAATTCCAAGTGTGCAGTTCAAAAATTTCAGATCCCACTAGAAGTAAGAAAGAATGCTTCTGGAGCTAACCAGTCTCGTGGCTGGTTGGAAGGCGAAGTCCTGGATTGTTCCAGCAACCTGTACCTCCTTCACCATGGAAACGCAAGGTGCAAAGACTCTGCATTAGAGCAGTCATTCGCTTGCTTCTCACTGCCCTCCACCACCCTAAAGCCATCACTCCGCCCCCACAGCAACCCCAGATGGCCCAGTATTGCCACTCATGTCCTGATGGACATATGATCCTAAAGACAACTTGAGAACTTGGGAACTTGGTTCTGACAAGAGTTAATCATGGGAGTCTGTGAGATTCACTTACTTATAGGGGAGTCTTAGTTGTCTCATCTACTAGACATAGTTGATGGGACCACACACTACATTAAAAATACTTCTAGGGCTGGAGAGATGGCTCAGGGGTTAAGATTCTGCCTCTCAAGTGGAATGAACTGAGTTTGGTTCCCAGGTTCCACTTAAAAACACCAGATAGAAAAGGCAGAAACAGAAGCGGCCTGTACTTCTGACCCTGGTGGATGGAGCCTGGGAAATCCCACAGAGAAGCAAAAGGGAGGTAGAAGCAATTCAAGATATTTCCCAAGGCACCTCTGACACACATACACACACACACACACACACACACACACACGAGATAGATAGATAGATAGATAGATAGATAGATAGATAGATAGATAGATAGATAGGCAGGCAGGCAGATAAATAAAAGTACTTCTACCTCCCGAATCTAGTATTGTATTTTTTTAAATCAGTTTTTGTCCTGGGATGGAGGGGTAACAGCCACCCTTCTTTTTTAGAATTCTACTCAGACTCTCCCCAAACTTCCCTGATTTCCTGGGTGCTGTTCTCTGAGTTCTACTCTCTTCTTTCAGCTCAGCCTTTCTCAATCTTTTCAAGTCTGCTTGCTGTACATATTCCCAAGCTATTCTTGGTTCTTTTCCGTAGCCTTCATCTATCTACACGTGCTCTAATTAATGGACCTTGATTTGTGTGTGGGGGTGGGGGGCACAGATTCCTTTTAAAATCTACTGAAAAGCTATAGGTTCATCTCATGACCCAAAACAAAAAATAGGCTCATATACCTAAATCCATTCACATATGGTGACTCTCTTCTCCCCAGCCCCTTAAAGTCCTTCTTTATATTAGCATAGTCCTCAAATGATGCAGCAGCAGCCACTGCCTCACCTGAGAACTGTAAGAAAAGCAAATTCCCAGGTCTTAGGCCAGGCCCTGGATTAACGTCTTTGAGACTTGGACCCAGGAAGCTGTGTGTAAACGCTTAGGTCTAAAGAAACACCATCCTACACACACGGGCATGCACGCACGCACGCATACACTCACAACTGAATGAATAAAAAAAATTAAAAAAAATACTAACCTTTTAAAAAAAAAAAAAAAGAAACACCATCCTACACACTCACAGCTACAAACATACCTCCGTTTGAAAGATGGGGCTATGGTCTCTGAATACTAAACTCATGTGTCTGGCTTCCTATTTGAATGTTGCCGTGGCTCTACCCATAGGCTTTTGAAACATAACATCTTCAAGATGTGAAACACTGTCTGCAGAATCTATTATTCTTTCCGCATTCGTACCATGTAGTCTGTATACGTCCCCAGTGCTTAGCACACACTAGGCCTGAGTCCGTGACAGGTCAGTACTTAGTGAACAGAAACAGTGACTTTCTACAGTAGTCAAGGTACGTGATATGGCCAAGCAGTAGCGCAGCTGACCTAACACCGACCCCAGATCTTTCTTTTAGGAAGGACGTTGACGCATCCCGCCCTGCCCATCCTCTTTCTTCTCCTTGTTTTCCTCCTTTCTCCTGCTCCTTCTACTTCTCTTCTTCCCCCTTTCTCTTCACCCTCCTTTGCCTCTTCCTTCTCCTCATTCTCCTTTTTTCCTCCCCCTCCCTCCCTTCTTTTCTTTTCACACATAACAAATATAACTTGACTTCAAGCATCTCCTTTCTTCCTGAAAGTCCTCCTAAATCATCTCCATCTTTACCCTCATTTTTTTCCAGTTGTCCCTGAAAAAAGATTCCCCTTCTTTTCCCCTCTTCCATTTCACATAGAAATCAAAACCCAATGATAATTATGATGAAGTCATGCAAACAATGAAATTTCAAGAACAATTTGAATTTTAAAGTACAGTTGGATAAACCTTGGTACTTTCCTGGAAGTACTTTCCCACCTCCAGTTTCACGGTTTTTACGATAAATGCAGCATTTCGTTACTGAAATTTTTTTTTCTCGTTTACTTAGATTGCCCTGGTATAGTTTGGTTTTTATAATAGAGGCTTGGCATTTCTGCTGTGTTATGAGCCAGGCAAATTTTTGAGGGCTAGCCAGCCTTGTAAGATACTTTAACTTTGTAACTAAGTGTGTTTCGTAAGAATTTCCTTCATCTACCACGCTGGAGGGCCTTGGATGTGAATTATAGAGGAGGTATGTTACATGTGTGATCAATTTGCCCTTACCTCACCAAATTCATGGTTTGTTTTGTAATTAAATAAAAGCCCCAACGCTTTAGTACAAAAATCACATCTGGAACATGGGATCTCATTAAACGCTCCTCCCAAAGGGAGGACTTGTGGGGTTAAACTTGAAATTGTGTCTCCATTCTGTGGGGTAGAGGTCTTTGTATAAAGGGAGAAGTCCCACAAGACAGCTGCTGTGAACCACATGAAGGAAGTGAATTAACAAATGAAAGTAAATTAGGTTTATTGTGTTCTTTGGCTTTAACTTAAAAAGCCTGGAGTTCAAAGGAATAATTAGTTGTGTACTTCAGTTTTTTTTCTCATATAGATAAGACCCAGCTTTGTACAAAATACTCATTGAAATCTATTGGATTAAATTATATCGATCCTAAGGTCTACAGCACAGTCTGGCCAAGAATGGAAGTCCTCATTAAATTTATTCAACTTCTAAAAAAGTAGAACTTAATCTATACACAAAAGTATCCATATGCTGATACAGATTTATGTGAATATTTAAAAAGTCTGTGTGTTTTGATTTTACAAATTCAGTTTTAACACTTTAAAACAGGCATTTCTCCCAATACATTTATATGTAAGTGTCATAAATTAAGAAATAAGCAAAATTAAAATGCTCACTCTAAAAGGAGAGTCCTAGTTTAAGTGAGCAAATCCTCCACAGGAAAATGTTTATCACGGTGGTTTCACCAAATTGTCATTACACTAAGAGAATCTTGTGTTATAGAGTTGCTCCTTTCAAAGGTCTTGCTTGCTACAGGTTTTTTAGTCAATGTTGCAAAAACCGTCTGAGAATAAGATTGTTCCAGCCTCCCCCCACCCTCCAACAACCCTTCCCTGCTAAGTGCTCTTTATCTCCTATAATGGTTCCGAAGAATGAAAGGGTAATTTAAGTATCTTTTCTTACACTGCTCTAGGTATCAAACTGGTTTGGAAATAAGCGAATCCGGTACAAGAAGAACATAGGTAAATTTCAAGAGGAAGCCAATATTTATGCTGCCAAAACGGCTGTCACTGCCACCAATGTGTCAGCCCATGGAAGCCAAGCTAATTCACCCTCCACTCCCAACTCAGCGGGTCAGTTTCTTCTTTGATTTGGGGGATTTCGTTCTCCATTTGTGTGCTTGTGTTCTCCTATTGGGATTTTATTTTCGTTCTCGAGGTTTTAGAATGGTGGGTTTATGTATCTAATTATCCTTTGCCATCAGTGACGCCTTGTGGGGTTTTTTCCTTTTTCATATCCACACAGTGTGCTCATGGGGGGGGGGTCTAAAGGTCCGCCTTGGTGCATCTATTGAACTGGAATAGAGGTACATGGTTTGGTTTCGATGAGATCGCTAAATTCAGAAATTCCAATAAACTAGACTTAATACTTAGAGGTAGCTCCTTGGGGTTCTGATACTTGGTTTCTTTCATGTAAAGTTTCATGCTGGTTTATGTTGTTCCCACAGTATTATATCTGGATTATCTGCTAGCATTGGCAAATTCTAGTCTGAAGAACCAAGATATAATATTTTCAGTGTATGGGATATACAGATTATCCTTTACTGTTTACTCCACTGGTTTTCTTTAGCCAGCTGTTACTCACGTTGTCAGATTCCAGTCTTCATGCTGTAACACCAGTACCAATCATGCACTACGGTTCTAGATTTTACTTAGTGGATATGTGCTGTGTCGTGCCTAATGCTGTTGGTTCCATATGTCCATGATTCGAAAAATTTTGGTAATGCATAGAATATAATCTTAGTGTTCATATGCTGTAGAAATCACGTTACTTTTTTTCTGGGGAAGGAAGGGGCGAAGGAAAACTAAACATTAACTTAATAGGTTTGCTGTCAAGTGTTGTACTTCTCTACAACAAACTAAATGCATTTGGAATTAACTTAGCTAATAATTTAAAATGTGGAGAGCTCATCTAAGAAAACAGATGATAAGACCAATATACTAATGTAGCAGATCTAACTATATTCAATCATGAGATTAAAAATCTGATTTCTGACATTTCTATTAAGGGTAAGGTATTTTTGACATTACAGCTTGTTCGTTCACAATGTAAGTTTCTTTCTACCTTTTGGTGGCTTTTAACTAGAAACATGTAGGGCTCCGCACAACATCCTCTGCGAGCTTCTAGTCGCACTAATTTGTTGTTGTAAGGTTCTCCAAGTCACCGATCTCTGCTCTTATGACCTTCTTTTGTTTAAATGGATTCATGCACGAAGAGAGCCCTGGGCTTTGTAAACATGGACATGGTAAGCCGGTGTACAATTTCATCCTGTTTTATTTTGCCTCACCCTGAGGTTGAGTTACTAGGAAGTAGATATTTACTTTCTGAAGCCCCCCCCAACCCATTTTGGTTGTGTTTTCTTTCTTTCCTCATCAAGATGTTACTGACAAAGGATCGAGGCTAACAGGTTCAATAACCGGAGTTTCCTCCTTCCCCATCTGGCTGATTATCGAGCATTCGAGCACCAGCAGCGCGAGTCCCACTGCACTGCTAGGCAGATATTCTTGCTCCTCTCTTTGGAAGAAGTACAGTTCTGTCAATATTAGCAAAAAATGCACTCAACACCCTGCAAAGGTTATCATAATGCAAAACAGATATCAAAATGACTTTTTTCCTGTCCCTGATATATCTGCATCGCAGATGGCTTAGTATGATTTATGACTATTCCTTAGAAGGGCCCTGTGGACTCCCTTCATTACAAAATCCATAACAACTTTTTTTCTTTTCTAAAAAGAGAAAAGTAAGCATTTTAACTCCCCCCGCCCCCTCCCCATTTTAAGAATTGTGTTGTCTCTTGCAGAACGTCGTGGGCCTGTGCTTACAGTTTCTGAAAGTGTTTTCTGATGAGTTAAACTTCATATGACTATTCTGAGCACAAAGTAAATTATTATGGAAAATTTGAGCCAAGCCTTCCAGTGGTGCCTAAGTTGTTGGAAATATTTTACAGAGGGACCCCTTTGTACTGCTTTGTTTTCCTAAAAACAGAGACTGCAGAAAACACTATTGTACATGTGAAATAGCATGGAATTTAAAAAGATAGACATCTTAACAGGGAAAGTTATAAATGGGCTTTTCTGCATTCTCCTCTGTTTTTAAAAGCATCACATGGAGCGATAAATGCTCAAACTTTTTCAGATGGTGTTTGTTACATTGTGTGCTGACTCTTCAGTCCTTTTCTAAGGAGAAATGGTAATTAGAAGAAACAAGTTTTAAATCAGAGGTTTATATGCTAATGCATGTTGGTAGATTTTGAAGTCCAGAATTCTGGCATGAAGGAATGTTTTTTATGCCCTCAACAATGAAAATGAAGTTTTTCTAGAAGCTTTACTTAGGATAAATACACATTTCTACTACTAGAAAGATATACTTTAAGTCCATCTCCTTCCCTCCTGAGGCTTTTGTGTGGACAACGGCACTTTAGAGGCTTTTAGGGAGGCTACTTCTAAGTAGCCCCCTCTTGAATATTCTGTGCCTCGTTGTTCATAGCCACACTTCGTGAACATCACCTGAGAAGGATCCCATGGGAGGGGAACAAGCAGACAGAGACATTTGGTGTACTTCATGGACAGCCTAGCTGATGGGCCTCCAGAGGTCATGAGTGTTCAATCCAAGTAGGGTGGCCACGTCATCTATCTGGGACTTGGATTTCTAAGCCACAGAAGTTGAAGCGTCATGATAACTTTTGCAGGAGCATCGAATGCATTTTTACCGTGTGCCTGCTTCGTGTAGTGTGCAAGATGTCCCATGAAAAGTGGTGAGCATGGCTTTAAAAGATTTTGAATTGCTTAAGAGAAACACATCCCGTGTCTTTGTTCTAGGTCATCGGTGAATGCACACCAGCACCAGCGTTCAGTAGTATCCAGAGACAGTTTTAATGGACAGTTTAGGGAGGAGGCTCCTGGTAGAGGGAATAGAACTGGTGACCTGGTAACCGCTTCACAGTATACAAGACATTCCCTACAGCATGATCTGAGCTAAAATTTACCTGATCTAAAAAGTTAATCGTGCCAGATTTAGCCTATTATGATTATTATTTCTCAAGTGTTTTTAAGTGAAAATGCCATTCTTAGGAGTTTGCCTTCTGAAAATGGACGTTAACATGTTTCTATATCATATTTGTTCAAACGAATGTGGTAGAATCATGGGTGGTCCTTGATTTCTGCTCTGACCAGTTGAGTGGGGATGTGCATCAGTTAGGCCCCAAATGTCTGTGTGGCACTTGCCTTCATTCCTAAACTAAATCGCAAACCATGCGACTGAGAGGCACATCTTGAAATGTGCTTCTAGTCATTGCTGATCACTCTACTGCAGGTAAGGGGTCTGGGTGGTCTCAGCAAACAGGGTAATTCTGCGTCCGCTCTTGGAGAATTCCACAGCACTTCCAGGAGAACCCACCCTCTGCCTGTCTGGGAAATGAGTCTTAGGGACTATCCATTCCAGGATAAGTTCTTCCTCCTTCTAATACTGTGTGAAGAACACAGCCTCCCTCTCCTATTTTAGGTATGTGTGTGTGTGTGTGTGTGTGTGTGTGTGTGTGTTCATGACATGAGTAGCACCTGATCTCTTCCTTCTGCCCAGTCACTGTCTCTGGATGCTCATCAGTGAGTCAGAAGTCGTGACAGTGTCCTACACGGGTCTACAGAGACGATGAGATGCTGAAGCTGTACAGCCAAGAGCGCCAGGGAATATTTGCAATTACTGCTCTGATACAAATGCATTTGTACATGAAGTACATTTATATGCGCATATTTATCTCTGTGTATATTAGGCAGCTAGACATATTTACAATTTATCCATGCACATATATTTTTTAAATCATCGGTGTCAATTGCAGTGTATATCTTGTAAATGGCATGTCCTGGGCCTGTATGCTTCCGTGGGCGCCACGTTACTTGGCATCATTGTAGCCCTTTGGGGGTTTCTCCCATTGCTTGGTTTGTGTGCTGATTTCAAATAAACCACTGAGCCAAGCATACAGCACATGTGACTGCTCACGTGGTAGCTCTGAGTGGGAAATAAGATGCCTAGGCTGCAAACTCAAGTTTTCCAGACATAAGGAGCTTTGGGTGGCACAAACCAATTATAATTTGTGCTTTTGGTTCTGGTGAGAACTATTATTACACTTACTGCAACGCCTTTTATCATGGGGGGGCTATAGCTTGTAGATAGAGGCCTGGGTATGATATGCCGGCATGAGAAAGGGATCCTTGATCCATGCTACAGTGGGAGGAGGAGGATTTCAATGATAATGTACTATATTAATAGAAGGAAGTTGCAGGCTAAAGCCTTCATCCTACTGACCGGAAATAAGCCACAGCTGGTTAGGTCTTACCTCTGCCTTGCTAAGCTCAAATGTTTCTAATTCCTTTCAGATAAGTTTAATAGAGAAACAGATGCCAGATGAGAAACCATCCTTTAAGTGATGTTTGAGTCATCCCTGAGCCCATGAAGAAAGCATTTGCTTGCCCTGGGAGAGAATGAGAAAAGAACTAGTAGGGAGGTCATTTTGCCCGGGAGTATCTCTGCCCAGCCTCTTGCATACAAGGGGGTACAAACCCCACAGGCCAGAGGAGAATGAAAATAAGATAGATCTTAACTCAGGATTGTTCCCACATGTACAAATCATCTGGTTCCTCTAAGGACCCTTGCCTTTGACATATGATGCCATGGGGGGCGGTTAAGCAGGCACCATAGTGGCGGAGAAGAGAATCTATTGGTTGTTCAGTGGTCCTTCTATAGCTTTCTCCTCTGCATAGCCTCAGCCCAGTGTCCAGGTGGGCAAGGTAGAGCTTAGATCTCTGTGTTGAGAGAAGAGAAAGAAATCATTAGTGTGGAGGCATGACTCAATGATAGACAATTCCACACCCAAGGCAAGTGTCCCAGAACAGAGGGCAAGAGTGGAAGCAGCCTAGCATTAGAAGTCACAGAGTGCAACTGACCTGGGTCCCTGAGGTCTCTCCTTTGCCAGGCTAACGGCACGTTCTAACCGAACTTTGCACGTTGAGCTTTCTTTCCTACGCGCTGAGCTGCACGATGACTTCCCATCCCTAGTAAGCTTCCTGAGCCCTGGAGTTCAGGGTGAGCTTGGGCTAGGTTCACCACAGTGGAATCTGTGGGTGAATCTAAGGTTGACTCTCTGGATGGGAACCTCCCCCCTCTGCGAAGTGCAAGCTGATGCTAAATGTTCCTTCTGGACGCCCAAACTTTCAACACTATTGTTATCAGAACCATTCACATCTCATGCATGCTCGGAAATTCCCAGTTCAAAATTCTGCCTCATCTCCCTGCTTCCCGGCAGGCAGCAGGAAGTGTGGATCGTGTGCATAGAGTCTTGCAGTCCTTTTGGTTCCCTGGGCTATTAGCTACGCAGAAAAGAACTTTACCTTCTCTCTAGAAATCAGGAGTGTCCATAAACCCATACCCAGGGGACATCGTCTCTATGCCCTCCCCTCCGAAATGCTGTTCCCCATGTGAGTAGGTGGGGCCGGCGATATCATATTTAAAATCCAGATGAATTGACCTGCTCCATCGTGGAGACAGGAACATCATCCATCAGCCCATTTTCTCCATCTTACGGGCCCCTTGGCCAACCCAGAGCTTTACAGGCATGAAAAAGATCTTAAACACTAAACTAGAAGAATAAAATGTCTCCTCGGCCCACAGTTGCTAGGAGAAAGCACCGCTGTTAGCACCTGACAGCAAGGGTTGGCTTCGCATAACACCGACAGTGCACATCCTTCTCCGGCTTGCTCTGTTCTTTATGCTACTAACCTGTCTCTGTGGATGTTACTTTTATTTTACATTTGATTTTTTGGGGGTGCTTTGCATGCCATTCTCCTCTTGGCTGTTAGTTGCGGGGTCGAGCCTTTTCCTTTCTGTGATTCAGGTGCCTCACTCTTTCCTTTCCAGGTTCTTCCAGTTCTTTTAACATGTCAAACTCTGGAGATTTGTTCATGAGCGTGCAGTCACTCAATGGGGATTCTTACCAAGGGGCCCAGGTTGGAGCCAACGTGCAATCACAGGTAGGGACCCAGCCAATATGCCACCAGCAGGATGCAGTACAGTCCAAGAGTCCTCAGTCTTATTGGATTCCTGCCCCTGCCCAGAGAGAGAGAGAGAGAAGGAAAATGAAGGAAAGGGAGACAAAGGAGACAGATGACAATCAGTCTCTACCAAACAAAACCAAGGCAACCATTGTCATAGAGAATCTTGTCTACTGTGTGAGTGCATTTGGCTCTGGCTTATCTATCACAGCAGGAAGGCCTGGGAAAAACAGCACGTGCAGGGAGAAGTGAACCAGGCCTCTCTGTGGCCTAGTGGGAACAACCATCTTTGTTGTTCGCCAAAGGGAAAGTTCGGTCCGTTGTCTCTGTTTTCAAGTCCTCCTCTCATCTGTTGCTTTCCCATGCTCGGTACTTGCTAACACAAAGAAATCATTCATGAACGGGCCACTATATTAGGATGCTGTGTTTTCCTTTTAAGTTTTCAAACACACCAAGCCAAGCTGACTGAATGCATCTTCCTAGTCACCTTTGGGGGTCAACGGACTTGAATTTCTGGTGATAAGACCATGTTGGGAGGCAAAAACTAAGTCATGTGTAAAAGCTCAGTGCTCCTCAGTGAACCGTTGGGCTTCACGACAGACACCTCAGGAAGTCATCGTCCTCTCTCGAGCAAAGGGTGATAACAACAGGGTGAAGTCGTATGTCTTTGGTCAGAATTACTAGGGAGAGCGTCAGCCATGGCTCCCCAGTTTCCTACCCAGCATGTGGAGTCAAAAGCCTCACTTGCCTGGAAGAGACAGATGGCTGGTGACTCAGTCCTTTGCTTGGGAGGCATTGACTGGAGCGTCAGGTGATGCAGGCCGACTTTGGTCAAGTGATTAAACACCCAGCCATCATCTCAGGCCTCGTAAAAACAGGGTCTCTGTCACCTTCTGCTCTGCTGGGGACATGACTGCCCAAGCCTCAATGGAACCTTGATTTTCCTAAGAGAAGCTGCAAGGGATGATCTGCAAGGGGGCACTCCTCCTCCTTACTCTTTCCTGAAGCGACTTTAGTTCTCTGGGGCAGCGTTGTGCAGGCAGCCTTGGTATCGGGATCCGCAGTTTCCTTTCACTGTTTTTGCCTACTAAATTCAAGTGACAATAGATTTGGCCTTGGGGGGAGGGGATTCCACCCGCTTCCTCACGGACACTGGACACTTCTTCTCTGAGGAGGAGATCCTCTCTCAAATGATTACATTAATGTGACGTGTCCCACCAGTATCCCGTAGGACAGTAATGCCCTCCTTCCCCCATCTCTCTCCTTCTCTCTCACTAATCACCTCTCTGTTGTTCCTCTGTCTAGGTGGATACCCTTCGCCATGTTATCAGCCAGACAGGAGGATACAGTGACGGACTCGCAGCCAGTCAGATGTACAGTCCGCAGGGCATCAGTGTAAGCAAACAAGGCCCTCGCCCTCCCCCTCCTCACCCCCCACAACTCTTTGTGTTCTATCCCTACCAATTATTCCAAGGCCATAGGGCCCAGAATGCCACTTTGTAGGACTTGTCCTGGCTTTACGGTCACCTAGTTTCTTGTCTCTGTACCAGCCTTGCCATCGGCAGTGTCCTGCCCATCACAGGAAGTGGCGATCGGGCAGGCTTCATGCAAGCAGCTGGCATCCAGGGCTGTCAGGCATAATCAGTGTTTGCATGGCACCTGCGGCCACATGCGTTCGGCCGAGAGGAGCCGCTGCCCAGGTGACACCTAGTACAACAGAAGTAGGAAATGTCACCACGAGCTGGGACCAGAGGACCTGGGCAAGGAAACCGGTGGACTGGCCCAAACCCGTTGCCTCCCGTGGCCTTAAAAAGTAATCTATCTTGTTCCAATTCGTCGATAGATGATTAAAAAAGAAAAAAAAATAAAGATTGACACCGAGGCCGAGTGTGTCGAAGGAATGGGGAGGGGAGTGGACCATCTTCCCCTTGTTCTTGGGTGTGCTGGCGGCTCCTGACTAGCATGAAAATTCGTAGCGACAAGCTGTGTCGCACAGAGTGAAATCGATCAGACAGACACAAGGGGAACCGAGTGTAGATTTGGGACAGCAATCTAACTTGATTTCTCAGATCAATCGTCTGCTGTCTCAGCAGCAGTGACAGCAAGCCGGGATAGGAGAGCAGCCTGAAAGCGGGGCTGTTCTTCAGATGGGTGGGGGAGACGGGGGGGAGGGGGGTCTGGGTTTTTAGAGGTCACCAGAGGTTCCCATGGAATGATCCACTCGTAATGACTGAAGAAGACAGAACTATGGTTGGTCAATGGGATCGTTATTGTTTGTTGCTGTTGGTGTGATGAAAGTGATTAGGGATGGAAAGAAGGGAAGGTAGACATCATTTATGAATGTGATCTTAGCGTGTCGTGATGGAGACGGAACATCTATGAGAAAGGAATTGTTGGCCCCTTATGCTCTTCATGGGTCTTGGCCTACTCAGTATGGTCCAGTCTGGTTCTCTGGAAGTTGATTCCAGAGAACAGCAACTATTTTGCCAAATCTGGAATAATTCTTTTTTTTTTTTTTCAAAAGAGGATTCTAGGAGTAAGGAAGTAGCTCAGATGGTAAAGCATCTACCACATAAGCATGGGGATCTGCGTTCAGTTTCTTAGTGCCCATGGAGAAAACGCTGGGCTTAATGGTGTACTTTGCAGCTTAAAGATAGGGGTTGGAGACAGCCAGGTCCCCAGAGTCACTGGCTGGCCAGCCCTTCCCGATCAGTAAACATCAGGATCGGGAAGAGGCTTGTTTTAAAAAACAGGATGAAAAGCAATAAAAGAAAACATCAACCTCTTGCCTCCTCATGGATGTGGACATTCACCCACACAAACACTACATGCACCACTCACATATCTCAAGGAAAAAAGGAATGCTTACCACATAAAAGAGAAATGTGGGTAGCGCAGGAGAATTTTACCCTGTGAGTGGGATTAGTTTTATGATTGGACAGAATGAGTTTGCTGAGTAGAAGTTGCAGAGATGTAATTCACTTATACTTGATGGCCTTCCTCACCAGTGTGATCAATGATTTCCTAAGAACTTGGCTGCCTGCAGAAGTCTAGAACTCGTCATCACTAAAGCATTCCAACATAGTTTGGTTAGGACCTTGGTCTACAGATGTCATAGACAAGAGTCAGACACCTGGTGGTGATTTTCATTTTGACTTTTAAGGCCACCTACAGTTAAGAATTCCTTCTCTTTCACCTTCTTTGGTCATAATCTCTTCTGAGTTTGTATCATATCTATGAGAGGGAAGGATCAGCTAGTCCTGTTAAATCCCTTTTCAACAATCATGTCATAGTCTAGGAAGACTTTCCAGAACAAGGGATTCTTTCCATTGTGTGCTTATGTCAACCATACTGGATGAATGATCAACATGTTGGGAAGCCCACTTGAAGGGACCCAAGGTGGCAGATGGTGGACCCATCCTCAGAAAGTTTTCATGAGAATGAAGCGTCTGTGTTTAGACATGTGGCATTAGGAACTTAAGCAGCCATGCATTTTCTGAATACTTTTGAGATTGAATATAGACTGTTCCAGAGAAAACTTTATGTGTAAGTAGAAGGGAAGAACGTGAAGAAAGTACAAGAGGTGAAGGCAGAAATATAGGCATACTGCAGAATAAAACTGAGGGAAAACTCCTTCCCTTGACTTGGAAGGAGATGAACATCTGTCTTTGCCAAATGCAAGGCCCAGGAAAGAATGACAGTGGTGTGAGGGCAGGGTCGGGGGAGGAAAGGGGAGTCAATGTTGACCCTTCTGATGTCAGCTGGTAAGCTGGGAATCATTTCCAAGATGGTGTAACCAAACATGTGCAGACAATTAACGTCTGATTACATAAGCCCACCACCACAAAAAAAAAAAAAAAAAAAAAACAGGTCTGCAAAATGCCACTTGAAAGAGTATCTCATTTTCTGTTAATTTTTCCTCCATACACGGTGGCTATTTTATTGCTGGGTCTTTCTTACACGGGCTCTGTGAATTTAAAGCCAGTTGCAACATGATGAACATACCGACTGTGTCACCTGCAGAAGACGAAACCTGCTCTGTGGAGATGTATTTTTAGACGGCCGTGTTAGAAGCGGAGGCCTGTGAATGCACAGAGTAGGGCTGTGGTTGCCAGGCTAGAGACAGAGGAAAAAAGAGGGAGGGAAGACAAGGAGAGACAAGGACAGGAATGAAAGATTTCAGCCAAGAAGTAAAAATAACCAGCCCTACACTCGGAGCAGCTATGGAATTCCCAGCTGGGTCGGGTTGGGCTTCATCCGTGGAGGACATTTTCTAGGCAGCTTCTGTCTGCTCCCCTGGCCGGGTTTCCACGGCACCCATATCTTATCCAACTAGGGTCTATTTTTAAGTCCTGTGAAGTTCCAGACCACTTGCCTTTAACCAAGCACAGAACAGTAAGACTGTCAGGTATCCAGGTAAGAACCTATAAAATGAACGGGAAGATGCCTGTCTTGGTGGAGTCCCCTACCCGTGGGCACATACTACCTCTCCTGTCCAGAAAACAGGGCTAGTAAATTCTCACCTTTAACACCTCAAGGGCTGCTTTAGGGGGAAGTGAGAAAGTAAGTGGATAAGAAGGGAGGGCTTAGGCAAGGTATCAATCGTGTCATGAAAATGCAGTGTGAAATGTTACAAGTGATAACTTTCTAATTTGACCTTTTTCTCCTGTCGTGTAAGCCGTTTTCACAGTGGGTATTTGCCGTTGAGGATAGGTTAGGGCGCTCTTCTGATGGAAAGGTGAGCTGCTGAGATGGGCAAAGAGTTATGCAAGGCCTAAAGACCCCCTTAGCCGCCGTGAGTGGTAAATTATACCTCCGTAAGTACTCTGTGTTCTTGCATGACAACAGGCAGTGCATTTTGAGAGGGCTCGAGTGGTGCAGGGAGATGAAGCCACTTCCCTGTCAATCAGACGTATTTAAAGATGGCTGAGCTGCCGCCCTCCTTCTTTCCCCCTCTCCCGCCATCACTCTCGTCCTAGAAATAGTTCATTAACTAGGCCGGCGCAACGACTTCCTATCTCCGTTGCTGTCTGTGGCTCGCCTCTTCACCTGCACACATCTGCTGAGTTCTGTCATTGTCTTTCCTTGCTCAGAAATCATCAGCTGTCTTTGGTGCTTCCTGTGGTCAAGTCCTTATTCTACATTCAGGGCTTGCCTTGGTCTGCGCTTCGCCTACCTGTCCTACCCATTGCAGAGGTGAACTCTGAGTGGCATTCAGTGTGGTCACTCTGAAAGTTACCTGGCTGCACATTGTCCCTCTCTTCCTTCTTACCCTCGTGTACCATCCTTACAAATCTCCCTTCATCCCTGCACCATCTCTCCAATCCCATTCTTTAACTCTCCCTCCTCCTCTTCCACATGTGGGTTCTGGGGCTGGAGTCATGTTGCCAGACGGGCATAGCTTTGACCCACCTATCCATCTTGCTATCACTCTTCCTTCTTTTTTAAAATTTTTTTAGACTTCATTATTTATTGTGTGTGTGTGTGTGTGTGTGTGTGTGTGTGTATCAGAGGGCACTATATGTCCCTATGAAGGACCAAGGGTGACATCAGGAATCATCCTGGATGGCTTCTACGTCCTTTTTGCTTTGCTCTGGAATTTCCTAGGCTCCACCCATCATTGCATGAAATGAATGGCCAGTGTCAGTTCTGCCTGGTGTTTTAAAGCGGGACCTGGGATCCGAACTGAGGACCTTCTGCTTGCGAGGCAAGCCCTTTTTTCTTCTTAACAGTTCTTTCCTTCTCCTCTCTCACCACACAAAATCTTCTCCTTCATTATATTTTAGTGTATAGGACATACTTCATTACCTTTGTATCTCTCATTCCTGCCTATATATAGTGTCTTAAATGCATTTGGTTACTTGTTTATAACATGTTTGTTGAATGAAGACATCAAATGGGAAAAGAAAAGATGCTGTCAGATTAAAACTGTATTTTAAGGACCACTAACCAAACCTGGTATGTCTGCTGCAAAATATCTGGAAGAAAGGAATATTTAAGTGGTTCACTTAGCCATAAATACACTGTCTTTGCAAATCCAAAAGTGGGCTTGAATAGTCCTCTTTGAGAATAAGCTATCTAGGCCAGAAATGATGGCGCACCCTGTAACCCCAGCATTTGGGAGACAGAGCAAGAGGATGGCAGGTTTGCAGTCAGCCTCTTTTATATAGTAAGACTCTGCCCCAACAAGGAAGAAAAAGGAAGCAAATGCAAAGCAAATAGGTAAAATACAACTTTCTAAATGTTTTTGTTAAGTGCATTTTCTCTAAGAAGATCAAGAGATTTAAGCCACCATAAATATATGACGTTGCATGGTGACATGGCCCTCTATCAAGTTCTTCCATTCTAAGGCAGCCCTTCTTCCCCAGAGGATCTCTCTGGAAGAATTCCTGTCTGTGGATAGCCAATGTGTCTGGTGAGATTCCCATGGCCGTCCCTACTCACTGTGGGACTGGAGCCCCCTAGGGGAATGACTTGGTAGAAATTGGAAGTAACTGGAATATGGAAACTTGGAGCCTGGAATCGCAAGGAGCTAACCTGAAAAACCACTTTCAGCCAAGTAATTCCAGATTTCTGCGAGCATGATAATTGAGTCTGTCCACTAAAGAGATCAAATTAACTTTCGAGCTCCCCTCTTCTCCTCCTCTTCTCCCCCAGAGATCGCATCCTGAACACTTGGGATGCTCCCGAGAATGTCATGGGATTCTCTGAGATTTGTGAAAACAGAAAGCATTGCCCTTTAGGATGGGGCGATCTGTTTAAAACTGTTTCAGAGCATGTGCTAAGGGGAATTTTAGTCAGTTCAGTTTTCATTGTCAATAGCCCCCTTATTTAACCGTTGCAGTGAAAGTCTTGGTGGCCTGACTATGTCTATAAAACCAGTGTGCCATTAACAAGCAAGTTACCCCCAAAAAGAAAAAAGGCCAGTTAATTTTTGCTTTATGGTAATTCTAGTACTGGAAAAATAGAGATGAAGCTCATGACAAACCATAGGACAGGTATTTCATTTTGATTTTTATTCTCCTATCTTAGGTGAAGGAAGGAGAAGAACATTTACTACGTAAGCAAATAAAATGCAAACTCTTATTAGACCAAAGTCTCTTCAAGTGGACTCATTGCAGATGGGTTCATTTAGCCATGTTTAGTAGTTCTATGCCATGATTTCTTGGTAACTATTTCTTAGAAACCTCTTTCCACCTAAAGTGTAAACTGTCACATAAGAAATTGCAGGTAGAATGTGAGGGCAGTCATTCAAATCTGTAAAAACTCATCCTGCTTAGATAGTTTCACTTCTGTTTTACCAAACTAAATTTGAAATTCGAAGGCATTAAATTGGATGCCAACTCATCCCCAGTTGGTTGCCTGTGGGTAAGATTCTGCTCCTGTGACCAGGTAGACTAGTGAAGAGACCCAGATGCGCAAGGTGGAATTGCTGAGGAGAACCAACAGGTAGGAACACGGCCAACTGGGTTCCGAAGGGGTTCCTTTGTGTGTTGGGAGTCGGGAAGATGAACATATTTATGTGGCAGGGGCAGGGCACACATTCCATGACTTGCCTCTGAAGGACAGTGGGCAACCACAGGTGTGAATCCTCAGCTTCACCTTCTTTGAGGCAGGGTCTCCTGCTGTTCTCTTTCACGCCAGTGTGTACCAGGCTAGCTGGCCCGAAAGCTTTGAAGAATTCTTTTTATCTTCACCCCTTACCTTGAACACCGGAAGTACAGATGTGCCCTCGCTTTACATCCGCCCTGGAAGATACTCAGAAGTGAAACAAAACAAAAACAGTATTCCAATTTCACATGAACCCATGATTTTTACCAGATACCAACAGGAAATCCTTGAAAGTAACATATGGTCACTCCATGGCTTATTTATTCATTCGCGTTTTCTTGATCACCATTCAATAAACATACGCCATTTTCTTATTGTTGCTTTTGTGTGTGGAAGATGAGGTTGGGGCTGCTGCTTTGCCATGCTCCACGTTATTCCCGAAACAAAGTCTCTCACTGACTTTGGCGATCTCCCTGTCTTCACACTCTGCCTCACTGACCAGCAGTGGAGTCACAGGCACGCACGGTCACACCCATCTTTTTACCTGGGTTCTGCGGATCTGAGCTCAACTCCTCGTGATTACACAGTGAACACTCTTCCGGCTGAACCATCTCCCCAGCCTACCATAAGTAGTTTTGATCTTGGGGAAATATGACCATGTCATGTTCCATCCAGTCAAATTGCAGCAACCCTTTTCCTGAGATACTGCAAAACCCAGATTAGGTCAAGATATGTTTTTCTTCAGTCTTGCTTGACACTTTGTTTAAATAACTTGTTCTTAGAAGATTGGGACAAAGGAATCACATCCATCTTCTGATCCAGGAGAGGTTTTAAAATACAGAAGAGATCAAAAACAGGTCCATCATAAACATAACTCCCTCCACCCAACAGATATGCCCCACACTTGATATATATAGTGAGCATCCTTTTCTGGAGGCTCTTGGCCTCCCTGCAGAATTACTTGCTGTGATTTCCCTTGATCCCAAGCCCAGTGATGGGCTCCCTTCAGACACCATCAAGTTCTGTGTGTGCATATAGATAGGTTGTATTTTCTGTCTGTGTATCCTGAACTCCAGAAATCAACTGTGCTGGATTTGAAATCAGCTCTTTTCAACTGTCATATCCTAAGCAGTGATTTTTGTTGTTGTTGCTGCTGTTGTTTGCATCCTCAAGAAATACAAAAGGAGAAATTGTTCATCTCCATAATAAAAGATGAGCCGTGTTATTACAAAGATTCCTGACCACGAGGTCACAGCCAGTACCAAGCTTTTCATTGGAAACTGTATTTTCCAGACTCCTGAACAGCTCCTCGTGAGATCCCTACAGCGTGCTGGTTTCTAGGGCCTGAGAACCTTTCCCAGGCTCCTGTTGCTTCTGCCTCCTACTTCATGAAGAAAACTCCAACTTCCAAAGGACAGTGTGTTTCTGTGATTGCTTCTGAAAGGGGCACAGCCCCGCTGGACTTCAGTAAATATTTAGCAAGTTAAAGAAGCACAGCTTAGTTATGGGAAATGCCAGCATAGACTTCTAGCCTATCCACTCTTGACATCTGACAAGGGAGTTCATGTTCTTAAGACAAGCTTGTTTTGAGGTAGGATACTGGACTTCTTTTTCTTGGAAAAGACTACAATTATTGGATTATTTCAATCCTGGGCTTAATCTCTGGCTGTTTTTCAGTCTAGTGAAATTCTTCTCCACAGCTCTAAATACTAAATATTTAGATCTTCAAATATATAAATATATTCCTGTTTGACAGACCAGGTAAATAAATGAATAAATGCTTTCTCCAACAAATGTTTATAGAGAACCTTTAACTATCTCACACCAGCAACGTATACATTAACAGGAGGACATGGTTCTTGTGATACATAAAATCAGAAAAAATTGAGAGGATGTGAAGCCATCAGATAAAGCCAGCTGCTTCTTTGAGAGAAAGGACGATACAACCGTGTATAGTTCGCACGATGTAAGAGAATATTTGAAATGGCTATTATCAAGATGCGTTTATATAAAATACATGGGTTACTTGTAAACATTATTGATCTTTGCCACCCTTTTATAATTTTGCTAGTGACTACAGCAAAAGTTATTTTCTGGGTTGAAGAGGTGGCTCAGCGGTTAAGCCGCTGCCTTGAAAGCAGAAGAACCTGAGTTCAGGTCCCAGATTCCACGGAGAAGCCACAGGCAGAAATGGCAGTGACCTGTACTTCTGCACATACACATGTACACCAATTTTTTTTAATCGTTTACCCATTTACAACCATGCTGTTCAGCTTTTTGAACCAATGAGGATAAGCCATTTTTCCATTGTCTAATCAGTTAATCCATCACTACTGAGCACTTGAAATGCAGGCCGTGTGAGCAAGAAAGTGAATTTTTAATTAATTTAAAAATAAATCGCCATCCATGTGACCACTGGCCTCCGGTTGGATAGTGAGGTTCCCAATGTCCTTCCGATTGTTTGGCAAGATACCCAAAGTTGTGGGATGGTGCAAGAGATTTGACCACCCTTGGGAAGTAAATTGACTTCCTAACATGAACCACAGGGAAGCAGAGGCTTCAGTTAGGCCTTTCATAAGATAAATAGAACTCTGGTTAAAAAATTAGCCATGCATAAGAAATCCACATGCATTAGCATATGAATATAACTTCTCCAGTGTAATTGTGTAGAGGAGGATTTACAGTATGACTATAGATGTATAGTACAAATGCAGATTTGCAGTATAAATGTAGATTTTCTTGCAGTTATTATTTCTGTTCACAAGTATCTTCATCTGATAATTCCCCTAATTACCATTTCTAGAGTCTCACCAGGTCATGTCTCTGAGTTGATATTGACATCCTTCCTTGAGTTTAAAGCTTTGGGATGTTGCTACAAAGTGCAGGCTTGATTTCAGGTCACCGGTTACCTTAACCTATCCTTTGGTTAAAGCCTCTTCTAGACTGTCTACTTCCGTTCAAAGTATGTTCATTCAGAGTATGGACTGAATCACGTGGAGACTGGTGTGTGAGGAGAATGTCAGGCCCCCCTCAGACCTAAAAAATCAGTGTCTGCATTTCACCAAGCACCCTAGTACTTTCTAGACATATAACTTTCTGATGCTCTGCTTTGGGGCATAAAGTCCTTTTTACTTGTTTTTTTTTTTTTTCTATTTTCATATAGTTCATGTATATGGGATTCAAGTATGTGTGCATGTGCGTTTGCACATATGTGACTATGAATGCTACCTAGCTCTAGGACAGGCCCAAAAAATATAATTAACTTTGTTTGCTTTGACTGTTTCTTAATTTCCAAAAATTCACTTTAAAATTTGACAAACATATGAAAAAGCTTGAAAGAATTTTACAGTACAAGGGGGTGGGTTGGTATAGTACATACAGAATTTACCTCTGAAGTCTAAGCCTTGGACTTTAGATCTTCAGAATGTATGTGGGAAAGAGTTAAAGTCTGGTATGGTGGCACATGCCTGTAACCCCAGTTATGGTGACATGGGAGGTCGAGACAGGAGAATTCTAGAAACTTGAGGTCCAGCTGGCCTGGCCTAAGTAATTGAAGTTTTAGGCCAGTGAGAGACCTAGTTTCAAACCAAAGGTAAAACATGCTTGAGGTCAGATGTCCGAGGTCAGATGTGACCATACATGTACCCACAGCTATATGTATATACATGTACTTACACACATACACACACATGCACAAAAAGAGAGATTGAGAAAGAATTTTACAGTACAGCCAGCATACCTGTCTCCTACATTATCTTATTAATACTTAACTCTATCATGTATCTGCACCTTTCAATCCTTTATCCATCTATCAAACCTTTTTTATCATAATGCACACAGTAGCATATTTTTCCTTAAATAAATACTACTGGTATATGTGCTACTAACTAGTTTTAATTAACTAATATATTATTTTCATTCCTGAGTTAAAATTTTATACAATTCGACATGCATGCACATCCTAAATGTTGTAGTTATTCTTGTGTTGTTGTGAGACAATACCCAAAGTCAAGCAACTTAAAGGGAGATTTATTCAGCTTGTGGTTTTAAAGGAGAGATAGAGTGTTGCAGGGCAAAAGCAGCATGGCTGGCAGCAGAAGCTGGAGTAGGCCTGGGTCACTGCAAACATCTTTAGAGACAGAGAGGTACAAGACTGCCGCTGCTAGAACAGACCTCTCTTAGAAGTAGGGCAGGGCTAATCCACTTTAAGGCCCACCCCTTGTGACTGCTTCCTCCAGCAAGGCTCCGCCTCCTACAGGTGCCATGACCTCCCCAAATACACAAGACTATGGAGACACATTTCAAACCATGACACTCCACCCATGGTCCCCCATGCTGCTCATTTTCATCTCATATGTAAACCATGCTGAGGCTACCATGAAGAGTTTTTATAGTATTGACACAGTCTGAAAATTTAAAATCTAAAGTCTCTTGTAAAA
This sequence comes from Typhlomys cinereus, assembly GCA_023101885.1. Lineage (NCBI taxonomy): Eukaryota > Metazoa > Chordata > Mammalia > Rodentia > Platacanthomyidae > Typhlomys > Typhlomys cinereus. The sequence goes on along the minus strand of JALPQD010000099.1, from coordinate 3,580,068 downwards.
ATCAAAAGAATGAGGGCATATCTAGGAAAGATTGGTCTTTAACAAGACCGAAAACCAGTAGAATAAACTCCAAATCCTGCAGCTCCATATCCACCAGATGAATATATATCATTGAAATTATCTTAGTTTAAATGGCTTTGGTTTCACCCTTCTACTGCAGAACACATTATCCCCTTGGACAGACTCCTCCCACAAAGTATAGCTTTTTTATGGCAGATGTTCTACATGGGCTCTGGGATCTCTAGCACATTTGTTTTTTAATGGCAAACCTGGCTTTAATTCCACAGTACAAACTGTCCTTTGGGAGCCTCTAAGCTGTAGGTTTTCTGTCACATGGGTCTGGATTTTGCCAGTCTCTGAAACCTTGGAGGAGGGATACACCTTGGAAGCTGATCTTTAGAAACCCAGCCTCAAAATAGTAAGATAGAAGAGCAAGCACGGATGATTCCTTCTACCACTCTTGGGCCTCCACATGCAAAAGCACTCATCTGCGCATGTATGTGCACCAACCACATGCAAATACTCACACACAGGTGCATTCACCTGATGTTTACATACACATGAAAATAGAAAACAAGAGAAGAGAACCTAGTTGTCCCTGTTCAGTTGTGAATCCTCTTTGAGTAGTATTTATTTAAGGCTTATGTCAACTCTTTTTGCAAAAATAAAGTTAGAAAATTGTAAGTATGCTCACTTTCAAAGGAACTTTTAATCCTTTTTTCATCATAAGAAAAGCTTTTGGGACATATAGAAACAGAAATATGGTTTTTAAAATTTAAATACAGAGAGACTTCCTCATGCGAGGGCCATCACAGTTCCCTTTTCATCTATAGTCATGTCTTCCCTTTCTTCTCCCTTGTCTTTGAGATATAAGTGTGGTCTGTTTTCTTTTACCTACCCAAACTTACAGGAAATTATATTTTTCAGTCACATGCCTGCCTGATTTGTACGTCCATCTCCTTGGGGAAGTGAACAATCCTGATGGCGTAAAAGTCTGTCCTCAACTGAGATCCTCAGGGGACTTAGTAAGGTGGTGACGTTCTGACCCAGGAAGTGGTCTGCCCTTTTCTCACCCACTAGAGTCTCTACAGAGACCTCATCTAAGTACCAAGGGCCCAGTTCTATTTCTACAGGGTTAGAGATCTAAAGCTAAGCCACACCTCCACAAATGTCTTACACCAAGTATACTAACTCATAACAATTTATTTGGTTTTCTACTTGAGTCTCTCCATAAGCATTAGCAACTCCGTTGTGTGGATAACAGCATTGATCTAGAAAGACAAAGTATTTTACCCCAGATCAATTAGGCTATAATATAGGCCCTTGAACCCCTAGTTCCTAGTTCCTAAGCTACCACAAAGAAGTTACTGAGAACCTTACAATAGGAGAATATGTTTTACTATCTGGTAATAAGTACTTTGGAGCCTGGATGATATCCAGAAGAACTATTAGAACTCAGGGATCAGGTTGGGGAGATGATTCAGCGTCATGGAAGCAAAAAGGATCCCCAGGCCCTACATGAGACGATGACTGTATATGGTCATCTACCTGTGCTCTCAGCCTCAGAAGGCAGTATCTGAGAATGTCCAAAGCAAGCTCAATCGCCATTCTAACCCTATGGGTGAGTTCTAGGTTAATTAGAGACCCAGCCTCAAAATCATAAGTTAGAAGAGGAATCAAGATGACATTTATATTTTCTTTTTAAAATTTGATTGCATCCTATTTTGAAGCACAAAAGATCTAGCTGTCCACTGCTGCCGTTGCTATGGTGTCGGTCACTAGGTTCCAATGGAGTGTGATTGTTCCATTCTTGAGCTGATTTTTTTTTCTTTTTCATATGTAAGATATTCTATACAGTGGTATTTTGCGACCATGCAAGTTAGGTCTCCAGTTACTTCTCAGCTAATGGCTTAACGTGTACTGATGATCTTCACCTGAATAGATTATTTCATTATAGACTACAAAATAAAATGATTCTTCTAATTGTAAAAAAAAAAAAAGAAAGAGAGAGGAAGAGTTGAAGGAGGAAAAATGAGGAGGAGGAGCAAGACGAAGAGGAAGAGAGTGGCCAAAGATGCTTCCATCACCCTTGGGCTGCTACATACAGGAGCACTCATTTGCACATACATGTGCATCCAACCATATGCAAGCATGCATACACACTTGCGTGCACCTAATACACATGAAAACAAAAAACTCAACTGTCTCGATTCAGTTGCGTGACCTTTCTTGGTAGTATATAAGGCTCATGTCATGTCAATTCTTTTTTCCAAAATTAAAGTTAGAATACTGTAAGTTTGGTCCTTCCATGACTGTGCCTCCCCACCTCTACCATGACTGACTTGGTATCCTTATTAGACATTGACATCTGTGACAGGACAGAGAAGAAAACTGTCAGCTAGACATCACTTTTGGAGAGAATAGGTGGGTTATTATGACAGAAGGTAGAACTGCCCCTGGAGTATGAGAATGAAATATCAGCCACAGGTGATTTTATTGCTGTTGTTTTCCTTATTTTTCTACTCTGGCAGACAGTGAAATGGGACGAAGAGAAATACTTCACATGCTAAATAATGGTGCTAAAGAGTTGAAGATCTTTGAGTCAATCTTATCTTCCTTTTTGAAATGTGTAACACTTGTGATTTTTAGTTAAGTTAATGAGAATAAATATCCAGGAGTACAAAGATAACATTATATATGTTATACTTCACACAAGTTAGGGCCAAAGCAATCATAATAGGACTTTGCATGACCTGCGCTATGTCCAACACATTGTTGATCTCACAAAGTCTAGCATGGACTAAAGGCACTAGGATCCTTGGAGGGAAGGGACTGACAGTCACAGTAGTGTTCCTAAGCTTAAGGGGAACACAGGAAAGGATTCTGGGAAATGCCCCTGGGTCCTTGCACCTCATCGGAGAGGAGGGCCCAGAGGAGAGTTTGGCATGCACATTAAAGGATGCTCTGGGGATTTGTGGGGGGAGCCACTGGGGGGAGCCACTGGGGGGAGGCACTGCAGGCTGTGGGGTGGAGAGGGAAGGGGAGGGGAGGGGGAACAAGGGGGGAGAGGGAGGGAGGGAGGGGACTGGTGTACCTGTTAAGTTTGTATGAGTGGAAACAATAATAATAAAAAAAGATAACATTATATAAATAAAAGTTAAAAAAAGAAGAGAAAAAAGTAATGAGTGAAAACATTTTATAAGGGAAGGCAGAAAGAAATACAGAAAGTCAGAAAAAAGGCAGGAGAGTGATATGATAGCGTGGGAAATGACAAAACGAAGGTTGAAAGCAATTAAGTTCTACAAGTGCTAAAGAGAACAATAAAAACAAAATAAGCTAGGATGAGTGGGTAAATAAATAACATCAGCAAAGACACCAAGGTTTAAAAAAGCAGATCAAGCAGTAATAAAATAGGGAGATCATATAAAATGGTAAATTAAGGAACAATTAAAAAACAATAAGGATGGAAAATTAACAGGCTAAAATGACACTTAATAATTGTATTAATTGCTAATGCTTATTGACTTCCTTCTACGTGTAAGGAGGCACTTTTATGTGCATGAGCCTAATTCTCATTTATTAAGGTAATTAGAATGTTTTTTAAATGTAAGCAAAATAGTTTGGTGGGGCAGATGTAGGCACCAGAATGATAATGAAAGGAAAATGCTGATGGGCCTGGAAAAATGAACCTGCAAGAGGCAACTTTTCGTTGTTTACTCAGTAAAATGAGAGTGCATGAGCACCGTGGTCACACAAGGTCAGAGAGCAACTCTTCAGAACTTGATTATCTTCTTCCACCCTGTTTTTGAAGCAGGGTCTCTCATCATTTCTGTTTCTGCACTGCATGCCTGAGCTTCTGGGTGACTCTTTTGACTCCACCTCCCATCTTACTGTAAGAAGTGTTGGGTTTACAGACACAAACTACTGCAATCAGCTTTTCCAGAGGGTTTTATTTATACTTGCTTGTTGTATGTGTGTGTGTGTGTGTGTGTGTGTGTGTGTGTGTGTGTCCCTGTGGAGGACCAAGGATTACTTCGGGAATCGTCCTAGATTGCCTCTATTTCCTTTTTGCTTTGCTCTGGGAATTCCCAGGCTCCATCTGCCAGGCATTTTTAGAACTGAAGTTCTTTTCTGATACTTATCTGTATTCTTCTGCACCATAGATTTCTGAAAACTATCACAGTTTCATGCCATGTGCTGAAATCAAGTCTGAGGCATAGTAAGTTTCTAATGAATCCTTTCTTGAAGTGAGCCTAGGTGACTTACAATGAACGTGGTAACGCTGGTGGTGTTTGGAAGCCTTGGGGTCATGCCTGAAAACCAGACTGTTATGGCTGGAGTTTCTGCCTGCCAGAAACTTTTTCTGTGCTATTAATTTAGTTCGCTACTCTTTTTTGCCTGCCACTTCTAACCTTGATACTCATGTGGGTAGATCCAGCTATCTGTAGCTCTTATGTGGCTATAGCCTAGGCAGGTTCCCCAGCCTTTTACCTATATTTTTCTGTGGGTGACATATTGTCATTGTGGCCTTGAACTTGACTTACAATTCATCCTTGATTTATTCCATTGTTCAGCAGATAGTATCTTGTGATCTATGACTCACCTGTAGTTTATGCCAGACATAAAGACAGAGAAGGTCATTAGGAAGGCTAGAGCCATGTCACCCAAGCTGATTTCTGTCTCTGGCCTATATCCACTGGCTGTAATGTTCATAGAAAAGGAAAAGCAGCTGACTAAGTGTTTTCACATGTAATTATGTAATTTTTAAAAGAGATGTCAGGAATAGCATGGCAATTTCCTCTTTGGAGAATAGACACCTGGTTCTCTTGGTTCTTCTCCCAAGAAGACCTGTGTTTGGCCACCAGTTGTCTTAGTTTCTTCTGACTAACAAACTGAAATTTAGCCATATACCAGGGACTTACTTGCGATGTAGACTTAGCTTCATATGCTTTGTTTAAATCTTGCATTTACTTTTTTCTGATTACAAATTCATGGTTAGTATAGAGAACTTTGAGAATGCAAGAAAGTAATAGAATAAAATTACTACTTGTTTTTTGCACTGTGGTCTTCTAGCATTTTGTGTATGTGGGTGTACTAAAGTTACCTACCATTTTGCTAAAAATATGTTATGAATATTTTCCATATTATCAAATATTCCTCTCAAGTATACCTTTAAATAACTATGTTGGTATGTGTTCTAGGGAGGGCAGGTCCATAATTTTTTTTTACTGTTGTTAATAATACTATGGTAAACTTCCTAGTGCAGAAAAATGAATTTTTTTATTATTTCTTTAAATAAATTCCTAGAAGTAGAATTGCTACAGCAAAGGATATGAACAAGTCTAAAGTCTTTGTGATGGACTGTAAAGTTTTCTTCTGGAAATTTCTAGTAACATACAGATCCCATTATACCTTGGGTCTTTATTCTCAAAGTGTTCATTTTTTTCTTACCGATTTCTGAGTGGATCAGTCTTCTACACCTTGCTGCCATTTAGAAAACAGAAAATTCTGTTCCCAAAGGGAAGACATGGATTTAGAATCACACCTTAAGTCTTGTGTCCTGTATTTCAGAAAAGTTCATTAGAATAAAAGCTAGATTTTAATGACTTACTGGCGTTCAGTGATATTGTAGTCTGAGTTAACTTAACATTTTCTGTATTTCTGGTCCATTCGCTTAAACTTTACTACAAGAACCTAGAGATAATTTATCATTTGAAATTGTCTCTGTAGAAAAGTCTTTGCCTATACCTGCTATTACCATAAGTCAAATAAGTAAGTCCTCTTCTTACTTATTCCACTGAGCCACTATAGCCAATGAACTATTGAGAAAGTTAGAGTTGCATCTCTCTAAAAAGTTTTCTTATGACCTTCCCTAAACCTGGGGCTGGGAAATAATTCCTGAGGAACTTGATGCTTTCTCTGACTTGGTTTCTGGACAAACCTGTTTCTTCTTTTACCATCTGCAAGTCACACATTATTTTCCAGGTTTCTGACTTCAGACCTCTCACCACCATCCATTCCACCTTCTCATTCCCTAGCAACACATATCCAGAGAGGTCAAGGCAGACTCTCCAGTCTCAGGACAACTGGGTCACTTCTACTGCAGAGATATTTGAAACTATTCAAAAAGGGGGGTGGAGGGGTAGTCAGTACAAGTTTAACAAGCTCAACCCCTTTACTCTTGAACAAGAACCCCAGAATAAAGAAGGTATCCTGTAACATCAGCCTACTAACTCCAGCATGGGTGAATTTGGAATTCTGGGGGATGCAGATTATTTTCAAGCTCTTGCTCTCAGTTCATCAGCAAGCAGCATTTTTAAAACAACATCCTCCCCTATGTACATTAAGCACAATAGAGGCCAATGCCTCATCCTAGCACATTCCCCTCAACATTTTCTGCCTACTTCTTCCCTCCCAGCTTCGCACCATATTTCCCCCACACTTCTGTTAGCTGTAATGACCCTGCAAACACTAAATGGCATTTGAGTGCATTAAGCAGCAGACTCTCCGGTGACATAGCAATTACGGCTCTGAAATAGATTTGGTGCGTCACGGAAGATAAGGGTTTTGAAAGTTTCTGTTGTGATTATAGCCTGTAACTCCCACAAATAATAGGCTTCCAAATAAGAGGCTGCCAGCGAAGCCTTTGTGGCTTTGTCTCAGTGATGGCACGTAAATTGCTATTAATGTCCTAAGTGTACTTGAATATGCCAGTCTTCGGGATGTGGAGTTGGCTCAGTGTCTCTCTTTACGCGGCATGTCATTGTTGGTCTGATAATCTGGGGTAATTGCTGTCTCTTGGATGGTCAGAAAAGTGTAAGAGATTTAGCTTCCTGCGTGACAGTAAATAGCCTGGAGATTTACAGGACGAGGGACGTTCACAGACACAGGCCCTCACAGTGATGTGTACGCAATGCCGTGTATACCCCGAGTGAGTAATATTCTTCTCAACAATGCCAAAGCAAAACTAGAGGTTATAATGGTGATGTGAAGAATTTAGTCCTGCATAAGATCTGCCAGTTGGATAATTTCTAATTTCTAATGAGAGTTAAAAAAAAAATCTGCTTGAATTATCTAGATTTAGCTGTACAAGTAAATACAATAGTCCATTGCTTTATATACATCTTCTTTTCCAGTGTAGCTGTGTCTGTGTGCATGTGTGTATGCACATGTATGTGTTTGTGTTTATGTATGTATATGTGTGTACATATGTCTGTATGTACATGTATGTGTTTTATGTGTGTGGGTATCTGTGTTTATGTGTATATGAATGTATCCATGTGTGTAATTATCTGTGTGTGTATATGTCTATGTGTGTGGTTATCTGTGTGTCTGTGTACGTGCATTTTCTTTAGGCACCAGAAATACTTTCTGAACCTTGTTATCTGTATGCAGATACAGGGAAGAATACAGAACTTGTGCATGGTTGGAGTCCTTGGTTACATTCACTGTGTGTGTTTTGATTTATGCAGTTGTGAGGATAGAGGATGTTTATTCAGATATAAATAGAATTTTCTGCACCAAGACTGCCCTATTTAGCTGAGTCAAGCTGAGCTTATTTTTCTTTGCCAGGAGATCAGGATCACCTTCAAAAATTAAATAAACACAGACTTTTGCATTTAACCCCTTACCTACTGTACTGGAGTCTCCAAACCCCTGTACCTCCTGGAGGCATGGAAATATTTTGGGTACCAGTCCTGCGTGTACTTGTAACAGAAGTAAGTACACGATTCTTCCTAAGCCTGAGAGTATTTCACACTCTGCATGAGTCTTAGAAGAGCCCAGTGATTTCCCCCACTCAGCCCCCTGTGCCTCGTATAGCAGTACTCATTCTGGGCCTTCATCATTTTCATTTAGGAAAAGATAAAAGCTGATGAGCCCCCAGAGCAGATCATGGACTGGGAGCTGACTGTCCAGTGCACTCAGTCATGGGGAGAGTGGAGAGGAACTAGTGGGTTGGCATGGGACTTTGGACTCCACACCTGAAAAATTCAAGGTTATTATTTTATTTTATAAAGAGAAAATTGGTATTCATTCTAAGTGAAAGGGATCAGACTTACCATCCTCCCACACTTGGCTGGATGAGGGCCTTGCCTTGCCAATGTGAGACTATACCAATTCGGGAGACAGTGGTTTCTCAGAGGTACCACCCAACGGTGATGGAATATGCTTTGTCAAAACCAATGTTGGTGACGTGACTGTGGAGAGAAGAGGATCTCGGTCCTCGGTTGTCTCCAAGGCCATTCATGTGGTTCATGTGTTAAAGCACCCACTGAATAACACAGAAATTGCCAGAGGGTGACCATCACACATGGGTCGCCTGACTTAGTCCACTGTGTCAACAGTGGTCATGACCCGGATATGATGACTGCATTCTCACCCAGCCTTGGTTCTCAAAATCTGCAGTTCCTGAGAGAGTCACATGTGATGGGGTTTTACTGAGTTTGGTGAACCTCATTTCTGAGATGCCTTGCCTGAGAAGTAGGAGTGAGTTCACACTAGATTCGTGTATCCTTGTATATCTGTGATCCAAATTCACACTACTGGTTCCTGCAGAGCTTTGCGACCATGGTGGGCTCCAGTTGCCAGGGGGCCCATATGCACAGGGGCTTCATGACAGGAAAACCTTCAAAGCATCTGCTCTTCATTCATTCAGTGTGCCGACCTCACTGATGGCTCCTGTTAGACATGATCCTCGTCTTCTGATGTCTTCTCGTTGACTGGTTTGACTTCTAACTGAGAGAAAAGTCAATGCAAGGCATGCTTAGGGTCCTCAAGACAGGCGTGATCCCCTTGATTTCCAGCCCTATCTTCTCCTCCCCACTTTTTCTGGCCCCCTTCAGTTCTTTGAAGTTTTTAATGGGCTTCTCTTTCTGCCTGGGAAACTCTTGGCTCTGTTCTTTGACTTACCTGTTTTCTGGTCACCTTCAAGTGAATGCTACTCCCATGAGATCCATGTGCCTTGTTTTCTCTCTCCTAGAACTCAAGACCATCTAGACCTTACACAGGTTCTTTTGATGATTACCAAATATCTATTTCCCACAAAATTGTAAGATCCTTTAAATAAGAGACAAATTTTTTTCTAAAGAATTTTTATCTATCAATGTCTGTCTACTAACCGGAGCAAGGTAGACACTGACAAAATACTTGTAGCACTAAAAGACAATTGATTAAAACAGAAAAGAGGTGTTCCCGTGGCGATTTTTTAAAGTAAATAAAAAACAGGGCATAGTTAAATGTCAAAGTGGAGGATCAGAAGTTCATCAGACTGGCATTTGCAGAAGTAGGTGACTGGCAAATGTGCAAGGAGAATCAAGCCAAGTCTTGGAAAGTGACATGGATTCTAGACCACAGGAGTTGAACAGACAAAGTCAAAGAGAAACACCTGCCAGACTTTATTCCCAGATCCTAAGACAGAAGCTGCAGCCGCTTGTAGGTCTTAATCGTGGGAAGATAAAAGATGCGGAGGCAATACTATCCTGACCACTTTGAGATTTTATGTGTGCACTTTATAGGATCCATTTCGTCCGCAATGGTGACATACAGATGAGTCATATCCCAAATGTGACATGGGCCTTCCCCTCACGTCCTCCTAGACACTGCTGCTCCTTGAGGTGGTGTGTGAGGTTGTGGTGTCTGTTAAAAAAAAAAAGAAAAACAGTGCCATGTTAGTCTTCATGATAGGAACTTGTTTAGAAGCGGCGAGGGAGGGCCAGGTGGCCCTGAAGGTCACTTAGTACAAGGAAGGTTGCTGCCTGCGGGCAGAAGTATGCAGAGACTTCACTCTGCTCCTGCCTTGTGTCTTGAATATTTTTGGATGTATCTCACTACATACAGACTAAGCTGTGTAGTTCAGAGACATGATAGCATATACCTCCATTTGATGGCAGACAGAGGCTATAGCATCTCCTCTTATTTCGTTATGTCTTCCTATGGTCCCTTGAAAAGGTGCTGATCAAACCGAGATGTGGCAAGTACTGTGGCGGGCTCTTTGGAGTCAGGCATATGCTACACATCACAGGTTACAGGTGTGCTAACTGGTGAGGGCGTCATATAAAAGAACAAATGGACTGTGCTGGCAGGAGGGAAGTTAATCAGGTCCTTACAGAGGTAAGGGAGCCTGAGGGAAAAAAAGGAACATTGCCAAGGAACGGAGCAGCAAGGATGCTGAAACCGGATCTGGAAGGGGGGTCATGGCATCAGTGGATATAACCAAATGCCTGAGAGCACTGCATTCAAGGGGAAAGAAGAAGACTGCTCTCTTAGGGGAATTCCTGAGTAGCTGACATGGTTGAAGTAGCAAATGAGTGTTGTCTTGGAAATAAGTACAATCAAGCGTGCTGTAGACTGGAGAGAACACTGAACCTCATCTTGAAGCCAATGGGAAGTCACTGGAGGTCTGCCCAGGGAGATGACATAATCAAAATTGATGCCATTTTTGAGAGTTCCCTTTAGGGCAGCTAGAGATAAGACTGGAGGAGTGCCAGGTTAGACACAGATCTGTTTACCAATCTAAATTTTCCTGGCAATTCTAAGTCAGAGGATGGCCTTTAGGGACTTTCCAATCAGATCTTCACATTCCAAGTGAGGATTTCTTAGGTGATCTTGGAAAAGTGTTAAGCACATTGGAAAAATGTAGTTCTTCTAGTTTTATAGAAAAAGACAAGGTGTTATAGGCCAGGTGCAGTGGTACTGTACCAATAATCCCAATACTTGGGAAGCAAAGGTGGCAGGATCACAAGTTTGTGGCCAGCCCGGGCAACATCCTGAGACATTTGAGAGAGGGGAGAAGAAGGGAAGAGGAGTCGGAAAGAAGGAGAAGGAGGGAGATAGATGGTGGATTCTCTCGTGTCTCTGAGAAGTGTGTGTGTGTGTGTGTGTGTGTGTGTGTGTGTGTGTGTGTGTGTGTGTATGTGTGTGTAGATAGAGAGAGGGAGGGAGAGAGAGAGAAAGCGGATACAGCTATGTTGCTTTGTTTCGTGTCCTTGCTGGCCTACCAGTCTGGGTGATTGAGCACGTGCGGCACGTACACCTCTTCACCACACTGAAGGCATCTCTAGTAACGGCATCTGGCCCATATGCAGATCCAGCTCGGTGCTGACATCAGCCTGTTTGTGGCACCTCAGCGTATTTCTGGGTTGCAAATGAGAGTTTCTTAGTGCCAGGCTCGCCCGGGCTGTCACATCGGGTGATGAATTCTCTGCATCAACAACGTGCTGCTAAGAGCACAGAGGAAGAGCGGGAAGGAGAGGAGATGGGACGGGCACTGTCCAGCCCAGCAATGGCTGCTTTGACCAAAGGCACTACACGATCCCTAGCATCCCGTGAGAGGCAGCTACCTGTGGCCCCTGTTCTAGTTCAAGGGGGGAGGGAGAGAAGAGAGAAATCTGGGCTTCAGTTGCATTTCTGGGCCTTGTGCTACTTCAGGTTGACCATGTGGGTTTTCCCACTTACCACTGACCCAGCCTTGACTCAGGAGCTGGCTCTCTCTTTCTTCTCAGGAATCCATGTTGGCCTTGCATGAGCTCCTAGAAAAAAAAAATGGGTGCATGTCAAGTTCATTAGAGTAGGCTATAGAGGCAATCATTTTTGTTTCAAACCTTTTGCTCTCAAATACTTGCCATTTGTGGGTGGTAGACCTAGATTTTCTTGGATACCTGCTTAAATTATTTATTTATTTATTTATTGTGTGTGTGTGTGAGAGAGAGAGCATTGCGTGTCCCTGTGGAGGACTATGGGTGACTTCTGGAATCATCATGAATTATATCTCCTTTTTGTTTCACTCTGAGATTTCCCAGGCTCTTCCCACCAGAGCCAGAAGTGCAAACCACCATTTCCACCTGGTGTTTTTACATGAGACCTGGGACCTGAACTCAAGACCTTCTGCTTGAGAGACAGAGTCTTAACCCCTGAGCCATCTCTCCAGCCCAGTTCTAATCTTAGGTCCTCTTCACCTTCCTATAAGGATCTAGGTTGAGTCAACTCTTCCAGCTGTAGGCTTCATCTGGTGGAATTCAAAGTTGGATTCGGTCTTACTTCTGAGTCTTCCAGGATAACCCATAAAGCTGGGTGCAAATCAAAACTCTTTTAGTAGAGTGTCTTCAGAAATGAAAAGGACACAGTTGGTTTTGGAGATTTCAGTGTTCACCCCTGTAAGCCCTCGGGGGTGGTACTGACAGTATGCACTGAGGAATGAAGAACGAAGTCAGAGTGTAGGGTTGGGGGGGTGTAAATAAAAGTCCTCTGTCCTGCCACCCTCGTGTGTCTAGTAGTAAGAGCATCCTCTCTTTCACACGCCATGTGGTAATAAACACATAAAGATGGAGCTTTCTGCTTAATAGTCACTTGCAGTCAAGGAAAGAGGGAAGGAATTGCTCCCCAGGGTTAACGTGGCAGTAAGCGAGGTCAGCTGTTTCCCAAGATGACCCAGCCTCTGAGCGTCCTGCCTGAGAGCTGGAATGACACCGCTAGAGTGATTTACAGGAAACCTGCTGAAGTCGCTCACAGCGTCTCAGTCACGCAGCGTCCGACTGTAAAGCGCAAACTCAGAGAAAGGAATTCATCCGCATTTCCCACTGTCACACATGTCTTTGTGCTGATCTAACTTGGGCCTCATAAGCTATAACATTCTAAATTCAGCAAGAATCAGGCGGGTCACAACTGGGATATCCTGAGTTGGGGTGACCAGTAGTCCCATTTCAACCAGGCCACAAAGCTCCACTGGAATACATAGGACTCTTGGGACTAGTGCAAGGAAGTCTTGGGTACCTGGCATAGGTAATCATCAAATGTCCAGAGTGTATGTGTGTCCTTTCATCCTGTAGACTCTTGGATAGAAGGTGGGTAAAAGACAAAGGAACTAGAAATGATTTGTTAAATGCATTGGTTTTTTTATAATGTTAGTTTTGAAATTCAGTTGAGCCAATCCTTAACCCCACCATCCATGAGTTCTCTCTATGCCCTGGCATCTTCTACTTGTAGGAGCAAATAGAAATTCCTTAGAACAATCCAAATATTGGTTATTTGAGACATTACAGCCCAGAAATAACTCAAAAAAATAAGCCCAGAATTTCTGGGCAATGTAGAATGGCAACCCTCCCTAGGGAGATATCACCCAGCCAAGTTTCTTCACTAAGGGCTTCATGAGGGGCACCCTTGTTATTATTCTGATGAAACTGTAGCATGGGCAAGTGATAGCGATGTTAATGATATGAATTCCTGGCTCCATTGTTGTTATTTTGATGGAACTGTAGCACAGTTAAGTGACAGTGATGGTAGTGATATGAACTTTTGTCACCATGTGCAGTGACAGGTGCTGGCCGTCTCTCTAGGGTTTCCTTTTCTTCTTGCCCCATACCAGGTTGATCTTCTGATAAGTGACTGCTTTTTCTCTTTTGTCAGTATTTCACTCTGGCTCATAACACTGAACTTAAAGATCCACATCATGTTCTCTTGAATTCCCATACTGCTCAGACAGCACACACAAACTCTCACTGCCCCCATGCATACCTCACACATCTGTCTATCATCTCTCTATCTATCTATCTATCTATCCATCTATCTAAATATTGGGTAAACATACCTATATAAAAAGATGATTAGGATAGACAGATATCAACGTGCTAACAGTAATTATCCCTGAGAAGCAGATTATGGGTATTGCATTTTCTGCTTTTTATGTTTTTCTATTTTCCCAAATAGTATTGATAAGCATAGCTTAGCTTTCCAAAAAAAAAAAAAATGACACACAGCACTAAAAGATTTTTGTGTGGGGGAAAAAAAGTTCTCAGTCAGCCTGAAATAGCACCAGAATATCATGTGCTTTCATTGGGAAGAGTTGGGTCGATCATCTCCCGGTGACAAACCTGCCTTAGGAATTCGAACTAATGCTACTCCTGATTTGGATTTCACTGTAGCGTCTTAGCTCCTGGAAGATGGGCTGCACTTCTGTTCACAAAGGATTTTCATTCTAACTTTCACTGTTCTCTGTTCTCTCTCCCAAGTGCAAACGGGAAGAGGTTCTGGTAGGAGAAAAGGCAGTGAGATGAGCTGCCTGACTCGACCCAGAGGCAGGAGGCTGGACTGGAGTCTCTTTGCAGACCCACAGTTAGGGAGTCATGTTTTTGGTCCTGCTTAAGGTAGCCTTTGGCACCCACATTTGCTCCTTAGTAAGTGAGAGATAAACTTACCTTTGGAGTTGATTGATGGAGTTGCTTTGAATTAAAAGTCAGGCTTTCCTCTGAAGGTTGAAGCATTATTTGTGCAAGCTAGTGACAAGAAAGTCGCATAGAGGAAATCAGCCAATAAGGAGTGTGAGTCAGAGGATAGAAGGCCTTGTTCTGTCTCAGTCACCAGAAACCTGTTCTCCCCTGCATCTTGGCCTCTCTGTGAATGAGCTATGAACAGACACTTGTTATTATTTCTTCAGTGCAGGCAGTCTCCTACATAATGTGGATTATTCAACAGCAGAGCGGACCCTCACAAATTGGAAAAAAAAATTACCTGCTCTTCCACTACAAATTTTTTTTCTCCTAAGGAATGAAATAAGAACAACAAGTAGGATATATTTTACCAGGGATAGCTAAAACTTGATCCATTGAACATTTCCAGAATCACAGTATACTAATTCCAAAGAACAGTGTTGGGGTGCTTTAAAACATCTAAACTACTTTGAAATATCCGTTCTGAATTAACCATTATAGAAAATCACTCTTTGAGATTTTCGTGTGTGTGTGTGTGTGTGTGTGTGTGTGTGTGTGTGTGTTTGTACTTGCTTGTTTTGCCTTTTTGAGTTCTGAGATGTTTCCTGAAAAGCTTGACCACTAAGTAAATCCTTTGGGAATACCTTCCCAAGATCCTTCACGCTTGTAGTTTCTCATGTCGTCACCTGTGTAATGCATTCAGAAACCCATCCCTCAGTGTCGGCCATCACCCTGTCTTACCCGAGACATCCTCTCAAAGCTCACCTCAGACAGCATCTCCTCCATGGGACAGAGTTATTTCTGGTGCTCCAAAAAGATGCAGGGTTTGTTCACAGATCCTTCTCTACAACAGGTCCACTGTTCAGTAGCTCTGCCTTGAGTCGTGTAAGTCATTTGTGGGTTCTTCTTGGCCTCTTCCTTTGAGGACGTGGACTGTATTCACCCATCATGATATGCCAAAGTGTTCCTAGGGCCTTGCATTGACTGGGACCTGGGAGCCTGTGAACACATGGAACAGGTGGAGCTAGAGAGAACTTCGGGAAACATCTGGCCAACCTTCTTATTTCCCGGAAAGGCAACCAAAACCAGCGGTGTGAAGGTGCGACGCCATGGTTAATAGCTAGTTGTTGCCTGTATCAGAACCAAAGCAAAACCCTCAGGTCTCCTGACTGATAGAACAGTTGTCATCGCCACCACCGGTGGCTGGGACTGAGTCACAAAGTCTTTGAGAAATACGAACATGCCACGCACGTGGGAGGTGTTAACACTGGATCCAAAGACTCGCTTGGAAGAGGAACTTATCTGAGGGTGGGGGAGCACACCATCACCCACAAGTCTAGTAGGTGTCCACTCGACGGGTCTCCCCCACGTGCCAGGTGTCAGCCCCTCCCACCAGTTGCCTCATGTTCTTTGTCTGCTCAAAACCACCACCTGATCACAGAGGACTGACTTCTCTCCCTTTTTCCCTTCTAGGCTAATGGAGGTTGGCAGGATGCTACTACCCCTTCATCAGTGACCTCCCCTACAGAAGGCCCTGGCAGTGTCCACTCTGATACCTCCAACTGATCTCCCAGCAATCGCATCCCGGCTGACCCTGTGCCCCAGTTGGGACAGGGGCAGGAGGGAGGGTTTCTCTCCCAACGCTGAAGCGGTCAGACTGGAGGTCGAAGCAATCAGCAAACACAATAAGAATCTCCTCCTCTTCTCTTCTTTGGGATGCTATTTCAGCCAATCTGGACACTTCTTTATACTCTCTTTACCCCACTTTTTTTTTCTGGGTAGAAGCCACCTTCCCTGCTTCCAGCTGTCAGCCTGGTTTCTGTCATTTACCCTGGCACTCCCCCCCCAACCTCATTCTTTGTTCTAGATTCACGGGGTCTCTCTGTCCTCTATCATATCGCTGAAGGATATTTTCAACCATTAGATGAATTTCAAAAGGAAAAACAAGTTGCAAAGAAAATAATAAACGTGTTTGTATGTTTTCATGCTGGTGGTTTGAGGAGCCAAGTTTACCTCACTCAGATCCCTCCTCCTTACGTTGACGCAGTCCTTCTGTTTCTCTTGTTACTCTCGCTACCTCTTAGCAGGAACATGCCATGCTGCCCTGCTCGTTCTGGGCCACCCTGCCTCCTCTTGCTCCTCCTCCCTGGGACACTCCCGATTCCTTCCTCTTCTTTCTGGACCCCAGGTATTTCTTGGGGACTGCCTGCCGTAGCTGGATTCCTAAAGGTACCACATTTTCCAGTTGGATCTGGACCAGGCTGAGTCCCAGGCATGAAGTCAGGCAGCAGGGGAGGGTACCAGGAATCGCAAGGGAAGGATTCCTATCAGCTTTCTTATCCTCTTGTAGACAGCGCTTTATTTCAGAGACTCTAAAGACCTAGAGAGCAAAGGTTTAAAACCTCAGGCAAGATAGGTCTGAGAGGCATTGGTCACAAGTATGTATGTGTAAAGAGTAGAAGCATCTCTTCCTGAAAGGCTTCAGTTAGTCCTTCATGTGCACACACACACACACACACACATGCACACGCACACATGCACACGCATACACATAGACATACACGCACAACCTCACGTCTTTGCTCCCCTAAGATGCCATGTGCAGATAACATATCATAGCAGTCACAGTACTCTACCTAGTGAGCTTGAGAGAGGTAATTAGCAACTCCTAGCAAGGATCACTGCCACAGAGAAGCAGCTATGTGGAGCTTTTAGGACCGGCTGGCATGTACCTGGCAGATTTCTATGCACAGGGCTTTTGGGGGGCGAGAGTGTGTGTGTGTGTGTGTGTGTGTGTGTGTGTGTGTGTGTGTGTGTGTGTATGTGTGAGATTTCAAGTGTAAACTGTTCCCCTTCCAACCACATCTGGAGTCCTCAAGGAGCCACATACGGAACTTAGAACATCCACAACAGTAATGGATTTGGTTGCTCTTTGTTTTTAATATTAGGTACATTGCAGCAACTGTCCAAAACACTTTACTGCCCTGTAGTCTCCATCCTTGCTTCTTCCTCTGGATATGATGAAAATGGTCTGAGCATATAGTTCAGCTGAACTCTTTGCTAGCTTAGCGGATGACGTACGAAGCTCGGGAAAAGGGTAACAATATTGTTAATCAAAATCATCACAGTGACCCATACTCCCTGAGATTGACAGAAAATAGCATGTTCTAGAAAGTTATTCTCAAATGTCCCTTGAGTTTCCATTCTTCAGGAACTAGCTTTGTGAAAATTCTGCCTGTAAAATATGTGGCAGGAGGTAAAATATCTTGGTGTCTCCTTTTCTTCATCTTTAAAGTGAAGATTACTATGTTTGACCCACCCCAAGAGGCTCATCAGAGACCCAAGGAACTGGTTTCATTCCTGTGTCATCTGTAGGTGTGAAGTCAGGAGAAGCAATGGCTCTGAAATTAACTGGTTCTTGCTAAGTCAGGACAGTGAGTGGTTGTCATGTTGTCCTTCCTGGTACCAGCACAACTCAATGTCATCAACATGACGACCAAGAGGGAACTTCTCTAGACTGTCTGTTTTGGGTCAGGTTTGATGATGGTTCGGGTTTGTTTGAGTTCTTAAGATAGAAAAGTGATTCCAAACTAGAACAGTGTAAGACCTGGTTCTTTTTGTTTGTATTTGAATCCAGTATGTAGGTGGCCTTGCAAATACCTGTTCCTGTCACAACTGCTTTGACTTAGCATCTCCAAGGAAGAGTGAGGTTGGCCAGCTATTAAGGCCATGCATATCCACATAGAACGACAGTAATGACTAGGAAACACCCCTACTATGTGCTTGGAAGAGTTGGGGGTGCTACGCTGGAAACCCAAGGACATGTATATTTAAAAGAAATACCCAAAACAAGTATTTGGCCAATGAAAGTATGCCTAGATCAGTCAGAGCACTAAGAAGACAATATTTACTAAGTGGAGCCACACTCGGAACAGAGATAGATGAACGGGGCACCTAGAAGTAACAGATCTGTAGTCACAAGCACTGCCAGTAGGAGGAATACATTGACACTTGCTCTCAGGGCGATGCTGGATCCCATCACTTGTAATGGAGCCATTTACAACAGAGATTCCAAAGGGTTCTCTTGCAAACAGGAAGAATTAACCACCAGGTCTAGATCAAGTGACATATTAAGTGAATGAAAAACATAAAAGGAG
This sequence comes from Typhlomys cinereus, assembly GCA_023101885.1. Lineage (NCBI taxonomy): Eukaryota > Metazoa > Chordata > Mammalia > Rodentia > Platacanthomyidae > Typhlomys > Typhlomys cinereus. The sequence continues at coordinate 3,561,710 of JALPQD010000099.1, read as the reverse complement.
TCCTGGATCTGCACAGGCAGTTAGTTCGTCTTGAGGCAGCAGTTTGCACAGATCACCCACTCAGCATGTCACTAGATTCAGTTTAAATTCAACACTTTCCCTATAACCTACTCACCACCACTCCAACATGTGGCCAGCAGCTCAGTGTGCTAATAAGCAGGGTGGATGTAAAACAACATGCGTTCAAAAGCTCCTTGGGAAGTCACGTCTGATCAATCCCAGAGTCCCCAAAATGTGCTTCCTTCCATTCTTAATACAACCAGGAGGGCCCCATCATTCCCTAACAGCAAATTTCCCTCAGAAAAATGGTCCCAGACTCGGGATTGCCCATCTTGAAACATCATGTCTTCCTTCTCTTCCCTCTGGGGTAGAATGGACTCCTGGGCAGACTTTAGTCCACTGGCACCTTTTCTCAATGTATTTCAAATGTCTCTGTGTGGTTGTACCTTCCTTATACCTTCTCTCACGCCTGTCTGTCCTCTTTCCCCACCTGTATTCCTTTTGCGCTTTGTTTTTCTGCCCAGAAAAAAACCTGACTTCGATACCAAAAAAAGAAAAAGAAAAAAAAGTTAAAACTACAGAAACTCAAAATTTAAGAAAAAAAAACTTAGAAAAAAAAAAACAAAAAAATACTCGACAATTCTTTCAGCTTTATTAACATTTTCCATTGTTTCTTGCGACTTGTGTCTCGTTCTTTGTAGTATTGATGATGAACATTTATTTGGTAATGAATGTTCTTGTATATTCAGATAAAGGAAAAAAAACCAAAAAAGCGGTCTGAATTTAATAGTGTTTATAATAAAAATTTTAAAAGCGACCTTCATCGCACGCAAAGCAGGAAGGGGGCATCTCCTTCTGTCTGTAACTGCGCGCTATTTCCCCCCGCATTAGTCTTTAACACCAAACTACCTACGTTTGTTCATCATTTCCCTGTTTTTCTTCTTATTTTCTTGCATTTGTGAATTAGTTCAAGAATGCTAGAAAAGTGTCGAGTTGTGCACATCCATTTCTTGTTTCACAATGTTTAAAAGTGACAGTAATTCATTTTGTAAACTAAAAAAAAAAACGGTTGGAATAGTAAGCATCATAGATACAAGCTAACACATTATGTTTATTAACTTTGAGACCCAGAAAGAAATTCTTTTCTTTTCTTTATTCCTTCTCTGAAAAATACAAAAAAAAGTTTTGCTTTGTGTTGTATTTGGTTTATTTGAGGGATACTCTTTTGTTTTAATTATCAGGATTGTGATCTTGCCATTTTTATTCCTTAAATGTGTACGTGAGGTGATGTGAAAAGGGCTGTGGATAGGGGAGGCCATTCCCTATTCTGCTTTGCTTCAGAATAAAGTCCATGTCAGCCACAAAGACAAAGTCAACATGAGCCGGTCCTGTCCTGCATTTCCAGAGTGTGTGGCACCCCTGAAAAAAAGAGGCAGGACTTGGCTTCTCCCTCGCAAATCCCAACACTCCGCCTACAGTGGAAGAATCCACTAGCAGAGGAAGGTTTCTGCTTCCTTGATGCTGAGTATGACAGCAAGGGGCTTTCTTCTCCCTGATTAATATCAACATTCCTTGAGGCCTCTTCCAGCAGACAGAGGATCTTCTCCCACAAGCATCCCGCAGGACTTGCTGGTGTGGAAGGCACCGTGTCCAGGGATGCAAATCCCAGACTGCTTGTGATCCAGGGTCCAGATGTAGGGTGCAGCTCAGGGTTGCTGTTGAGCTAGAGTTGATGCAGTGGATTTAAATGCTCAACAAACAAAAAACTTCCAATTCCCAACAGTACACTTTTTATCCAATGAGGACAACTGCTTAAAGCAAACCATGAAGGCAGCTTCATCCGGAATGTTCATATTAACTAATAGGAAAAAAGAAAGCCATCTTTTTGAAGAAATTCAGTTTTAGACATCCCTCCTTCAGCCCAGGAGGTGCTCAGACTATAAGCAAAGAATGCAGAATTATGGAGTGATGCTTTCCAAAGCATTCCCCACCACACACACACACACACACACACACACACACACACACACACACACACACATACATACACACACACACACCTGTGTTTTCCTTCCTGATTCACAGCAAAATCACGTCGAGCTTTTCACATCACCTTCACAGTTTCCATCCCTAGCTCAAAGCTTTCTGGAAACTTATTTTTTGTAACTCTTTTTTTTTCTTTTGTTAAATAAAACATTGAATGTTCCCCACCCGCCCACCTCTTTTCTCTCTTCTTCCTTCTTTTCTCCCCTTGGCGGTTTTGTTTTGATGTGTGTTTGCTTTGGGTGGTTGGTTTTATTCTCCCCTCCCCCCTTCCTCTTTTTCTTATTATTCCAAGTTATAAACCTGCGAAGCTCTGCGCTGTTTTGGTTTTGAAAGTTTCAGCTTCTCTGCTTCTGTGAGGGCTTCCGTCCCTCTGATTCCAACTGAACTTTTGTGTTCTCTGATGATACTAACACGGTGTAGGTTTTACAGTCTCCTAATTTGTACTGGTAATGCATATTCCAAATAAATAGTTTCTTTTGTTGCAAAATATATACATATATACTTGTATTTTGTGCAGATTTTCTTTCATTTGCTGACAACGTCCCTTCCCCTGAACAGGCCCAGCTTAGTATGAATTATAGTTTAAGCTACTGTCTCAGAACGCAGTTTCCTAATCCATTGTATGACTGGACAGTAGAGCAAACTATATATGTGCTTCATGAAGGGAGGGAGAGAGGAAAGAAAGAGGAAGAGAAGGAGAAGGGGAAAAAAAGAGAGGGAGGAAAAGAAGGTATTGAAATGGGAAAGAAGGAAGAACTGAAATCAAAGGGAAGGAAGACGTAAGATGCATTCTTTACACAAAGGCAGTGTACCCTCCGTCTGCTCCCTAAGTTGAGACTGCCCAGCCAGTCATCTTTCATTTTCTTTGCCTAGAGTAGTTTGTCATAAGGATTGTGGTTCCCAAGAGATGCTGTAGAGGAAATAATCTGGGAATGAATGATATTCATTTATAGACTCATCCAAAGAAGAGACTCCACTCTAACACACCTGCTCCCCTGCGCTCAGTTAGGTCTGCCGTCCCATTTGAGTCATCCGTCCCAGCCGTCTGTATCCCCTGGACCTCTGACCTCTGAGGCTACAAGTCTGATACAGAGTTGGTGTCTGAAGCAGCTCAGCCTCCATGCCTCCAGTCTGTCCCAGTCTGCAATGCTGTTTCTGTGTGTGAAGTGGGGTGCACCTCTTGCTTGGCTTTTGACAGGTTGTTCTACATGAGCATGGCTTTCTCATGATCAGCTCTGACTCTCCTAGGCGGACAGAGAGGCACCGTGAGGCATGGATGGAAGGAAAAGTGAGCTGGGAACTACCTCATGATCCCAGTCACTATTCTAATCAACAGAAACTAGACCAAAGACACAGAGTTTCATTTTTAGTAATGGACAAGCTAAGGGCCGATGCCTTTGGAAGTATACAACCAATAGCGATTAGAGAAGCCTTGCTGATGCCAAATCAAACAAACCTCCAATTCTCCCTTCAAGTGTAACCATGGAAGCACATTTGCTCATGCAAGGCAGTCTCAGACTAAGTTTGTTTCCAATTATATGAGACTCATGGACCTCATTTACTCATGTAGTGCATGACTTGGAGCCATGCAAACTGTTGAAACTGGTGAGCCACTACGTAGAGTGTATAATGCCTTAAACACAATACAAGCCAATCCTTGCAAGGTAATAGTCTCAGACAACATTCCCAGTCAAGGTGTCTCCTGTCTACTCAGTACTGGGTGGTCCAGCTCCTTCCACCTTGAGGTTCAGCCTTCCAGGAGTAAGTCTTCTTCCACCTGGGACCAGTAGAAGGAGAGAGCATGAAGAGCTCTCATCCTTCTCGAAAGCCTTAAGCCAGACTCCGCTTCCTGAACACAAGGTCAAGGATTAGGAGTGTGGGTCCAGAAAAGCAGACCCTGGCTGCCAGTCAGTTCTTGGTAATGCCTTTTGGAATGGTGGGCCGTTGGCAACCAAGATGAAAACTGAAAGCAAATGATGAGTCTACCTAACTGTGTCACTGACTGTCGTACCTCAAGGTACGCCTTGATGACTCTTCAGTGAGTGAGACTGAGAAAGGAGCCAGAGATCAATCAAGTACTGCGCTTCCCCCAAGGAGAAAGGAAACAGAAGTTCCCCATCTATGAAAACCTGATATGGGAAGAGGGGAGACATGAAGAACAAACAACCTCTTCAGCATTCTTCACTTTGTTTCTACACTTGGGTCTTAGCACTAAGCCTGGGTCAGTAGGAGAGGAGAACTGCATTGGGTCCAAACAGACTTTTCCTTAGTCAATACAGCACTACCTCTATACTGCTGCCTCCAGCACTCGTGGCTGAGAACAGAGGCTAGGTTTCAGTCCATTTGCTATAACAAACTCTTTCCCATGATATAGTTTGTAAACAAAAAAAGTTTATTACTTAATTTTCTGAAAGACCAGGCTATACTGTACTAGAGAGGTTCAAGGTTAGATTAATTGAGTTTTGAATGGATCAGCATAGCTGCCTGAGTCCAGCACAGGTATCCTATGTTATTGTGAAAGGCTGTGCAGTAGTGGTGTCCCTGTCATTCCTGCATAAGAAGTCAGTGCCGTGCATACACCAAGAGCAAAGTCAGTTGGGACAACTATGCCCAATAAAATGCAGTCGAAGCTTCGCTTCTCATTTCAGACAGACTTCCATGGTCACCGGAAGTGGTGGGGGGCAAAGGAAGTTGAGTCAGAAAGGGTTGCAGTGGCAGCGCTGGACAGAGCCACAAGCTTTCCTGAACCACCGTCCTTGTGTGTCTTCCTGGGATCCAAGCGAGACGTAATTCACCCCTTGATTCTGGGTGGTTCTGGATAGACCACCTGGCTCCATTCATTAATGCTTAGCCTATACTGCATCCTTTGCCAAAGTCTCTCCTGTACTCCTCGCTATCCAGCCAGACTTTCTAATATAGCTCGGCTGAAGTTTTCAACACACACACTCTTCATAGCATAAAAAGCCCAAGTGTTGGCATATATCTGAGTATGAATCTCCCATGAGTAAGTTCAAAATAGAATTCTCTTATAAGTTAAACTTCAACAGAATGCTGATCCACAGATCCGTCTCTTCTGCTATCCTCTTCTACTATCCAAAAGACCTGAAGGAAGATTCTGCCAATGTTGCCATAAATGGGGCTCGGGTCTGCCATGCCCAGCATGGACTCAGGCTGCTATGCTGATCCATTCAAAACTCAATTAATCCAACCTTGAACCTCTCCAGTACTGCACTTCTCTCTAGAAAGTCACTTACAAGGCCTATGAATGATCTCCCCCTGCCCTAGCCTTATCCACAGAGAAAACACAAGCAAACCCAGATCTCCATAGCAAAATGAAGTTACTAAGCCCGAGAGCCCAGCGTCACGTGACTGCCGCTGATGGACAGCCTTTGCGGCGCGCTGAAGATTGGATGAAGCAAGGAAGACAGAGCGCACGGAACGGAGCAAAAGTAAAATCTTTATTTCACCCGCGCGACACCAGTTGTTTGGCCTCAACTGTCACATTGAGAAAAAGCCACCAACAAGCGGTTAATCTTGTGCCCCGCTTCCCTTATCCTGAGGGAAGCCATCCAATCTATGCATCTTGCCTCTTCCCCACGCGAGAGAATGACCTTTGAAATATTCATGTCTCTGTGAAAAATTCAGAAATGCAAAAATGGGTCCTCACCAGTCTATGGGCTTACTCCAGGCTCTCGCTTCCCTTGGTATTCATATACATATTTGAATTTTAGCTCCACTTCTATTTTCTGTGAAGCCTTGCATTCCTAATCTCAGGCCTCTTTAACTTGCGGGTCTTCCTTTTCTGTCAGGTGTTTGGTTTATGATCCCTGTCTGTATTTCCCTTTTGTATCAACTGGAGGCGGCCTCCAATTCCTGAGCCCACGCTCTGTGAAATGCTGTAGAGGGCTGAGATTTCCCCAGTGCACGAAGCCCGAGAGAGCCTCACATTCCCTGGGCACTAGGGGAAGCTCCTGTGTCCACAAAGCTTCCTCTCACAGCTGTCTGCTTGAAGTCGGCACTCGGAAGTTTCAATGCTAGAGATGTTTCAACGCTGGCATTTCCAGCACCTTTTACTCAGAGACGGCAAAGTTTAAGATCTTCTGGCCACATCCTCTCTCCAGATCCATCTCTTCTCTCTCTTGTGGTGGGGTTATTCTCTTTGCTCTTGGGCCCAGATACTTATTTCTCTAACCTTCTTTCCTAAACTACCCAAAGCTTACACTGTCTCAAATGAGTCCTACTATGCTACAGAGCAAGTATCTGTCTTTCTGTCATCCATCCTGCCATATTCAGTCTTTCATGCTCCAACAATCTTCCTGAAGAGAGCTCCCACTCCCTGCACCCCCACCCCCTCCCCACCCAGGCTCTCTTCCTGACGGTCTCATCTCCTGAGCTGCACACTCAAAACACATATGTATGCATTTCCCTACTCTTGGACACTGCTATATAAAATTTACCAATTATCCTTTAAGTGCTTCATCCTGTTCTTCCTGGTCCATCCCACCCAAATGTGCCCACCTTTTCTAACACTTAGTGAGCCCTTTGGCGTCATCCATGAGAACATCTCTGAGTTCACCCCGATTGCCCATCTGCCTGCCTCTTTGGTATCATCTGGATACTTTCTTGAGAGGAATATATGTGGCTTGCTCTCTGAGCTACTAAAAACCAGGTCACACTGATTTTTAAGTCTCAGCTCTTCCACTGCCAGTCAGACGTCTCCTAACACCATTTCTAATTCCAAACAAAAGTCTGATACCAAATGAGAGTTTTCCCATGCCAATCAATTCTCTAGCAACAAGTCGTGCAATCCAAACCAAATCTGCCACTAATTGCTTGGTGTGGATTTAGGGACTCACAAATGTCAGATACTATATACGGTATCAATTCTTGACCACCTGCCAAAAGTTGGGAATTGCCATGATTCCCTTCTTCAAATCCACAAGACTCTGAAGTCCACCTCATTTAGCTGTTCCCATTTGGTACAAAGGAAAGGAATGAATGGATCCATGGGACTCTGAAATCTACCCCGTTTAGATATTCCCATCTGATATAAAGGACAGGAATGAATGGTCAGATGAAGAAGTGCATAGGGTGAAGTCTGAAATCATCTTAAGCACAGACGATTATAGTTGCTGTGGAGTTGGGGTGTTCCTTCCCTAAGTGTGAATGTAGTCACCAAGATTCCCTAGATTCCCATCATTTAGGGTTTGGGAGTTTGCAAAGGCATGAATGATTGATCCACTGGTTAAGGGATGTGGCTGAAACTTCCAAGCTTCTAGTCATCCTTGTCTTTCGGGTGACCAACTCCAATCAGAAGCCACTCATTTGACAGCTGACAGGCGCCTCCTTAGAGAATAGCACCGTGCTATCTCACCACTCACTCAGGAAAACCTGAGGAATTCCGTCAGTCCAAGTGAGGAACTGGGGGCAAAGGCCAAATACATCTCCAACTGAAAATACGAAATCCAGGGTGCTCCAGAATCTGAAACTTCTGAGCATGGGTTTGGGGACCATGATGGGGAATCCACACTTGACTTCAGCGACGGCCCCACTGAAAATACTGTTTACAGCCCTGCATGGTTCCATTGTCACTCTGCATATGACCTCCGATCGGTTGCTTTCCAGCTCTTCTCTGTATCTCTATTCTCTTCTCTGTGGGGTAGAGTTAGTACTAGTATCTACCTCTTAGGGCTCTTGGCAGAGTAAAAAGTGGATGCGCATGAAGTCCCTAGACTTCAAAATGGTTTACAGCATTAGTACATGAGCATCAGTGTAGTGCCAGGGCAGGAAAAACACACCCAAGCTCAGTGAGAGGCCACACTGAAAACACAGTACAAAATATAGGCCATGAGCATGAGGTGTGTCCGACACATAATGAATGATGACTCGAATCCCATTCCCAACAACCTTACCACTTTGGTAAAACTATTCCCCAATCTATAAACACATAAACTATAAAACCCCTCCTGGCCCTGGCCATTTCAGATAAGAACGTCTCCAGCCCTGCATGGTTCCATTGTCACTCTGCATATGACCTCCGATCGGTTGCTTTCCAGCTCTTCTCTGTATCTCTGTTCTCTTCTCCGTGGGGTAGAGTTAGTACTAGTATCTACCTCTTAGGGCTCTTGGCAGAGTAAAAAGTGGATGCGCATGAAGTCCCCAGAGCAGTGCCTGCGGGGTAATAAAGGTAAATGTGTATCACTCATGTCACTTCCCCCAGTCGCGCTCTGGGGACATCTTCATCCCCGAAGTGTTACTACTCAGAATAGCTCCTCCTTCCTGACTCCACTGTAAAGAACTGTTGGCTGTGCTCGGAGTTTCTCATCCCTTCCCCCGGCTCGTCCTGGCTGCTGAGACGCCCACTCTTGTCATCTCCCAGCTTGGCGTATGTGAGCATTTCTCCTTCACTTGCTCACTGTTTCCATTTGATCGCAAAATTACAAATTAAAAAATAATTTTTGATCCTGTTTCTTCCTGAGAATCTGAGAAAACCTGATTCCCAGGGATGGAGCAAACCAGGTGTGGGTCTCCTAGAAGCCCCCTGCAGCCTTGGGCCTGTTGGAATACACTAAAGGAATTGCTGTCTTAGTCGAAGGGAAGAGGAACATATGAGATAAAGGGTTTCTACTTCTTTGCACTGGAAAACACACTTCCACCACTCCCTGAAGCTGACCCCTCATACATATACTCACACACAAGGACACTCACACAGATGCATAAGTACAGAAATACAGAGAGACAGGGTACACAAGTGCACACATACATACAGACGCATGCATGGACACACAATACAGACACATAAGCACAGACATGCACAGAGAGACAGAGGTATGTAAGTATAGACATACATACAGACTCACACATGCATGGACACACAATCCAGGCACACATACATAAACACGCAACTACACACACATACACACACACAAACACACACACACACATATATATACATGTGCATGTGTATGCATATACGCACACATACACATACAAGTTAAGACAATACACATACACACATACTCACAGGCATATATGATAATGGGGTATGATACAAATCTGTTTCTGAAGCACACACCTCTCCTAAGATCTGGCTTGCATTCCTACAACAGGGTCTCAGGTCTCACTCATTTTCTTTCAGAATTTATGCTCAAGGATGTACTGTGGCCCACCTGTGCTTTAGACAAGCTAAAGGTTCACATGAATAAAGGAATGAAAGACAAAAAAAAAAAAAAACTATAGGCTTAAAGCAAATGCTGGCTGGGATATTCTGATCTGTTAGATATGCCAAGATCTTATCTTATCGTGGCTTCTTCACACAAATGATAAACAAGGTGCTTCAGATTAGGATAGGTAGCTTTGGCCTTGGATAAAACAGTGACGCCATTAAAGGGCATGCTGCAGTCTGAGTTCCTGTTTCCTCTTCTTGCTCATTTTCTGGGCAGAGATTTTTACCGTCTTTGGGGAGAAAGATGCATAAAATAGCTCAATATGTAAACTCTCCCCGCAGGTGAAACTCTGCTCTCCAATTACTAGTATCTGGGCCTATCTGCAAATCCTGCACATTAGTCCAATTTAAGTTGAGGGTTAAGAGTTTTTAGCTTCTTACCAGCCAGTAAGGAGCAGTTGCTAAACAGGAATTTGCTCTCCAAACGCAAGACTCCAAAAATTCCCTAGAGAGCGGAGCAAGCACAAAGACCCTTCTGTGAAGCCTGAGGCTGAACCAGCCTCCAGGCATGTCCCTGGAAGGCCTTGCCTACATTGCCTGGCATCAAGGAGGACCCTTGGCACTTAGTTCTAGAGAACAAGAGACTGCAACCTCATCAATTCATTAACCACTTGTCCTCTACATCTAACCTTATTCCAGCCATGTCACTTCACTTGATCTTTGGTGACACAGAACCAACCCTTTTGCCCATGGGTCTGCTGCCCTGCCTCTTCATGCTTTACTACCTCGTTCAGGGGAGTATTGTACTTCGCTTCAGACTTTCCTTGCATAAACACTAAGATGCACTTTGCTTCAGACTTTCCTGGCATAAACACTACCTACACTATGCCAATAGAAAATCTCCGCAGACATGGCCTGGGGAAATGGCTCAGTGGGCAATGCATTTGTCAAACAAGCATCAGGACGTGGGTTTGAATATCCAGCATTCACATGAAAACTAGGCAAGGCCATGCATGTAACTCCAGCTATGCAGAGGGAGATGGGTTAAGACAGAGCTCACTGACCAACCAGCCTGGACAAAATGGTGAGCGCTGTATTCAGTAAGAGATTCTATCTCAAGGGAATGAAGTGGAGAAAGAAAGAGCAGGATATCCAATGTCCAATCTCTTTCTCTGGTCTCTGCATGCACACTTACACACTCAGGCACATTCGTGTGCACACACATACACACACGCACACACACCTCTGCTGAAGATTCTGAGTTCCATAGGTTGATTTCTCAGGGGATCATTGCTTGGGTATCATCATTACCAGACAGACACGTCTTATAGACCCACTGTACTAGTTACTTTTATCTGTTGCTGAGAGAGAACACCCAAAGTCAACCAACTTAAGGAAGAAGGGGAGGTTTATTCAGCTTATGGTTCCAAAGGGGAGATGCAGTCTTTCGTGACTGGCTGGCAGAAGCTGGAGACAGGCTCCGTCACACCCGTGCACAAGCTGAGAGCTGCAAGACTCCTTCTGCAAAAACAGACTTTTCCAGGAGGTAAAGTGGATTAGTACCACCTCAGGGCCCACCCCCTGTGACCGCCTTCCTCCAGCAAGGCTCTATCTACATCTCAAAGATGCCATGACCTTCCCAAATACATGAGACTGTGAGGTACACATTTCAAACCATGATGCCCACCATGCATTTCTTCAATGAGTAAGCATACATTGACCACATCCCATTCACATCCATGCCAATGGATGCTTTACATTCCCCCAAAAAACCAGAAGATTAGGTCAAAGGGTGCTAGAAATTAAGAAAAACTCAATTGTGACCTCTAGGTCCTTGGGAAAAAAATAGTTCTATTTGCCAATTTAGAAATTTGAACAAGAATTTAAGATTTATGGCCACTAGCAAAATCATAAACCAAGAGGAAAGAGAATTAGGCGGGACTTTATGGGAACAGCTGGGGGGCTAAAAGGAAATATTCTACTACAGAAAGGCTTGAAGTAATTGATCTGGTAAAGGAATAGAACAGGAAGGCCAGAAAAGCTGTAAGTGAAACACTATAACCTGATTACAAGCTAACGTCAGAGAGAAGTCAAAGGGCACTAGACAGGAATCCCCGACACCCAGAAGTAAGGTGAAGTAATGACAGTATGTCCCAGACTTGCATACAGTTATTCAACTATACCCTGGTCAAATAGGAGCTCAATTCTACCCATTTTTTAACTCTGCACCTGAGCGCTAGGAATAGACCAGAGTCTGGGATGACTAAGATCTGTCAGCAAATGCCTGTCTTACAGATGTGTTTGTAGATTCAGGTCGCTCTATGGAGATTAAAGAAAATCAATGCTGGAATGAAAAGGAAGAGAAACATTTCAAGCTCTGCAAGGATCTTTCTAATCCTTCCTCTTTTTTCATTATATACTTAAAACCATTTGCTCCAGTCAGACTCCTCTAGGTATCTGCAGAAATCCAAACTTTTGCCTCTTTTCTCTGTACGTAATGCCAACCACTTAGAATGATGGTTGCCATCAGTTCAGACCCAGGCAGGTCTTCTTTGAAGTTTCTATACTTTGTGGAATCCTCTTTCCTTCCTCTGAGCTTCTCTGGGTTTCTCTGGCTTACAAGTGTCATGCTTAGCTAGGGGCAGAGCTCAAGTCCTCTTGCCTGTGTGGTGGGCATTTTACCCTCTGAGCTATCACCCTATACCATCAATCATCTGAATTTTTAGGCTGGAAAGATGGCTCCGAGGTAAAGCGCTCGCTGTGCAATCCTGGCATACGGAATTTGGGTCCCCAGAGCCCACGTAGAAACTGATATGGTGGTGCAAGCGTGTGTAAGCCTTGTGCACATATGGGAAATGCGTGAGAGAGACATGTGAATCTCCAGTTTCTATGTGAGCTCCGTCCCCAGCTAAGCATGACAGGTGAAAAATGGCTAAGAAAGATCCTTGAGATTCGCTTCTGTTCTTTGCACACACATGCATCTACAACCCACACATGTGTAAGTATACACACATATAAAAGTCGCATAACAGTTAAGGAAGTTTACAATTTCATATTGGATTTAATTATAATTTTTTTGGACCGCAGGCTGGACATGTCTAGGAGTGTTCAGAATACCACTGGGCTGTTTCCTGCTTGAGGGAGCTTAGGGAAGATGGAAAACATACAGTAAGCAAATAAGGAAACCAAACCAGAAGGGAGGGGCAAGGAGGACGGGGCACTATGGTGAATCAGTAGGGACTGGCTGGCAAGGTAATTTTGCGCAAACTGCTGAAAGACATAAGGGCACCCCATTAGGACATCTGAGATCATTCCAGGGAGAAAGCCTCTCCGTGTCTCTTGTAACTCTGTAGAGTTACATGGTGATAAGGACTATTGGGTCGGTGAGGGGACTACTAGAGGTTAGGGTCAGAAAATGAACTGCAGATGGAGGGACAGAACTGGGAAGGATTTTGGTCTTTCCCGGAGGAAGCAGCTGCAGCCCGGAGGGTTTGGGACAGCGCAGTGACGTACTATGACTTCACTTTCCAGCGCAGGACTCTGGCCGCAGTGCGGTGCACAAGCCACAGGGGAGCAAAGCTGGAAGTAGGAAACCACTTAGGAGACAATGGCGGTGCTTTAAGCAGGAAATGGTGATGGCGCGGCCCCAGAGAGATCCCAGTGCAATTAAAAGTGCCCTGCAGGAGCTGGGCAGATGGCTCGGTCATTAAAGTGCTGGCCGTGCAAGCAGGAGGAGTGTAGCCCAGTCCCCCAAACCCACATAAAGCAAAAGCCAGGTGTGGTGGTGTGTACTTGTAATCCTAGTGCTGAGAGAGGAGAGGGGGACAGAGAGAGAGAGAGAGAGAGAGAGAGATCCCTAGTACTTGTACTTTCGGTCAGCCAGCCTAGCCAAATCAGCAAGATCAAGGTCAAGAAGAAAACCTTGAAATCCCCTGAGAAATCCCTCCCAAAGTTGCCCTGTGGCCTCCACTTGTGTGCACACAGGTGCATGCATACCCACATGTACACATAAACACACACAATGCATATACATGCACACAGGTTGCTTTGTCTACATACACATACCAAAAAAAAAAAAAAAAAAAAAAAAAAAAACTTGCCTTTGTGTGGAATGATGTTGTTGGCCTTGCAAAAATTCCAGTTGTAGATTTCACAGTTCGGTATGGGAGTCCCCAGTTCCCCACAATCCCCCTCAGAAGACGGTCCCCACAGCACTCTGCTGATCCCTCTGGTGTTGAAACCACCCACGTGTTCTCTGCCTCTCCTGTAAATAGAGAACTCTCCAACTTCAGCCCCACTCACAACCATGCGGCCTCAATATAAAGGAAAAAGGTGAACGAGGGGCTGGAGAGATGGCTCAGGGGTTAAGCCTCTGCCCAAGCTCAGATTCTGGATCCCATGTAAAAATACCAGGCAGAAATGGCAGCTGCCTGTACTTATACTTCTGGGAGACACAGCCTGGGGCGAAGCAAAGAGGAGGTAGCACAATCCAGGGTGCTTCCCAAAGTCACCCTTGGGCCTCCACAGACATACACAGTGCCCTCTGATGCACATACATGCATGCATACGTACACACACACATACACACACACACACAAAAAAAAATAAAGGGCAACAAGACATTATTCCAACGACAAGCTCAAGGAGGAGCGAACTGAACAACTACTTCCATGCTTGCCACCAAGTTCGGTTCACAGTTGTCAATTGAATAAGTGGACATAGAAATGTACCAGAAGCCAAACCATCATGAACGTGGAGCTCTGGTGTCTTTATTAGCAATGCTGTTTCAAATGTAGACTTCACCTGCAGCTCCCATGCCAGCCATATGCTTAGTTCAGCCAGGATCCTTGCCCACAGACAACACAGTACCAAAGGTTACGAATCATGTCAACGCCTGAGAGGAAGATTCTGTGGAAGATTCTAGAAAGCAGGCGGGGCAGGATGATCGCAGGTTGCTGTGGACATACTTTTGTTCCCTGCAGTCATGTTTGTTGCTGCACAGCTGTCTCCCTGGAGTGTCTGGGTGACATTTATTACTTGGCTTCTCTGTCCTTAGATTCTCCTGTCCTTTTCATGGAGCTGTTCCTCTTTTGCTGATGCTCTGTCTCCTTCAAGTCCCAGGCAGAGCGTTTGACATTTGTTATTGGTACAAGAGCATCATTTGCTGAGTGTGAGTGGGGAAAAAACAGCTTCCCCAAAGGGTGGAAATGAATGATGATCTCTTCACCTTTTTCTTCCTTCAAGCACAGCTGCAGCCCACAGCCACACTGGGCCCAGGTGGGGGCTGCTACTCTGATCCATCCTACATGCTAGCTCTGTGGAGCTCCATTACTGTAATAACCACCTATGCTTCAAAGGTGTTAGACCACTGAGTGACAGAATCAGGTGCGTGTGGCTTCAGAGATGCCCACTGAGCACCAGAGAAGACCCACTGGGAAATGTTCCATTGCACAAATCATCAAATGTTTTTTGAAGTCTTCTGTGAAACACATGTTGTTCTGGCTGCTGAAGACAAGGAGGAAGAAGCAAAAAAAAAAAAAATATCTGGTTCCTCCCCTTAGAACACTCAGTGTCTACTGGAGGTGTCTAGCATCCCTCTGTTACTCAGAGAGGTATGACAGAGGTGTGGTCCCATGACAATCTATAGAAGGGGCATTGAATCAGCCAGCCAGATCCCGGCTGTCTCCTTGAGATATTACCTCTGAGGTTCCAGCCCACCAGTCAGGACGGGCAAAAGAGAGATGTTAAGCGGGCAAGGTCCTGGACCTACAGGCCAGGAAGAGCAAAGGAAGGTTCCCAGCAAAGACAAGGAGGGCAGCGGTAGGAATCCTGAGGCATCCATCTTTACGCTGTCTTCACTCATCCTTGATGGATAGGTGGTCCTTCTCCTCTTCAACTTTTGCATCTATAAATGCATCCAAAGATCAAAAACATTGTGCTGGTGTGGAGAGGTGACTCAGGGGTTAAACCTCTGTCTCACAAACAAAAGGATCTGAGTTCGGATTTCAGGCCCCACATATCAATGCCTGGCAGATATGGAGGTGCCGTGCACCTCCAGCTCTGGAAAACGGATCCTAGGAGACCCCAGAGCAAAGAAAAAAAAAAGAGTAATTCGGGATGATTCTGGAACTCACTCACCCTTGAACATCCACAAGCACACACAGTGCTCTCTGATATGGACAGATTCTCCCCGTATAATATAAAGTATACCAGGATGTATACAAGCTGTATGAGAACACTGTGCCATTTCATGTATGTTTGGGGTTTGATACCAGTCCCTCTTGGATACCAAGAGTTGGGCCATGGCTCTCTACAAGGCATGCAAATACCAACTAATAATTCATTCACTCATTCTTCCAGCATTTATTCATAGAGCAATAACTTTGTGCCTCCATTTAGAAGTAGCAAGAGACACATTCTGCATTCTCATGCCTCAAAAGAAAGCCTCATCTAGGAAGATACAGAAATAGAAAAAAGGAAGCATGATCCTTGCTAACGATAAAAGGTGATACGAGCTTGTGTTCAGTTGCCACAGGGAGGAGGCAAGCTATGGAGGGCGCAGGGAGGGAATGTGGACCATGCTTCTTGGATGGGTCAGTTTAGAACCTGTTGTTTTCCTTTATTAGCACCAGGACCTGTTCCTTTCCCAAGCCCTCCGCTCCGGGCTCCTGGCCCTTCAGCCTCCAGTGGCAGTCAGTGTAAATCTTTCTGGGAGAGCTGTTTCCCCTTGTGGTCATACAGTAACAGGCTACTAAACCTGCCTGTGGGATGAATTACGAGCTGGTCCCTGGAGCCCCAGTCTCTGCTGCCCATGGAATGAGTTGTGGTGCTCTGGGCTGCTGGGGTTTTTTTTTTCCTTATTTATTTATTTATTTGTTGGCTTTAGCATATTTTAATCTGATCGTTAAATTGCAATCTGCTACCCATCCCCAGCCCCGACTGTCTTCGGTTGGAACAGATTTCTCATAGGTAATGATACCTATAAACTTCAGCAATGGCAGCCACCAGAGCAAACTGGGAGAGGGAGAGAAGAGTGGGGGGGGTGAGAGTGGGGGGATGCCGAGATGAGTCCCACCTGGCTGGACCTAGATGGCCCACTCCTGCCCCGGGCTCAGTCCTCCTTTCCCAGCAGAGTTAGAGCCGGTCAGCTGTTCTGGCCACACCTGTGACGTATTGCAGCCAGCCTGGAGACTCCTGGAGAAGGCAGAGGGGAGCCTCTACCGCTTGTCTCTGCAGGGGTCAGATCAGACCTGTTCCACACGGTGCCAGGCAGTAAAGGTGTCACAGAACCTGCCTTTTATGGTGGCGCATGGGGAGAGGCATGCGCGGATAAATCAAAGGCAAAGAGGATGCCAGATGGCGTCGTGGAGATTGCGTCCTCGAGGTCATCCGTCTCATCTGGTGCCGCTCTGCAGTGGGAGGGGCTGCCATCTGACAACAGGGCCACAGCCCTGCCGAGGTGACACTTGTTGTGGTCAGCATCTCGGTGCCCACCATGTGCCTCGCATTCAAAAGTTGATCTTCAGATGAGTTTCGCAAGCCAGATGGGGCAGGTGTCCCCGTTTCCATTCTGTAAGTGATAAAACCAGACACAGGGGCTATGGAGGAAATTGCCTAAGGAAGTAGCTGGGCTCAAAGCAGGTGCGCAATAAACGCACATGGAATCCCTGAGTCAGTTCATGATGCCCTACAGCAGCTCAAAGGCATATCTCAGGGTTTGCTTCTCAAAGCACATCCAGGAAAAAGGGCCGGTATTGAGATCCAGGGAGCCCAAAGCTTCCACTCGACAAGCTAGAAAGGAAATACCCCACCAAGCCCTCCTTATTTATTCTTCTGCATGCCAGAGTCACTGATTCTAAAGAAGCTGCTTTTAAAGTGTGGCTGTGAAGTAGGCAGGAAACCGCGTCTGTGAAATTTTACGCAGATCTGTTTCATTCATTTTCTTGCCATCTTAAGTATTAAGATATATGTAAGATTATCATTCCTCTCCTTGCAAGTGAAAGAAGTGAAGCTCAGGGAGGTTGAACAACTTTCCAGAAGGCACAAAGACAAAGCAGAAGAGCTAAGAACCGGGCCCCAGAGCCTGGGCTGTCCACCGTTCTGCTACATCGCTTCTCGCTAGGTGCAAAAGCTCCCATTCTGCGCATCTACTGTCCCAGAATCTCACTGTGGGAATCCAAGTGTAGGTGGCCTGATGGAGGCAGTTCATGCCTGGAGGTAAGACTGGGAATTCAGGGAAGGAAAAAGAGGCTGGATGATAGCCAGCATCTTTCAACAGGAAAGACCTCGGAACTTTCCAGAAGGTAAGGTCTCCGAGGCAGCATCTGCCCCTGCACCCCGTAGCTTCTTTGGGACACAGTTGTAAGGCACAGAGCCACCTCAGTCCTTCTGGGAGAGAGAGGAGTCTAGCCTGGAAGTAAAGTTGGGACCCTAAAGTTCCAGTCCCTGCACCAGCCACAGAATCATGGTCTTTGAACACTTGTGCTATGTTTTAAAACCCATAAAACCACATTGCTACCTGTCTTTATTTTTCTGGAACTGGTTTGGAAACAGGAGTCTTCACGCTGCATATCAGTGAAGGAGCTGGATCTATATAAATTGAGTAAATCAGGGACTATTAGAAGCCACTGAGGATCTTCCTACTTGCATTTCTATCTTCTGGGGATGGGGTGGTACGGGACCTAGACAAGAGGCTGCCGCCCCTTCTTCCTATTGCCGGTGATCCGTGGTCCTCTGTGTAATCCAGTCACAGAGTCGTCGAACGCCCAGGAAGTGATGCTGGGAACTGGAGCGCTCTGAGGATCCCATTCAGCAACAGAAAGGCTGTGTCCCGAAGTCATTGTGTCAAGAAGTCGTCCTGGGGCACTATTCTCTTTCCATACCCTTGCACAGATCCTGAGACCCTCAAAGACAGCCCTTGATCCTGACCTTATAACCCTGATGATTCTGACCTTATAACCCTGATGATTCTTAATCTATGAGAATGATGGGCTCTGCCTTACCTTCTTCTAGGCGTGACTTTCAGAATTGCTTCGACCGTGACGTAGGTGGTGATTCACAAGTGGTAGCAACTGATAATTCATTGATTATTTGTTATTTGTGGCCTCAACATTCCCAAACAATGAAAAATTTGAGAACCATCAATCTTTCGCTTTTTCATTCCTTTGTGTTTTCAACTTGTTTGGGTTTGGAGATTCATTTTTTTTTTTTATTGTCATTTTGGTGAGAGAAACAGAGACACTGTTGAGCCCCTCAGATCTTTGACAGTCTCACTCTGCAGTTCCGGGATGATCTAGAACTTCCATACAACCCAGGTTCATGATCATGTTCCTACGTCAGCCTTTCATGTGTGTGCTGGGATAACAGTGAGGAGTCACCTATGTTCCATCCTGATTCTGCTTTTTTGAAATCGAGTTTCGTTACATTTCCCAGGCTGGCCTTGAACTTCCCAAATAGCTCAAGTTGGTCTTGAACTCTCAGTCTTCTTGTGAAAACAAACTTAAATTCTTCCAATTTCAAAATTTAAAAACAAAAAAGATATGGAATCCGAAATTCTGACATTAAGTATCCACTGTGCCCTGGTCCACACCTGCTCTTTCCGAGGTGATCATAACTGTACGCCAGCTAATTTGTGGGGTCAGCCTTCTGATAGGATGGCTCTTAATATCGTTCAACAAAAGAGAAGCTCTCTGTGCAGCAACTGGGTTGAAGGGAAGTAGGACATGAGACACAGTGTTCCCAATGGAGATTAGGATACATGAGGCAAGGAGTTTGGTACCCAGAGATGAGCTTGGCACCTGGAGATCTCTCGCTTTCCAATCTTCATTCTGCGGCTAAAGAACTAAGAGATCTTGAACAAGCTACCCAGCCTCTCTGTGCCCCCGAGGTACTCCCCTATTTCTAAAGCAGGAGTCTCAGGGATGCCAGAAATTGTGGGCTACAGTGCACAAAGAATCTGGCCCAGACCTGACACACAGGGGTTATTTCGTCCTTGCTTCTCAAAGTCTTATGCTAGGCTCACACTCAGGACAGACTGTAGGAAACTGAGCTACACGGAAGATAGCTGAGAGATGACGCAGGGAAACAAAACACTGTACTGGGAACAAAGGGCCTCAACCTACTAAGGAAGACACCTCCATTTGCCATCTGAAAATGTGCACATAGATGCCCGAGGTCAATGGCCCAGAACAGGTACTCCAAGTCTCTAAGAATTGAGCGTCCCATCTCCGACAATGGCTAGAAAGCGTCTCTCTTTGTCTCACTCAACACACCGTTTCTATCAGCGGAAGCATTTGGAAAACACTCGCAAAAAGAATATGAGACAAACCCCAGCCTCAGCCAGATCCCCGGGATGGAAGGGAAGGGGGAGGGAGAAATCACTCACTGCTCACCAACTGCTTCCTAGCCTCAGCGGATTTCTTGTCAATGATTATTCAATCTCAGGCCTGACCTTTCTATTCTAAATAACACTGCAATATCAGCGTAGCCCAGCCCGCAGCTTCTGCAGGAAATTAACTGTATCTGGTTCTCACAGGAGACCCAAGAAATCCCCTCAGTAACTAAGCCCAGGCTGGTTTACAGACAAAAAGACCCCGCATTATCTTCTCCTCATACGGTTCTCCTAATACCCGTCTAAATATCACAGCGCTCCCAGCTGTTTAATTCTAATAAATACTCATCTATTCTCAAAACAGACAAATGTTAGGTCTCCAGTGGCTTTGAGCATTTTGTGCAGCAGGAAGAAGAGAAAAATGGAGAAAGAGGAAAGATGGAGCGTCTCCTTGTATGGTGGGGATTTCCAGGCCTAGGCGGGACCGGCTTAAGAAAATGGCTAATTGTTTTTGATGCAGCCAGAGTCCAAAGTGACTTTTAAAACGAGTCATTTTGACAACCAGTATTGGACAAGGTTTTTTTTTTCTTCCCCAGAGTTTCTATGTTTCCACACATCCACACATAGCATCCACACATCCACACATGCACACATGGTAAGGGATGGTGACCGAGTTGGTGACCTATGCAGCCCTCCAGCAGTGGTGTGGGAGAAGCAATGAAGGTCCACAATCATAAGGGTGGCTTTTGTAAGGAAGCTTTTTGGCTCTGAGTTTGCATCTTAACCTGAGTTCAGATGCTTGTACCACCCACACAGAGTACAATAATGTATTACAGGATAGAAGTAGCATTTGAGCTTCGGAAAATACCTGGATTGGGGTCAATGAAATGAGCAAATTCTGTGTTTGGATTCGTTGGCCCTTGAAGAAATCTCGCTTGCTTTAAGCAGACACCATGGCTTGGAATCAAAAAGGATGCCAGGAAAGAACTTTCTCATGCCAAGAGACAGCCCCCACAGTCAGCAGGTCTGGCTGCTCATTCTTTGGGTGATCATTACTCAGCTGAAGCCAGGATGTGCTACCCAGGATGTGCTATCCGGAATTCTCATTCAGATCCTTTGAATCCCTGTAAGAGTCAGTTACAGCCATCCTGACTCAGATGACTATCGATGACAAGGTGTTTCACAGTGATGCTGTTATTATTAATTTTCCCCAGACTTCTTCATTTCCTTCTCTAAGGGAACAGTTCTCTAAATGTGATTGGGAGACTCTGCCTGGCAAGTAGAGAACTCTGCTGGACTTAGGCATATGGTCCTCTGATAGATAACTTGAATGTGATGTCTTGTGTTTCTGACATAAACAAAAATCCACATATTAACACAGTGTTGCCCCTCCATGTTCAGTCCAAGACTGTACATTCAGAAATGGATATGTATTCAGTTGGGCATGATAGCACATGCCTGTAATCCCAGCACTTAGGAAGCATTGACATACATGTTTAAGGCCAGCCTGGTCTCCATACTGAATTCCAGGGTAACCAAAACTAAACGGTGGGATTAAAAAAAAAAACATAAAAAGAATGTTTTTGGACACTTGACACTAGTGCTCTACAGAGCCATGAGCCCTTGGATCCTAAAATCCTCAATTCTAAGCCCATAGATTCAAACTCATGGGATCTATTTCCCTCCTTCTGCTCCCCTTGCCAGAGAGACATGATAGCCCCACAAGCCAAGGCCAGACAGAATGACTCCTAAGTTTGTCTCTACCTGGTGTGACATGTTTCTAGAAAAAGATCCAAGGACAGGAATATGATGCCTTGTTTGGCTACTGGCTCATGTGCCTCTAAACTTCACCCTGACAAGTTGTGGTCTTTGGCTCTGTCTTGGTCAACAGGAGCCGATGACCTTGTTGGGCAAGACCTTCTCTAGTCTAAAAGCAGACAACATGCAGGTCAGTCACAACATGGTAGTAAACAGTCAGTGAAAGGCACACACAGACATGCAGAGCACTGAGAGTTGTCAGGAAGCACCCAGAGAGACCTCTGCAGATTGTAAGGTGACAGCCAGACCCAGGAAGTCAGATGGAGTTTTGATGGGTGGATATTACGGGCTCCAATTTATTGGCTCAATAAACAGGCACTACACGGAGGGTAAATAAATGTAAAGCAGCTTGGCAGTTTAATGTGGGTGTGCACGCAGGCTCGTGCAGCTGCTGATTTGGGTTTTCATGAATTGATAGAGGGCATTTTCCATGGCATCTCATTTTAGGACATCCCAGGGCGCCCAGCCTGTCTCGGACAGGTAGCGTAGGGTCTTAGAGAGGTCAGGAACTGGAGATGGGTGGTCCCCGGAGACGACTCCACGGATGTCGTCTTGCCATGTCCCATCTCTTGGAGTCCTTGGTCAGCCTGGCATATGTCACCATGAAAAGGTGGCAAAGATTGCTCAAGTAGTCTCACTACTGTCTCTCGCAGAGCCCCCCAAGTCCCCATCTGGAAGGGACCTCCTCCCTGAAAGGGACATCCTTCCTGGAAGAATAGATCACTGTCTCCCACATCCTTCTGTGTACCCTGATCTGTCACAGCACAGATGAGGAACCTGTGACACATACGTGTAACACAAAGCACCGAACTCAAGATTTCCCTCTGTAAGATTTCCCTCTGCAGTCCCACCCCATGGTCTAGCAGCAGACAGTAAGTGCTGAGGAGTGTGTGTGTGTGTGTGTGTGTGTGTGTTGTGTGTGTGTGTGTGTGTGTGTGTGTGGAGGGCTCGCTTCCGCAGCACACATACCAAAACGTGTGATGAGCTAAAACTCCTCCATTTCTGCCCATCTTCACCTTTTTTGTATAGATTCCAGATTTCCTAGGGGATCTGCAGAAGACCAGGAGCTTTTCCCCCGGACAAACATGCACTTGTACCACACTTAGAAGGTTCTGTAAATGAGTTTCTGTGCGAGGCAGACTGAGCCCTGCTCTGGGGCGCAGCATAGGGTTCTGAGACACCCTTTGCTGGCATCTGAGAAGCCCCTGCCTGGGCCTTGCCTTGCTGGGGAATCTACTCCCTCCCCTTGTGGCGACAGTGTTAATGGAGGGAGGTATCTTCCTTAGCGCGCTGCACCCTTCCTTTCTGGAACTCCTGCTGACCATGCTTAACCTCTCCTGAGCAGCTTGAAGCAGAAGAAACTGGAAACGCGCCTTCACTGGGGACTTCATTAATCACACGCCTACTGTTTCCTAAGCGCTTGTGGGCGCAAGTCTGGAGCCTCCTTGGGGGTACTCTTACTCTGTGGTATTGCTCTGATGGGATGTAGGTCTCTTTCCTAATCCTGAGCCTTCAGAGAGCCCCATTTATCCCGATAGTATATGAGGCCCAGAGAGAGGCAGAGGACTTAGGCACCATGTCTTCCTTTATTCCAAACAAGCCTTTGCTTCATGCCGCACAGAAGCTTTGGTTTCTGGGCGGAGTCCCTGCACAGTGGATGATACTTAATGAAGGAAGAGGCAGTAATGCTTTCAAGTCTTTTTGTTCAGGTGTGCTGTTGATAAGCCCTGTCTCCCCACCGGGCATTTGTGCCGCTTGCTGTTCAGGTCTAATTGCAGTGCTTTTACATTTATCCTTGTTAAATGCCATCCTATTAGATTTGGTCCTCGAGTCCAGCCTGCTGAGACCTTTTGGGATCCTGATTTGGGCATCCAACATATTAGCTCATTATTCTCAGACAACATGTTTAATGTGTGACAAAGAGCTACCATATTTGGAGGATTTCTCTGGCCAGATGCAACAGTTTGAATGGGCACTTTATTTTATATACCTCTCATTCCAGTTCTTCAAAGTGCATATTATGGCCCCTGTTTTATTATTAGTTTTAATTTTTAATTTATGTTATATTATATAGTATACTATATTATATTATATTGAGAAAGTTTCACTGTATAGCCCAGGATGACCTGGGACTCCCTGTGGAAACCCGAATGGTCTCGAACTGAAGTTGATCCTCCTGTCCTCGGTCCCAAAGTGCCGGAATTATAGGCATGTACCTCCATGCCCGTCAACCCTACCATTCCATTAAAAAAAAAGAAAAACTGAAAACCTCAGAAGGGTCAAGAAACTTAACCAGAGGTCTGCACCAATGTGTTGCGAGACCTTCCTTACTAAACATCAGCCATGGAAATGGGAGGCGTCTTGGGTTCATCCCATGCTGCCTCTATAAATCACTGATTAATTCACTTCATCCCTGAAGCATCCCTTAAAGAATTGAGGCTAGATGCTTCCCCGTGACCATTTCTGAACCTTGTTGGTTGGAATTTCAAGAGTATGGGATGCACTTCTTCAAACCAGCTTCTAGAAGCAGCAACAGGTGAGACTATAAGATATTCTCCTGGTTGTTCTCTTACATACTTTGCCCTTCCTAAATAATAATAGATAAATCTGTGAGTTTGCACAAAAGATTAGTAGACATGCCTTAAAATTTCAGCCAATATGAATGCAGAACCAATATCCAACAGCAACCTTAAACCCAGGCCTTACGATGACTAGTTTTTATTCTTGCTGACTTTTAATTTCAAGAACAGCGGCTAAATTTCTAATAGTTCTCTGTGACATATGCCTTTGACCTGAGATCACTGAGGGTGGAAGAGGAAAGGCAGGGGATGGCCAGGGAAAGGAGAGACCAGATTTCTTGCAAAAACAGTTTAGAAGCAACAATTTAAAATGGAAGAAAATGAAACAAGAAACAGGATCATTGGGCTGGAGAGGTGGCTCAGGGGTTAAGCCTCCACCTTGCAGGCGGAAGGTCCCGAATTCAGATCCCAGATCCCACGTATAGACGCCAGGCGGAAGCGGGGGCGGCCTGCGCTTCTGGTCCTGGTAGGGCGGAGCCTGTGAATCCCGGGGCAGAAGGAGGTGGAGGCGTCCATGGTGGTTCGCGAATTCTTCCGTGGTTCTACACATACACAGACACACATACACACACACACACACACAGACATACACGTGCGCACGCACATACACACAGTTGAATAAATAATAATAATAATAATAATAAAATTTAAAAAAAAAGAAACAGGATCATTAAGGGAGAGAGTATACATCTTTTGTTTTGATTGTTAACATAAATGTGGACCTCAGTGGGAAACCAGTCTGAGCAACTAACAAGGCACCTAGATTCCCAGCATTCTGAAATATGCATGGTCCCAGAGCTAGTCCATTTGATTGGATTTGATTTCTCTTACTGAGTGAAGCTTGCTAGGAGAGCTTTAGGAACCAACAGGCTCAGGGATAAGGCCATCTCGGACTACCATCAGACACACTACCTCCCATTTCTATCCATCTATATGCTAGATCTCCCTGCTTCTCTCTTTTCTGACATCCCTGTCTTGATTGATAGTTTATGTTCTGCTTTTGTGCCAGTTCACTTGTGTTATATCATTTGCTTAATTATGTGTTATATTATGTAATGTTACATGGAAATAATTTATATGTACAGATAATTCTAACTGTGCAATTTTCATGCTTACAATCCGTTATCTACTGCACAATTTAGCAGAGATGGAATCAGTATAGATTACTATAGGCAGGATAACAGACTCTCTAAAACAATGAGCTTATTCCTCAAATTCTTCCTCCACTACCAAACCCTTTTGCATGGAGGCTAATGATAGAGAAATATACCAACTCTCATCTGTATGGATGCACACGTATAGAATAGAAGAAGCACACAGACCTTTGAAAGCATCAGAGCCACTTCCCATTAGTACAGTACAGATTAATGACAATCTGTAGAGATACTAGCATAACAGTGTGGCTAAACATTGTATGTGCTTGTGAATGCATGCATGTGGGGGGGAGCTGCGTAGGTTCTGAGGTGAAATAGCAACTGCACAAATGCATAGAGGAGAATAATATTTACTCTTAACTATTGCTGTGAGAGAGCATTCAAAATCAATCAACTTAAGAGAGAAAGGGAGATTTATTCAGCTTACAGAAGGGAGATTTATTCAGCTTACAGTTCCAGAGAGGAGAAACAGTCTTTCATGGCAGAGGCGACATGGTTGGTGGCTGAAGCTGGAGGCAGGCTAGGTCACTGCAAACATCCTGGAGTCTCTCTTCTTTTGGGTCTTCTGTTCTATGGTTCCTTTTATCTGGTCCGCTACTGGGAGGTTCCAATCAGATCTAGGAAAGGTTCCAATCAGACCTACGGCTGGTCTTCATATTGTAAATGTTTTGATCTGGAAAATCTCTTTAGGTCACAGCTGATCTTAGTTAATGCCAGGTGTGGTCAAGTTGACACCCAGGATTAACTATCACAAGTATCTCTTCAGGTGGTCTGACAGCTGATCTTAGTTAATGCCAGGTGTGGTCAAGTTGACACCCAAGATCACTAGGAGTTATACTTGTGAATTGAAAAAGGCAGAGGATGCCTACTTGGGCAAGAAAGCTATTGGCTACTGATGTAGACTTGGAAAAAGCCTTGGCTGGCACAATGAGGAACTCTGGGTAGGAATACTTGGACCACTCCACCCTGTCACTACCCAAGGCGGAGCTTCCCGCAGCTCATGGACAGAAATCATCGGCTAACCACACCGTAGCAAGTGATACTGTGAGCTCACTTTGCGTTTATTCATTTGTTTTTGCTGTTGAGAAAGGATGTGGTGTGAATCCCAGGCTGACCTCAAACTCTCGGTCCTCCAGCTTCAGTCACCCGAGTCCCATGATTTACAGACCTGAATCACCATATCCAGCTATGCAGCTACTAGGGAGATGTGAATAGCATATGTGTCTGCTTTGTATGTGTGCCCTGTGGCTGGAATTGACTTCTGTGTCAGTTTTACATAAATTCTAGAAAGACAATAGCAACACTTACTTTTATGCATTGTAAAGTAAAGGAGTATTGTTTCAATACATTACAAATGCCAAAAAAGGGGACTCAATGCGCACACACACACACGCACACACACACACACATATATATATATCAAATGGTTTTTCATTAAAACATTTTACAACAGGCATTCGGGCAGCAATTGGATATGGCCTGGGGTGTCTCCAGAGTGGAGGTCAATGAACTCCCAACAACCTCCTGAATTTTCCATTAGTGAGCAGTTAGATGAAGTAATAAATAAATTATTATTAAGCACTTTGCAAATAGAGTGTTATGTAAATGCTAAATAGTCATAATAATAAGATTCTGTGTTGATCTTGATAAACGGGTCGACTTCCGTGTCATTTAAAATGGATAGCGCAGCAGGTCCATGAAGATGAATGGAAAACTCGATAACAGGCACATAGTCTCTTCAGCTAGGAGCCTTGGGCCTCTGGGGGAGTTGCTACATTCTCTGCCTGGTCTCTGTAGGATGCTTAGCAGAGTAAAGGGATTCTGGCCCAGCTTGTAGGGGTAGTAAAAAGCCTCCTAGGCAGGGATATTGAAAAGAGACCTAGGTAAGCACGCTGGGATTTGCATTTCTGAGAAGTCAGGCTAATCTATAAGGGGCCAAGGGCAGGGAATTAACGTTTATTGAGTGCTGCCTGTGACCCAGACTCACTCTGTACTCTGTGTTTATTATCCCATTCATCCTCCCGGCCAGCACATTAAGGTAATAGAGGAGTGGAATAAAGCAGAAAGCATTACTGTTTTGTGTGGAAAAGCAGAGAGATTGACCCCAGCGCTGGAGCCACGGCTTGCTGTCTGCTTTCTGGAGAGGGAGTTGGAAGCGGGAGAGACTCCCTGGGAATCAGGAGAAATCCTGACCCAGATCCGTTGCAGCCCCAGCCCCTCTCTGCATGAACACTTGTGCAATGAGTGGCATCTTTCTTCAGAATGACACCCAGTAGCTTCCCCGTCTCATCCCTGCTGGGCATGACATACCGTAGACGCCAAAGCCCGAGGGGACCCAGTTCAGAGGTTTAAGGCACCTTAATAATATTTAGCAAATATTGACAGAGAGATAGCCATGTGTTCAATATTTCACTCGCGGACTTCTGTGCATTATTCATCTTGGATCTTATGCCAACCCTGCGATTTATGCTTCAATGCTCCTTAGATAGAACACTTGGAATCTTGTTATGTATGTACCTTGCCACAACGAGTCAGGGAGGAGGAGTAAGAGCCAGCTTAGTCCACAGATCCTTAGCTGCATAGTGATCTTGTTCCACCTGTTAACTCGGAAGACCAGATATTCACAGGGATTTATTTTCCCTTTACCCCCTACTGAGCTGTGTTCTTAATAATGACTAATTACCTTCCACTTAACACGTAATATTTTAAAGGTATGAAACTAGTTCAGGTGTTTGTATGTTTGCTTGCTAGCAACCTTATTGCCTGTAATTGACATAATAAACTTCCCTTTTGAATGGTGCAGTTTGATATTCTGACACACATATATAGCTGCAGCACTCTCATTGCAACCAAGAAAAAAAGATTATTCATGACCTCCAAATTGTGCCTCCTTACAATCCATCCACCCTATCTTGTCTTTCCCTGGGCAACCACTGTTTTGTTCTATCTCAACATTTAGTCTGCATTTTCTAGCATTTTCTGTAAATGGAATCATGAAGTATACACTCTTTTTTGTCTGACTTCTTTCACTCAGTGTAATTGTTTTGAGATTCATCCAAGGGTTTTCTTTAGCTTTGCTCTATTTACAAAGATAAGGACTTGGAAAAATTAATACATATCTTTATCATACATACTGCTACAGTTGGAATTAATCCAGGGCTCAAACTAAAGTTCCATCATTTGTATTTTCTTTGTACCATGAAGCCATTTTTGTTAGTTTTCATCTTTGAACTAGGTAAACTGAATAGCACTTGATTTCACAATTAAGATTAAAGTTCTAAATAATAAAATTATACTTTGATCAAAACCCCTTTGATACCCTCTAACCTTCAGTATTGAGTTAGATAATAATAACCTGCAAATATCACCTATGTGAAATACTAAATGACATATGAGTTAGCCCTTTAAATCATAAACCCTGTACTTTATTATGCCTATATTGCACTTGAGGAAATTGAGGCAGACAGGTAGAAGAGAAACTGGAACTGAAATAATCTGGTTCTAAATTCTGTAAATTTCCATTATAATTGGGTTGCTTTCAGTATAAACTCTTTGCCTTTAGAAACACTGCTATAGTTATATATATATATATATAATATATTTATATATAATATATACACACACATATAAAACTATGTATTTATATACATATATATTATTAACTCATATTATTAACAGATTACTCACATATATAATTCATTTATATAAAAGCCTGTATGAATATAATTCCAATAACTAAGTAAAACTTAAATAAATGGCTATTAAAATAATTAAAATGATTGAAACCCGAATTAGAGTTAAAGGATGTCAAATATTGTAATGTTCTTTGAACCATACACCTGCAATTTGAATTGAGAGAATCAAAGTAAGTTTTCGTAAAGAAGGAATTAAGGTAGCCAGAATAGAGTCTGCCTTGGAACACAGAAATCTCTCAGTGCTGTGTATGTGAGCTTAGGATTTAAAATAAGCCCCATCATGGAGGCTGTATAGCCCCAGTTAAATAAGCTACAGATATCTTAAATTGGGAGACCCACAATCTAAAATCCATTTAAATGACTTATAATAAAATGGGGGATATTCTGCTACATCTTTGGTTGTGTTAAGTACTTGATATTCATAATTTGGTGGAACAGAGTTAGTAAGATTTTAATTTAGGTCAAACATTTCTTATTTGTCTGATGTAGATGGGATCTCTCTGACTTTGAGAAATTTTTGTTTGAATTGGATAAAAGATGAAGATAGAAGTAATTTCAGTGGTAAGAAAGACATAGATCCAAGGCATGTAAAAGGTAAAATGGACTAATTTGCCCATTGGTAATTTGTCCATTGGCTAATTTGCATTTGCTAACTGCCTGGAAGTAGCATGAAAGAGAGGCAGGTTGGGGTGAGACAGCCACAAAAACAGATGTTTGCAAGCAATATCTAGGGACGGTTCTTGGTGTCTTGGTCTAGGCTGCAATAGAAGACTCATGAATGGAAACCTCTGTTGTTCACTTATATATCTAGATAATTGATCTCGAGAGCGAAAATGGGATTGAAAATGAAGACTTCTGAATTTTCCTCACATAGGATGTAGTTGATGGCATGAGGTGGCGCTGCTTGCCTAGGGAAAGTGTGAAGCGTGGGGGCAGATGGTCAACCCGGAGTCAAGCAGTATCCTGTGCCAGGATCTGGAAGCAGCAGTTACATGCCATAAACTCACGTGGCCCTTTCCTATTTGAAGCTCTTTCAAACCTACTGATATTGATAATGCACCATTTTTTTCTTCATAAGCACAAACACATCTATAGGCTATCAAAATGCAGTACTTTGGGGAAGAAGACCCCAAAGCAAACTTAAAAGCCTGTGTGGATGTGTTTTTTTTTTTTTTAATCTCAAAGAACAGCAGTTTTGAAAGAACTTAGCTGGAAAGCAGTGAGCAGAGACATTTTGATGTGTTGCGAACACATGAGACAACCACTGTGTGATTGTGGCGTTTTTCCCTTTTGTTCAGGAGGCAGAGGGTTGAGATTCTGACCTGAAAAGGACGATTGTGTTTTACGATGTTCACTTTAGTCGCGTTGTGATCTCCACATACCTGAAACTCTATCCTTGCGTGTGGCTCCACACCCATCTCCCTCCACCATTCAGTCACCAAGCACACGTTCAGCAGTGTCTGTGTGTATGCGCCACGCTCAGTGCTGGGTACATACATAAATAGCGATGGCCTTCAGTTCCATCCGTGAGACATGGAGAACGCATGTGCTAAGGAGACCAAGCCAGTCATCGGAGCCCTCTCCACTTCTGTGTGTCGGCGCGCTCTTGTCTACGTTACACTGAGGTGCTGAGACACAGCTGTGAGGGAGCAGGGCAGTGATCAATGCGATATAGCGGGTGACCGAGATTCAGAAGTGGGGTGACTTGGTGAAGGTTAGTCCATGGCTAAGATGCAGAGCTCCTGGCCAAGTGTTCTTTCTGCGAAGGGAAATATTTGTTTCCCTAACACCCTCATCCTGGGCTGCCTGCCTGTGTAATTTCCTGGTTGTCTATTTTATGTCTTTCAGTTGACATATATGACAGGCCCTCGGGGGATACTGACTTTAGAATAACTTGCCTCTGGTCAAGCACTATATCTCCCACAGGTATAAGAGGGATTTTGGAAGAGCCACCATCATTTATATCACCCCCCCCACCCCCTTCCTAACTCCTCTGTTCATCTGGAAGGAGGCGCGCCTATCAGTTCTGTATGTACCAGTGAGCGCTATCAAAACCAAATTAGCCCAAGCTGGCTGCCATTCAGGTCAGCTAATTAAATTAGCTATTGTTGCATTGCTGATAAGGACAGTTTTGGAAATGGAAAAAAGCCACTCATCCCAGCAGCCGCAAAACCAAAGCCAAGAAAATGTGTTAATGGGAACACTCTAAAAGGAAACCCCTGTGACTAGCAGCAGTACCTAAGGGGCTGCGGTGGACTGTTCCCTGAGCCATCTGCTCCAAGCTTAGTGTTCACAGTCCTCACTGGCTCTGGTCCTTAGGAACGCTGCTGCTTTCTGGCTTTCTGGTACCCAGCTGTAGCCAGGCAACCGTCTCCTTCTCCTCCCACCATGAGTCTAACCCTCCTGGAGGTGTGGAGAGAGGTAGGAACCACCATCCCCTCTAATGTGTTAAAATTTAGTCTCCACACAACGTGAAAAGTCAGTTCATATTTGGAAGGCACTTGAAGGAAAAGGCGGAGGGAGTAAGAAGGGGAGATAGAAAGGAGGGAGGAAAAGGGTGTAGGAGAAAGAAAAATACTCTCAAAGTACAAAGACGTTTCTGGGCTGCTGATCACCCACTCCTTTATCTGCCAACGCCCTCTCCACTGTGTAGTACTGTCTTGGTGAGGCTGTGGATTAAGTCACCTGCTGCGTTCTAGTTATGATCAGGACAGACAGCCTTACCCTAGGCTAGCAAGCCAAGATGAAGAGATACAAAGGCAGAAAACGTTAGGGACTCTTTCTCTCCGCAGCAGCTCATTCCAGTGAGTCCCGCCTCTTCCACCTGTAGCCCCACACTTCTCCATCCCTCCCACTGAGATGCCCTGGTTCCATCTCTCCTCCCTGCGCCTCGCCCCACCCCAAGACATGGTATCCAACCTTCCTAAAGCCACTGAGCTACTGATATCCCTGGTACATTCTCCTCAAATTTAACCAGTCTCTATCATAAAATTCCAGCGACTTAAGAGGACCCAGAGATGTTAAATGATTTTTTTTTGTAATGATGAAGGTGATAATTGGTATATCCAACTGTACAACATCATGCTTTCTAAAAGTGGCACTGCCTCTCTATGATCTGAGAAAGTAAACACTGTCCCAAGAAAGACACCTGAGTGACCACAGTCATGTCCCTCGGTCTTGTGAGTCCCTTTCCTATTGGTTTCCAAGACCCTATTTCAGACGATTAAATTATAAGAAGTAGTCTCCTTTGAGAAAAACAAGTGAGAGAAAAATAAACAAGCTTATTTTTTAAATTGCCCATGTTTACATTCATTTATGTTTAGTATCTTTCACCATCAAAAGTGAATTCAATCTCTGTATATCAAGTTTACTCTAAGCATGGTTCCAGTTCTTTCTACTGATCAGATGTACCTACCATGTAGTACATGCAGTTGAAGACACTAGTAACATCAAAGAAAGAGGCATGGGAGCTTATCTTCTGGGGCAACCTATGATTAGAATTAAGGAAACTATAACATATGCTTTGCTATGCACTTCTTACTTTGGAAACACATTCTCTGAGCCTTGATTTCTTCCACTACAGACAAGGAAGCTAATTCTCTCCTGACCCTGAAGCTGTAGCATTTAAGCTAAGATGACTAGTCTAGTAAGCTAAGTGAGGCATTCCAAAGGTTGTTGAATTAGGGGTACTTACCAAAATGTAAGATAAAAATGAAAGGAAACATCTTGTTAGAGAAACTGCTAAGAATTTTTAAAAAATCCAATTTCACTTACGTTGATCAGAAGGAGTGCTGAGAAAGCTGAATCCATTGATTTTCAGATACAAGGGGGTGCAAATTACAAACAAAACAAAACAGCCAATGGCTGATTGGTATCCCCTCAAAAGAAGATTGTTAGAGTCTCCATTCTAGATGAACTCTCCCTTCTCCCCAGTGTCAATTTTATCAATCATCAGATTGCAAATTTGATGGAAAGGAAATAGCCTAGATCTCTACAAATGGATACTTTTAAGAGTATCTACTGAAGTGAACATAATTACTGCTTTACATCCACTGGTATAAAATACTATACAATCATTGCAAATGATAGGGAAATGTCTTTATAATCCTACCAGTCCAATACAACACTGGTAATTTTCTATAAATTCTTTCTGATGTGTGTGTATATATACATAAATTTTTTGGAAGTGTATTGACAAAATGGTTTATTTAAATGAAAAAGGCTTGTTGTAGCAGCTCTTTCCTGTTACTGTGACACAATGCATTCAAACCATGACATTTGTGAAGCTGAAATTAACCAGTTGCGTTCAGAAGTTAGAGTTAATGATTCTCTCTCCAACTTATCCTTTGTCCCTCTTTCCTCTTGATCCTCAGCTATAACATAGGAAAACTCTCTGTCTCTTGCTGCCTATGGGTAAAGCTTCATTTAGAGATAGGTTAAACTAACCAATCTTAGATGCATTATTAAGTCTTGAATAAAGCTCACATATCTTTTCTCAGACAATGTTTTTGCATGAAGCTGGATTCTACATATGATCCACTAAAGATAAGGAGATAACAGTGTGGTATTCTTCATCAGGAGAGAAAGCTCTTTACCTGTCATAGATGGACGCGGAACACAAGGTGTAAGGGAAAACTTTGAACTCAAGAGTATGTGGATCGAGTCCTGGGCCTGTGATTCACCCGCTGTTGTGACTGAGAGCAAGTTAATGTTAGGATCAGTTACCTCATCTCTGGAGCATGGGCAATGACAACCATATCACAGGGTAGTCATGAGGATAAACAAGAAAAATGTAGGAGAACTGCTGTAAAATGAACTGTTTGCTTTCTGAAAAAAAGGAAGAAAAATTATAAACAAATTTCTCCATTGAACTATTGCAAATGTTTGCACTGGGAAATTTTTTCCACATTACATGAATGAAAAACTAACTTCGACTTTTGGTGGCTGATGAGCCTTTCCTAGAGTCATCTAGGTCCAAGCCTTTTTCTTTCTTCTCCTGTTTTCAGCTGGTTAGCTGCTCATTGAGATCTTGCCAGAGGGTGGGAAAAAGAAATAAAAATGGAAATTGGTCAATTTGACTCCTCGATAGCCGTCCAGATGAAAGATGTGCCCTGATGAGAATGTGCGAGTTGTGAATTAAACTAGGATTGTGCCTTTTTTTTTTTTAACCAGGACATTTCAAGAACCTATTGATCCTCAGGACGGCCTCTTGGTGACAGCTGCTCCTCTTCTGTCTCTGTCGACTGAAGAAATGTCTTCCTCCTCCTTCAACAGCGGCTTCTCTTCCAAAATGATACCTACCAACTTCTAAAGCAGAAAGAGGATTCCTGCTGGCCAGTCAAATCAGCCAAAGCAACACTGGCCAACAGGGAGCTGGCAGATGCTATAACTCCATAATGGTTGTATTGACAGAGACCCAAAGCAATAATCACTCTCCTTGCTCTTCTCCACAAATCCAGCAATCATGCACTCACTCTTGAGCATTTACTGTATACCAACCACTACATGCTATAAAATGTGCTGAGTAGCTAGATAGGTAAGATAACCACTCAGCTCTCAAAAGAGTGTGATAAATTTTAAAAGTAAAAAGTGTGCATGTGAAAAAGTAACTACTTATACATGAATACAGTGCGAGTCTCTTCCACATGCTGGTCACCCTGGGAAGTGCTGAACATGTACTACTTCAATTACTACCACATCTCTGAGAGGCATTCCTACCCTCCTTCGATAGATGATGATGCCAGGACTCAGAGATGCTTAATAACTTGCCCAAGGTCACATAGCTAGAAAAGCATAAAACCTGTTTTTCAGGTTTGCTATATTTATTCCATAGTCTATACATTCTTACTAATCCACAACCATCAATGAGAGAAATCAAAGCTCAGAGACATCATTTAGCACTGTTAAGTCCAGACAAAAAAAAAGCTACAATGCCTATTGGCCAAATCCATTCATAAGAGCTCGCCTCCTCCCGCCAATAGTTTTAGCCAGAGGAGGAATGTCTGGGTTCTACAAGGCCGACATTACAGAATAGAAGCCAGTTGCCATTAGTCTCAGCTCAACCATTATCCACATATGGTCATCTGAGCAAGTCGCTTCCCCTAGCTAGGCTTCTGTGTCCTCACTGGTAGCATGAAGCACTGCCAGATTGTCTGATGTCACTCAACATTCCAATATTGGACAACCGTAAGGTAAACACAAGTTATCAAGTCAAGCAGTCATGAGTTTGAAACTTGCCTCTATCCTCACGCAGTGGACAGTTGGGTAAATCATCTGTACAGTGAAGATAATAATACCTACCTCAGGGTCTCTGCCCTTATTGTTCCTTCTCCTCGGGATAGTTCCCAGATATCCACAAAGGCTACTCTTTTACCTCCTTCAGGTCTTTATTCACCTTACCCTTTAGTAAGACCTCCTGCGACCACAATATATAATCTTGGAATTTCCTGCCTTTTTTCCTTTGACTTATCATTGTCCTTAAAATGCGACACCTGGCATTCTATACAGATCATTCAGCTATATTATTTATTGCCTGTTCCCTACGTTCCCACCTCTAGAATGTAAGCTCTACATGGGCAGGGTATTTTGTATTCTTTATTGCTGTATCCCCCAGTTTCTAGGATAATTTAGGTGCTTAATAAATATTTCTTGCATAAATGAATGGGTGTTATGAGGATAACGTAAGACTCTTTAAGTAGGATCTGTCACATGGTAAGCACCCCATGCATGCTCATGGCTTGAGTGCTTGTTATAATTACCTCACTATTGCTCTGCCTGTAATCTCAGCAGAGCACAGGTATTCTCTTTCTCCTCCAGACAAACTGAGCTTGCCCTCCTTTGTGAATGGTAAGGTCTGTGCCTAAGATTATTCCAGAAGTTGGAGGAAGTAGTCATTGTAAGGAAAGTGAAGAAGTTATATACAGCTATCTTCAGATAGCTGAAGGCGTGTTACGTGAATAGAAATTCCAGGAAACAGACTTAAGAGATGGCTCAATGAAGTTCTTGCCACACAAATGTAAGAACTGAGTCTGAACCTAGAACTCATATAAAACCAGGTCAGTTGCCTACAAGAGCAGTGCTTCTACAGCAGATGGGAGGTGGGGACAGGAGAATTCCCTAGAAACCCATGGGTCAATTTTCTTGGTATATACAGTGGCAAATAGCAAGGAAAACAAGACCCCTACCTCAAAACAAGATGAAAGGTAAAGATTGACACCCTGAGTTGTCCTCTGACCTCTACATGTATACCGTGACATGCGCGCGCGCGTGCACGCGCGCGCGCACACACACACACACACACACACACACACACACACACAGCATTTATATGTGATATAAAAGTATACAAAACTCTTATATGTAAGGAAGGATTTTCACAAAATTGAATGCTGATGATAAAGTAAGTCAGTTCAGGAGATAGAGAGCTGCTCCTAGAAGCTGGAAAACAACTACACCTCACAGATCCGCAGTGTAATTATTGTAATGAATAACAAAGTTGGAGTTCAGCCCAAGGGGGCCACAACCAGAGAGATCTATAAAGATGGCTCAGTAAAGCACAACATCTGTGGGAAAAAGACAAACAGAAGCCAACGAGACTATTGTTGAAGATGTACAGCTAAACCAATCAAGAATAGATGGCCAATAGGCTGAGACAGCAACCATGATGAAAACTCAGATACATTACTCAGGTTTCAGAACCTAATCAAAAGGGTCCCAGATGGAAATTCCCTTTGTATGTTGCAGAATGCATATCCGCTAATGAATGGTCTGTGAGTTCAATATAGGGTTATTCAAGTAACCACACACTAGGGAAAGGGCATAACCCAGATATCTGGGGGACTGTTAAACACAGGTCTCAAGTTGACACTGATGTTGGGGCAAATTGGTTCGTATGACCCAGCAGCCTTTGTGATATCATTGGTACCTCTGCGAGGACAAGATGCTCTGTGGAGCTATGGGAAGTCACAATAAGAGTTTCTTCTTTATTCATGCTTCCGTGTGTGTGTGTGTGTGTGTGTGTGTGTGAGTGTGTGTGTGTGTGTGTGTGTGTGTAAGAGAAAGAGAGAGAGAGAGAGCACATAAGGCATGTGTGGAGGTCATAGGACAGCTCTGGGAAGTCAGTTCTCACATTCCACTATGTGCACTTCAGGGGATCAAACTCAGGTCACTAGTTTATGAGCAGGTGCCTCACCTGCTGAGCTACTTCATCGGAACCAACAGAATAAGAGTTTCACAACATAAATCACAAGATTTGCAAGCAGAGCATGCCCTACCAGATAATTATATGCCATTCTTGGGGACCTGATGATGGGACACCAAATGACTGTGTGGACAAGCATAGAACCATCACAAGTCAGGTTCAATCACACCCAGCAAATTTTAAAACTCAGTGGAACTTTTAACTGTCCCGAAGATGGAAATGTTATATAGGATTAGAAACAAATGGGCCCAAAGGACAGAATCAGCTGCGTGTGTGGGTTGTACTAGCTCTCACGTGATACCCCACTGGTAAATGCTGCATTTCCAGCTCATACGTCTGGCTGCTTGAGGAGTCCCCTATGATGGGATGGCTGAGTGGGGGAAAGGCAGAGCATAGTATATGGTGACAAACTTCAAGGATGACACTCAGACCACATCCACTCAGTGCTGGAAATACACTGAGGGCTGCAGAACCCTGGGGCTCCACCAAACATCTGCTTTGATTGGTAAAAAAATAAATAAGTGGATGAGAGAGATAGCAAGAAAGACAAGGTGAGGGATCTTCTCTGCAATGGCTAATGGCTAGAGTAGCGGTTGGGAACCTGCAAGAAGAAAAGCGTAAAGATCGGAGACAAGGTGATCCTGGAAGGTTGTGTTCGGCTGGACCTGAAGGAAGATGTTGGCATCTCATAACAGTCTGCTGAGAGTATCCACCACAGGAGAGACACTAAATAATCAACTAGACAAAGCAACTCAGTAAGATGACAGGAGCCTGAATTTCCAGTGTCCAGCCCAGTGCTGGCACAATGGGCACCTATTAGAGAGAGAGAGAGAGAGAGAGAGAGAGAGTCTCCTCAGGTGATCCCAGTGTGAAGTACCTACCACTTACAGCGTTTTACCACATGCACCATGTGATTTCTTCTGCCCCAGAAAGGAAGACATTCACTTTCCCTGGGACCAGCAGCAAGTCACATTTGAGTTTGTCTTCTTGGCCTTTGAGTCCTTTACTGTACCACTCCTCAGGAGCTCCCGAATCATTCTATCCATTGACACAGGTTTCTGCCTAATATCACATTGGACCAAGGAATAGACTTTATGGCAAGGGAAGGGATGATGGCAAGCAACGACCAGAATCCACTTTTCTTGTCACATCCGGCACCATCCAGATACTCAACAACTGGAGAAAGGACTGTCCCTTGATGATACAGTCAGCTTAGAAATACACAATGCAAATAACAGGCGCTGCGTTCCAAGATCCTGGGCCCATGTGTCCTTCATGCATAGGCCTCAGCAGTCAGAGTGACCCCACTTCCAGTCATTCCTGGTGGCCTCCTTTGGGGCTTTGTGTGTCCTGTTCCCAGGACTGTAGTCCCTCTCACTCTGGGACGCTAGCTCACGAAGGACTGCCTTCCTTTGAGAAGAAACAGAGTACCCCTTCTGAACGCTCGGCCGCGCATGCTGTCTGAGCACTTTGGGATCCTGCTGACAAAAGACAGGGATGGGGAGAAGGAGAGCTGACCCGTTTTAGAAGCTAGTGCTGCTGTCATCCGTTGGGGTCAGACAGAAAGCATATGACATCCAGGTGGATCTGGTCACCATGTCATTTCTCAGATACAGTTGCCTCTCTCACAACTTGGCAGGAATGTACCAACCAGAACTTCATGATGAGGATTGAAGGAAGCGGTACAAAAACAGGATGTAAAAGTTTACACATGGAGATTGGTTGGTTCTTAGCACTGTCTCCCAGATGGGCACTTGCGATAATTTCTTCTTGTCAACTTAGCTCACAGGATCACAGGGTATCCAGGTATTGGGTTAGTCATGATTTCTAAGTATAACTGTTAGAATATTTTCAGAGTGAAACTTTTGCAGCAGTGGACTGAGTAAATCAGACTACCCTTTACAATGGGGGTGTGCCACATTCTGTCCTCAGGAGACGTGAGTAAAAGCATCAACGACAAAATGGGCAGAAATTGCTCTCTGTTTGTCTGCAAGAGCTGAACTATGGGCCTTTTCTACCCTCAAAGCAAGCAAGACACTATCAGCAGACCTCGGTTTCAAGTATAGACTTGGACTGAGATCTACATTATCGGTTCTCTGGTTCTCAGGCCATCAGACTTGCACTGGATCCGCACTTCTGATTGTCCTGTATCTCCAGCTTGAAGATAGCTTGTGGGACCTCTGAGCCTCTACAATTGTGTAATAAATGCCTGTTCCTATGTGATGCATTGGTCTTGTTTCTCCAGAGAACTGTCACCAATAGTTAGTGCTTAAGGAAATGACTATGGAATAAGTTTCAGCTTAATCTGTGTGTAATACACGTTTTGTTTTCTGAGTGTTAGGGCTTATACGAAACTTAGGCAATGCCACTTCTTGGGGTAAACTGGTGAATCTGGTTCAATCTTCCTTTCCAACTGAGCAATGCCAGCTCCCTTACATGTGCCAAAAAGAAGAAAGGAGAGAAGGAAAGGGAGGGGCGAAGACGGGAGAGGAGGGGAAGGGAGAGGAGAGGAGGTGCTGTTATAACCCAGGCCTGGCAGGTCTTCCTGCTTTGTGAGACCTCTCACCGAAGCACTGCAATGTCTCAGGATGCCCACCCTGCTACTGCTCCTCGGTCTCTTTCCATGTGACCTGTCATTCTCCTCAACAGCAGGTGTCTCCACCAGCACCAGGTTGATCAAGCACAAAGCAGACCCCATTAAACTTCGCTCTTGCATCTTCAGCAGATTTCCTTTGGAGACCCGAAGTGTTTTAAAAGCCAGTAGTCCTGAGGGAAAGAGGTGGGAGCGTGAGATAAGGGCAGATGAATGGCATGTGTGCCTCTTGAATTATTTCCTCCTTTCGATTGTTCTATCCTTACACAGATGCCTCTTCAGGTACCATTAGCATTGTGATGGCTCTTAGGGAAATTATCTCTGCTGTGGAGAAAAAGGTAACAAAACGCACAGGCTTTTTAAAAAAGCTTCCGGGTCACATGGACAAATACTAATAGTAATAAAAATCAGAGTCCTCGCTATGCGAGTTCAGAAACCCACATCTTGGACTTTTTGGTCATACCTTCAGTTTACCTTAAAGGAACAGATAGGAAAGCTGAGATTGGCAACTTAAACATTCTCCAGATCGGCTGTTTCAAACCTCTACTAAAGCCCACTCCGGCTCCCTGAGACTTCTGAGCTGCTGAACACACTCTTCCAAGGCTGGAGCCCGCAGGATTAGAAGCAGCTTTCTCTGGCTGGTTAACTGGTTTGTGGTAAGTTATGGTGAGTCCGTGAGGTGGGCTTGGCTCAATCTGTCTTTCTTCGTGGAGCCACTCTAGCCATTTCCCTTGGACATGCTCACCTTCAGTTGCACTTTGATTTTGGAAATATGGTCTTTACAACGTTATTTGATAACACGGTGGGTTACCTTTAGCAAGGTGCTTCTGCATTACTCTCATTCTTTCCCAATGGATATATGACTGTGTGTGTGCATGCATGCAAACACATACACACACACCTATACACACACACACACACACACACACACACACACACACAGCCATACCCACATGATTGTCAATCTTCCAGAATATTTGGGGGGGCTACAGGACTATCAGTAAATATGTTTTTCATGGAACAAGCTAGGCCTGGACCAGGTTTTGTGACAATGAATTCTAGAAATTGGATAAAATCCAAGAGTTAGGCAAAGACAGGTGCTGTAGATGCACCTGCACCCGCCCCCGCGCTCACCACATTGAACCTTTGGGGCTGTAAATCACGCTCTGAGCTTTGCAGAGTATTTCCCCTGCCTTGGCTGTCTCTGGCCCAATATCCCTAATGTGCAAATCCATCTTCATGAAGAGAAAGCAAATGATTGTAGGTCAAAGTCGACTTCTCCATTGGCCAACTTGAGATACGTGGGCCAATCACCTCTCGCAGATCAAGACTGGATGAAACTCAGAGGTAGAAATGGAAGAATGAAACTCAGAAGGTAGAAATGACAAGACGTACCAAAAAGGACCCCAGATTAAAAAAAGAAAAAGAATTGTTCCACTAACCACTGGCCTCAGCACTGTCACGGTAAGAGCTCTTGCAGGGGCTGATAAGATTTTTCAACATTTGTGACAACAGATGGAATATGTAAACATATCCATACTGTCTTGCCAACTTTGTTCTTTAGGAAGTCTATATTTTATAATGAGATGACCTTCTTTCCTACAACTTTTTAAAAATGTTTAAAGTTCTTTCTGCTGAAGGGGTGGTTTGGAGACTTGCTTGGGGAAACAAAATTTTGATGACTACATGATAGTCCTAAAAACTCTGAAGTCTGGCCAGGCGGAAGCTGGGCGGCCTGCGTTCCGGTCCTGGTAGGGCGGAGCCTGTGAATCCCAGGGCAGAAGGAGGTGGAGGCGTCCATGGTGGTTCCTGAATTCGTCCATGGTTCTACACACACACAGACACACAGACACACATACGCGCACACATACATACGTACACATGCACAATTGAATAAATAATAAAAAAAAACTCTGAAGTCTGATAACTCCAGGGCACTGTTCATACGGCTCCCAGCAGTATCAGTAAAGGTGAAAGAGATTTGTGTAAGTAGTCCATCCGTCTTCTTGGAAACCAGCCACCACTGAGTTATAGATCTTGCCTTGTGGAGTTTGAAGTTCTAGTGGTTCAGTAGGTAACCTCTACAATCGTGTGTGTGTGTGTGTGTGTGTGTGTGTGCGTACGTGCGTGTTTCATTTTTTTATTCTTTTAGAGCTTCATGCATAAAACACAGTGAATTTATGATATTTTCACATCTTAATCCCCAATCATAGCTCTTTCTCTTTTTCCCACTGCTAATCTCCTTCCCTAAGAGTCCCTCCTCCTTTCTTTTCACATGTGTGGCCTGTTGAGTTTCACCTGGGTTGCCTTTGATGGCATGTATCTGAGCACTTGCTGGAATATGAGTCAGTGGCTATCCCTTTAAGGAAAGCACCCTTCTTCCCCCCACATCCAGTATTAACCCTCAGGAGGTTTTCAGGAAGTTGTGGAACCTCTTGAGATCTTTCGCCTTCGATGGAGAAATAGTAATAGGCCAAAATCTGTGTAGGTCTTGTAGAAGTATGCATAGGCTGTAATACAGTCCTGTAATATTCAGAAGATATTTAATTATTTCAAAGAAAAATTTAAAACAGCAGTAGACCTCACAACATCGTATAGGAAATAGAATTCCCAAACCATAAGCAGAAATGCA
Organism: Typhlomys cinereus; assembly: GCA_023101885.1. NCBI lineage: Eukaryota > Metazoa > Chordata > Mammalia > Rodentia > Platacanthomyidae > Typhlomys > Typhlomys cinereus. The sequence goes on along the minus strand of JALPQD010000099.1, from coordinate 3,519,498 downwards.
ACAACACAGTGCATTCCATAACATACAAAGACAGAAATTCAAAGGGACCCCACTCCATCCAAAAACCCAATGAAATCCACTGTTGCCGGCTCTAAGGATCACAACACCAGTTGGCAGCACTTATCATCCAACTGTGCATGATATCACCCTCTACCAAATCCTTGGTTACTTCTGCTGTTATCACACCAACATGCCCGACCCTACCTCCAAATCCCATGCCACAAAATTTGCCAGTTGATCCAAGCTCTTATATTCTTGTTGCACACTCTTCCTCAATGTTCCCTGAGCCTTAGGGTGGGACTTCCACAATCTTAAAAGCACCATTGGATGCACAGGATTCCATGAACTTATAGGTAGGACATTTTATTTTTCCCTTCGTACTGATCAGGAGAGATTAATGCAGAAGTTTTAGCGCATATCTGGTGTGTCCCACAGTATTCTCCATTCTCCAGGTAAGAAATGCCACAGAAAGACAGGTTGCTGTAGACTTTACCAGACTAGATTCCAGGGCCAAGACCTAGATAGAACGAATACCCGAATTAACAAATATGATGGTAAATAGGTGTCTGCTTGCTCTTTGCACGGTTGTTGCAAAAGTAAAGCCATGTACTTCAATTCCACCTTACCCACGATTTTGTTTCTGGCAATTTCCTCTGCAGTTTGAAAATATTGACTTTACTATGTCTAACTTACTAGTTAGACTTTATCACAGGCAGGTGTACTTAGAAAAATAGAGGCACTCACTGAAGGTATTGAAACACTCTCTCCCTCCAGATAGAAAGGAACAACTGAAATTTATACAAAGCACTTAAGGCAGGTAAGTGTGTGCAATGCTCACTGAGTGCAAGGTTCTTCCTGCTTTTCCCTGTGTCTGTCTCTAGGGCAGCCCTTAGCAAACTGATTAGTCATGTCTTTGTTGATTTCATGCCTGTATCCTAACACATCTGGGTTCTTCCAGACAGGGTGAACGCTGCTTTTTATCAAGTCCATATACAACTCAGTTTCCTGGAGAGGACAGTGTGGTTACGCCAGGGGATACGCCCCAGCAGTGGAGTTTCTAGACATGACATCCGTGTGGGAGGTTACAGGTCCAGCATCTGCAGCATACAGCTGGCAGGGCTGGCTTGATCACAGCCAGGAAGAAGACCTTTTCGGTTGCCGGACCTCTGCCACCAGTGTCTCTGCTGCCATTGCCATCTTTTCCCTGCTCTTTACAACTAGTACTACAGCTGACACTCAGGATGTCACGTTCCCGCAGAGGAGGCCACGGGGGCAAGGGGTGGAAAGCAGGAGCTTGGCCGTCACAGCCAGGTATATGTCAAACCAAATTCCACTCATGATTGGGTGTCAGACTTGAACCTGGACTTGGTCGGGATCAGAGTGACAGGCTGAAGCGAAATGACAGTGTTTATCTGGCTAGGGCTTATCTGACAGGACACACCTCTCTGGCAGGGACCAGGCCCAGGGACAAAGGCTGCGGGGCCGGTGGGTGGGAGGCAAGTAGAGATGCTCTATTCTCCTTGCCTTGTCTTCACATTTGTTGCTAGCATGTGCTTGCTGACATTCGAGCAAGTTGTATTTATGCAAATAACAGATTTTGCTTTATTCTGAGTCTCCTACATGTGCATAGACCACTAACTGTCACTAAGGTTTCCTTCCAGAGTGGAGACTAACAGCCCAGTCACTCACCCAGCAACAAGAGAGAGGCCTGGCTGCGGATGAAGAGTGTTTAATATTGATGTGCATCCTGAATAAATGAGGATTTGGGAGGTAGCGTTAGAATGCGCTCAGCAGCAAGGGTGCCTGAATCCTAATTTCTGTCCTAATACATAGTAGCTTTGTGGCCCTGGGCAACTTTTCTTAACTTCCAGACTCCCTTGTTTCTTCCTCTTTAAAATTCTGGTATAATAATATCTATCGTATGGGAATATTTTGATCACTAAATGGCCATGTGTGCAAAGTGGTTCACAGAAAGCCTAGGAAAATACGATTTCAGGTTTTCTAGAGGAAGAGAGCTCTTATCTGCTCCCGTTGAATTTGAATCACTGGGATGAGCTTTTGTTTTGCTATCTGTACTCAGAGTAATAAGTTAGTGCCAAAAGGTAACTAGAGGTAGTAAAACAAAAAATTGTCCCAAAACTATTGAGCTGGGGTACCAAAGGTTTAGAGGAACAACTTGTTCCTGTGGAGATATTTCTGTGGAATATTCTTCCCTACTCACTTCTCCAGTAAATTCCACAAAACTCATGGGAACAAAATTTTGCTTTAGGGAACTGAAAGACAGAGCAGGAGGAGATAGCCCTATAAATCAATTTGAAGGCATAAAATATTATTGTAATTAATAGAGAATCATTTGTCTGGTTTCATCCAATATATAGATGCAGAATCAGGGAGACTTGATGGACAAATTCTCATCTATGCCTAAAGATAAGACACAAAAGTCAAGGGAAGCTAATCAAGAAAAGCAAAGGGACTCGAGAAAGTGGGAGGGAGACAATGAAAGGTAACTGGGGATATAAACATGATGGAAATACATGTTTGAAAAATAATGAATCCCTTTACTACAGATAATTAATGCTTGATAATAAATTTTTTCTAAAAAGAAAATTTGGCTGAAAAAAAAAAAGACAACTTTGTGGTTTTGTGTGACCATAAAGTGGGAGTAGGGGAGAGAGAGGCACAATCAGAAGCAGCCAATCAAAAGTCTTGGGAAGTCTTTCTGACCCCAGGAGGACAGCCTACACGGCAGTAACCACTGTCTGGCTAGCTGCTCCCAGGTCTAACGGATGGAGCACTGGCAGCTTACTAAGGAGCCAAAGCAAGAAAGATGCAACTAGAGATACCAGGATACTGAGAATCAAGGTTGAGAGAATGAGCGTGCCAAGACGGGGGATTTTAACACACACTGATGTGAAACAGAAACTCTCCAGTATTAGAGAGCCAGAATGGAAATTAGTCAGAAGATGTCAACTTGATCTTTCAGTTTTGAGTTCCGATCATGAATATTGTCACACTTGCCCACAAATGCCAAATATGATTCCCTATCACCTGGTTTCCAAAGCTACCAGCTTTCCTCCAGACTTTCTTCTTTCCTTGCCCTCTTTTAAGTTTGGTAAAGCATATTGCAGATGCTCCTAAATACTTTAGGATGCAATTTAATTTTTTTCATAAAATTAGAATGTCATTTTCAGCATCTATTGAATTTTACAAGTATTTATCAATGAAAACATCCTGTGTCAGCACATAATAAAGCAACAAGGAAAGTTCAAAAATAGAAACATACACATAAGAAGTTGAACATGCAATAAAGGTGACAGTTGGTTTATTCATAGCTGAGTTACTTGGTTAATTTGTTGTAAAAGTAAATTTCAAGGTGAATTTCTGATGTACTAGTGGGTTTTGTTTAGAAAAAGTCTGAGGATGGATAAAACTTTCTAAACATAGTGTCAATACTAGGAAAGAATAGACATGGGGCTGGAGAGGTGGCTCAAGGGTTAAGCCTCTGCCTGGCAGGCAGAAGGTCCTGAGTTCGGATCCTAGTTCCCACGTATAGACGCCAGGCAGAAGCGGGGGCGGCCTGCGTTTCTAGTCCTGGTAGGGTGGAGCCTGTGAATCCCCGAGCAGAGTAAACAAGGAGGAGGTGGAGGCGTCCATGGTGGTTCCCGAATTCGCCCGTGGTTCTACACACACACACACTTGAATAAATAATAATAATAATAATAATAAAAAGAATAGACTTAGCAGACTCAAAAACTCCTCATGGTTCTAAAGGCCCCAAATCAATATAGGCTATTGTCATTGCTCTTGGTTGGCAACCAGAAACTGATGGTGAGACCCTACTGCTGAACACATCATCTACTTTGGACATGACATGTAGATGTCAAGCTGGAGCTGATCTAGAAGTTTCTTCTCTGCTGGCTAGCTTTCATAGCATAAGAAGGTGCTATGTAGACTGCTGGGAGAGGAAAAGTCATCAACAGTTTTACCCAGCTATGAATCCTGTGAGTTATAACAAGAACTAATTAATTTCTGCGTATGGGTGTAAGAGTGGCATAATATTATGGAGGTGTGATAGTTAAGCCTGGGTATCAACTTGACATACCTGATAATAACTAAGATCAGCTGAGACCACCTGAAGGGATTATACCTGCCCTAGATCCCATGGGAACCTGCACAGACCTCATAGGAACCTCCAGTAATGGACCATATAAAGGGGACCACAGAATATAGGAGAAGAGATATTCCAAGGAATGCTCAAGCAATGTGGAAGTCTGCTGTGACTTAGCCTGCCGCTGCCAGCTTCAGCCATGACGCTTCTGTCACCTTGAAAGACTATATCTATTTCCCCTCTGGAACTGTGAGTGAATAAATCTCCTTTTCTACCACAAGTTGACTTTGGGTGCTCTCTTATAGCAATAATAAAGAGGAACTGTTACAGGAGGTAACCAACTGCTTTCCAATTGGATTTAAGGCCTGCAGCAAATGAAGGAACTCATACATGGTACTATAAACTACTTTAAGAACTCATCAATGAGGTCATAGGTCCCATGGGAGAAAATACTACTACTTTGGCTAAAAGGACACAATATCAAATCGCCTTCTAAATATTTATCTTTTAATCCATTGACAGTTTTCCACCTCCATCCCTGTTATGGTTTGAATATAAATTGTTCCCCACAGACTCATATATTTGAATCTTTGGTTGATGTTTGGGAAGGTCATGGTACATCTAAGAGACGAGCCCTTAGGTTAGTTAGTCCTGCCTATTTTCTCTAAGAGTCTGCTCTGTGTAGCTAGCTCTCTCAGCCTCCATGATAGATGGGACTTAACACGCCTGCCATGCCTTTTCTCCCATAATGAACTGTATTGTCTCTCTGGAATCATAAGCTCAATGTGTTAAGTGTTGTGATTAAGTGTCGTCTCATAGCAGCAGAAAGAGTAACTGTCACAATCCCAGAAGCAACTTTCACACTACATGACAGTTGGGGGAAGAATAGATGACTATGCAGTGTTCCCCTTAGGTAGGACATCTAATCTTCTCTCAAGAATCAGGAACCCAGCTCCTCCCACCAGCCAGCCGGAGCCGCAGCCGCGCAGGGCCGGGGAGGAGGACCCCCTGTGCCTGGGCCCACCCCAGCCCCCACAGGTAAAATAGCGCCCCACCGACGCCCCATCCTCTCTTTCCCCACTCCGCTGCCAGGGACTCACCTTGACCTAGGTAAGCTCCGCCCCCTCCCACCCCCAGAACCTCAGGCCAAATAATTCAGTTCAGTGAAAAACGCACAGAAATTGAAAGATCTTAAGACTGAAAACGACAATGCCCAAGTCAAAGTGCAAATGCATGAGAAGCAACACTCAAGTAAACAAATCTCACACTGAAGGAATTAATCCCACAATGTTAGACTCCAACCAGAACAAACCCACGGAAAATGGCCAAGAAAGCCTGACCCAGGATAATGACTTTCAAAATATGATCATTACCATGTTCAATACTATGAAAGAGGAAATCCGGGAGGAATTAAGTAACCGAATCAATCGCTTTGAAGAGGAACATAACAGACACTTGGAGGAGGTGAGAAAAACAGTGCAAGAAACAAAAACAGGCATAGAGCAGTTAAAACAGACTTAAGCAGAGTTTAAAACTGAGCTAAAAGATAAGTTATCTTCAATGCAGAATTCCACAGAGTCTTATCAGCAGAACTAACAAAGCAGAAAACAGAATTTCAGATCTTGAAGATAAAGTGGGAGTATTAACCAGCTCAATGGAAGAGATTGTTAAAGCCAAAAAGATACTTGAGAGAAATATCCAAGAGATATGGGACACCATGAAGAAGCCCAACATGCGTGTTCATGGAATACCAGAGCAAGAATCTCAAAATACCACCCCTGAGGAAATTTTTCAAACGATCATCAAGGAAAACTTTCCTCATCTAAAAAAAGAGAGGCCCATCCATATACAAGAGGCATTCCGCACCCCAAACGACCAAAATAGAAGCATGCCACGGCAAATAATAGTTAAAACACTCCACATTCAAGATAAAGAACTGGTGCTGAGAGCTTCAAGGGAGAAAAAACAAGTCACTTTTAAAGGTAAACCTATTAAAATAACAAATGACTTCTCAGTCGAAACAGTAAAAGCAAGAAGAGCTTCGAGAGACAAACTTCAAGTATTGAATGAGCAAAAATGTCAACCCAGGCTGATTTACCCTGCAAAACTATCCGTCATGATTGAGGGAGAAAGAAAAATCTTCCAGCACAAAGACAACTTGAAGGGATACATGTCCACCAACCAGGCCTTCAAAAAATGCTAGAAATGATACTCAAGCTTGAAGAAAAAAACAGGCATATCCGGGAGAACAGAAGGAATGTATAAGACCATTAAAAGTGAAGCAATATACTTAAAAAACTACTAAACATAATAAATGTCTGGAATTAAAAATAGTTTCTCCATATAACATAAATGTTAATGGAATTAAGTCACCGATCAAGAGACACAGATTACAAACTTGGATTAAAAATCACAATCCATCAATCTGCTGCCTGCAGGAAACCCATCTCACCACAAAAGATAGGCACGCCCTAAAAATAAAAGGCTGGTCAACAATTCTAAAAGTTAATGGAAGCAGAAAACAGGCAGGGGTAACCATTATGCTATCGGACAAAGTGGACTTCAAACCAAAAAAAATCATAGAGACACGGATGGATACTACATTTTAGTCACAGGTACAATTCACCAGGAAGACTTCACAATACTGAACATAAATGCACCCAACACAGCCCCTCTCACATTCATTAAGCAAACCCTACAATGTCTAAAGCGAGATATCAATCCCAAAACGATAATTCTTGGGGATTTCAATACTGCCCCCTCAACATGGGATAGATCCACAGGTAAAAAACTTAACAGAGACACTTTGGAGCTTAACCAAACCCTTACTGAAATGGACCTTACAGTTCTCTATCGTACTTTTCATCCACACACCAAAGAATACACATTTTTTTCAGCAGCACACGGAACTTTCTCCAAAATAGATCACATATTGGGCCACAAAACGAATCTCCACATATACAGGAATGTTGAAATTCTAGCCTGAACCTTATCAGACCACCACGGCTTAAAGCTTGACATCCACAACACAACAAGTAACAGAAAATACACTAACTCCTGGAAATTTAACACTATGATGCTGAATGAGAATTGGATTCAGGAAGAAATTAAAAAGGAAATTCAAGATTTCCTGAAAGTGAACGATAATGAAAATACAACTTACCAAAATCTCTGGGACACAATGAAAGCTGTCCTAAGAGGTAAGGTCATAGCTCTTAATGCCTACATCAAAAAAATGGAAACATCAGAAATAAATAACAATGTAGCTTAAGGCTTTAGAGAAACTAGAGCAATCTGATCCCAAAAGTAGAAGAAGAGAAGAGATTAGCAAAATAAGGGGAGAAATATCTGAAATCAAGATTAGGAAAACGATAGAGAAAATCAACCAGTCAAAAAGCTAGTTTTTTGAAAAAAATCAATAAGATTGACACACCCCTAGCTAAATTAACTAAAATCAAGAGAGAGAAAACCCAAATTAACAAAATTAGAAATGAAAATGGAGTTATCACTACCGATACCCAAGAAATCCAGAGAATTATAACGTCATATTTCAAAAACTTATACTCTGTGAAATTTGACAACACAAAAGAGATGGATGAATTCCTAAGCAAACACAACTTACCTAAATGGAATCAGTAAGTTGTGAATTATTTAAATAGTCCTATAACATATGAGGAAATTGAGAAAATAATCTCAAATCTTCCCACCAAAAAATGTCCTGGACCAGATGAATTCAGCACAGAGTTCTACCAGACATTTAAGGAGCTAATAACACCAATACTCCTTAAACTGTTCCACCAAATAGCAAAGGAAGTAACACTATTAAATTCCTTCTATGAAGCTAATATCATCTTAATCCCAAAACCTAATAAAGACTCACTTAAAAAAGAAAACTATAGGCCCATCTCTCTAATGAACATAGATGAAAAGATTCTCAATAAAGTCTTAGCAGATCAGATTCAAAAACATATCAAAAAGATCATTCACGGGGATCAAGTAGGCTTTATCCCAGGCACACAAGGTTAGTTCAACATACGCAAATCAATAAATGTAATTGACCATATAAACCAGTCCAACGTTCAAGACCACATGATACTCTTGATAGATGCAGAAAAAGCTTTTGACAAGATCCAACAGCCTTTTATGATCAAAACCCTAGAGAAGGTTGGAATGGAAGGAACCTTTATCAATATAATAAAAGCTGTATACAACAAGCCCACAGCAAGGATTATACTCAATGGGGAAAAACTTGAAGCATTCCCACGTCAATCAGGAACTAGACAAGGCTGCCCACTCTCACCACTTCTTTTCAATATTGTACTTGAAGTCTTAGCTGAAGCCATAAAACAAGAAAAGGACATAAAAGGGATTCAAATTGGCAAGGAAGAAGTCAAGTTATCTCTATTTGCAGATGATATGATCCTATACCTGAGTGATCCCAAAAACTCCACCAGGAAGCTCCTGGAACTAATACAGAAGTTCAGCAGGGTGGCAGGATGCAAAATAAATGTACAAAAATCAGTGGCCTTCCTATACACCCAGAATGAAAGAAGTGAAAAAGCCCTGAGAGACTCAATCCCATTTACAATAGCCCCTAAAAAAATGAAATACCTTGGTATAAACCTAACCAGGGACGTAAAAGACCTTTACAATTAAAACTTTAAAACCCTAAAGAAAGAAATTGCAGAAGACACCAGAAGGTGGAAAGACCTCCCATGATCCTGGATTGGCAGAATCAACATCATAAAAATGACCATCCTACCAAAGGCAATATACAAATTCAACGTTATACCAATTAAAATCCCAAAGCAATTCTTCAAAGAAGTTGACCAAACAATCTCAAAGTTCATATGGAGGCACAAAAGACCCAGGATAGCAAAGACAATCCTGAGTAACAAAAACACTGCTGAAGGTATCACTATACCAAACCTTAGTCTATACTACAAATCCATTGTTGTAAAAACAGCCTGGTACTGGCTCCAAAATAGACACACAGATCAATGGATAAGGGTTGAAGACCCAGATATAAGCCCACAAAATTACAGCCATTTGGTCTTTGACAAAGGGGCCCAAAGAATCCAATGGAAAAAGAACAGCATCTTCAACAAATGGTGCTGGCAAAACTGGATCTCCACATGCAGAAGATTAAAGCTGGACCCGTACTTGTCACCATGTACAAGACTTAATTCCAAATGGATCAAGGACCTTGATATCAGGCCAGAGACTTTAAAAACCATAGTTGAAAGGATAGGGAACTCCCTCGAGCTGATTGGGCTAGGCCAACACTTCCTAAACAGACATCCAATGGCACAGTCACTGCTACCAACTCTCAACAGTTGGGATCTTGTGAAATTAAAGAGCTTCTGTTCAGATAAAGAGATTGTCACACGAGCTCAAAGGCAACCCACAGAATGGGAGAAAATCTTCACTAACCACATATCTGATAGAGCTCTACTATCCAGAGTGCACAAAGAACTTAGAAAACTAAACACCAAGGAAACTAATGGCCCAATTAAAAAATGGGCCCTGGACTTAAAAGAAACTTTACCAGGGATGAAATTAAAATGTCTAACAAATATCTTAAAAAATGTTCCACTTCTTTAACCATCAGGGAAATGCAAATCAAAACTTCCCTGAGATATCATCTCACCCCGGTCAGGATGGCAAAAATCCACAATACAAACAACAACAAATGCTGGAGAGGATGTGGAGAGAGGGGAACTCTGCTACATTGCTGGTGGGAATGCAGGCTCATACAGCCACTCTGGCGAGCCGTCTGGAGATTCTTAAAGAAACTAAAGATTGAAATGCCATATGACCCTGCTATTCCACTTTTCGGAATAACCCCCAATGTAGCAGAGGTTCACCTCGATAGCACAAGCATGACCATGTTCATAGCAGCACTGTTTACAATAGCAAAGTCATGGAATCAACCCAAATGTCCCACAGTTGACGAGTGGATAAGGAAACTGTGGTACATCTATACAATGGAGTACTACTCAGCCATCAAAAATGATGAATGACTGGAATTTGCCGGGAAATGGATGTCATTAGAAACAATTATATTAAGTGAACTATCCCAGACCCAGAAAATTAAGTGTCGTATGTACTCCCTTATACGTGGCTCCTATATTACCAAACCCACCCAGCCCACCTTGAGACACTCAAAGATAAATCTATGTAATACCTACAGTAATTCCAAGGATTATGAACAGGAGGGATGGGGTTGGAGGGCCACACCAGAAACAAGGAGAGAGGGGACCATGTTACAGCAGAGAAAATAGGCCTCCATCAAGGACTGCAAGTAAGTAATGAGACACCTGGTTAAGTTCACAGACGTTCGTTCCTGATCATTTACAACTGAGGGGGTATGATCTCACCAAAAGGGGAGGGCATATAGTCTGGCAGATAAAAAGTAACCATTTTGCAAATGGGTGATTGACCCCTCCCTCACTGTGGTTTCCTACTTTTATTACATCTACCCTTGAATGTGCTCTTATAACAAGACTCCAGTTTAACAGCTTTTTGTCTCTGGCCAGGGGGTGATATACAATGCCCATCAGGATGGAGTGAAGGGCATTGCAGGAGCAGCAAAACTGCAAAAGAAAATCAACAAACCACAATCCAGAACTTCAGAGACTCTATATCAAACCACTTAGAACTAGGCCAGACTAATCTCTCCCCATCCTGAAGCTCAGGGAAATTTGCGGAAGAGGGGGCGGTGAGATTGTAAGAGCAAAAGGATGGGAGGAGCAATGATTTGCAAGATTCTCCACACTAGTTAGGGCTGAAGCAATCATAATAGGACTTTGCTTGCCCTGCGCAATGTCCAACACACTATTAACTTCACAAAGTCTAGCATCTGCTAAAGGCACCAAGATCCTTGGAGGCAAGGGATTGACAGCCATAGTAGTGTTCCTATGCTTAAGGGGAACACAGGAAAGGGTTCAGGGAAATGCCACTGGGTCCTTGTATGTCATCGGAGAGGAGGGCCCAGAGGAGAGTCAGGCATGCACATTAAAGGACTCTCTGGGGATGGGGGGGAGGCACTGGGGGCTGGGAAGGGAAGGGTGAGGGGAGGGGGTGCAGGGGGTTGGGGAGAGGAGAAGGGAGGGAGGGAAGTGGTGTACCTATTAAGTTTGTATGAGCAGAAATAATAAAAAATGTTAAAAAAAAAAAAGAATCAGGGACCATCATGGAAGAAGAAGCAGAGAACACAAAGACTACTCCCAGCCTTAAACAGATGACCAGAGAGGAATGCAGAGAACCGTGGTCGCACAAGATACTGAGAGTAAGTGAAGGCCGAGGATCCAGTCCACAGTGTAGCCGACTCACTGCTGACCCCTAAAGGCTCAGGGATCTCTGCAAAAGACGGGGTAGAAAGAATAGTGAGTCAGAAGACACAGAAACTGCTTGTGAAATGCCTTCCTCCTACAATGGCATGGCCATGGCAATCCAGGACTCAAGCGGAGGTGGCTGCTGACCCTACGGCTAGAGTGAGCCTACCTGGCAGGGGTCCTGCGACGTACTGATGAACAACGAGCACCCAACAGATTCAAGGCGGAGGGAGATGTTTATTCGTACAACAATGGGAAATTTTCCCAAGTTTAGGATCACATAAAAAGCCCTGGTTATGACCCAAGAAGTGGCCCCCACTGAGTCCTGAACCTTCGCTAATGTAGGCGACTCAGAGGGAAATTCAGCGCCCACATAAACAGGTGTGCTGGAGGGTAGGATGGAACAGGCAGAAACACCAAGAAAGGCAGAGGGAAGAAAGAGGGGGGAGAGAGAGGGAAGGGGGGGAAGAGTAGGATAGAGGGATAACAGGGTGAAAGGGAGGGAGGAGGGGGAAGGAGGGAGATGAAAGTGCCCACCCACTGAGCTTGTATAACTAGGTGAAAAATAAACAAAAAATGTATAGAAAGGAAAAAAAGTCTTGGTTAAACCCAGTGGTTTATACACACAGACACACACACACACACACACACACACACACACACACACACACGCAGAGGACATGAATGTGAGAAAGGAAATAAAAGTCGGCAGAGGAGGCAGATAAGGTAGAGAAGGAACAGTCGGAATATAGTATATAAGTGTATGAAATTGTCAGTGCAAAATTCATCAATAAGTAAAGTGGAGGAGAGAAGTTTCATATTTCTCTTCGAAAGAAAAAGAAAAAGGAAGAAAGGAAGGAAGGCAAGAGGGAAGGAAGGAAGGCAAGAGGGAAGGAAGGAAGGAAGGAAGGAAGGAAGGAAGGAAGGAAGGAAGGAAGGAAGGAAGGAAGGAAGGAAGGAAGGAAGGAAGGGAAGAGAGAGGAAAGGAAAGGCTCATAGCAATTTTACCCACCTTGTCCCACCCTTCAGGAGCATGGCAGTCCCTTCCCTAATCAGAGGCAGCAGAACAAGCAAGACAACTGTAGGCTTGTTATGGGGTGCTAGGACCCAAATTCAGATCATCATGGTTCTTAACCACAAAGCATTCTTAACCACAAAACCATTCTTCCGGCTCCCATTTTAATTATTTCATTAAAAAACTTAATTTCCGTGGCTTAGCAAAATTCAAGGGAGAGTACGAAACAAAGAATGTCATTACTCCACCTTGTTAAATCTCCTCAGATGGCACTGCGGAGACTTTTTTTTTTTAACTTTACAGAGTGTATTTATTAAGCATGGTGCTTTCTCACATACTTAAAACATGGAACTGGGGGCTGGGAAGATGACTCAGGGGTTAAGCCTCTGACTCTCAAACAGAGGGTCCCGAGTTCAGAACCTGGATCTCATGTAAAAAAACATCAGACGGCTTATACTTCCGGTCCTGGAAGGTGGAGGCCAGGACACTCTAGAGCAAAGCAAAGAGGAGGTGGCACAATGGAGGATGATTCCCGAATGACAGCAGTTTGCCATTCCAGTCCTGGAAGGAGGAGTCTGGGAAACCCCACAGCAAAGCAATAAGAAGACAAAGCAATCCAGGGAGATTCCTAAAGTCACCCTTGTGCCCCTCTTGTATATATGCCCCCCATGTATACCCACCCACAAGCAAAACCCACTCACAAAAGAAAGTGCTTCAAGTAACAATGACTAACTGCTTTTAAAGTACGGCACGATCTAAACACACGCCTCACACCCCAGTGTGCCTACGCTAGATGTTAAGATCTTCCAGGAAGGAAGACTAGACGGAGCAGTTTGAATCTGCACTGCTTCCTTCAGCGAGAGCCGAGTTGGCAGAAACGAGAATTGACATCAGCAGTGTTAAAGTAGCAGCGGGTCTGTACCAAAGCCACTTCATTCTCCATGGGAAGGCTAGTAACTGACCAAATCAAAATTTAGCCTCCATTTGAGAAAAAAAAAAAAAAAAAACCTATGGAAAAAAGGAAAAAGGCAGTGACAATTGTCACCGGAGGTGAAGGCATCTTTGACATTCCACATTTCACCAAATGTCATTAGGTTGGATTTGGATAGCTGAATACTGCTGATACTTGTGCCCTTCAGCAAATTCTATATTTGATTCTCTCATCCCAAGGGCTTTTGTGAAGCAGGAGTATTGTATTGGGAACAGCGCTTCAGTCAGCCTCCCAGTCATTAGACCAGAGTGAATGGCAAAAATACATAAGCACGGGAACAAAAAGGCCAGTGGCTCCCGGGAAGCCGGGGCATGGCTGGGTTGCCCCCCCCCAATGTATCTGTTTCCTTTCAGTGTGCTACTTGCCTGAGCTTTTATTTATTCCATAGAAGATCTTATATGTGAACCCCATTCTTCAGGCATTAAATATAGCACAGGGAAAGAACACTGACATTTTGTAATTCTTTTTTCCCTAGGCTCTCTGGCACAGCATCCTCAGAGGGTGAGAGAAAATGGGAAGGGAGAGCAAGTGGGGAAGGGAAGGAGAGAAGGAGGGGGGGAGGGAGGAAAATAAAGGGAGAGAGAAGAGTGTTGGGGGGGGATGTTTGGCCTGTTAAGCAGTTTATCACTTTGAGTGTCTACTTAACTGTAGTTTAGCACTTCTACAAAATAACAGTCCGCTGTTCTGCAGGAGCAGGGCAGGCGGAGAGTCTAGGGCCAGCCTAGAGGACGCTAGAGATGGTAAAATGGTTCTGAGGTCAAGTCAAAACTTGCTTTGAAACTAGAATCTGCCAGTGATGGGATAGAACTTTCTCTGTTTCCTCCCATCGTCTACTTCACACACAGATGCCCCACCCAGAAACCTGGGCTTTAGCCTCTATATCTTCTGCCCGCATCTATCAATAGTATCAAATGCACCCGTATTTTCATCAAAGCCCGTTAGCTTCTAAACAGCCACATGGTCTCATTCCTGCCTGTCCTCGCTCATGCGTCCCTGTCAGCAAACTCCTCGTGTCATCAGCTTCCTTGTGGGCAGACCTCGCATCCCCAGTATTGGATTTGCCCCTTCTGTCCCTCAGCTGCGCTCCGGCCAATGAAGACATCCGGGGCATGGTCCCCAGGCTTCCCCAAGACGCCCCCTTGCTCTGCTTCTGAGTCTGCTCCATTTGCTGGATTTCTTGTCTGCCAGACTCGCTTCTTCCCTTCAAGAGCCAATAGAATGTCATTTCCCCCTTGGAAATCGGTTGAATACCCTCTCCCTTCAAATCAAGTCTTTTTTTCTGTACTTGCACACAGGACTTCCACAAACATGGTGCGCATCTCGCTGCAGTTGTCTGTTTGTGTATCCGGTTCCTCATCTTTATGTAGAATGGAGGACTTCATTGCTAGTAGGCATTAGAGTGAGGCTCTGTAAGACATTTTAGGTAAGGTGGGGTTGAGAATTAGAATGGGAGGGGGGATTAAAAGTACCTTCCATTTCTGAGTGACTGAGTATCTTTGATCCTCAAATCCCAGCAGATACTCCAGTTCCTTAAGAATAACCACAAAATAATACCAGTAGAATTCTATCTTGTAAAATATTTAATTGCTCTTGAAATTGATTGTCCAGGAATATTTGCAAAATATTATCCAAATGACTGCCCTTATCTTGTAACTCTCTCTACCTATTTATGTATGAGAGGGAAGGTCTCATGACACTACTAGACCTGAAAACTAGAAGCTCAGTCTATGTCAGTGTGCCTATATTTAGAGCAAGTCAGATGGTTCTAGATTCAAGTTCAACTTTGAACTACAAATGTGACACATAGCAGAAGTTGCCTCATGTCCTTGAATACAAGTTTCTTTATATATAAAAGCAGTTGCATAAGCATGAAATGAGATAATGTACAACTGCTCCAAACAGAATTCGGTGTGCCTGAGGCATTCACAAAACTGTTGTTGCTATTCTAAAAGAGGAAAAGTCGAAATCACTGCACAGAGATACAATTCTTGCATCTGTCAAAGAGGAAATTCCAAGAGGATAAAGGGTCTTGATGATCCTTTGAACATGACACTTGGACTTTAATGACTAACTTTACACTGTGATTCTACTCAGAATCATCTATAGATATAGATTTATTTCCTCGATGATTCTGCTATAGTAAGTAGTAAAATACATTCTTTACATTTTTATAATTTTGTTTCTTTAACAGCGTCATTCTATGAAATTTTGTCATTTTCTCCCCACATGACCCTCCCTCTTACTTTTACATACTCTGTGTGTGTGTGTGTGTGTGTGTGTGTGTGTGTGTGTGTGTGTTTCATCAAGTCTGACAAGGGCTGTCTGCACAAACATGTGTAGTCACCAACTGCCGTAGATGCATAGCTGAAGCAAGTAAGTACCCTTCTTCCTGCCAGCATTAACCACCGAAGTTTCTTAAATTTTTTTTTTTTATGGGGCTGGAGAGATGGCTCAGGGCTTAAGCTTCTGCCTCACAAGCAGAAGGACCCAAGTTTGGATTCTGGATCCCATGTAAAAATCACTAGGCAGAAATGGCGGTGGCCCGTACTTCCAGCCCTGGAAGGCAGAACCTGGAAAACTCCGCAGCAAAGCAAAGAGGAGAAAGCACAATCCAGGGTGATTCCCGAAGTCACACTTTGGCCTTCACAGGCACACATAGTGTCCCCTAATACACATACATGTAGGAACACATGAAAAAAAAAACCCACCTTTTTATGGTACCCTTGATATAGCTCAGCAGGTAAGACACCTGCTTACAAACCTGATAACCTGCATTCCATCCCTGAGACTTGACCTTTGACCTCCACCCCTACTCCACGGCATGTTCTCCCCTCCCCCTCTGGTAAGTTCCATGTTCCAACCAACTGAGCTAACCAAACACTTCTTGTCTCTCAAATAAATAAAATAAAAAGTATTTTTTTTCCGTTTTCGTTTTGCTAATATAAAGAATTCTGAGGCTTATTAAGCAGCACGCGCCTAACAGGCCATGGGAAAGCTGGAAAGGTTTGGGGAAGGAAGGAGAAAGTGAGGGAAAGAAACTGCCTGGGTGTGAACTCCCTTAAGAGATAAAGATGATGGGACCTTGGCCAAGAGCCGGGAGGAATAAGGAGCCATGGCAAGGAAGGGCTGCCAGAACCTTCTGTTGACCCAGAGGCTAGCTTGTTCTGAGCGGGCAGAGTTCTCAAGGGTGACACCAGAAACAGTTCCAGTCCTTGCTCTTATCCCACTACAAAGCCAAATGCCCACAGGGGAAGAAATTACTCAGCACCTCAGAGCCCTGCTTTGGAGACTAAACTAACGACATTATTCAACTCCTCTTGAGCTATTCGCTACACCTATTCTGGCAAGGAAAAGTCGCTTTAACCAAAGAAAAAGCAGTTTTCAGAGTAATGGGTAAAGATATCTGTCTGACTGAAGAGTGGGCACCCCATCAAAAGTTGTTACTCTGGGGATTTTAGGATCCTAAGGCTGGAGGGTGGTAGTGAATTTAAACACTTCACTAAATTACAAATTATATTTACGATTATTGAAAATCCACTCAAATAAAATAGATACACCTTCTTAGGTGTATATTTCAAATTATGGTAAGCAAAAATTAGGTAAACTTACTGTTTAAGACTAAGACTGGAGGAAAGAAGTTTGAAGTACTGACTGTCTCCGGAGTTCATCAGGGATGTGACTGATTTCACTGAAATGAGTATTAGTTGAGCCATTTCACAAATGAGGAAATCAGGGTTGAGCACAACTAAGTATTTGGTCAGGGTTTCATGGATGATAAGTAGGAGAGTCAGGAGCTGAACCCAAGTCTGTCTCCAAAGGCCCAGCTTTTTACAAATCAAATTTTAGCAAGTCATTTCTTTGAAAAGTGTGACTACTTCCTCTATAGCTTATGCAAAGATACCTCAGGATGATTTGGTTCTTATTTGCTAAGCCCCTTGTAGATCCGAAGAAGGAATGCACAGAAGGTAGCAATCTTGTGATTAAAATACAATATTGTATTTTATAACTGGCTTTCGTTATTGCCTCATTGTAAGGTGTCCTCCATATATGAAGTCATCCTTTGGCATTTGCAGGGGATTAAGTCCTCTAGAGTCAGAATTATAGGCCACTACCATATCTGCCTGGCATTTTTACATGGGGTATGGATATTTGAACTCAGGTCCTTGTTTGAAAAGCAAAGACTTTAATCCTTGAACCCAAACCTACAGTCCTCATTTTTATTATGGAACCATACTGGAAACTTTTATGACCAAACAATGATATCAAATGACAGTAAATCATATTTCTTGGGAATGCCATCAAAATGGAATCTGGAATTTTTTTTTTACATATTCTTCATATCGTTTTGACTAGGAAGAGGCAAATGGCATGCAAACAAGTTGCTATCAGTATTTTACCCCAAGGAAAGGTTTTCATGATATGTCATTTGTTCACAACAGTGTACAAGGTCAGTACAGTGCCTTCCCATTCAAATATTGAAATAATAAACTTTCATACTTGCATGATGTTATTGCCACTCCATTCACTGTCCGAAACTCTGCCTTGAGATGAGGTTATAACCATGACCCTGAAGTATTGTGGGTGCCTTTCAAATGATCAAAGATGGAATTTTGTTCTGTATAATCTAGTGTTAAGGGTTAATGTGTTTATTCCACAGGTGATAGATGTATTGCATAACCAGAGTACTTTTCTCTCCTACCATTTTATATAATGGATTTCTTTTCCAATCTAGTTCTAGGGAGAAGACCCTGTTGCTTAAAAGAAGGTTCTAAGACCTTTCAGGGGTTCTGCAGAAAAGGGAACTGTATGAGGTACAGAAACAGGTGGTAGAGAGGCTAAGAAGCTTCACAGTCTATCTTCTTCTGGGTAGAGTTTGGAGACCTGAGAGCAACTAGTCAGTAGTGCAGATTCCAGACTAGGTTGGAGAGCTGAGAAGACAGATGCCCCAGCCCAGGAAAGCGGACGGGGCGCATTCAAGTTTCCTCTGCCTGTCTGTCCTATTCAGGCCTTCGAAGCTTACGTGGTGCCCTGGCACAGGGGGGAGGGCCACCTGCTTAACTCTGTCCACCAACGCAAATCCTAGGAGCTTCTAGAAATGTCTTCTTAGACAAGCCTGCAGTAATAACTGGCTTGCTATCTGGGTAGCCTATGGTTCATTCAGTGAGATCCAGAAAATTAGACATCATCCCTTTCCTATACAATTGAAACAGTGTCTGGGGCCAGTGAGATGGCCCAGTGGTCCAAGGCGCTTGCTGCCAAACCTGGTGATGAGTTTAATCCCATGTGCCCACATAGAAGGCAAAAACAGACTCCTGAAAGGCAATTGCACTCTGACCTCCACACGAGCCATGGTGCACATGCACACACACACACACACACACACACACACACACACACGCACGCACGCACGCACGCACGCACGCGCGCACACACGCGCGCACGCACGCATGCACACATCTGGTCACATGGTGGACCACCAGCCAAAGGAATCTAGATGTGCATTTGAATACTCTGATTTAAAAAAAAGCACAAATTCAAAAATCAGCATTGCAATGGATCTGAAATCATACCCATTGCTAGTAGAAACTGGATGCTTCAGAGATGGGGGAAGGGGACTGGGAGAAAGGGAGGGAGGCAGGAAAGGAAAGGGCAAAGTGGGGAGGGAACAGGGAGGTCCAGGGAGGGGTGGAGGGAAGGAGAGGACAGGGGTTCCTATTAGGTTTGTATGAGCAGAAAAACAAAATAAAATAAAAAGAAGAAACTGGTGCAGGACAATAGCTGATATTTACTATGGACCATGTTCTGAGTTTCATGCATATATGTAAGTTTATACACAATACACACATGATAAATATAGATAAATAAATGTAATTTAAAAATTTCTCCTGACTTATGATGTTTCTACATACCTTTCTTTTTTGCTTTTGTGATAATAGAAAAGTGATGCATAGTCATTAGAAACTACACTTCATATTTGAATTGTATTTCCTCAGAGTAATGATATCTATTCTGAAACTCCTTGGTGCTGCTGGCGGACCATACAATTCCACATCTTCCTGCTAACGATGTGATCAGGGGAGAAACAGGACAATCCTTAACAGCATATAAATGTTTAACAGTATGCTGGAATGCTTGTGTTTTAAGGAAACATTTTTATACTGACAATATTTTCAGCTTATATAACATAATCCCATTATAACTCACCAAACATCTCTTTGTATAAAAACACTTAGGCTTGGGGCTGAGAGGTGGCTCAGGGGTTAAGCCTCTGCCTTGCATGCGGAAGGTCCTGAGTTCGGATTCTAGACCCCACATATAAACGCCAGGCAGCCTGCGCTTCTGGTCCTGGTAGGGCGGAGCCTGTGAATCCTGGGGCAGAGTAAACTAGGAGGAGGTGGAGGCGGTCTATGGTGGTTCCTGAATTCGCCCGTGGTTCTACACATACACACACACACACACACACACACACACACACACACACACACACACACACGCACAATTGAATAAATAAAAAAAGTAAAAAAAAAACCCACTTAGGCTTATATTCTACAAGGTTCTGCCTTAAAAAAAAAAACACAAGTGTAGAAAGCTGTTTTACAAGGCAGTACAACATTATTTATAATTTTCAATATGAAGGAATAATCTTAATGCCCAATAAAAAAGTAACATCCCAAAATATCACATAACAATAGGATAGAATTTTGTGTAGTCAATCAAATTGTGATATAGATGACAGCTGAATGGTCTCTGACCATATCAGTGCAGCCTCATTTATTAAAAGAATCGAGACTCCATGCAGATGACACAATCACAGTGTTGTGTATCTATAAGTTTGTACATACTGAAAGAATATTGCCAGGGATGTAGATATCTTTGCTTGCTATCCTTAAGAACCTATTTGTATAACTTGATAGCACTATACACAATACCTGTACAGTTTTGGATGAAGGAAGACAAAGACACTTTGAGAGTGGAGAATCTCCCAAAGAAATGGATGGCAAAGGAGAAGGAAATGACTTCAGTGACATAAATTCAGTTTTAAGACTGGGCCAAATTTTCCCAGTGAGAACTGAGGGAGAAAAGCTGAGGAGTTGTGACGGTGAAATGCGGTCCCCAAGGATGTGCTTCGGGGTCTACCAGGCAGGCATCTATGAGATCAGGTCCCTCGTCCAGCCTCTCTCCACCCTCCAATTCCACGTAGGTTGGCACCAGTGCAGAATAGCTGTGCCACCAAAAGGGCCATCTTATGGATGGTGGTGGCAGTGGTGACCAGGAAGCTGGAGTGGAGGGGATTTGTGTTTCCAAGCATCCGCCATTCCTGGACCCCTGTGGGACATATGGTGAGGACGAGCTGAAGTCCACCTTGAGTGGTCAGAGGCCGTTCACTGATCATCCTCATCACGGTTTGATGGGCTACAGTCTGTGTCTCAGTGTGTACACAGTTCTGTTGCATGGGTTCCCAGCCTTGGCACTTGCTGATGTTTCTGAACTCTTTGTTTGAGAGCCGTCTTGTGTGATGTAAGACACTGGGTAGTACTCTTGCCCTGTTTCCACTAGATTCAAGGAACGAGCCCTTCCTTACCCAAGAAGCAACAGTCAAAATTATCCCCAAACACTGTCAAATCTCCCTTAGGTTCAATCTTCCCTGGTCAAGAATCAGCATTGCAATGGACCTGAAATTGTATCTACTGCTGGTGGAAATTGATGAATGATAATAACTGATATTTACGGAGTTTCGACCACGTGCTGAACTTCACACTGTGTGTGGGTATATGTGTGCACATGTGTGTGCACATCATCATGTATGTGTTCATACACGTGCACATATGTGTGCCAGTACATGGAACAATCTTGAGTGTCATTTTTGGGTTCTGTATCCTTGGGCTTTTTATTTATCAGTAATTTTTTTTACTTGAGAGAGAGAGAGAGAGAGAGAATATGCATGCCACGCTGTGCATGTGGAGGCCATGCTCTCCTTCCACCATGTGGTCTCCAGGGAGAGAACTCAGTCACCATGTTTGCACACAGATGCCCTTATCCTGTGAGATGCCTCACGACCCCTCCTTGTTTTTCAAGACAGGAGCTCACTGAAGACGCTTGACTGGCTGGTCAAGAAGCCCCGGGGATCTGCCTGTCTCCACCTCCCCAACACTGATATTACGAGCATGTGCTACGATGCCCAGCTTTCTTATACGGTCCTGGGAGATCAAATTCAATTCGTCGAGCCAGCACAGCAAGCAAGCACTTTACTGACCGAGCTTGGTTTCATATTTCTAACTCATTTAATGCTCACAACTCCAGGAGGGAAGAAGCCCTGTGCTAGGCTTCGTTTTAAAGATAAGGAAATAAAAACAGAGAGGCTAGGCAAGTCCCCCAAGCACATACAGCTAAGACAAGGCAGGTGCGGAAAAGGAACCCAGACATTGTTGCATTTAGGAACAACAGTGTTGTTAAAAGCAACCATTTCAATTGCAGACTTAGTGTGTGATGTCAACTTTCTTTGTGGGTTTTTTCTTTTCACATTTTCCAAGTTTTCCCTGTCATAGAAGTCACTTAAGAATATTCCAAAAATTGTTGGGTGTGGTGGTGTATACCTGAAGTCTCAGCATTGGAAGGTCAGAGGCAGAAATTTACAAGTTCCAGTTTATCCTCGGCTACATAGCAATCTGTCTAGTAGTAGTACTAGTAGTAGTGGTAGCAGCAGCAGCAGCAGTAGTAATAGTAGTAGTAATGATGACAATAGTAATAATAAATGAAATGAAGACACTAACATAATACAAAACCATGAAGTAGTGAATGAAAACTCTCAAGACTTCTAGTTTCCATCTGAGAAACTCATGGGTAATTCTATCTAGAATATCTAATAAGGGTCAGTGAGATAGCTCAGTAGGTAAGACTTCTGCTCACACACATGGTGACCTGAGTTTGATCTTGGAAAGCAAACATGGCAGAAAGAAAGAAATGACGTCCAAGAGTTATTCTGATTTCTACCTATATAGCATATATGGGTGCTTCTCTCTCCCCCTCTTACATAAATAAAATGCTAAAAAAGAAATCTTATATATACTCAGTATATATGCACTTATATGCATATTTATTTTACATACAAGTGTAGAGTTAAGATAGCAATTCTTTGCAACTTCTGAGGCTTTCTGATGAATACACAGGATGCTGCTTTATTATATGGATAGAAATAAAAATGCTAAAAAATTCAAAAATTATAATTTTTCCAAAAAATTCCTTGTAAGTCATTTACCAAGGCCCCGAGCGCCGGGTTGCATGGGAGCATATCTCAGCCAAGAGTCCTGTTGGGCGACTTTGCGCATTGTCCCAGGAAAAGACCAAGACAGCCAACATGATTTTATCCTCCGAGGGGGAAGAAAAGGCGCGGCGAGACCTGACAGGCTATGCATTCTCTATGGTTTGCTGAGTCCAATCTTCACACTGTCTCTCCTAACTACGCGGTGAGTGAATTCCTGGTTCTACCGTCCACGGCTCGCCACCCACAGACGCCCACCTGAAAGCTAGCGAGGGACAGCGTCTCACTTTCTTTCCGGGTGACTGCAGATGCGGCTCTGGAGCGGCACGGCTGCCGGGCTGTGCTGGGTGCACAGGGAGGCCGAGGCCGTGGGGAACAAAGGACTCGGGCTCTGTAGGTAGGCGTCAAGCGCTGGCTAGGGGAGGCATTTGGGTGAGAGACTCCTGCCGGGGCTGGGCTGGCAGCTGAGGATTTTGGAGCGCCCACCTGTCAGTCACTGCTCACGCTCAGCCCTTAATGGCTCTTCCCTTGTCGTGTGCCTGGTAGCGCTTTTATCTTAAGTGAATTTAACAACGGTGAAAGGTGCCAGTCTGAGTTCCCCTAGAGGAGAGCTTAAGCCCGAAGAACAGCTGGAATGGAAGTTCCCATCACCAAGCCATCTCCGCAGCCCGGCCTGGAGAATGTCACCCCATAGCTGCAAGGACACCCCAGAGGCTTGGGCTGAGCCAGCCAGCTTCCCCCTAACCCCTCCTCAGCAGGCACCTTCAGGGAAGCCAGCTCCATGCAGGTCTGCAGAGGCGGACACGGCTTGCAATCGCTTTTTTCTTAATTTTCACACCCAGGAGTGTTTCAGGCAGGAATTTAAGCTGTATGTTTCTGGTTCATTTACACTTAACTTGTCAAAGGATTCTTTCCAAAGAGCCATTTGGTGCCCAAGAGGACTCGTGAGCTTTCTGAACGTATAATCCATCCTAAAAGATTTTTTTTCCCCTTCGTGGTCAGGTTCAAAGAAATGTCTAAACCACCCATGAATAAGAGATGGTTTTAAATTTCAAATCCAGTCAGGTTCCTAAGGGTGGTTCTGTGAGCTGGTTGATCTCACAAATCAATCAATGACAGGGGGAAGCAGGTGTCAGTTTACCCACTTGGGACTGAGAGTGGAGACTGTGGTGTGAAATGAGTGAGCAGGAGAGGAAAGGAAGAGGGAAGCAGGAAAGCAGAGTAGCTGAGCGCTTGCTTCCAGCTGGGGATCCTGCTCCTTCGCAAACGGGGTACGCTGTGGAACAGCCTACAAGAACCAAGGCAGTTTTCAAGGTATCAGTGAAGGTGCTTCCTTGTTTTATTAACTGAGTCACACAGGTCACAGCTGATGTGTCCAGAGTGGAATATCTTGTGTCTGAATCCAAAGCAGCCGGTCAGCTGAGAAATCATGAGGGAAGGGCAGAAAGGGGTCAGCTCTGAACTCTACCTATGGGGACACAGCCAGGGAGCATGTGCTTATTGCGGTCACTGTTGCAACAAGCTTGTGTGTGTGTGTGTGTGTGTGTGTGTGTGTGTGTGTGTGTGTGTGTGTAAGAGGGCGCTTGAGTGCGTGTGCCAGAGGAGGTCAAAGAGTGATATGGCGAATCATCCTGAATTGCTCTACTGCATTATTGTTTTGTTTTGGGGTTTCCCAGGCTCCACCTTCCAGTAGTACCAGAAGTTTAGGCTCCCCACTATTCCTGCCTGGTGTTTTTATGTGGGATCTGGGTCTGTTTACAGGGCCCCCATTATTTCTGTCTGGCGTTTTTGTGTGGGATTTGGGTCCTTCTGTTTGTGAGGCAGAGGTTTAACCCGTAAGCCAACTCTGCGGCCCCAGGACAAGCTTCTGAAACTATGACTGGCCCGTGCTCTATCCTGCTCTCCTAGCAGCTAAACTAAAGCTAAGTGGGCCAAGTCTGACTTTCGGCCCTTAGTGGTTTTTACTACTGAAGAAAATAGGAGACAATTCTTTCTTCAGGCATTGAAGTCAGTTATTCCGAAGAATTTGAATTTTCAAGACAAAAGTTTTTTGTATATTATGGAGGCTGAAAAGGCAACTGTGTTGTGTATGTGTGTGTGTGTGTATGTGTGTGTGTGCATGTATGCATGTGATATGTGTGATATATATTGTGTTTTGTATACGTTGTCGTACATGTGTGGTATATATGGTATGTATGTGTTGTGGGTGTGTGTGGAATGTGTGTTAAATGTGATGTGTGTATTGTGTTTGTGTATGGTATATGCAGTATATATGTGTGGTGTGTGTGTGCTGTGTTATGCATGTACATGTGTATTTGTTGATGTGTCTCTGGTGTATGTGTGTTCATGTGTGTGTATTTTGTGTGTGGTGTACCTCTGTGTGCATGGTATACATGTGTGATGTATATAGTATGTGGATTGTGTGTATGAATGGTATAAATTTGGTATCTGTGTTATGTGTATTATAGGTGATATATATGTAGTATATATAGGTGGTGTACTTGGAATGTGTATGTTGTGGGTTTGCATGATATATGTGTTGTGGAGTGTGTGTGTGGTACATATAGCATGTGTGTGGTATATGTGCTGTGTGTGTACAAGTATATGGTGTATGTACTGTGTGTGCATGTGTGTTCTGTGTGTGCATGATACTGTGTGTATGTATGCTATGTGTACATGTGTGTATATATATTTTGTGGTGTGTGTTGTATGTACACTGTATGCATGTGTGGAGTGTGTGTGTGTGTGTGTGTGTGTGTGTTGGTAGGACATCTCCCCAGAACACCCGTCTGTGTTTTATGGCTGTAGAGCACTAGCTTGCAAAAAGCCTGCTGCCCATGCTGCTTAGCTCATGAAGTGCTGAGGACCCCCGATGGTGGGACCATTGTACTTTCGCTAAGGAGATGTATCCCAGCAGGGCAGAAAGTGTCAGAGGCATTTACTCGCCTAGTGTTCTAGCCAGCATTGCTGTTCTCAGCAGATCTTACAGGTGATGGCTGATGTGTCCAAGAATCACGGGCACCTGTGTCCCCTAGCGCTTCTTTCTCATTCATTTAAGTACACATGGCCTCAACACGCACTTCTCTTCAAAGGACTTCCTCTTAGCTACTAAGGGTAGTACTCCTGAGAGAGATTATGCAGAGTGCTGAAATGGAGGCCGCCGTGTCTGTGAGAGTCTCCACACAAGATCCGATGCTCTAGAGAAAAACAGCTCATCACCCATAGTGGAAAGAGATGCTAGGATTGTGCACTGTGACAGAAGCCAAGACAGGGGCTTCCCTGGGTTCATGAACATTCTAGATGCAAAAGCCTGGAAGAGGACACACCCCCATCCACTCCCAGAGCTGATGCTAGCCACAGGAGTAACAGGACGGAAGAGCCTCAGAGGAGGGGCCGTTCCAAGGGACAGCAGATACCTCAAAGAACCTGGACAGGTGAGCCAAGGCCTGAGGGGCCTCTCCCTCCAGCTACCCAGGCTTCCACGCCTGCCCACTCTAGGCAGTCAGATTCACAGTGCCTTTTCCTGTGTCACTTCCACTTATGCTTCTGCACACTGTTCCCTTCTTAAGAACCCGTGGGCCGTTAGGATGGCCAAGCAGGAAAGGGGCTTGCTGCTAAACCTGATGACCTGAGTTTGATCCCAGGAATTCACAGGGTGGAAGGAGAGATCTGACTCTGACCTCCACGTATGCACAGTGGGACTTGCTCTCTCTCTCTCTCTCATCAAATAAGTAAATGTAAAAAATTAAATAAAAGTTAAGAAAACACAGTCCTTAAGGCTTCCACTTAATACCACAGCCTCGGAACCCTCTCTCATGTGAGAGCCAATACCTCCTTCGCCATGTGCATGAATGCTGTGTCCTCTTGGAGCTCATGCATGTGTCGCTTGGGGTACCTCAGTACTCTTGCTTTGCTAGGACTGAGGTTTCGTGGAACAGATGATTTCTGGTCCCCCAACAAGGAAGTCGCAGGAAAACTGGGATGAGGAGATTGCTTTCCAAGTCGTTCCTGGATAAACCAATTTCAAGTGGTTCCCTTTCTGTGCCTCTCGACATTTCTCCTTCCGCTCAGAATGACGCTCTCCTTTCTTTTGACTTAGTAAAAAGTGGGCCCATTTGGCGGGATCTGCGTCAGAGATCTTAGCTCCCAGGTTCCTCCTCACCAACACTGTCTCTTTCTACTGCATACTTGGGAGACGCAAAGGGGGAAGGAGAGTAGGGTGGTGGGAGCACAGATGCGGGGGGCCCAGTACACATGGGATCCTGTCCGAGAGAACATCTGGTGGCATGAGGGGGACGAGGGGCTGGAGATAGGACCATCAGGGCGACAGCACCTGGCTTTACCCGGAAGTAACCGCGAGGCTTTCCTTTATGGCTGGCTGTCTGGAGTTGCCGTCCACAGAGGGAGCAGAGCTGGAGATGCTCGGAGGTTTAGGTGATACTTCACGCGCTTCCGCCTGAAGATGCGGAACCTGTTCACCTGGGCATCTTCCTTTCTGATTTACCTCCTGGAGCGGCTTGAGGAAAGAGCCCCTCACGCCAGCCTTCTCCAAGCATTATCATCATTCCCTTCCCAGAAGGGCAGAGCCAGCATCCTCTACTTTTCCCTTGGCTGTCCCTCTCCTCGCTGTTCTCAGCACAGGGCTTAGCTGGATAAATTCCCGACACGAATGGAATATCAGCAACAGAAACCGCACAGCCTAACTCTGCGCCCCCAGCTCTTGAAAGCAGAACCTTCTCCACTTCACGCCCTCGTCAGGACAGATCTCGGCCATCCGCATAGAACCTTCCTGAAAGCACCAAGCATGTGTCCCTCGCCCTGGGTGAATCTTGGTGAGCACCCAGGTAGGTACACCATGTGTGATGGCACCATGCGTGATGGCACCATGCGTGATGGCAGAGACCCGCACTCTCCCAGGATCGCCAGAAACAAGAGAATAAAAGGCACAAGATGAATGGCCTTTGCCTCCGAAACAGCTGCTGCTGCGCCGGCATCTGCATGGCCAGTTGATTTAGAGATTTGTGAAGACAGCCTCTGAGCCTCAGGCTCCTGCCAAGTGGCTCACCGGGAGCATCCCCGAGGCAGGAATTATCGCTCCACGCCAGGTGCGGCAGGACAAATGCCCTGGAGCTGGGAGATGAAATACACCTGCTGCCAGGGGAACCTGCAGGCCCAACCTCGGCCCCCATCCTGGACATCACGCTTGGTGACTTGGAGACAAGTCAGGAGCACTCATCAAAGACCCTTCCACAGGGAGGTATCCAGGCTTTGCTTTTGCAAGAATTTCCTGATATTGCCAACACAACGTTATGTATGCCATTATGTCTGTGGATGCAGATGGGTACCAGTTAATTCATACAAGTGTAAAGCTTCAACCTCATCCCCTGATCACAGATGACAGTATTATCCTTTGCCCTATACAAGGCATAACCTTTTAAAAATTATTTATTATTTAGCTATTTTAGCATGTGTGTATGTGTGTGTGTGTGTGTGTGTGTGTCCCTGTGGAGGACCAAGGGTGACTTTGGGAATCATCCTGGATTGCCTTTACCTCCTTTTTGCTTCACTCTGGGACTTCCCCAGGCTCCACTTACTAAGGCCAGAAGTGTAGACCATCACTGCTTGTGCCTGGAGTTTTTACATGGGACCTGGGATCTGAACTCAGGACCTTGTACTTGTAAGGGAGAGTCTTATCCCTGAGCCATTCCTCTAGCCCTTTTGCAGATAATCTGAAGTATCAAGTCATTGGTCATTGACCAATTTCCCGTCATCATTATCCCAATAAAAATAAATATCCTTGAAGCTGAGAAGACACTCAGTTAATGAAGTTCTTGCCTTCCAAGCGTGAGGACCCAGCTCATGTTGGGTATCAAGTACTGAAAACTATTTGATCCGCAGCACCCACATGAAAGGTATTGTATACTGTATGAGCATGTAATCTCAGGGTTTGGAACTGAGGAAACTGGAAGATCCTTGGAACTCACCTGTCAGCCAGCCTGGTCTAATCGGTGAACTCTAGATCCCTGTGTGATTGCCCTCTCACAAACAAAAGATGGATAGCTCCTAAAAACCACCCAAGGTGGGCTACTAGCCTCCACAGGAATACACAAACCTGTGCATGTGTCACTCTGATGCAAGCAAACACCTATAGACACATGCGCACACACAGTAATGCTCTTTAAAAAAGATCAATGTGATCAAATTCATTGGAGAAACTGGGTTAACAAACTGGGATAGCTCTCTTTGTGCAAGATTTGCTCAAAACTTTTACTATGCTGAAATCTTACTGTGCACTGAAATTTTCCAAAGGGGAGGCATGCAAGCCACAATATTTGAGCACAAGGACCTCTTTAGCAGAAGCACCTATTAAGGCAAGTGTTCCTCTAATCACACTTTGGGAAATGCTTCCTTGGGCTAACATTAAAATGCTTTGCATTCTCTGAGACCAAATGATGCTTGGGGAAAGAGCCCAGGAGGATGCCGAGGATCGATTTAAAAGTGCCACAGGAGGTTTACAAAGAAGGGAGAAGGAGGGAGAACTAATCAGCCCAGGGCAGGAGGGGGAAGCGGATGCTCCTGCGTAGCCTTTGCTGACTCGGGCTTCTGTTCTCAGGGAAGATTTCACTTCAGAACTCGCAAACAGGGCATTTGCTCTGAGACTTGGCTGATCAGATACACACACAGATATACATAGACAGACAGACAGATAATACACAGATACACACAAATGAATACATAAATAAAATTTTAAAAATTAAAAAAGCCACAATCCCTAGGGTTCAAGAGATGGCTCAATGAGTAAAGCATTTGGCAAATGTGGGGCCCTGGGTTCGAATCCCCAGAACACTACAAAGCCAGACACAGTAGTACCCACCTGTAATCCCAATGAAATGGAAGTCAGAAACATGAGACTTCCTGGAAGCTTGTGGGCCAGCTAGTCTGGCCTAACGGTGGTGTAGAAGACACCCTGTCGTCTGACCTCTGCACGTGTATTGCGACTTGCAGGTAATCACACAATGACTCTCACATGCACACACAACGATTGGAAAAAAACTCAGAGAAATAAATATTTGGCTGCAAAAGGTTTTGTAGATGAGGTCAAACAAGAGCCTTTAGCAAACCTTTCACGTAGTCTGAGTATCAGAAGTTAAGCAATGTGAAGCTTCTTCTGTCCTCTTGCTCTGTCTATCCATCTACTCTGCCACGTTTAGAAGCACCTCATTGCTACTGTTTATTCTTTTGTTTGACAGCTCTAAGCATAGAGATCCAGGGTCATAAACCCCGTGCCTTTGAGAGCAACGTGATTGCGTGCTTCCAGCATCTTGTGTGCTTGCGGCCTAGAGCACTACATTGTGCCTTAGGCTCTGTCGAGAAGTGGTGCCGACTTTAAAATACACATCAATAAGAAAGGCAGCCTGAGTGTCTAGTGGGAAAAAAAAAACAAACACACAAGTAAAGCAGTCCTACCAGAGTCTTTGCATTTCTCTATTTGAGGAAAACAATTCTGTGCATGGGCCTTGTGAGTTAAGAGGAAGACCGTTGAGCAGGGAAAAAAATGAGATGATATCTGTGAAAGCGTTTAAAGACCCCAAATGTGTCTTCCACA
Source organism: Typhlomys cinereus (assembly GCA_023101885.1). NCBI lineage: Eukaryota > Metazoa > Chordata > Mammalia > Rodentia > Platacanthomyidae > Typhlomys > Typhlomys cinereus. The sequence goes on along the minus strand of JALPQD010000099.1, from coordinate 3,489,182 downwards.
TCCGCGTCATGTGCTACTTGTCACGGAACCAACAGTGAGAGCCATGGCAAGACTGTGAGAGCGGGCTGGGGAGAAAGGGTCTGACTGCTGAGAAGGCAGGAGGAAAGAAAGGACGGCGCACCCTGGGGGACAGAGGAATGAGCGACCGGAGATCCGTCTGCAAGCCGTGAGTCACTCAGTAAGCCAGCAGACGTCCAAGCAGCAAGACTCTCCGAAGAGCTACCTGGTAGCTGCAGACCTTCTGCTACGTTCGTGGTCATCTGAGCCGCACCCTTCCCTTCGTCCCGCATCCCCCCCATCTGTTGTGGAGCTTTGAAGCCTCCCTCCTAAACCTGAGCAGCCCCTGCCATGCGAACAGGGCTCACTATTTTTTTTTAATTAAAATGAACTTAGAGGCGTTTAACAGGCAATGTGAGGTGAGGCGAAACCTTTGCTGTGAAGGTCTTGCGGTGTCCCTGGGCACTGTCTGCCCAGGCAAGCAGAGATGTGCTTGTGGACAAATGAGGCATTAAGACTCAGTTGTCTGGATCATTGCTGGCTCCCTGACTTCCTCCAGCTTTGAAAAGATAGCTGCCTCCCTCACCACGGGTCCTTTACCTTGTGTTCTCATTCCTCTGGTCCAGGTGACCTTGTGAAGCCACAGGCACGGCTAAGCTGACCCTAGCCTCGGGCTCCTGAGGACATCCTGAATGTTCCTGTATATGTGTGTACATTGCTTGGGTCCCCCAAACCCATGTAAAATCAGACACAGTGACACACGCCTATAATCCCAGTGAGACAGGAGGTTAAGACTTTACCACTCGTAAAGTGTATGTGTGTATGTGTATATGTATAGATGTATGTGCTTGTGTGTACTTTTTCATGTTTGCATGTATGAGGACAGGCATGTGCAAGCCATGGCACATATGCTATAGCATGTGTGTAGAGAGAAGAACACAAACTTGGATGTTGAGAGTTACCTTCTACCTTGTTTGAAATAAGGTTTCTTTGCTGCGTGCACCAAGCTAGCTAGCCTGTGAGCTTCCAGAGATTCTCTGTCTCTGTCCCCTGTCTCACTGGAATTAAGATGCACACTGCCATTCTCAGATTTACTTGGGTTCTGGGATTCTCACGCTTACACAGCAAACACTTTACCCATTGAGCCATCTCCCCAGCTAAACTTAGAGTTTTAAAGAAGAACCAGGGAAGGGAGTTAGTACATGTATGCAGGGACAGGAATCTGGGGAGGGTGTGTACTTAGAGTGCATATGCCTGTATGTGTATGTCTAGAAACGTGTCATGGCAAAAACCAAACTGCAGATTTACCGCTTCCCATAGATCCACACCTGGGAATGAAGAGATTCTCTGCCGCCAAGTCAGAGAACTCTTTGAAGTAAGGCATGATGATAACATTCAGAGCACAGTGTTAATTCGACAGCATTGGACAGGGTCATGGTTTGCCTGTAGGCCTGTCTTGGCTGACAGCTTTGCATCTTCAACCACAGCCTGTGAGCCCTAAGCTCCTCACAGCAGCCAACTCTGGTGTCTTGTCTCCTTCCTGGGGCAGATCCTTTAATTTGCAGCACTCTGGGCTGGGGAGATGGCTCAGTCAGTGGTTGAAATCCTTGCTTCACCAGCAACAGGACCCAAGTTTGGATCCCCAGATCCCAAGTAAAAATGCCAGACAGGTATGACAGGGACCTGCACTTCTGGCCTTAGAAGGCAGAGCCTCAGAAACCCCAGAGCAAAGCAATAAGGAGGTAGAGCAACACAGGGTGATTCCTGATGTGACCCTTGGGTCTCCACAGGCACACAAACTCAAATGTTCTTTTCCACACACACACACACACACACACACACACACACACACACACACACACATACACACACACACACCTTATAGGACTCTTAGCTTCATCATTTGCTCATTGCCTTTTGTTGACCTCTGTGAGGTCAACATCTGTCTAACTAGAGGTATGTGATCATTCCAGACGTCTGAATTTGAATGCCAGCTTCTACATACAAAACAGTAGGCAGGGCCTCTGGCTGACTTCAGGGGTCTCCGCATGGACACTAGGAGTGTGTTCATGAAACACTGGGATATGAAGCACTGGAGGAGGGAGTAAACAGCTTGTTAAAACCAGAACCAGCCTCTAGGAGCCTTTTAGTCTTTTCCACAGTTCCCATCTCGTCCCTCCTTATACCACTGGTCTGTTTCCTCCTGGCGCCTCACAGACTGCACATACCGTTCCTGTTCAGCAATGGATTGGGAATCCTTGTCAGTCTACAAGACACCAAGAGCTTAAAGCCTGAAAATCAGAGATGCCCTGCTTGTGGCTACCTGAAAGCCCCCGTGAAGGCATTTACCCGGAATTGTCTTCATCAGCCTTCATGGGACTACATTTTAAGGTCACATATTCCAGTGAGATGTGGTGACCGTGAGACTAGAGGAATAGAGGGGACCCCACCCTTCAGGTGGGGCTGCCACACTGAAGATCGATGCATCCAACGTTCTCGGTGGAGAGGATGTGGTGGGAAACAAGACATGAGCTCTGAAGCTGGCCTCAGTCACGGCTGAATTCCTCCACGGCGAGGCTCAGTCTCTCCGAACTGGGGGTGGCTGGTTAATTTTTGTGAGAACCAAGTGAAATACTGCGTGTTCATCCCCTGCGCGCCACTTTCATACAATAGGTGCTCAATAACGGCAAGTTTTAATTATGATTTATGAGCGCCCCTGAGATGTGAGGTGCTAGGTGAGGTGTGACATCTATAAAAATTTATTCTACATTTGTGCCCAGAATCCAGACTCTTAATCACCATGCCTACAGTTCTCAGCCCCGGCAGACTCCACAACAGTCAGAGAGTCTCTTTTTCTAATTACAGACTTCTGACATTACTTTAAAAGATTCTGATTTAGCAGATGCGGGACAGGATCTGGGAAGCTGCATTTTGAAAAAAAAAAGTCACAAACATCTCTAGAGGTAGGTAAAGACTGCATGTAGAGCTGGGCAGTGCCCACTCTGTAGGTAATTCTTAAGGACCTGGTAATAGCAGGTCACAGGTACATAGTTAATGACATAGGAATTTTTCCAACCTGAACAGTCTAACTCTCCGTCCCTTCTGGCCATATTACACTACAGTAATAGTGAAGGATGCACGTGCATATCTTTGAAATGTGACTCCGGGAACCTTTCCTGCCCATCTTTTCTCCGATGCCACTGAAAATCATTCCACCAAAGCGGCCTTCAAAGTTGTACCCCAGTACGATAGCACCACCTGTATTTCTTATGGCTGAACATTTAGAAGTCCGTGTTTACAACTTGAATGGAACCCACATCAATGCCAAAGGGATCTTCCAGAAAATACTTGGGAAAAGCAAGAAAGGAAACCATTCAGGAAACAAATTCAGGAGACATTACAAGTCAATGGCATCAGAACTTGAGGTGGGGGGGAGGGGTGAAAAACACTTTTTTTTTTTTTTTTTGCGTTTCTCCACCAGGAAAATGGAAATTATTAATTACTTTTCAAGTCCTGAAGATAAGCTGCTCTAAGAAATGAGAATTTAGGCAGGTGAATAATCTCACATTGAGATTAGGGAATGAGGGAGTACAAACGTCTCTTGGGAATGCCCAGATGAGAGCTAATTGCCCCCAGGGACAGAAGACAGCTGTGGCCTCTCTGTCAAGTGACAGACCTGCTGGGAGGTACAGCCTCTTCTTTCTGACAGACCTGCTGTGACGTACAGCCTCTTCCTTCTGACAGCAGCTCGTGTAGATCTGAGAGAATCGGAAGCTGGAAATAGGTAGCAGTCAGAGGGGTGTCTGCTAAGTAGGGCAGGAGAAGAGATATTGAAGGCAGCTTTGCATCCTATTGGGAGAAAGTGGCGAAGACCTTTGGGAAACCGACAGTTGAACATGGGGGACTGAGTGCAAAGGCTCCAATGAGATGTCGGCCCCACAAAGGTAAGGACTTCTCTCTGCAAACCATCTGTTCCCCCAAAATGACCCCACCTGTACAATTCACAGCATCCTACTTCCATATTCTGAAGAGCTGTCAGATGCTCCATCACGGAAGAGAAAGCAAGACTAGAGAGGTGGGAGAAAACCAGGAGCTGGCAGATGCCTGCCCTGCATCTGGTGTCCTGATGCCCTCGTCTCCAAACTCGGCTGCACATTAGGGTTACCTGAGAGAACTCTGAAACTCTTTAAAGACCCTTTGTACCCTGAATGAATTAATTCACCATGTCTCCTAGAATCCAGGCAATGGCAATTTAGAAGAGTTCTAGGTGATTCCAAAGTGTGCCCATAGTTGGTGACAGCTAATTCCCCAGCTTGTTCTTTTAACCTAATAAAAAAATTGTGTGAGACAGGCATAATGAAATTTAAAAACTTTAATTGCAGGAAAATAATCTTTTGTATGAGACCAATGAACAATTAAGAGGGGGAGCTCCAGACTTAAATATAGCACTCTCTGATCCAATGGCTGCACTCACTCCACGCGGTGTTAGTCTGCTGGTGTCAGATCATAAACTGGGTGGGATGCGGTTGAAAGCTGTTTCTGGCAGTTGTTGAGATCAACCTGCAGCAGGATGGGTTTCTGATGAAGGCTCTCATCTTAACCCCGTGCTCACAAGGGGAGGTAAAGTCTGGTAAGAGGGAGGAAACCATTGAATCTGGAAACTACATTCAACAAAATAACCATTCCTCAAATAGAAAATTAATAAATAATAGCTTTTAATCCAAGTACTCTCTGGAGTTAGGGATTCAGTATGATAATTCATATATTTTGAATGCATATTCTTAGGATGATAGAGCAAGAAAACTCCATGTATCTCTTTTGATAGTTTTTCAGTGATAAACTTAGGAATGAAATGAAGAAATAAGAACTGACCAGAAATTAAGTTTTACTCAAAAATTTCCACTGAAAGCATATATTTCCTGCACAGAGATGGAGAAGTCTCCAGTAATTACAGTGAGACAGTAATTTATGTTTGTCTACAACAATGCTTTCCATGAACCTACAATTATTTTATGTTTATATCATTAAGCATTTATTGCTTAGTCCCATCCTGTTAGACACCTTTGGTAATTGGTTGATACCAAAAAAAAAAACATTTATAGGTGACAGAAAATAGAGAGGAATGGCATTAGGTTAGATTGATTGTATCACAGGTTGTGCTAGTTACATACCTGTGTCAACGTGACAATCTAGGGCTGATCCTTTGGGTACATTTGTGAAGAAATAATACTTAAAGAATTCCCTGAGCGAATCTGTGGGAGATTATCTAAGTGATGTGGGAAGACCCAGCCCACGGTAGGCAGGACTACAGCCCCACGGTAGGCAGGACTACAGCCCCACGGTAGGCAGGACTACAGCCCCACGGTAGGCAGGACTACAGCCCATGGTAACAAGGCATTGCGGTGACTCTTTACTTCTGCAGCTGTGAGATAACGTGCAGACTCAAACAACCTAAGGGGAGAAAAGGAGATTTATTTGGTTGCAAAGGAGATACAGTCCATTATGGCGGAAAAGAAGCTGGAGGTGGCGCGGGTCACTGCAGCCATCACGGAGGAGGGAGAGCAAGCAGAAAACTGCAAGAGAAGTTTCTAGCAGAAGCGGGGCAGGGCTATTCAACCTCAAGGTCTGCCCTCTGTGACACGCTTTCCCCCGGTGACACTCCACCTCCTAAAGTTGCTATAAGCTTCCCAAACATTAGTATCATCTGAGGATGCAAACACATAAGCCTGAAGGGCACAACTCACATTCAAGCCATGGCACATGGACAGGAGGGTAAGAGAGAAAACTGGTGCAGTATTTTGGCATACGTAGGCATGCAAGCATATTGGCAAAATGAGAGAGTATGTTTCTCTCTCTCAGCTCTTTCTGAGGATATAGCGTTGTCAGTTCCCTCAGCTTCTAACTGTTGGTACGACCTCTCCTACCAAGCTAGATGACGAACTTGTAACCAGAATTGTAAACGGGACTAAAGGCTCTGGTTCACTCAAGTTGTTTGGCCCTATATTCACTCAGCAACAGGAAAAAGAAACTAACACATAGGTCTTGTGAAAAGTTTACGTGATTTTCAAACTTTTCTGATCACCCAGAAATTCTTCCTCAAGAAAATCCTTGGAAGACGGATTCGACGTATCAGAGACCGCTGCTTGAACTGGTAGGGCTAGAGTCTCAGAGGAGGTTCCTGGCAGCCAAGTTTGCATTGAAGGATCGTATCCACGAAATCCAAGCAAAGCACTAGAGACCTCTCCTTTCAGGCCCTTTACAGACTCTTGCCCGCAGGGAGCAAGGACCTAAAACTAATAACAGAGCCAGACACAAAGGAACCATGGGAGATAAAGTCATCCTGTTGGCCAGTCAAAAGATACAGACACGGTCAAATAGTGATTCGACAGTGGTGGGCTGCAGTGGGAGCAAGTGGGAGCCGAGATGCCCAGACAGAAGTTAGAGGAGAGAGTGCCCTGTGGCATGATGTGTGTGCATGCACATGGGCAGTGGGAAACAGCAGAAGGGCCATGAATGTGTCTGTCACCTTGATTTTATTGATACAGGATCACCCACCAAGCCCAAGCTGTCACTGAACTTACTATTAGCTGAGGATGATTTTAAAGTCCTGATCCTCTTGCCTGACCCTTTGTCCTGAGTGCTAAGAGGCACTCTATCCAGTTTATGCAGTGCTGGGGAGCATGCTGTGAGCAAACACTTTCCCGAGGTACACAGCACTGCACAGTCCACTGCTTCTCCTTTATAAACAAGAGAAACAGACAAGGCATCTATTGCCCAACTAGGTCCTCAGGCAGAAGTGAGCAGCGAGCTGCCTTCTGGAGAAAGGCTTGCTCCTCGGTGGCTCTGGTTCTTTCTTTGGCATTCACCTCTGTCCTAGTTAGGCACTGGTGTCAATTTGACGGTTGAGGGTTTGAGCTCTGGGCACATTTGGAGAGAATTAGTGGTTGCGTTAAGCCCAGAGCAAAGCTGCAGGAGATTATGTAGCTGATGGGAAAGGCCCAGCCCACGGTGGGTGGGACCAAGCCCTGAACAGATGAATAAAATACTGAGAGTCAGGTGAGGAAGTTGGCATCCTTATGTATACTTGGCCAGACATGCTGGTCTGGCAGGTAAGGATCCTCTCTCTCTCTCTCTCTCTCTTTCTCTCTCTCTCTCTGCCATTACATAGAGATGGTGTGGTCAGTTCCCTTGGTCCTGGTGTTGGTGCGTGCTCTCCTGTCAAGCTGGACTGAGAACTGTAACCAGAAAATCATGAGAGAAAATAAATTCCTTGTTCCTTCGAGCCCTTTAATGGTGATTTGTCAGCAACCATGCAGGTGGCCTGCAACAACCTTGAAGAAGCTGAAGAGTCTGCCTCAGCCCACCCCTCTTCTGTTCTGCGGAGAACAGCACTTGGGCCCTGCAGCTGCTGCAGGTGTTGGGGAAGGACGCTAGGAGTCAAAGGTCATCTGAGCGGGAAGCCACATTCCAGGAAGGACTCCAGGAAGCAGTGGTAGGTCCTCGTCCAGGTGTACTGAGGCGGCAGGATAAAGAGGATCAACAGCCTGTTGGGGAGATGCAAGTGCCCATGAGCCGCACTCTGGTATGTTCTCCATATGATTTCTCCCCCGTGAGCCAGTGAGCCTCAAGGGGTGTGACCACCTCTTCGGTCTGTTTTTAAAGCCCCCTTAGGGCTCTCAGAACACATGGAAACGCTCTGGAACGGAGCTTCTGAGAGCAGCAGGCTCCTATGCACTTTCTTAGTTTCCTATGGCATCTGCTACAAATAGAGTCCTGGAGACCCTCCGGACCATAGTGCCAAGTCAGACTCTCTAGAGGATGCAGGGTCTGAGAATGTAGATGCCTTGCCGATGATGAGCATGAGCTCAAGGGTTTGTGAGCTGCTGGCTTAGAGCAGGATTTCAAATTGCACCTAGAAGCTGCAAGTTGAAGCAAGCAATTTTCACTGACTTCGTCTCAGTGTAAGGCAACTAGTCCAATTTCCTGCAACTGGTTTCTATTTGTTTGTTTGTAATTATTATTATTATTATTATTATTATTTTGTGTGTGTGTTTGTGTATTTATATTTCACAGAGCACCATGTGTCCCTGTGCATCCAAGGGTGACTTTGGGAATCTTCTTGGATTGCTTCTACCTCCTTTTTGCTTCACTCTGGGATTTCCCACGCTTCACCCATCAGGATCAGAAGTACAGGCCACACTGCCTTTTCTGCCTGGTGTTTTTACATGGGATCTGGGATCTGAACTCAGATCCTTCTGCTTGCAAGGCAGAGTCTTAACCTTTGAGCCAATCTCTCCAGTCCCAGCCCTGGTTTCCATTTTTTTAAAAATGTGTAAATGTGTGTGTGTGTGTGTGTGTGTGTGTGAGAGAGAGAGAGAGAGAGAGAGAGAGAGAGAGAGAGAGAGAGAGAGAATACAGGTATGGAGGTCAAAGGATGACCTCAGATAAAGGTCCTTACTTGGCACCCTTTTTGAGGCAGAATCTTTTGCTTTTGTTTTTTTGCTTATTCATTTGTTTGTTTCTATCTCCGCATAGGCCAGGCTGGCTGGACGGAAGGTTTCTGGAGATTCTCCTGTCTCAACCTCCCATTTCTCCATAAGAACGCTGGAATTACAGACTCACATCCTTCCACATCCAGCTTCACATAGATTCCGGGGATTTGAACCCAGGTCCTCACCCTTGTACAGTAAGTGTATTACCCACTGAACCATCTCCCCAGGCCCTCACGTCTGACTTCTTTGCTTAAAAATATTTATTTTATTTGCTTATCTGTTTATTTATTTGGAATAGAAGGAGAGATACAAAGAAAGAAAGAGAAAGAATGCACCTGCTTGCCAAGACACCCAGGTTAGAGGACAACTTTCAGAAGTTAGTTCTGTCCTTTCACCATATGGGCTTCTGAGGAGTCGATGGAACCGCAGTTTGCAAGCAGGCCCCTTACCCACTGAGGATCTCACTCCACCACTCACTCCCCATTTTTAACACAGAAATAAACGGGCATTTGTAAAGAATTTAAAATCATGGCTAGTGCAGTGAGGCCTCCAATATGCAAGCAATTACCATCTGCATTTATTCAGCTTTCCATGGAGGAAATGTTCCTGGTTAGGAAACCACACCCAGTTTCTGGCTCTTCTTGGTGAAGACTAGAGACCTGGTCTCTGCGTGTTCTCCGGCACACTCTATGATTTTGCTCTATCCCGTTTCTCTTCGGAATGACCTGACCAAGTTTATTTAAAAACAGGTCTGTGGGAAAATCAGAAATAATCTGCATGGTCTTTGAAGAAGGGACTTAGTGCCACCAGGGTGTGGGCTCAGAATCCAGATAAAAGGGGGGATCAGGGAACTCTACGGAGAGCCCTCTCTGTCTTTCTCTTGGGGGAGGAAAACAAGGTGCTAGAGCTACCACACACAGCCCCAGGTTGTGACTTCGAGTGCACAGCTCTTGGTGCAGTGCTCCTACCCTTTGCCTGTCCTAGGAATGTGAGCGCATGTGAGCAGGGAGGAGCCCCTGGGTCTCTGTCTGCTCCATCCCCTACTGCGGCTCCACCCATGACCTGGTCTTCTAGCTCCGCTCCCGTCAACGCTTCCGCCAGACATCGGTAGCTACTGGCAATGCCGCTCTGAGAGCTGGGGCGCGAAGGTACCTGAGAGGGCTTGAGATAAACCAGATTAAGAATGTTCAGATGAGGGCCGAGAGAGAGCTCAGTGAGTGCGGTGCCTGTTCCCTGGTGATCTGGAGACGCTCACATGGTGGATGGAGAGAACTGACTTCAAAAGTGGTCCTCCAACCTACACTCATGTGCCTCTCTCTCTCCCTCTCTCTCTCTGAAATAAACAAATAGATAAACAGATAAATAAATTTATGATAGTGCTCAAATTTTGATGGCAGGAGCCTCTGTAAGTCATCACGTAAAGCAATTTATTGTATCCATGTATAGTGGTGTGTGTGTGTGTGTGCGTGTGTGTGTGTGTGTGTGTGCGTGTGTGTGTGCGTGTGTGTGTGTGTGTGTGTGTGTGTGTGTGTGTGTTCACAAGAGAGCATTTGAGTGTGTGTGCCTGTGGAGGCCCAGGAGTGACATGAGGAATCATCCTGGATTGCTCTCCTTCCTTATATCTTTGTTCTGGGGCTTTCCAGACCCCGCCTCCCAGGGCCAGAATGGCAGGCCACTGCTATATCCTCCACCATTTTTATGTGAGATCTGAACTCAGGTCCTTTGACTTGCGAGGGACAGGCTTTAACCCCTGGACCACCTCCCCAACCCAGCAATGAAGTTTTTATGACGATCCTCCTCTTGTCCTTTGTGTAACCTCCAGTGCAGAGAATCACTCACACAGGGCTCCCCAAGACCATCCCAGCCACGACCTAAAGCGTTCCTCACCCGCGGAGGCTCTGTCCTCTTCCCTTCCTTCCCCATACCGCCTCTTAACACAGAGGGGCCCATGGTCCAGGTGTGGGACACGGATGAAAAGGAGCATGAGCGCAGGAGAGGGAGAGAGAGAGAGAGAGAGAGAGAGAGCAGGTCTGGGCCTGGAAACGACTCAGCATCTTGCTCTTGTTACTAATAATCCTCCCAAAATCACCGAATGGTTTCTAGGCATTAAAGTTATCGTTTGCCATAAACCCCTTGTCTGTTTTCTGGAGAGTTTAATCTATTGCAGGAAGTTTCACCCATAAAAGGTGATGGCTGGGCTCCTGCGAGCGAGCCGGGCGCCGGGTAACTTATGACCTTCATAAATGTGAGTGGGTCTCGCGAGCGAGTCCATCAGTCTTTGGAGTAATTCTGCTTCGTAGTAAAATATTTTACTGCACATACCCCTGTCAGCATTTGACTCCACAGTGTGGAGACTTCCCTGTGCTCGCGGCCTCTCCTTCCTACTCCTTCTCCATTTTTCCATGGTCTCACTGCCAGACTCCAGCCTGAGACCCCCACCCCCACCCCCACCCCAAGAATGATCTCTGCCTTTTTGGAGCTGCAGCCCCGCTTGGCGGTGGACTCGTTGGCTGGGGAAAGCTGCAGACTCCGTGGAGCATTATTCTTCACCAGGTGTTTTCTCCCTTCCACAACGAAGGCTGCCTGCCACTGCTTTTATCCAGGGCGAGCCTTTCATGACCAGTCGGGGCTGCGTCTGAGAGTGCCTGGCAAGCTGTGGAACCTTCTGGAATTGTCAGATGCCTTTGTCGCCCTGATGGAGCATGGCAGTCAACATTCTGTTTTACAGTCTCTGAAATCTACACAGACGATAGGGGTCACAGTCTAAACATTGGCCCAATGGTCTACAGACATTTTGGAAGGCAGGGAAAGAATGTCTCAGTTCTGTGTCTGCCACCTTGTGATACTGGCTCTCCCCTCCCTGTTTCTGTGTCTCAGCTTCCTAAGGCCTACCTTCCTCCCTCAGCTCTAACTTGACACTGCTTTTCAGTGTAAATTCAACGTTGTGTAAAAAGCAAAAACGATAAAGCATGCAAAGTATCATCTCAATACCCAACTAATACTCAGAGTTATTGGTATTTTCCAACCAAACTTCAGATGCCAGGAATGATAGCTATCGTCCACCCACAAGAAGTAGTGGAGTTTTTCTGGTGGGGGAGGATGTTTGTGCATGTATGTATAAATGTTTCACATGTGGGTGGGCGCACACGTGTGTGGGAGGGGGGCATTGTACATATGAGTATTTTTGTGTGTGGAGGTCTGAGGGTAATATGAGGATTCATCCTCAATCACTCTTCTGTCTTATTCTTTTGATCTTGGGTCTCTAAACCCAGAGAAGGTCATTAGGACTAATCAAGCAGACCTTATCACTCTGGGGATGCCCAAGCTCTGCCTTCTGGGGTTAGAAGTACAGTCCAGCTGCCACGCCCTTCCAGCATTGTATGTGGGGACTGGGGATTTGAACTCTGGTCCTTCTGCTTGTGTAGCAAGTGATTTGACCTTCGTGACATCTCCCAGGCCTAGAAAAGTTTTTTTTATGATAAGGAATCAGGAACAACTTAAAGAAAATGAAGTCAAGTGAGAAATGACAGGCTTAATAAAGGATTCATGAGGGAAAACAAATCCGACAAAGTCTGTGTCTCCTGCTCTTCAGCGTTGCTGTCATCACGGGGTAAGAAGGGCCGAGCTGGAGAGGCAGGCTGGTGAGTGGCAATCTTCCTGGTAGGCCAGTGTGATAAGGGCAAAAGTTGGGGAACAACTCGACTATCCAGAAAACTGTTGCTCGCAGAAACCATTCAAGGTCTGGTCTTTGGGCAATTCAATTTAACAAGCCCGTGTTGATTGCCCAGTGAATGTCAGGTATGACTGTGGTAGTTGAGATACTTCAAAGAACAAGACAAAAGTCCTCTAACCTTGAGGACCTACAGATGAGGGGAGGAAGTGGCTGGCTTAACGGTTCTTCAGGCATGTGTGGGGCCTGGGGCAACACATATCCCGCAGGCTCAATGGGGATTTAAAAAGTGACACCATTGTTGAAGCCTCCAGACTTGTAGGGGCTCCTAAATAAACTAGTGCGCCCTTCCTTTACCCCTTTTCCTCCCCTTTCTTCCTCCCAACCGAACCTCCTTATTTTCAGGTCATGACGATGTGTCCTAAGACATAGCAGTAGAACACAAGGCCTCTCCCATCCGTCACTAGAATTCACCGACGGATCTGCTTCTGAAGAACATTTAAACGTAAAGCTGCCTATTAGAGCTTTTTATCAGAACGTGTTGAGCGAAAGCATAAAGATAGAATTAGGGAAACATGGAGAAGAGAAGACAAGATAAATATGGGCAGCGGGGAATTGTTCTGAGGAAAAAAATCACTGTTTCATGGCGTTTGAAAGACTTTCAGACGCCACTTACAATCTCTCTCCTAACATGGGGGTTGCCTTTTGGTCCACTCTTGAAAAGCCTTATTACTGGAAATGTGATCATATGTTCTACTACTTTATAACTTACCCAAGCAATTATGTGTGTCAGTCAGCTGTTGCTTTGAGTGTGCATCCTCGAGGGTGTGCTGCTCCAAGGGCTTGTTTTGCACACGTGTCCCCAAGCTCCTTGAGAGGTGACTGAGACAGGTTGGGCCCCTATGGGCCCTTTTAGCCAAGGCTTGGGGGCTCACGTCTCTAACTCTCTACTCTCATTCCTCACATCCTTGGAAAGTTTTTAATTAATTTTGTTGCATGCTTGTTAGGGGGGAAGGGGAGCGTGTACAAAGAGGCACTTCAGAGTGTGACACTCAGGAATCATCCTGGACTGCTCTTCTATCCTCTGCTTTCTAGGTCTTTGTTCTGAGCTTTTCCAGGCTCCATCTTCCAGGGCTGGAATTACATGCTGCTACCAGTTCTGTCTGGCTTTTTTTTTTTTTTTTTTTTTTTTTTGCGGGCAATCTGGGCATCCAAACTCAGGTCCTTTTACTTGTGATGTTTCTGAATCAAAATACATCAGAACACATTTCCAATATGTGGTGCAGCGCAGACGCACAGTCCTTCTGAACCTCAGGAGAACGACGAAGCCCAATCTATTTTGTCTATGAAGCAGTCGAGTCTATTGGCCAGCCACTTCCAATGGTTCCCATGAACCTGATTTCCACAGTCCATGCGTCTTGCTTTTAAGACCTCAAGTCCTTTGACTTCCCTAAGAGGAATTTGTCTAGCGGAAACTTCCTTTGACTGATTTCCTAATGATGACAACTCTACTGGAGTGCTGGAAGCTGGGTGGGGAGGACAGGAGTGGAGTTTTCTTGTGATACCAAAGACACGTGAAGAGGAGAGAAACATGGCAAAGAATGGGAATGAAAATCAGTGAAAGCGTGCCATAGATAACAGGACATTCTCAGAGTGTGTTGTGGAATCCGTCGCTTGTAGCGTGGTCAGTACATACTTGATGCTGAAGAAAAATGACAGCGCTTCTGATGGCTTAAAAACCCAAACTGAAAAAGTTAACCCAGAACGATAGTCATCGTAAGCATTTTGACAACTTAAATATAAGACAAGTCTTTCAGAACACTCCGATGAAGAAATTGCCTCTCAAAAACAGATGCTTTGGGGGCTGGCGAGGTGGCTCAGTGGACGAAGTGCCAGCCGTGTGAACAGGAAGACCTGACTTTGGATTCTCAGCATCCGCATAAAGGACTGGACGACGCAGCGTGCCCCCGAGGGTCTGCAACTTGGGAAGCACAGACCGGGCATCCTGGGATTTAGTGGCCAGTTTCTAGCTGAATCAATGGGCTCCAGGTTCCGTGAGACCCCAGCCTCAGAAAGTAAAGTGGAGAGCAACTGAGGAAGACACTGGCATTAACTTCTGACCTACACACACGCACACATACTATGTGCAAAAAGTTAGATTAAAAAGAGAAAGAAATCGGGAGCAATGCTTTTAATGGGTAAAGCAGGCAACTAGCTCCCTTTCTTTCTCCTTCCTTGTCCAGATCCATTTTGCCCCTCCTCCCTTGACTACTCGATAATTTAAGACACCTGAGGTGCTATAGGAGAAAAATATAACCCTGACTCTAAGTGAGATCTATAGGGAGCCACGGCTGAACACCTTAATTATTGCTAACGAAGTAACATTTTAACAGCTTTAGATTGAAATTGATGAGCCCTCCTGTTCCCTGAAGTCTTACAAAGACACCACACGACATCTTGTAGAAGGAAAGGACATAGCAGAGCTAGAGTGTCTGGCTATGCATGCGGCGGCTAGGGTTCGCGAAGGGCATTGTCCCTTTCCTAGCAAGTTTGCTGTGGACCTTTATTAAAGCCCACATGTCATTCCATTATTTCCACTTTTCTTTAAGTAGGATTCAAGCATCCAGCTTTTGCTTTACCAGAGAAAGAAGCAAAGAAAGGGACCATGAAGCGACAGAGACAGCATTTTCTAGCAAGGAAAAGGTGAACCACGAAATGTGATAGTCTACATTCTCTGAGGCTGACGGGTTTTTTTTTAAACCTATTTTTATATGCCAACCCTACCAGAACAGGGTGGAAAGAGAATGACAGATAAGAGAGTGCAGGGGGTATTGAAGAAATTGTAAGAGAAGTTGGGGTTGAGGAGAGGTCCGATGCAAGCATTAGGACCAGACTTTAGATCTCTAGAACTCACATAATGTTGAGTGGGTCTGGCAGCCCACCTGCAATTTCCATACTCAGAAGGCAGAGACGGTGAATCTGAAAGCAAGCTGGCTAGCTAGACAAGCCATACCAGACAGCCCGGGTTTGAATGAAAGCCGCCGCTCAATGAATAAGGTGAAGCGTGATCAAGAAGACTCCCAGCATCAACCTCAGACCTCCACATGCATATGTTCACACCCGTGTGCACACGTGTACATACCTAAAAGAGAAAGAAAGAAAGAGAAAAGATAATTTGGTCTCCAGTTTCTGGAATGGCTTATATGAAGTCTCAATATTCAGGGCCATTGACTGTCTTGGCTTAGGAGAACCTTGGGCACACAGTAAGTCTTCAATCCATTATATTAACCTTTAGATGCTTTTGATTAATTATGTTATTAATATCAGAATCAGATCGTGATTCCTGAAGTCAAATATCAAGTTTATACCCTGCGTCTTCTGTCAGGCATGGTGGCGTTCAATCTCTATCTTCAACCACACCACAGCCCCTCGCAGTCCGATTATGTGACTTCTGCAGCTGTGGAGGCTCCTTCAAAGCCCCTACCAGAAGACGCCCTGGACCACTGTGGGATCATGAACCGGGCAGGGCTGCAGACCCTCTCTGAGTGGGTAATGCATGCTACCTCTGCTCATCTCCTAGCATGACACCAGAACGCGTCAGGGAAAGGCTTGAGAGAAGATGACTTTGGATTCTGAAAAGGGATGAGGTGGGATGCAGAGGTTCTTCTTAAAGGCCCACAGTCTAATTCAACCTATCTTTGGGCTTTCCTCGGCCTCCTCTAAGAATTTAGCTTTTCTGTCACACGGTAGAAAATTTTAGCCTCTGTGTTCTTAAGAGTCTTACTTTCTAGCTTAGCTTCTCAACAGTTTAGAGGAACAGGATTTTACTGATTCCTGACTCCAGGTTATAGTCCATCATGACAGGAGAGTTACCAGCAGAAGTCCGGAACTGGCCATGTTGCATCCGATCAGCATGACAAGGTCCCAGTGATAAGTAGCCTTGCAAGTATAAGGTATTTTAGCTGGAGTTCACACTGACAGTGTTTAAGACAAGAGATGACCCTCCTCAGATGCTCAGCTGTATTTATCTGCAGGCAGTTGATTTCTTTTTTCAAAGACATCTTTGGATTCTGCAGGGAAATATATACCATTGATGAAATTGCTGAATGATTAAAATTGACATTTTACCCAAGAAATCAGTGGGTACTCAGATTCAAATCCCCACAATGAAGAGGGGTGCCTTAGATGTATGCAAATATACAAAGCCCATGTGAACAGAAGCCTGTCTTACTTGAAATGGAAAACTATAGACTTGCTTCTAGATACTGAGAACTGAGCCTTTCCCCAGAAAGCAAGACCGAAGCAGGAGCTTGAGTGGTCCCCGGGGGAGGGGCAGTGAGGAGAAATGAAAAAAAAAACCGACCCCAGAGGCAAGGCCTCGAGACAGCCCTTCTCATAAGTAGTTCCCCTCAGAGTTCCTTGTCCTGTAAAGTGGGCCAGCAAGAAGGCTTCATCTCCAATCCAGTCATCTAATCGCCAGGTGATGCTCAGGCAATTGCCAGTGCAGGACATCCTAGCTGAAACCCAGTGGGTCACACATGCAAAAAAAAAAAAAAAAAAAAAAAAAAAAAAAAAAAAAAAAAACCAAAACCAAAAACTACACACACACACACACACACACACACACACGCCAAAAAAAAACATGAAAATAAGAGGGAGACTGGCTGAATTGGGGGGATGAGGAGTGGGAATGAGTAGAAAGTGACAAACACAGATTAATTGTATTTGTGTATAAAAGTATCAAAGAATAAAAAAATTAAAAAAATATGTCTCTGCTTTTCTGGTCCCCCAATTGGATTAATCTAATCTCTTGGAGGCATTAACTTTCCCTGATCATTCTGGTCATTGGGGCTTAGTGACAAGACATTGACCCTGGATAGATGATGAAAGGGAGCAGTAAGGATGTGTGGCTGGGGAAGCATGAAGACCAGTCATGTGAAACAAGAAGTCAGTTTGGCCACTACCATCGCGCACTGATCCAGCAAAGAATCAAGAGTCCAGTGAGGCTGAGAGGAACTGAGGGGGTCATTAGGTAACATACAGTTGTCTTTGTCCTATATTCTACTTGCTGTAATAAATACAAGACACAAACAATTTAGAGAACTAGATGTTGAGGATTCAAGGTTGCATGCAGGGTCCCTTATGACAGACACGACATCAGCAGCTGAGGAACTGTGAAAGGGACGAGGAACAAAGAAGCATAGCTTCTAGCTTGCCAGTCTGCCAACTAGTTCTCTCTATCTTACCCACCTGCCCAGCATATGGTCCCTCCCACTGTGCACTGGGTCCTCCTACATCAATTAGGTAGTCTCCTATAGACTTGTTCAGAGGCTTGGTTTAACTGATTCTGTTTCAAGTAGACACCAGTATATAATTGCCACAATAATCATTTCAATAAAGGTTTACTTTCAGGTCTTCTCAGGAAAGAGCACAGATTGTGTGGCTGTCTTGGTATTCAATGAAAACAGGTCATTTTGCCCAAGAATTCTTAATAGCAAGCTAGGATGTGTCGTGCAAACAAGTTGAGAAAAGAAGCTTCCTTAGTCTGTTACATATAAGCTTCCTTGAAGTTAGAGTAGATGCTAAGAGGGACGTCTTTTAAGTAACAAGTGGTATCCCGGCCACTAACAGTAGCAGCCAACAGTAATAGAGTTCTTACAACATTCTTATATTATCTGTGCCTCAGCTTGGATCAAACACTGGGACACAAGGAGCCCACAGACACACAACAGTTAGATGACTGATCTAAGATTCAAATTCCTGGGGTCTAACTTACACCTTAGGTTGGATTTTCTTTTTACCTTTTTGTTAGATGTTCTCCTTTCCAAAATCCCTTCCTGATACTGAGAAGTCCTGCAATGTCCATGAAATGTAATTAAGAATGTGCATATGTACCTAATGATATTCAATTCCATAGTCTCAGGAAACCCATGTGGCTAGACTTATGAAGCTACATCATAACTTACATCTGGTAAGCAGTCAGCAAGGTTACACCCAACCTCAGGTTCCATTGAGTGAAGCGGTACACTTTGGCCCCCAAGAAAGGATCCTGGTGACAGGAGGATTTGTCGGATGGATCAGGACACAATTCCTTTATTCCCAACAGTGCGGGCATTTGCCCACAGGAGTCCCCTAGACCTGGATATATTCTAGAGAAGGATTGGAGAGGGGAAAAATCAGGGGCTGGATCAAAGTCTGTACTTTGTTCTCTATACAGGCCCCACTGTGAGCCGGGGAATCTCCATTCCAAGTCCAGAATGCTACAAAAGCAAATCTTGCTGCCTGCTTTGAATGTAGTTATTTTTTTTCTCATGCTCCACAGATGTCCTTTCTCATAAATTCAGAAGTGTGTGCACGTCCCAAGGTGAACTGGTATCTTCCTTTTACTGCCGGCAGTTTGCAGGCAATAGATCCAACGTTTAAAAAAAATACAGCATTTAGTTTTGAGAGTGCAACCCTTTCTCGAGTCTGTCCTAAACTTTTTACAATGCCCTTTGCACTTTTCACCTCTGAGCTGATGGTGAGAGCACAGTGGGGGTTTTGAGAGACCCTCCCAAGTCTCAGGATTTCTTGCTCAAATGGAAAACGATGCACTTTTCTCTCCAGATTGCCTCCTAGAGAGGCGGCATCTGTCTAAGGCTAAAAGAGCCTCCAGAGAACTTATTTTAGCTGTGTGCCAACTAACCCATTTTGCACGCTTCCTGGGAGAACACAGTACGTACCCTTTCTACAGGAGGAGACGCGAGAGAAATCAGTTCCATGGAAACATCTTGAAAGAAATGTAGGATGCCGTGGGGGGAATTCACACCCCTTAAAACAAGTTGGTGGTACAAATTTGTATTACTTCATACTTATCTCTTCTCTCATGCCCTTCTTGAGAGACAATGGCCACGGATTAGTGGTCCTGCCACCTCTCCCTCCTTCCTGGCATGTGCCAGGGAAAATTTTAACAAGTCGTCATCAGTCAGTGAGTTTGAGCTGATTGGGACACTTGGACACAGACCTGTGGAGTACCCTATACACTATGTGACTTGCAGAGGTTGAGTTTAGTTCCCTATTAAACCCTTCACTTTCCTGTTCTTGCTAGAGGGAACCTCTTTACTATTGCAGCTATAAATGTTCCCCTTCTAGTGTATTTTTTCCATTCCTGCCAGTAGTTTGGAGTGTCCAATTGACCTAGCCCAGGAAATGTGAAAAGGAGATGGCAGGAGTATCCAATGTTTTGACATTGTCACACCATGTTTGTCATCCACCAAGCTCATATCTGAGAACCGTGCCATCAAGTTTCAAAAATGCATCTCCAAAAAAGTCTCAGCATGTTCTAAGCAAGTTCATGGTTTCCTGTTGAGTCACAACCACAGCTAACTGGAAAGATGCTGGATGGACGTGCCTGGGAGGATCTTCCGTGCACCGTGAAAGAGACGGACGGAAACTCCCTCTGCCATGCCTGTCCCCCTTCACAGAACCTGCACCATGAACATGAGGGCCGGAACATCAGCTACCCAGCTGGATGCACCAGGAGGCAGCAAGAAGGGATGGATTCTAGCTCAGGGTGGAAGAGAGAAGGAGCTCAGTTTTCTGAACGTGACTAGCATCACATGTCCCTATCTGACCTCCTCCACCCTGATTTGGTCCAAGGGTGAAAGAAAGCTCTATTGCGGCTGAGGCTGCTCTTTATTCCAAGGAGTGATATCTAATCTTAGCTGGTACCTTACCGCTACGATGTAACTACCAACAGTGCTGTCCTGATGACCAACGGAGTATCAACCACAACATATTTTCATGTTTCTTAGGTCGCAACGAACAAGACCCAACCAATTGCCACACAAAAGGAAAACTCACCAAGAGGTATAGGTGCATCTGTACGTTCCTCCAGTCTAGCTGCCCTTTCCCATTTCATTCTGTTGTTAAGACCTTTTTTTTTAAGACCTGTTTTTAAAACCCGTGGATTTTCTTGTTTATTTAGTGTGATGTCCTCCAGATTTATATACATTACAAATGACATAGTTTCCCTCCTTTCCTAGTGTTGAATGTTGAACTACATTTGCTTTATCCATTCCTCAGTCTATGGACATTCAACTTGCCTCCTTGAGTTTCAGCTTATGGTAGGGAAGCTGCCATGCATGGGATAGAGTTGAGCTTCCTCTTTGAGATCTTCATCTCGGTTCTTCTAGATAGATCTACGCAGAGAGACTGCTGCCTTCCATATTGTTCAATTTTGAACTTCTCTTTGAGCTTGAAGACCTACTCTGCTTTCCATACTGGTTGCACAAGTTTGCATTCCCACCAGTGGCATACTACAGTTCTCCATTCTCCACATCCTTACCATCATGCTTTGTTTATATAGTAGCCACACGAACAGGGACGGGTTACATCTTGATGTGGCACTGACTTACATATTTCTAGCCAATTGGCAATGTAAAATATCTTTTAATGTGCTGGTTGATTGCTGTAGTTATTCTTTGGAGAAATATATGTTTGTTACCTTTGCCCAGATTTTTAACTTTTTGCTTATGTGTGTGCGCACATGCACATATGTGCACGCATGCACAAACATGAGTGATCACATTTTCACGAGTAGGTGCGGGCGTATACATGCCATCGTATGTCTGGAAGTCAGGGGATAATGTTGGGGCATTGGTCCCCACCTCTTTACCTCCTTTTGAGCTACAGTCTCTTTGGCACTGTGAAGCCGACATGGCTAGCCCAGAAGTTTCTGGAGAATCTCCTGACTCATTTCCCCATTTCTCACAGAAATCTCCCTGGATTACAGATGCCTGTACCACTGTGTCTGGTCTTTATGTGGGTTTTGGAGATCTGAACTCAGGTGGTCAGGCTGTCACACACACACAAAAAAAAACAGTTTTACTTACTTAGCCATTCTACCAGCCCTCACCTAGACATCTGTTGTAATATCTAAGAAATTGTCACAGCCAATATCAGGAAGCTTTCAATCTGTGATTCCTCCTATGCTTCGACAGGTCTTGCATTTAAGCCTTTAAACCACTTGAGGTTGATTTTTGTGTCTGGTATGAGATAAGGGTACAACTGCATTGTTTTGTATTGAATATATAATGTGCCCACACCATGTATTGAAAACACTCTCTTCTACCTGTGTATTCTCTGTGTCCGCATTAAAGAGCAGCCAACGGTTTAAGCATGGGTTTATTTCTGTTTGTACCTCTACTTTTAGAACTGTAGTATTTGGATTACTATAGCTTTGAAATGTGTTTTAAAATCTTGAAGTACAATGCCTCCAGCTTTGATCTTGCTCAGAATTGCCTTGATTCTCTGGGATCTTTTGCTGTTCTGTGTGAATATGACAGAGTTGAGCCTCTCTATTTGGGATCCTTTGAGTCTCATGAATCTGGGTGTTCATTTTCCTCCCCTATAAGGGTGTTCGCAGCCATTATTTCTTTAGATAAGCTCTATGTCGTGGTTTGAATGTAAGTCGTCCCCCACGGGCTCATGTGTTTGAATCTTTGTTTGTTTGGGAAAGTCATGGCATTTTCAGGAGGGGCCTTGAGTTTGGTCAGCCCCGAGTTGCTGAGTGAATGTGTCTGCTCTTGAGCTTGCAGCAGTTCTCAGCCTTCTTGATGTCTGCAGGTCGCCTCGGCTTCTGGAACCGTAAGCTAAATAAATCTCTGTCTCTCTTCAAGTTTCTTGACTTTGGGTGTTCTCTCACAGCAACAGAGAGGAGTAACTGGTAGACTCTCCTTTTTCCTCTTTTTTCATTTCTTTAGGATGTGTTCCTCTCCTCCATCTCTATACCCCATGAGACAAGACATTGTGTGGTGATGAGGAATATGTTGTCACACACATTTGGTGGCTGTTGTCTTTATTGGTTTATTTGAAGATGTTCCTTAAGTAATTAGATCCTCACACTTCTCACACTTTCTTTTTATTTCTCTGATGACATAATTTCAAGTTGCATTAATGCATGTCTTTTAAACCAACTATTATTTTCTTCTTGTTGAGAAAGGCTGATGTTGAAACACTCTGTTGAAATTTTCGGTTCCGTTATTTTGTTTTTTAGCCACAGAATTTGTTTCATCTTGTGGTTTCTGTCTCTGTTGAACTTCTCTCTTTTGTTGATGTATTATTTTCTTGTTTTGTTTGGCTTTATCCATGTCCTCTTACTTAGCTTCTTTAAAGTGATTGTTTTTAATTTTCTTACTGGGGATTGCTCAGTCTCCATTTCTTTTAAAAAATATTTTATTTATTTCATTTTATGTGTGTGTGTGTGTGTGTGTGTGTGAGTGTGTGTGTGAGTGTGCGTCAGAGAGCACTGTGTCACTGTGGAGGACCAAGGGTGACTTCGGAATCATCCTGGATTGCTTCTACTGTCTTCTTACTTTTCCTTGGGATTTCCCAGGATCTGCCCATCAAGGCCAGAAGTGTAGGCTGCTACTGTTTTCACCTGGCGTTTTTACGTGGGACCTCAAGACCTTCTGCTTAGGAGACAGAGTCTTAACTCCTGAGCCATATCTCCAGCCCATAAATCTCCATTTCTTTAGATGTGTTCCTCGGGCTTCATTTTGTTCTCTTGGAGAGAGATCCCTCACAATGCTTACAGTCTTGCGTCAGTGTCTATGTCTCTGAAGAAGTAGTCAGTGTCTCCAGTCTTTCCATCAGTCACCATAGCCCAAGAGTCTATAAGGGCCAAAGTGTGGAACTGAAGGGCAGGTAGGTTTGCTAGCAGAGTCAGCAGGCAGGCAGTCCCACTGATGGTGTCGATCAACAGATGTCTCCTGGTCAGCGAGTGAAGGCAGGCCTGGTCTTGAAGTCCACTGAGCTTGTGGATCAATGAAGCTGCTGTGGTCTTCTCTGGTTTCTGAGCTCCATCTGGCAATTGTTGCCTCTCACCCAGATTAAAAGACTCCGTCACGGTTATTTCACTGGCTAACTATTAAATCAGTGCCTTTAACTCTTGAGCAATGGGTCCCAGGTGGCGCTTCAGTTGTTTAATCCATCTTTCAAAGGACACAAGTGGATAAATGTATTAGAATATATTAATTATAAAAATATTTCGTAACCAAAATCCCCTTTTAAAAACGTTGAGTTAGATTTACTAAGGAAGCAGTGTTGATTAACATGTGGCCTAAGAACAGAAAACAACAGGCTGAGACAAATTGGGCAACTGGTCAGTGAGTGTTTTGCTCGCCACTCCTGGCCAGTCCGCCTCCCACTAGCTTTCCACCAACAGGCCAGGACCCCATGAGCCGGCTTCTTTCTCCCTTCTCACTGCTGCTCCCTCATGTGGCCTAAAGCTGTTACCTCAATACCCTCTTGTGGCTGCAACTAACAAACTAATTTGAGTCCAAGAATTAAGAACTGATAATGGCTAAATGCCTTATCTATCCTCAGAGACAATTTCACTTTTATTTTGGAATTTTTTTCCCGACTTACACTATAGAAACGAAAAACGGGAGCACAGCCTGCTCTCGGCTGCTTGTTCGGGGTTATGCTATGGAAAAGCAGTCCAGCTAGATTCTTTAACTCACAGACCAACATGACTCATCCCACAGGCCTGTCCTGAACGTTTCGTGACCTCTCTAGGGTTTTCTTCACAGTCAAAAATTTTTTTAGATGTGAAGATTCCTTTTCTCTTAATGACAATAACGTCTAAATCACACTTACGCTCCTGTCTTCAAAGTCCCTGATTCGATAAAATGTTTATTCTATTTGGTTCAAGCATTCAGCATTTATAGCTCAGAAATTGAGGGAAGGTCTGGTTTGCATCACATTCTTCTCCACAGTCCAAAAGGCGGTGAGACATATTTTGACCCGTTCCCGCTTGACGGTTCTGAGTAATCAGCAAGGCAGACAAACTAAAGAGGGTTTATTAGCACTTTGTTCTTCTTAGAAGCCAAGTGCTGAATAAATGCCTTTTGCCTTCGGGAAAAAAAAATGCTACTAGTAACCATAGCAATAATAATTCCATCTTCGAGTAAAAATTATTATTGTTATCTTCGTTGGCAGCTCTAGTTTCTTTCTTGTCACAAGTAGACAGAAGGCAGACACTGTCTTGAAGTCTATAAAAGGCTCACCTAAGCAGGATGGGGAACAGCTGTTTTCCTTCTCAGCCAAGAACAAGAGAATAATGGCTTAGCCATAGGATGAGGAGCTTAAGCTAGATACAAGGAAGTGGGCCCTGGCAGCGTGCTGGATGGCTTGTCACGGGAGTTTACAGAATCCACTTCTTTAGGAGCCTTTAAAAATAGCCTAGATGAACTGTGTCCGGGATGGCAGATGCATGTCCTGTCTCTGTCCCAGGGGCCGCTGCGCGTGTACATATGGGGACCTTGGAGGCAAGATGTGAATGCGAGCGAGTAGGCTGAGAGTTTGGAAAACACTAAGCAATGATCATTTCAGTCCATTTGTTTGTGGCTAGTTAGAGACTGTGCTTATTTCCTGCAGTCATTTACCAAAACGAGCTTTGACCAAGGCACAGCCTTTGGCCAGAAATCTCTCTGAGAAAAGTCGCTGGTCTTGCTCCCTTTGAATTTGTTCACTTTGACTCTGTGCAGGCTTTTTTAAATATTTATTTTTGTGTCTCATACATGAATATGCTGAATTTATATTTTCATACCTTAACTCAAAATCCCTTCCCGTCTCCTCTTATTTCAACTCTTCTTTCCCCCTGCCAGACTGCCTCCTATTTTCAACTCTTTTTTACATTTTCCCACTCTATAGAATTTTAAAATATTTTATTTTATTTTATGAGAGAGAGAGAGAGAGAGAGTTAGAATATATATGGTATGGTAGGAGGGTGGAAGACAACTTTCAGAAATCATTTTTCTCCTTCCACTCGTGGGTTTCCAGGGATCAAACTCAGGTCGCCAGCCTTGCCTGTAGATTCCTTACCCCACGAAGCCATCTCACTAACCCTCTGTACAGATTTTTGAAAAAGGACCCAATGTTCTCTGAAAATGGTGTTTGCATATTTTCAGAAAATTTCCGAGTATACACATAGATCATTATTCTAATGAAGAAGTTCAACTGGCGCTAAAGACGCGTCTTTTCTTCTGAGTGTTTCTCATCAGAGAAGGGCGTGAGGAGTGCTTTCTTTCATGTAAAAGGTAACGGCCAGACCCCCGCTTGGTTCTTCAGCAACAATAATATATTTTACCTCAGAGCCGACATTTATATGGCAGGGACTCATTTGTTACAAATTCTAATTGCAGAGAAACAACCCCAAAAAGCCAATGCAAAAGGCAAAAAGAAAAAAAAGCCTCAGAAACCCTTTGAAATCACATCTAATTAAAAATGCAAATTGAGAGAGAAACCTCAAGTCATAAGTCCTGCTCAGTCTTTTCAAAGGCACCAATTACCAATGACTCAATGGGAAAGGGACTGTCTTTAATTTTAAGACGAATTTCTCAACAGTATCCCAGTGGCAGGAAATTAAAATGACTACCAGCTTAGAAGTACAATTAACACTTCAACCTTTGCTATCCAAACTTTGCTGGCTCTTGTTCCGTTTCTTTAGCAACTGCAAATGCAGACAATCTGACACTGAGTTTTCCCAAGGTCTAAGAACATTTTGTTTTTTGGAGATAAGCGATCTCCTCTCTCTCATTTCAGCCAATTCCTTCCCATGAAAGCATATTGAGGGACATTCCAGAAAAGAACAAGCTGGTTGTGGAGGAAAATCAAAAGGAATATTTTAGAAGGCAAGATAGCAGGGAGAGTTGCCACTGCAGAAGTACCAGGTTCAGGCAGAAAGATTCTTGCAGGCTTGGGGCGGACCACGCCTTAATATAAATACATATCATATGCTAAGGATTTTTAAATATTGCGTGTCATCAGGTATTAATTAGTAGCATGCACATGCGCTTTTCATTATCACAGACACTAACAAAAGTTATCTTTTCTAAAAAAATAATCTCAGAAGTGGAAGAGAAATCCAAAGATTTTCTAGGCTAATCACTTCAGTGTTGGATGCATCTAATAGAAATTGGAAACCTCTGACAGTCAACATCTAAATAGAAAATAGAACCCCAGCTATGTCTTGACAGGAAGAGTTTCTAATCCAGTACTCAGAAGGCAAAGAGGAAGATTGCGCGTGGGTCTGAGGCTCGGTCTGGCTAACACAGTGAGTCTCAGGCCAGTGAGGACTGATGACGTCTCAAAACCAACAACAAAACCAAAACACTAAAGCAAAAGGATATCCCAGGATAGACAAGGGATCGAAGAAGAAAGTGACTAGCTAGTAAAAACGCAGCAAGGTCAGAAAAATTCGTGACGGCAGATGAAGAAGGTAGTAGTCACCATCCCCGAGAGTGAGAGATCACTCAGGACAGGCCTGTCCACCACCCCCTAAGCCCAGGTTCAGGGAAGCAGCCGCCTCGCTTCACAGAATAATGAACTTACTGAGTATCAAGCAAGTGGGCGTTGCTAGGAATGTATCCCTGAGAGTGCTAAGAGAGGACCAAAGAACGTGCTGCGAAGTCCCACAGAGAGGAGCCAGGCACTTTTATGCTGGGAGGAATATGAGCAGTACCTTCCATTATAGACACTTGATTCCCTCCCTCTATCCTGATGTGGGTTCTGGGGATCGAACTCGGGTCATCAGCCTGAACAGCAAATGTTCTCACCTTCACTGCCCTTCATAAACACATGCAGTGGCTTGGGGGCAAGTTGCTGGCTCTTGGGCCCGCTACGGAAGTAGGTCATACAAGAAGTCATTTGCTACAGGAGTTAGGCGCTGGAGAAGCTGCCTGTGTTAGAGGCTCTGGGCACTGGGGGAGGCCCATCGCCCCCACAAAGCAGGGTGCTAAGGGATGTGCAGCGGGACTCTGGCCCTTCTGGGAATGACACCCGCACTCCATGCTTCAGGTTGTTGCCAAAAAAGCACCAAGACAGCTCCATCCTCTAGCAGTGTTCTTCTAGCATCCTCTACTGACAAAACACTGTGTCTGCTGGCAATGGGAAAACATTTAAAGGGTCCATCTCTATTTTCAGATAGCAGACCATAAAGTTTGGGTGTAGAGGTAAAAAGCAATCTGTCCATATTGGTACACTGTCTATAGTAGGACAGTCATTTTACATAGTCATTTCCTATAATATTTCCAAGGGCTAGATATGCTCATATACAACACACAGATGGAAGAATTTGAGAAAGATCACAAGGCAAGTAAGCAACAGGGTGTGGATTCAAACACAATGTTGGCTCACTTCATTGTCTTTTTGTACTAGGTTTGCTCCAATAGGGTCTGGACTTCTTTAAGAATGGGGGCCAAACTTGGGGGAAAGGGAGAGTCAGTGGAAGGTAGACATTCTAATGGCTAGGCAGCGGGAGACATGGGATGGGACTTTCTGTGAATTATAGGAAAATCTTCATGGAAGGATGTGGAGCAGGACTGAAGGCAGAATTAAATTCAAATGAAGTCCAAAGGGGCGGGGCAAAGAAACAGATGAGTTCAGGGCAGTGGGACAGAAACCAGAGGACAGGAGTTGCAAGCAAGTCAAGAATCCCTTGAGGTTTGTCACCACAGGCTGCAGAGTGGCTTCAGCACCATCCACAGGCAGACACAGGGTGGGAGGAGCCTGGTTCCAGTTCAAACAGGCTAGTAAATCACTGGCCACAGCCAAGTGATTTAGCTGAAAGCAGCCTTCTTCAAGTCCCAGTCCTACGCTCTGTCCACTCATTCCATCATTGCCTGTTAAATTCAGAGTAGGGCAGCAAACGATCGAAGACAATAGCGAGGCCAGGCAGTGTGTCAAAGAGACCACAAGACACTTCTGGAACACTGGGACATACTGACGTGATGGAGTTTAGCTCAGTTCAGTCACTTCCTGTTCGCATAACACACTGCATTTACTCCCTTTGCTCCCCATAAACCTTCTCACAAGGATGTGTGGAAACATCTGGAACCCTGCTTGCTTACAAAAGCTTCACGTTGTGGTGGGTGGAGGTAAAGGCCTTCCAACGAGAGGTTCCAGCTTTGGATAGACATCGGAATCAACCAGAAAATTTTCAAAACTACATAAACGCCTGGGGGTCATAAAAGTGTTAGAGTTGGGGATTAGTGTCTTTTTTTCCTGACTATAGTGGAATGACATTGAGTGACAAAGAGAAATCCATTTAATTCCCCTTTTCCACTGTGTTCTCCTGCAAGATTCTGAGTATGACTGTTTCCCGGAGCAAATTCTCTCTGTGCTTTATTGCCATTGATGTCTTAACAAATATTGGTGTGTGTACACGAGTATGTATACAGTGCTCACAAGAATAAGTACACACATATGTGTGGACATGTGTGCACATGTATGAAGGCCAGAAATTGATATCGGGTACCTTCTTGAATCACTCTCCACCGTAAATATTGAGGCAGGGTCTCTTGCTGACCCCGGACGCCAACAATTTGGCTAGTCTAGCTGGCCAGCTTGCTCTGAGAGTCCCCCTCTCTGCCTCCCAAGCACTGGGATTACAAGCAGGTCGTCATGTTACCCGGTATTTATGTGGGTGCTGAGGATCCAGACTTAGATCGTCACATTTGCTTAGCAAGCCCTTTTGCTCACTGAGTTGTCTCCCCAGCCCCTCAGCAAAGATTTTTGTACTCAAAGCTAGTCAAGAGGTCAGTGAATTGGCAAGATGAGGCTAGGGAGACATGAGGACTTCTGAAGTTCTCTCACATACCAAGAATCACACAGCATAACAGACGTGTAGGAAAGGGAATCCTGTCAGGGAGGTTGAGGTAGATCCACCCATGGGCCTTAAGGAAATGAGGTGTGCTCCCCACAACTGCCAAAGGGTAAGCTTTTCACTGGGAAGCCCTAATCTTCAGCGACATATGCGATGGGAAGGCACGAACATCCTTCTGCGTGGGGATGGGTGAAGGCCCGAAGACTCAATCTGGTCTTGATGAACATCCAAGAATCTGGATGCGCCCGCCTGCTGAGCCAGGCGCTTCTGCCAATGCGTGGGTAAGGAAGTCTGTGGTTCCTCACAGTGTCGGATTTGTTCAGTTTGGGTTTAAACAAACACCATCATTTCTGTCCTGGGGTACAAACAAGTGGGTCTCCCTGTCGGATCCAGATGCTGTTTCTGCCCTTGGAACTAGCGTATTTAATTGAAGAATTTTAATTCGACCTTCAATTTTCTCTTTATCACGTCATTCCACATGACTTGAAGTAGCCTACCAGCCATGTGAAAGAAAATGGTTTCAAGCGTCAAACTTGACACAGAGTTTTAAATTGCTCTGAAAATTTTTAAAATAGAGCCCCCTCATCTGAATCAACCCTTCCATCTTTATGCCTGCCGCTGCCACACCTTGCTTAGCAAAACAAACTCCAGCTATTACAGGATTTCAGCCACAAACACTGGAGTATAATGTCAAGATGAATGAGCTTGCAAAACATGGCACATGTTTTCACAGCTAAAGTAGGAATGAACATCGTCAATTCCCATCTATACCAGTGTGCCAATTATCACTTTGGTTCTATCAATTGCATCAACTTTTCACATTAAAAACATCAAAATCTGAAAAATGCATACATGTATGTAGTTGAAATAAATACGTTCTAATATATACGTCTGCTTTATCTGTCTTTTCATTACATTTATTGATAAATCTAAGAGATGGCCGCAGCCCAGATATCACCTATCATACACCGGGGGGGGGGGGTCCTCTCATGTGTGTTTTCATTCTCTGTATTTCTCAGGATTTAGATGTCAGCACATATAATGTTGAGCTTGTTGAGGATTACTTCAGTGATCTTGAAGTGTCAGTCAGTATATCAGGGCTGGCTGCACTCTGTGTATAGTTATAATAGTTACTGACTATTGATACCTAAATCCATTAATCACCAGAGTTATAAATGGGAAAGTTCACCTTCTTTCATTCTGTCACTTTTTAAAATTAGAATAACTCTATGAGAAAAATTTGCCCTCATATATTTGAAAGTGCAGGGGTAAAGTTTATACAACAAAGAAAGAAGGATGTGGCTTTTAAAATTTCCATTTATTTCTTTTCCTTATGTGGGCTTTTGAAATAATGAATGATTCACAAGGTTTCTCCAGTGATAATCCTGAGTCTTCCAAACAGCTTTGAGCAGGACTAGGAATACAGCTCAGTGGTAGATCACTTCTCGAGCATGCAGAAGGCCCTGGGTTTGATCCCTAAGCACCACACACACACACACACACACACACACACACACATTCATGAGCTTTGAGGTGTAATTATTGATGCACAATAAACACTATGCAAAGTACAATTTTTGTAAGTGTTGAAATTTGAATGTACTTGTAAAACCATCCCACAGGCTTTTGCTTCTAAATGTTGCCCTTTGTGCTTAGGAATTCCTTGTTTTTACTTCTCACACCCAATACATTACTTCACTGGACACACATCACTTGCTATCCCCACAAATTGGCTGCAATTTTCTAATGGCAAAATATTTGCCATTATTTCTTCAACTGTTTTTCTTCAGTTCCGTATTTGACCTTCAGTCTTTCAGACTTTGTGTTCCCGCATACCAGAATTCCTAGTTTTGTCTTACAACTCTTTTCTTCCTCTTCATTTGGACTTCTTTACCTTAATTTTTCGACTTTGATAGATTCTATACCTTTAAGTTCATTGTTCTTTTATTCTTACCAGTGCATTTTCTATATCAGGCATATTTAGTATATACGTCTCTCCCCCTCTTTTTTTGTTTACTTTATTTTTTTCATATTTCTTAACATATAGACTAGAGTCACAATCACTATACTATTAAATGCCTTTGCCTAGTAATTATATCCTCTGAGTCTGTTTCATTATTATGCTTTTTATCCTCATTGTAGATAGTATATTCTTATTCTTTGGATATCTGGTGATTTGTTTTACTGCATATCAGACATAAATTTTATCTCGTTGAATGTTGGATATCCTGGAATTCTTACTACTAGCATTACTACTAGTAGTTGCTAGTTTTTTTTTTAAGTTGCTTGAATCCAGTTTGGTCCTTTGAGGTTCTGTTTACTTCATCTACTGTTTGGTAAGTGCATTCCACAGCGTAGGCATTTTGCATTTGATTAATTGTCCCACTATGAAGTTAAAGTCCTCTGGGTACTCTACCTGGTGCTTTCCACGATAGTTGGTGGGATAGCATGTGATGCTGGGCTTGTTCCCTCCAGCCCTTAAGCTCTCTCTCCAGCCCCAGATACCTTTCCCATGTGTGCATGCAGAGTAGTATATGGACAGTACTCGAGGGGCAACTCGTAGTCAAGAATTCCAGCATTCAGGAGGTGTGTGCCCTGGATAATGGGACAAACGCTGTAAGACCAAAAAGCTTGGTGGATTGATTCTGTGAGACTTAAAGTGTGTGAGAGATCCTGAATGGTCAAGATACCAAGTAGAACTGAAAGCAAAATGTAGAGCAGAGGAAGGATGTCCGGCTTGGCAGGACACACGTTTGGAATGATGGATAGTGCCATGAGAGCAAAGGCCATGCTAGGATGGGAGGAATGATGAGGAGCTGAGGAAAAGAATCAGTATGTTAGCTCGTCTCTTCCAAGAAGATTGG
Organism: Typhlomys cinereus; assembly: GCA_023101885.1. NCBI lineage: Eukaryota > Metazoa > Chordata > Mammalia > Rodentia > Platacanthomyidae > Typhlomys > Typhlomys cinereus. Next base: position 3,457,511 of record JALPQD010000099.1, on the reverse strand, counting down.
CTGCAAATGAACGAAGAAAAACCAAAAGAAAATACTATGCAGTCAAATGCAAGTCAGCAAGATCCCTGGCTCCATGAAGCATCCCTCTCTGCCTTCTCCCCAGCGCTCTCCATGACCTGAAATCAAACCCATACTTGTCTATAGTTTTTTTCAGTCCAGCTTCCACTTTCAATAGTGAAGACTCCTGCATTGAGTGGTCAATGGGGCTTTGCATTTGGTGAGTTTGTTGCTATTTCAGTCCAGTGCTATAATCCGAAGGCATCACGACTGAAAGCAGAGGCCAAACACCAGCATAACCTCTGCAAAACAACTCGCCCGACTTTTGGGTGACCCCCCCCTACAATTCCTACTCCCTCCCCCACAGAGTCTGTCCTTGGAAGCTGAATCTGGCCTACTCCAGCTGTGCTCAGTATCTTCCAGGAAGCCTGTGTGGCCTGCAGAGTAAACCCAAAGTTTTCACCCCCACACACTGGCCCTTCCCCGGCCCGGGTCTGCCTGCTTTCCACACAGCTCACAGCTGCATCCAGACGCACTCCCTTGTTACTGCACCTACCCTGGTGCTCTCCCCATGTCAGATTATTTCACTGTCTGAAGACACATCGCTGCACGTTCGCGGTCCCACATGTCTTACCTGGCTAGCACACTCTTATCTTGAAGGGTCATCTCTTTGTTTCTTTGCTTTATTTTGCATTTATTTTATGCTGAATTTATTCCCAGGCCATAAACTTTTGTTTCTTTAGTTAATTCTGGGATTTTTTTCTTCTGTGCAGCCTCCTCTTCGGGCTTAGGAACAATTTCTTCCTCTTTTGCGAGAATCATCTCAGCGTGCCGGGGGAGCTCACGTATGGGTTCCATGCGCTCTGTTAGTTCGGCGGTATCCTGGGTACCTTGTTCAGCGATCGGAGGATCTACATGCAAATCATTAAGTTCAGCATTACTCTCTGCATTTTTAGGCATATGCAGCCAAAACTCGACACCGTTTCTGAGCCACCAACCCTGTGTCTAGGCCCGCTATTTGGCCTGGGGACACTTAACAATTCTACCATTGTACTACCAGAATGATACACATTACTTCTTTAAATTTCCATCTTTCGGGTACTTGGTGGCTTTTCTGATCTGGGTAACTTTGGTGGCCTGGGAGTTTCATGGGTGTTCTTAAAGTGAATGTGTACATTTGCACCTCTTGATTCTCATGATTTTGTAGGGTTCTCTGGATCAAGAGAATAGCGAACCATTTTCAAAGGTCACCTCAGGTTGCTTACAGGAAGAGCTATTAAAGCTCATCTTCGAAGTATCCTGCTGCAACTACACCCAGCAAGAATCTTTAGGGCCGGTGTTTGACAAAAGAAGTTAAGTACCCCCACTTGTATTTTGCCCACTGAAGGGCTACATATACTACTACAGAGACCTGGTTCCTTACTAACACAGGCACCCCAAAGACAGCTTTGTGATCCACACTTGCAAAGGGACAGGAAGGCAGGAGAGACATGGCTGGAGTAGTGAAGGGAAGGGAGGGTGGGAGAGGAAGAAGGTGGGTGGGAAGGAAAACTGCATAAGAATGTAAACTCATTTTGCTTACATGTGAAATTTTTCAATAAAAAAATCAACTTCCTATAGCAAAATAAAATAATAAAATAAATAAAATAAAAAATTGTGTTCCAAAAGGATATTTTCTCTGATAATCTTCCAGCAAACTTTGGGTTAATCTCCATCTCCATACAATGCATTACAATGATTTTTTTAAAGGCAGGGGTTTATTTCTTCCATGAGATCATTAGACTAGGTCCTGCTTTCCTTTTTCTCTGTGTTTTGATCCTGTTTTGACTATGGAGCACAAAAGAGAATGAGAGATCAAAAAGTTAGCGATAAGCAGGACCATCAGGAGAAAGATTTCAGAGTGACATCAAGGTGGAGCTGAGTAACCCAGAATTGAGGTCTATACTGGCAAGAGTGTCTCAGCCATGTCTCCTATTTCCAGAGCAGGACTTAAAGGACTAGCTCCGGTGATAAAAGGAAGAGGAAGGAAGATGCTACAGCAAGTTACTGAAAAGTTTCAAAGCCAGACAAACTCACTAGAATCTGGAGGCCATCTGACCACACAAGCGAAGGAATAAATGTAGAAACGATTATTCAAATGGTAAGATTGGGGAGGAGGGGCTCAAATAGCATCACATATTTCTAACAAAACAGAGAGTCAATGTTCTGGTTTTGCAATGCCTGTCCCAGAGAGCTGACCTTCATTTGAGAGCCTTATATTTCACCTTGTCCATGCCCTGTCTTGGGCACAGGGTCACAGAGGAATTGTCAGGACAGGACTAAAAGCCTAGATCAGGAAATTTCTTCAGCTTTGATCCTTACCAACTTGTGACTTCAAGCAAGTTAATTTGGTCCTCAATTTTTTTCACCTATGAACTAGAGGGTCTGTCACCATTTACCCCATAGGATTCTCAGGGGATTAAATGATGCTGCATAAATACAGATGGTTTAGAACAGCATGTTGCAGGCTGAACTGGTATGCTGGTTAAATTAAATATTAATATATAACATACTAGACTTCTTATTCACAATTTTCTGATAAAGAAGGTAAAAAGTATCATCTGGAATAGCCAAGGATCAACTGAAGACCGGGCTCAAGAAAAAAACTGGGTCAGCAGGAGACACAGAGTCTCCCTTGGGTCCCCACATTGATAAAGCTCTGACCCAACAGAAGATGGTTTGTATTCTGCCTGTCCACTAATGATGATGGAAGAGAGTGATTCCTTGCACAGAATAACTATAAAACATCTATGGCCTAGATTAAGCCCTTAGGTTGAGAGGCCATAATCAAAGCAATTTCTGAACGTTCCATTAATAAGGTTTTCTAGAAGCTGCCAAAGTCCAGCTACAGTAATTATCCATTTAGTTTGCTGAATCAGCTAATACAAGCTTCCCCAGTCCTGTTGCTAATTAGGCTCCAGCCTCTTGTCTCATTAATAAGCTTCCAGTTCATTTGCATGTGAGGAAAAATGGTGAGTATGGGGGGAGTCTAATAGAAACCCAAATCACCTTCAACATGTGTCTTTTTTATTAAAATATTTAACCTTTTATTATGACTCAGAAACATCTGTTGGCATTAAACTCTATGAAAAGACATGATGAATTCAGCATGTGCCAGCAGTTCCTTAGTTCCGCCTCCTCACACCTGGCCTGTTCCTGATCAAGTAGCAAGAAGAAGAAACTAATGAAGATGATTAATCCCATATTAGAAATTTGCAGGTGGAAGAAATTCTCTTCAGTTCAGTTCCTTCCCTTTACACACTAGACCAAGGGCCCAAGAGGTGGACTGGCTTACTCACGGACTGAAAGGAACAACCAAAACTCAGTTATCAGTCCCCCTCTGACAGCATTTGCTACTAATTTGTGCTGGGTTTGAGAAATATCTGATAATACCAGCTACGGAATAACAGCAGCTTGTCACCTGCTCCCAGGCTATCATTTCTCTCCATTTGCATCTGTCTTCATGGAAGACGAGTGCAATTATATTTCCTCCAACCAATTTGTAAGAACTGTTGATTTTATCTGCTTAATTAAGCTGGGGCGATGGGCAGAGTTCTGCTGCACGTCTTTGCCCTCTGACACCACGTCCCTGGGTATGTCATGACATGGTGAAAGGAGGATCAAATAGGCTGGAGAGATGGTTCAGTGGACAAAACACTTGCCACACAAGCATGAATCCCAGAGTTCGAATCCTCAGCTCCATTTAAATGCCCAACCAGTAGGTCAGCCCACCTGTAATCTCAGTGCATGAAAGGGAAAGATAGAATCCTCAGAGCAGGCTGCTTTGCTAAATGAATTATTGAGCTCTGAGTTCCAGTGAGAGACCTGGATTCAATATACAAGGAGGAAAGCATCTAATATACAGAGGAAGGCATCTAATGTCAAACTCTTGCTTCCATGCACACCTCACACCTTCACACACACACATATACCTCTGACACATACATGTGCCCACAAACAACTGTATACACATACATGTATACCACACACACATATGTACACAACAACAGTAATTTTTAACAAAACAAAGGGGTATTAAAGATTAGTTGATGTTACTAATCAGTTGATCTTAAAGGGAAAGATGATCTTGTATAGTTTATTGGGCCCAACACAAACACAATTGAAGAAGAGGGAGACAGAAAAGGAAACCTAAGAGGTGCAACAGAAAGGGAGGCTGACAGTCTAACTGTCCAAGGATCTGAAGCACTATTGCTGACTTGAAAACAAGAAGGATGAGTTAAGAAGGCAAGGACTGGGGGCTGGAGAGGTGGCTCAGGGGTTAAGCCTCCGCCTTGCAGGCGGAAGGTCCTGAGTTCCTGAGTTCGGATCCCAGATCCCACGTATAGACGCCAGGCGGAAGCGGGGCTGGCGTCCTGCGCTTCTGGTCCTGGTAGGGCGGAGCCTGTGAATCCCCGGGCAGAAGGAGGTGGAGGCGTCCATGGTGGTTCACGAATTCGTCCGTGGTTCTACACATACACAGACACACACACACATACACATGCACATGCGCACAGTTGAATAAATAATAATAATAATAAAAATTAAAAAAAAAAAAGAAGGCAAGGACTGCACTCCCTGTGACTTCAGTCTGGATACGAATGCAAGTAGACTCTTTCCATGGCTTCTGGTAAGGCCCCGAGGTAACACTGCCTCACCAGCAGAGGGGCCTGAGTTTGGAGCCTGGGTCCCACATAAAAAGCCTGGCAGAAATGGCAGCAGCCTGTACTCTTGACTCTGGAAGGCAGAGCTTCGAAACACTCCAGGATAAAGCAAAAAAGGAGGTAGAAGCAATCCAGGATGACTCCTAAAGCCACCCTTGAGCCTCCACAGGCACACAGTGCTCTCTGATTACACACACACACACACACACACACACACACACACACACACACACGATCTCAGGGATCAACATTATAACACCAGCCTTTTGAGGCAGGACTCCAGGTCCGTCAGCATATGCTAAGTCCATCTTGTCATTCTATAGAATTTAATACTAAGGCAGGAGGTCTTTGAACCACTGTGCCCCAATTTCTGACCACTGTGAGGTAGTAAGTGGGTGTAAATTTAAGTCATTCACTTTGTGTTCATCCATCACGGGAGCAATAATGAGGGAATCCGGTGCAAATTGGTCTGTTCCATCTCCATGACTGCCTCTCCAGCCCCGCCACTGCTTGTCAGCCTCCTGAGCGCTGCACCAGCCAGTCCACTCGGCTCCCGGCATCCTCTGACTCTTCTATGAGCTCCTCACGCCGAAGCCCAGCGGATTTTTAATTTCCCAACAGAAATCTGTCCTGTGGTTCTTGCTCTCACATTCTTCCCCCAGTAGTTTAAAGATGCCTTGAAACCCTTCAGTATCCCTGATGGTTAATCTTGTCAACTTGACAGCTTGTGGACTCACAACGAAAAACCAACCTCAGGAGATGTCTGTGAGGAATTTTCTAGATAAGATTAATTGAGCTGAGAAGATGCACCCTAATTGTGAATGACACCATTCCCTGGCTTGGGATCCAGACTTGACCTAGAAATAAGCTAAGCACAGGCATTCATTCATAGCGCTGCTTCCTGCTGGTGGATTTCCTATATTTCATGTACTCCTGCTGCCTTGACTTCCCTGTCATGATGCACTCTTCAACTGGGAGCCAGAATAAACCCTTCCTCCCTTAAGTTGCTTTTGTCAGAGTAGTTTTTAGTACTATAACCACAAAGTAATTAAACATTTAAGGAGCAACACCTGACCTCTGACCTTTACACGCATACACACGACATATACACAAAACGCACATGTGCCTTGACTTCCTCAATAAGATGGATTGACTGAACCCTTATACTGTGAGTCAAAATAAATCCCATTTTATCACATCAACAGGAAAAAAAAAGACACCTGTTGTGACATCAAATATCCTGTACAAAGGATTCAGCTCCATCTGTTATTTTGGGAACCCACCATGGAGGAGGAGCTTAGAATGCGTTCCCTGCTCATAAAAGAGGATTGCAATACTATCAGGTATGTATATTATTAAGTGCAATTATTAGGATAGATTCTCCCAATTCAGTCTGGTGGGACGAGCCCAAGAAGATAAAACCCTGGAAGGGTTTTAAGTAATGAGCAGGTTTTGCCCAGGTGAGGGAGTGGTGGGAGAGGGAAACGTATTCCAGAAAAAGCAGAGAACATGAGAAAAACTGCGAACACGAGGCACAGCATGACGGATGTGGGGAGCTCTGCTCTTGGCATTGGCGGCGACACAAATCCCATAATAGAGCTGCTCTGTCAAGGCAGGTGTCCCAGTGCCTGCCTGGTGTGCCATTTGGCATATGTGCATGCCCAGCCAGTGAACTGAACACTGTCACACAGAATTCCTGGTGCCCTTCTTCCAAGTTGGCATCTCTGCAAGTGCACCAAAGGGACCCATCTAAGGCTGGCATGGAGGCCAAGTGAATGACAGGGTCTTCATATTTTTTGACATTAGATTGTGATCTTTTTTTGTGCCACTTATCAATAGATATTTATTGGACCAGGCTCTTTGGAGAATGTGAAAGAAGTCTGAGAAGTGATTCCTGCAATCAGGTTGACAGTGAATATAATAAGAGAGAGAGAAAGAGAGAGAGACAGACAAAGAGAGAGAGAAAGAAAGAATATAATGAGGCAGATGTTAGATGCCTTCTCAGTAGCAGTTATTCTCTTCAATCTTTTGCTAATAAAATTCCTAGGTTTCTCAGGCCTTCGGAAGGTGTAGGTGTAGCTCGAGTGGGAACTGTAAATTGGAATGAGTTAATCACAGACATTCCATTCCTATCACTAGGGACTGGTCAAGAGATAGATATTTAAGCCTCTTCTAGGCAGGGGAGGCATGAAGGAAAAAAATGTCTTGGCTTGTAGAATTTGTTTCTCCTTTTCATCCAGTGCAAGATGGCATTAAGTGCGCTAACTGGAGCTGAGAGGCTCCTCTCAACTATGTGTAACATTCAAGAGAGCAGTGAGGGTAGCATAGGGGAGAAAAAGCAGGTAGATCTGGCTTCCACATTCAGAACTCTTACGAATGCAGTCAACTACATCTCTTCCTTGTTAGAGCCATTGTTTGCCTTGGATCAAAACACATCCTGATTGGCAGGAGGTATATGAAAAGAATCATGTACACAGTATAGAATTGTCAGTCACCAGAGTTGAAGACAAAGACACGAATTCTGACTTTCCCTCACAGCCTCTGTAGTCCTTTAGACCTGTGTTAGTCAACAGAATACTGTGATAAAGGCATTGAGGATACACAAAGACAAGAAAGCTACTCCTATACCTTATAATCTAACAAAAATAGATATGCTTTAAGATATTTCTTATTTGAAAGAGACAAAAAAGCAGGAGAGAGAGACAGAGACAGAGACAGAGACAGAGAGAGAAGAACAGTCATACACATGCTACGATGTATATATAGAGATCAAAGAACAACTATTGGAAGCCTACATTCAATGCCAAAGAGCTACATGTTCATGTTTCAAATATTCTGAAAATCAGTACTCTGAAAAGTACTATCTTCTAGAAGCATAAATTGAGAACCATTGAGCTAAAGTATGTGAGCTGAATTTTGAGTAATGAGGAGAATAAATGGATAACAAGGGCAGAAGTATTTCAGCTAAAGAGAGAGCAACCACAAAAGTACTGAAGTGTGAAAATGCCTAGTTGTTTTCAGCTTGATAACTACTCATTAGCTCATAGAATCTAATATTAAAACTGGATTAAAAAGCGCACATATCAGAAGACACTCAAGCTTGCAAAATATTTTATTTATGAAAAAGACATCAAGATTTCTTCAAACATGCCATGCCAGTAAAATAATATGTTTAATTAGAAATAATGGCATGATTATGAATGTTAGGAGATTAGAAATATAGAAAATTACCAGATTAAAGCCAGTGTCTTAAAGGTGCCTGACTCACAAGTCACGTTTGGACTTCTAATGGCAATCAGCGCAAAGTTCGGGTCACATGCATTTCCCTCATTTTCTGTTCGGTTAGCATAGGGACCTCTACCCACTGTTCTCCCCCCCTCACACTGGGAAAGGGGGTGTTTGTAGTGGTGGTTATTGTTTCTTTGTGTCTTACATATTCCAGAAGTTTACTTCTGTAAGAAGAATAACATGCATATATTATTGCAGGCTACCTCTTCTCATGGCCGATATTCCTTTGTCCGGTCAAATCTTTCTAGACTGAAACAATCCCTTTTTTCTGAATTGGTTGCCTTTGCTTTGGAGGGGTATAATTAAAAAGTTGAAGTGTTTCTTCTAATAGTTCACAAATTTGTGTCCTTTTCTTTGATCCTTGATCCCCTTCAAGCTGATGTTACAAACAGTGAGAGATACAGTTAGTGTCTTTCTTTCACAGATCACTCACTCGCCATTTTTTGAAGAGCTCGTCTTGTCTCCAGGACACGTTGATACTCTGTTGAAAATCATATCTATATATATATGTGTGTGTGTGTGTGTGTGTGTGTGTGTATATGTATATACACTTATGTGTATATACATATATATACATACATATATATATATGGGTTTACTTCTTTGTTCTCCATTTTTTTTGTGGCCACCAATTTTACTTAATTCCACTCCCATACATAGCATGTTTTCTAACAGACACTCTGATATCCTGTTTTCTTCTTTTCATTTAGGATTATCCTTGACTCTGTGGTGTCTTTCTTTGATCATTACAAATGAATTTTATGATTTCATTATTTCTTTGAAGAATGGCATGGAGAATTAATAGAGATTGCATAGAAACTATAGATTTGACAATATGAATTCTTCCAATCTTCAAACATGGATGGCTTTATGTATTTTATGTAGCATCTTAATTTATTTTTCTATTTTCTGTTTTCAGGTATATGTTCATAAGGGGTACATGTATGTACATGCACATTCTAATGTGTGTGTGTAGAGAGAGAGAGAGAGAGAAAGAGAGAAAGAGAGAGAGAAGAGACAGAGAGAGAGAGAGAGAGAGAGATCATGTGTATAGGCCCAAAGTTGATACAGGGAATCAACTTCTATTTACTCTTCTATCTTATTTCTTGAGGCAGGATCTCTAATCAGATCTGCAACGTTTCAAGAGGGTTATTCAGGCCAGCTAGCTTTCTCTGGAGATTTTCAATATCTCACTTCTGAGACTGGGATCTCTCATTCTGTCTCTCTCTCTCTCTCGATCTCTCTCTCTCTCTGTCTCTCTCTCTCTCTCTCTTTCTTTCATGGTGCTGCTCACATTCATAGAGAGTCTTCCCTTTCATGTAAATCTTTATGGATACACCAAAGTATGTTCTGTGATGATTTTAAATCCCATCAAGCTGACAATAAGGATTAACCATCATATATATTTAACCATCACAATTATTCAGCCTCATCTTACCCTAAGGGTCAAAGACACACAGCTAAGTACAGAAATTCAAACCTAGATCAGTGTCGTCTAACGAACGTGCTCCTAAGCTCCTCACTGTCTTGCTGTAGCGCAGCCAGAAGCCTCTAGGAATGCATGTGGCATCTTCACAAGGCCATGTGAGGTAACTCTGCCAGCTACACCTGGTGACCTGGAGCATCAGGAAGGAGGTGCAAAGGTAGAGCTACTCATCAGCCAAGTACCCACACGTCCACTGGGGTGAGAGACCACGGGGCAGGAAGGGAGTCACGGTGGGCTCTGGTCTTTCCCTGCAGTGGGTGAAAAAGTCACCGTAGCATCTTGGGGCAAAAGTCAGGCCTCTGAATCATCTTTGATTTCATGACTAGAGTACAGTCTTGATGAATTTCAAAGCAAAGTAGTAAGGCTTTTTGAGAAAGGGGAATTTAGGCTCAGATAAATGTCAGTAGCCAGAGAGTGCTTCCTATTCGGAGCACTGCAGAGCTGTACTCTGGCTTAGGGAATAGACTGACAAGGCCAAGTCCAATTGGCTTGACTTAGAAGCCAGCTGGAGAATGATTTATCTAGTCTGCACTGTGTGTGTGTGTGTGTGTGTGTGTGTGTGTGTGTGTGTGTGTGTACAAACATACGTGCATGTAGCTGTCTCTGAATCTGAGGAGGTAGAGTGAATATAGGTCCCAGCCATATATGCATTCCTAGGCTTACTTCTGAACGTGCCCATCTACGTACTTTGAAGCTTAGAGGGTAAATGAAATGAACAGCCGCTTGCGAGCCTGCCAGTCGTCTCTCTGTACTGATGGGTCAGGGCCATTGTTTTGTACAATTAACCTGGGACTCAGAGACTTGCAAATGAATCCAACGGGGTACTGTGTCTTGGATGGCTTCCAGCATATGCTGTGATGGGGGCTGTGTTTCAAAGCCCTCATTGCACCAGACTGCCAACTTCCCTGATACCTTGTGTTTTGGAGGACACAGGCAGAGGGGAAGTATCAGACTGGAAAATTGCCCAGTGATCTGTTACAAACATATTGTCAACTGCTGGAGCCTCCGGTGCCTGTCCCTGCAGTGATGGGTGGATGCCATTCCCTTTGGCTCTTTGGAAGCCATGTCTACTCTGATTCATACTGTTGAGAGAGAGAGAGAGAGAAAGAGATGAGGGAAAAAACACATCATGCCTAGAGAGGGAGGCATTCGAAGGCATGGGTTCATTGTCTGAGAATGAAGGATGATGTGGGTGTGAGAAAGGAATCCAGCAGCCTAGAGTGCAGGAGAGGAGAATTCACCTTCTTATATGTCTGCTGCTGTGCTGTGTCTACTCTCTCCTTATCCCAAAGCTCCCATCACTGACTGGCATTTTCCATCTGCTTTTTATTAAATGGCAGGTGATCTGGGGGCTCTGGTGGAACCTAATTACAGCACTGATCACCATCAGAGCTACACACAAAACCACTACAAATCTGGCATTCCGAAGGCCTGGGTGTAATAGCCAGTGGGTTAACAGGACGGGAGAGTCCACAAAAGTCCTCCTATTTAAAGCGATCCACTCTTCCAGTGCATTGTGTTGAGTCTTTCTCCATTAACTCAGTTTTCCTTTCAAGGAGATGTGCGCATTTTTATTTAGTGAAGAGCATTTTATTCTCTGGCAAAGGTCACACATGAAAAAGCTAACCCATTAGCAGAACTACATTTCATCCAATAACTAATATATCATCATCCTTGTCCTGCTCAGAAGACTTAAGACACCAAGGTAGGAAGAATGAGAATTTGATCAATTACTAGAGAGAGAGAGAGAGAGAGAGAGAGAGAGAGAGAGAGAGAAAATATACATACACTATCGACTGAGCTAGAGGGCAATAGGCACTTTGTTCTTGCAAAACTTATAGACCCCTCAAGGAGACAAAAGTAGCCAAGTGAGTTGAAACAAACCAGGAAGGAAAAGAGTCTCCCTCCCTGGTGATCAGAGTGGGAGACGGTCATGGAAAAGCAACAGAGCCGAGTGGGGCCTCAAGATGGCACCCTGGAAGGGGCTGTGAAGAGTCAAGAGGTCATTCAGCATTACCCCAGGGCTATTTTTAAGAGACAGGGAGCAAATTGGAGACACTCCACTCAGGCATTTGGGGCAGTGGGTGTTTTTGAGAAGGAATGTAAGTGCAGACCGTTAACCACCTGTTCGCCAGCCCAGGAAAGCAACGGGCAAAAGCAAACAAATAATTGGAATGGACACAAATCAATTAGATGATGACAAATAAAAATTGTAAAAGCCCGAGATGAGGTGTTATTAAAAATGACTTGGCTGAGCCTGGTGCTTTTAGATTTGCATTTCAGTGTAATTAACACTGAACGGCACTTGATGCTGTTTTCCTCGTGCCAGCGGGTGGTGTTTGCCAGCGCACGGTGGAGATGGAGGCAGGCTTTGTCTTGAGAACATGCTCCATTCCCGTTTGCTTTCATTTGTAGTTAACTTTCTGCATTACATTGTGTTAGGAGACAGCGCCTCAGTGCTGCCTGGTGCATCCACTCTCCGGGCTGAAACCATCACCAGCTTGAGACTCCGCCGCCATCTCCACAGCAACCAGCGCCATGCCCACAGCGCACACCTCAGTTCCCGCCTTCATTTCCTTCATTATTATGGCAAGTATTTGATGCAGGAAACAGACAGTCTGTTCCTAAGCCTTCCAGGCAAGTTGCCCCTTCTCCTTCCCTAGAAAGAGCTGGGAAGAAATGATCTGCGTTGTGCGCGAGGAAGACCTGGATCCTTTCATCCTGTCCCCAGCCTTCCCTTCTGCTTTCTGGGCATGGGCTCCTCATCATGAAAAGAAGGGTGTCAGCAGCACCTACCTTACCAAATTGCTTGTGGGGACTGCATAGCTACACAGACACTTGCTGAGCAATTACTATGCCTCTAGTGGTTAAGGTACGCATCACCTGTTGTATAAAAAAAAGCACTTCAAAATTGGTGCTTTAACATACGGGTTTATGATGTCTTCCTGTTGTATGAGTTGATGGGGCTCAGCCAGGGTTCTTCTGCTGGCCGTGCTTGTGGTCTCTTGGGAGTCCCCTAAAATGTGGTTAGTTCTAGATTGTCCCAGGCGCCACTGGGATGCTCTCCGGGCTCCACCTGGGCACGTGATCCTCTCGCAGGCTCTCTCTGAAAGGACAACCTTCTCACCTACCAGCTCAGTGCTCTCAAAACCAGAATCTACCACCTCCTGTGATGCCTGGGTGTGGAGTCCTCAGAGGATCACTTCATTCAATGAAATGCCAGGCCAGCTGGGGTGAAGCATAGGAAGGGCTCCTAGCAGCCAGGCTTGGAGCCTGACCAATGTGTCTTCACCGACATTTGGAGGAAACCAGGGCTTAGAGAATTAGGCATCTTCTTCAGCGTTGCCAAGCTAAGTAGACTCGGCGTCCCTGCGTTTCAGAGTCTGCATCTTAAAAGCCCCAGAAGATTCCTAGGGACATAGGAGGCACTTGGGGGTCTACCTTTTGTTGTTGTTTGTTTTCTTTCCACCCTTTCTGCACCCTATTTCACTAGGAGTTTCTCAGTTATCTATCAAGTCCTCTGTGTGCCCAGCACCGTGGGATGGGTACCAGGGATGACATCACAGTGAAATTAGCACTGAAAGTCACTTTCTGCTGTTCTTGTCTCGTATAGTCTGTCTGTGCAGGGTTTTCAGTATTTGATAATTACAGCTAGCAGTCGTCAAGGGTTAGAGAAGGGCTCCTCCAGGGCAGGCCAGTCTCCCAGGAGGCACTTGGGATCTGGCCACAGGCCTAAGAGGGGCTTCATGGAGTGCAGAGACTAGCGTGAGTGGAGCCATCTGTGGGAGGCCATCTAACCCTAACCCACAGAGCAAAGTGTGTAGAGAGTGTTCCCTAGACTTGGAAAAGGAAGGTGTCAGTTCATGACATGCACGTTTCAAGAGTGACTTTCACTTTCTCTGTTATCTACTGCCTGTCCATTGAGGGCAAAGTAGGAAGATAGGCACACACAAAAAGAACAGGATTGGCGCATGTTCTCCTTATTAGAGCTGTACAATACCGTACGTCAGGACCATGTTATATGTACATATCCATAACCAGTGTTTTACTTTTATTTAACAATATGCTTTCACATCCTTCCATGCCAATAAATATAACTATGTGCCATCAACTGCACTCATTCATTATGCACTAATAAATGACAATTGTATCATTATTATTATTATTACTACCTATTATTTGACACCAGATTTCTCCGTGTTTCTTAGCATTTTCATCACTAACTGTACATGCATCCTTAACATTTGTTAATATCAGTTTCTCAAGGTGCAAAGACTGAGCCAAAATATGTACATACCCTTCAAGTTGATGACATAGTTTTTTAAATTATAAGAAACTGTACACATTAAAATGTCCTCTTTAATCAATGCTAGTAGGTTCTTAGCTAAAAAAAAAACACTGCTGTTTTGATAAGCAAATGATATACTTGCTTTAATTTTCAATTGATTAATGTTAAGATCTAACATTTTTTTACATCTGTACTGACCATAATAGTTACTTTTCCCTCATTGTTGTGACAAAATGTATGAAAAAATCAACTAAAAGCACCCAGGGTGAGCTGGAGAGATGGCTGAGGGGTTTAAAACCTCTGCCTCGAAGGCAGAAGGACCTGAGTTTAGATCCCATATAAAAATACCAAGTGGAAATGGCAGCGGCCTGCACTTCTGGCCCCGAAGGGCAGAATATGAGAAACCCCAGAGCAAAACAAGGAGGTAGAGCAATCTAGGATAATTCTTCATGTCTCCCTTGGGTCTCTGTGGGCACAAGAGTGTATATACATGTAGACACACACACCACCACGCCACCACTACCACCACCACCATAAATAAACAAAAGATAAGGGCAAGATAACTTCAAAAGTTCTTTCCCATTCTGACAATTCGATGCTATGTATGATCGTTCTTCAAAACAGTGTGTCTGCTTTTAGAAGTTTAACGTACAGCATTAGCATCCTGAAAATTAAAGGAAAGATAAATAATGGAAAGGATGACCAACTCCCCCCCCCAAAAAAAACCCAGCAGACTACTATACTATACTCTGTGTTAAATGCAGAACCAAACCAAACCTGGGCCTCATCCCTTCAAGGAGAGCTAAAAAACAATCCAAAGTCCAGGACAAGGAAGCAGATGCCACACCAAGAAAAAAACTACATTCACACTAGTGAGAATCCTGGGACTTTTTTTCTTTTTCAAGAGCAGACTTTTTTTTTAATGCAAAATTTCTATTTTCTCATGAGGTAGCAGCACATGCTCAGGTACAGGGCTGGAAAGCACAGAGTCGCCATATGTATCACCATGGAAATGTTGGTTCTTGGAAAGAGTTTTGCTGTGAGCAGAAATATCAATTGCATTTTAAAAAGATTTACATAGCTTCAACAGAGAGGAAAGATTCAGAGTTTTAGAAAGAAAATTATATTATTTAAATATGCAAATGTTGCTTAGGACTATTCTGCTTATCACTGACAGGCGCAGAGCCAAACATGGACCTTAAAGTACAAAGTTATGAGTATGTGTGGACTTGTTTTACAAACAGTT
Organism: Typhlomys cinereus; assembly: GCA_023101885.1. Lineage (NCBI taxonomy): Eukaryota > Metazoa > Chordata > Mammalia > Rodentia > Platacanthomyidae > Typhlomys > Typhlomys cinereus. The sequence goes on along the minus strand of JALPQD010000099.1, from coordinate 3,442,506 downwards.
TGACATCCAAGGGCCCAGGTTTGAGACATCAAAAGCTCAGCATTAAAGACTGACTCTATAGGAGCTAAAGAGATGGCACAGGGGTTAAACCTCTGACTCTTTATTCTTCTTAAGAATATCCCAATTTCCCAGTCTAATCCTAGACATAAAGATTATTATAACTTCTGTCATTTTGTACTTTTTTTTCCATTGAAAACAAAGTATTTTTTTTTTGTACAGAAAAAAATTACCTTTCATGTAGGCAGGTATTTCCCAGTTAGCAATAGCACCTTCTTACTTGAAAAAATATTTCATTTATGGGACAGGGGGTGGGGGATATGCATGCCATGTGCACAGGTAGAGGACAAATTCCAGAAGTGAACCCTCTCCTTCTAACATTTGGGCTTCTGGGGCTCAAGCTCAAGTCACTAGGTTTGAAAACATACATATTACCTGCACAGCAGTTACACCCGCCCCCAATAGGACCTTTTAAAAGACTAGTTGGGTTACAATCATCAGAAAAATTAAAATTTAAAAATTAAAGAATCTGTTTAAAAATAATTTTGGTATTTATATGATGTGAAGGCCAGCCACTAATTTTTTTAAAACACAAAAGTGATGACAAGGAATAAACTTATCATGACCAGAAAAACAAATTTCTGTTTTATTCTCACAAAGATGAAATTTCTTAAGGTCAAAGAATGAATAAGACTGGCAAATAACTAGATAATAGATGCTTGGCCAAAAGATACATGTACCCATGTTCTCTTACTGCAAACAGAAATAAAAATTTTTATTAAAAAATTAAACAAAGGGGTGGAGATGTAGGTCAGTACAGATCACTTGCCTACTATGCATGAGGCCCTGGCTTCGATTGCTAGCAATGAAAAATTAAATTACATTCCCATTTAAGTGCTTTTATTTACTGTCTCTTCAGTTTCTATAGAAAAACAATAATCAGAATGTGATTAGAATACAGTAGTATATATTACATTGATAATAGACCAGTTCTTTAAAAATCTACCACCTGGGAGCTAGGAGTTTAAAGAGCACAGCTAGATGACCTATGGTCAATGTTTTTAAACACTGTAATAAAGCTAGCATGCTCAAAAGTGAGCTGTCTGGCCTCACAGACAAGAGCTTGCTTTGTACCTTAGGCCCTTCTGTCTTGGCAACTGATCTTTTTACTTTATTTTTGAGGCAGATTTGTCCAAGTCATGCCATCCTGTTGAGTTTCATATGTTCTTAAGCTAAAGTAACTCCAAGTCAGAATGGAGGAAAAACTTTCAGATTATTTGCAATCTTTTAAAAACATTTCATTCATTATTTGACAATTTCATGTATGTGTACAATGTCTTTTGCTCACATCTCTTCCCTCCTCCCTATACTCCTCCTGGGCGTCTCCCCAAATACGCACCTCCTACCTCCAAATCCTTTTTTTTTTTTAACAACTGGACCATAATACAAAATAATATATGAACAATAGGAGACAATTACTTAAGATGTAAATAGGTGTTATGATTGAGTTTTCAGCTTCACATGGAGAGAGAGAGAGAAAAGAGAGAGAGAAGAGAGAGGGAGTGAAGGAAGGAAGGAAGAAGGAAAGGAGAGAGAAGGAAGGAGGGAGGGAGGGAAGAGGAAGAAGAAGAGAGAAGGGAAGGGGGAGGAATGAGGGAGGAAGAAGGAAGACAGAAAGGAGGAAGGCGGGAGGGGAAGGAATAAAAGCGGGAAAGGAAAGGCAGCACAGCAGTTCCCTCTCCTGTCCCGTTCTTCCCCTACCATGGTGCAGTTCAGAACAGGTCATAAAGTCCACAGTCCCTCCATGGACTCAGAGCAACAGAGCGAATAATCTCTACTCCATTCTAGTGTCGGGGCCTCTGTCTCATCCACCTTGGAACTCAGGTGAAAGGTAACAGGGCCACTTCTGAAAACTGTCCAGGACAAGAGACCCCCCCCCAAGCTGTGGAGAGACATTATAGTAAAGACATTCAAGAGACTAGGTGGGACTCCGAGAAAAGCTGGGGTGATGGGGCGAGATTCTTGGGAAGTTAGACAGATAGATGGCAGCCTCGTGTAAGGGAGAATTGATACAAAACACGCATGCGTCCGTGAAGACACACATCCGAACAAGACCCGATAGAAGCCTAAACTTTTGTCTTCGTCCAGAGAAAGACTATGAACACTAGGGGAGAGGGGAGTTATTATTATTATTAACAACTTTTTACAAATGACTAATGTTTAATAAACATCATAAACATGTAAAGAAGCAGTGAGCCATGGAAAAAATGAATTGGTAGGAACTATTTCTGAAGAATTACAGGCCCTGGACATACTCAGCTCCACTAAATATCCTCAAAGGACTGGAAGAAAACCCCACAGAGCACTAATGGGAATGAAAATGAATGATATGTGAACAGTAAGAGAAGAGCAACAGGTAGTCTCTGATTCATGGAATGTTGTTATTGCCTGTACATCTTTCTCACAGACAAGTGTTATGGGCACAACATTAAATCTGGCATGCTACACGGGTATTCCGAATTATGTCTTTGGATTCAGGGACCCCATTCAGAACTGCACTGACCATTATATCCTCTGTGTGGAAAGAGCCACGGCAGACCCAGTGAAGTGGGTTCCACGTTAATATTAATTTCATTTCTAAATATGGTGGCTAGTTTTAAGTGCCCACTTGACAATTGGGAGCTGAACTTTCAGCACAACCACAAAGAGGTATGAAGGCAGCCTCCGGAAGATTATGCAAGTGATGCGGGAAGACCCAGCCCGTAGCGAGTGGGAACATTTCGTTGACAGATGGATAAGACAGAGCAAGAACTGGTTGGCTGTGGCAGGCCGGCAAGCTAGAAAGTATGCCCTTCTCTCAGATCTTCCTGTAGACACGGTGTGGTGTGTCCCCTCCACTCCTGATCTGGTATCAAGTTCTTGCCATAGTGATTTTGTAACCAGAAAATATAAGCCAATAAATTCCTCCACTGAATTGTTCAGGTCATATATTTGTCACAGCCACTGAGAAGAAAGCGATACTTTTTTTTTTTTGTGACATCAGAAGAGTGGGGTGCTGCTGCTATGTGAATAAGATGAAGTCACACCAAAATGATAAGGCTAAGAGTTAAAAAGGTGGGATCCATGGCAGAGCTTTGCCGGCTCTTGGAATTCTTCAGGGGAGATGTTGACAATCCCTGCACGGGAGAACACTGGCTGTTTGGGGGTGCTTGTGTCTGGTTCCCATCAGCATTGTCTCCTAAACAGTCCTCACATGCACGTGGCGGGCGGGTGAAGGAACAAGCAGGTGATATGAAAACTCAGCTTTTCTCGTCCATATTTCTCTCCCAGATGATTACAAAAAAAAAAAATAATAAAAAATAAAACCACCAAATGGCAGCTGCTGCTTCCTCCTAAAGTGTGAAATGCCAGCGGTTTTGGAAACGGAAACAGACCGGTCTGCCTGGAAATCCCCAGAGCATCGCAGGCTAATACATTAAAATTAAAGAGAAGCAGAAGCCATCACTACAAACGGCAACATTATTGTTCAAGCCAAGATCGTCCTAATTATAAACTAGCATTTTTATAGATGTCACAAGGGCCATTTTAGTGCCGCTGTGCTGATGCTCAGAGGATAGTGGGGAGATGTGATCAGGGACCCTCACACTACTGTCTAACTGGAGGAGAAAAAAAGTTAATTAGACTCTTTTTGGCATATTAGTGAAGACAGGCTTATTAGACACATTTACAAGCTAATGATGTGCCTATTCTCTGCTATCAAAAAAAGCACTTAAATAAACTGATTTACAGTACTGCCATTTCCTCTATTTAACCAGCACACTCACAATTACATTCCCTATGCTTAATTGGCATGGAATTGGAGCCTTTCTGAGACTGGTCTGCAAGGTTGGGATGGGAAGTCCTCTGCGGATCCCACCTTTCCCACAGATCCGGAGCACCTGCAGCCGGCTTCCTCGCGTTGTCCATCGACAGACTGAGCGGTCTTGGTGCTAGATGTTAGGCATGTTAAACACAAGATCACTCAGGCTGCCTCCCCTCCCTCTGATGTACGTGTTCAGACAAAGAACCCTTCATAGCTCCCAGTTTACTTAGATAAAACAGTCTCCCCAAGTACAACTCCACAGCCCCTACCCTGTCTACAACTTCTCCACAGCCCTCAGTCCACCTGCAATTAAGATAAACTAACACATTCGCCTAAGGACTTTCACCCACCTGGGATGAGCCCCCCCTTTCCATCCCAGTACATGCCCCTGGCCTATAATCACACTCCTGACCCCTTCTCATCATGATCACATGACCACGTCCAATAAGAGACCTCAGAAATTAGGTTCTCTGTGTGTGTGTCTCTCTCTACCTCTGCCTCTTTTTGCCTTCTCTCTCTCTCTCTCTCTCTCTCTCTCTCTCTCTCTCTCTCTCTCTCTCTCTCTCCCTCTTTCTACCTCTCTGTCTCTGCTTCTCTGTCTGTTTACAGCCATGTTTCATGTTGCTTGCCTATTTTGTCCTCCTGCTTGCTGGACAATAAATTTCCTTTATATATTATGTGCTGGTTTTGGTGTGACTTTGTATCACCAATCACTCTGAGGCGGTGTGGGGGGCTTTCCCAAGAGTCCCCACACTTGATTTGCCAAAAGACTATTGAACCAACAGTGCTGGGTGTCAGGGATGCCACTAATGAGGAGTGAGGCAGTAGGGACAGGCAGGGGGGATAACTAAGGGCCTAATAACTAAGGTCACACCCCTGCCTTGAACTTTCCAGGAAAGGGAGTGAGCCTTGGAGGAGAGGGGCCTTCCCTGTTTCAACTCAAGAACGGTGGATACCTCTATGAGGAATCACAGTCTCCAGGGTGGGATGGGTCCTTTCTCCATTGAAGCCCACTTTCCACAGGAGGTCCTTGCTCTTGTTACCACAAGCCACTTCAACCCCTGCTGGTTTCCATATTGCAAATGGGGTCCTCAATGTGTTGTTTGATTCAGTGAACTACCTTCTGTGTGTAATGTATAACATAGTTCCTTACCTGTGATAAGTACTCATAAGTATATACAACCTGTCATGCTCATGTTAGTTGATGTTATCTCCATTGTGCTTAAAACTTTTGATGGCTGACTTGTTCCTACAGGTGAAAATCTGAGTCACTTAACCCAGGCCACACAGCCCTTCAGATGCTGAGTCTGATTTTCCTTTCCAACTTCTTCTCCAACTCCTTCTTCCATCCCATGATCCTCCAGCCACACAGGACCTCCAAGTTTTCTACCTCTGCCTGCACAGTCCTGCTCTTTGAACTACTTCCTTCCTCTCCATGTCCTCCAGAAAGGATTCTCACCCTCCTGGGGAACTTAGATGGAGAGACTCTATGCTATCACTATACATGACCTTCCTTCTCAGTGGAATAATGCCCAGGCGGTAGCCCAAAAGCCCCTCCTGAGTGTCATCTTAAAGCAGCTATGCTGGGACAATCTCTCAGGTCTTTGACGGTCTTTAAATTCCGGAAGGCCATCCCCCACTGCTGAGATCACCCTGAAGGAACACCCCTACTGAGTAGCTGACTCCAATCCTCCCAGAGATAAGGTGCCCAACTTCCTTATGAAAGGATTATGGAGATGAGCCCTCCATATCCAACAAACAACTTGATCTCTAGCCCCACTTGGGCCCTGGAACAGCAAGGTTGGGCTCCAATGGGAGCTAACCAATGAGAAAAAGCGTTTCCTAGTCTTGTCTAGGTGCACAAATATGCCTGATCCTAGTAGCCCATCTTTGGTGCCATGAGTTCTTTCCAGCTTCCTGCTTCTCATGGATTCCACGCCTGGTCCATGAGTTCTCAGGGCTGTTTGCTCCTCATGGCACCTGCCTCTCATAAAACTCAGGGTGCCATGAGTCTGTTTCTACCTCCATGCCTGTCATAGATTCCATGCCTGAGGTCCATGAGTTCTCACTCTAGTGCCATGAATCTGTTTCTAGCTGCCTGCTTCTCATGGAGTCATGAGTTCTCCAGGGCTCCCTAACCCCTCATGGGCACTCCACATCTGCAGTCCATGAGTTCCAGCCTTTCTCTCCTCTAATGACCTCTACCTTAATCCTCTACACGTGTTCTGATTTCAGTCTTCGACTCCGGAACACAAGAACCCTGCAACATTATCTGACCTCACTACGAGTCATCTGCTCAGTGTGTCTCTTGCCAGAGGGGATGCTCTTCAAAGGCAGGAATCGCGACAAGTTCCAATCTTTATTCTTGGTGAAGGGCACAGTGGTGGGCACGAAACACAAAATCGTTGAATGCTTACAGAATGTAATGGGATCCAGTTAAATGAAACTCGATTGTAACAAGAGTCTGACTTGATCATTCCTGTGCTAACTTTCAGCCCTGATTCTTGAAGTCCATGGTTTTGTAAAATACTGGGTTCAACAGCCTTCTGTGGCCTCAGCTCCCTCAACTATAAAACAAGTGTGCTGATCCCTAAACTCAGAAGGCTGCTTGGAGACCATAACTAGGTCAATTCACGTGAAAAAGAAATCACTATAAAGTTTACCCACTGCACAATGGTGACAGGTTGTGTTTGCTTGCTGTTTCCAGAGATAAAAGGATCATAGAGAAGCACATGGTTGCATAGAGTCCCGGGTCTTTCCCATATCGGCTTTTCACAGGGAAGGTGAGCTGAGCATCCCTCTCTCCTCCGGGATTCTCTACCAGGCACCCATTCCACAAGATGGGGTGGGGATGATTCAAAGTCAATTCCCCTACTTGTCTTTGCATCCAGACTCTAGTTTCTATCTGGCAATAGAAGGCTCATGAAAAATGCCCTTTTTCCAGCTCATCCACTAGCCCCCTCTAGATACCACAACTCCACCTATCTTTTAATGATTGTAATCATCATCAACGACATCATTTGAGTTTAATGTCTGAGAACTGCTTCATGCCAACGACCTGCAGTGTTACAGATACTCATTTCTTTTGAGCGTTACTGTTTCACTGTCAAGGAAAATGTCACTGTCGTAAGGTAATACCTGTGGGTTGATTAGGAGAGCGGATGCACCGAGGTCTGTCATTTAATTTGATAACAGCTCATCCTCAGCAAGGCTTTGAGATAAAGTCACTCAGGAGTGGTTTCCGGCAAGTTCTTTCCCAAGTGTTTCCTAAAGCACTATCTTCCAGAATGACAACTCCTATTTGTCTGCGGCATCTTTGTGGGGAAAGAGGATTCATTCACCAAATGGAATTGGGGAAGCCTCACATAGACAGAATGCTACAGTCTATTCCCAGTTTCAGTTATATGTGTGAAACCCTCCATAACACCCAAGGATGCAAATGAGTAGGCACCCCCTCCTGTTTTTATTTAGCCTGGATAGGAAAGGGACACTCAACCGTGGGAGAAAAGGAGGAAATTCTCCCCTCTTCCCAGTGCCCTTTCTTGAGAGCACAGCCCTGAAGTAAGGTTGGAAGGACTGCAGAATGATATATGAAGGAACTTCAGGAGTTAAAGCCTTTTTGCCTAGCAAGCAAAAGGACCTCAGTTCAGATCCCCACATCCCACATAAAAAGACTGCGCAGAAATGGTGGCAGCCTGTAATCCCTGCCCTGGAAGGTGGACCTTGGAAAACCACATCTCCAATAAGAGAATAATCACTTAAAAAATGTAATGGGCATATAACTGTTGCACCTATCTATGGAGCATAATACAGTAATCCACACTTCTCGCCTGACCCACCACTCACCTGGATACTCGGCATACTTCCCACAGGTCTCTCTGCTTCCAGCTTTCTCGTCCCCCGCTGACTGGTTCATACGGCAGCCACGATGTTCTGCCACCTTCTCTACTGCAAAACCTTCCCTCAGCAACAATCTCATGCAGACAGAGGCTCCTATCACCAGACTTTTTGCTGCTCTTGGCCACACCAGTCACATTCAATCAAGGGGCTAATTCCCTTTCTGGAATGTTCTTTCGGGTATCCACACAGCAAATACTGCACTTTTTCAAATATTTGCTGACAAACTACTTTGCAAGATAAGACTTCTCCTGAGCAAAGCATCTAAACCACTTTCTTCTGCCCTTCTGATATCTTCCCCATCTGGACGTTTCCCTTTCCTTTCTCTCAACGTTTTTGTTCTCTATAATCCACTGGCTTGTGTTGTCTGCTTGCTTCTCTTCTCTTTCCACTGAAATACAATTCATGGATAGCAGAGCTTCCCATCCTATTTTTTTAGATATATCCCATGTACCTAAAGCATTGTCTGACCTATGGGAGACACTTGGTACATGTGGAGTAGTCAAATCGATGAAGAGCATTCAACCCAGAGCTTATCTGACTGCATCTCTTCTCTCTCTCTCTCTCTCTCTCTCTCTCTTTTAGATTAGTAAATTGAACACTGCAGTACCAGAATGATTAAGTGATTTTTCCAGGAAAATGAGCAACTTGTAGAGTCCTAGGTCACTGTTACGTCCAAAGTAATGTTTTAGATGTTTTCCACTTCAGGATGTAAAGGGCAAAAGTGGATTAAGCCACACTCATTAGCTCATGGAAGACCCTCAGTTAATATCCCTTTCCTGCCCTCTTCCCTTTCCCAGACACCTTCCTTACTGTATTAAATGTAGACATCCTCACTATGAACATATTACAGACATTTATTTCTGTACTGTTTTCTTAATTTGATAGGCACTATTGGAACTATTTCTTATTTCTGCGCCCACAAACCAGCATAAATCCAGACACACATGCAGGAAACAGAAGTGGGAGTGGTAGGAATTGATCAGGCATCAGGTCAGAGGGAGCCTAGGATGTCCTCCATCATCTAAGCCAATTTTATTGTAGCATACATGAGTATTTATAGGAAAAAAATTCAAAGCACAGCAGGGCCAAATTCTTTATAGGACTATGTTAAATGTATACATTATGGCTAGCAATAGAAAGCCAGGAGTGATATCTACTTGCTATGTGGGAACAGACACGACGTCAAAAGCAGGCATGACACTTAATTGCTTAAAGGGAATGGACAAAGAATGTTACTGTGATATGTGCATAATCTTGTGATCCATGTATTAACATATCTAATGGTCTGAAATGACAGGGAAGAAACTGCTGGGAGAAGTTTCAGCCTGGCCAGTTCCGAGAAGAACAAAAGTGATCTAAGAACAGATAGGAGGCAACTCAACTACCAAAGGGAGGAATCCAGTCTGCCTTTGTCTATACAGGCAGAGGACAAACTCAACTCCCAGAGGGAGGAATCCAGCCCAACAACTATCTACTTCAGATGTCAATGTATCAATTCTCTAGAGAGTAGGCTTAGGACTTGACAACCCCCCCAACTTTGTAGCTATCAGGCTCCTGAACTGTTGGGTATGTATGATGCATATAAACCTACTACATTTTCCTCCCCAGATAGCTCGACTCAGCAGCATTCACCTGCAAATCCTTTCTCTCTCAGGTCCTGCAACCATGACCCTGATTGCAAATCATTTTCAGAACTAAGGAGGAAGATGAAGAGGAACCAATATGAATGTGGTCCTGTGGAATTAGATCTGGTTGTGATATGTCTTCCACCTCAGACACTCACTCTGCGATTTGGGAAAGTCAAGTGGCCTCTCTTCCTATGTGGTGTCCTTTTGTTGGTGGTAAGCCTAGTACAAAGTCCAAGCACTATGCCTTGAAATAAACTTAGTAAAAGCTTATGTCATACAGCGTGAGGAAGAGAAGAACATTTTATCAACTATTATTGGCGTCTACTCACATTTTTTTGTTTTTGAGAAAGCAGACAATACCACAGAAAAATTTGCTTGCTTGCATGCAACATGTGGGCTAGAAAAGTAGTCCACCAACATGCATAAAGCCTTTCAAAGTGGTGGCTCTTTCGTGTGTTCTTCCACATTGGAAATGGCAGGTGTACCCCTCTCTCATAGCACTACAGCCAAGAAAACAGTTTCCTCAAGTCTTTGACATATTTCATAATCACTGATACTTTGAAATAGACTGGTACTACTTTCAACCTCTCCTAAAAGCAGTACAAACATCTCTTTTTGGAACATCCATAAAATCCAAGTTTTCTCCAGATACAACTTTAAGCACTACATTCAAGAGTCCAAAAGAGAATTACTAAATGTGTAAATTCTAGAACCTGCAAAAGTAGATTTGCAGACATTAATAGGAGACTTTCTCAAATTTGAATAGCAGTCTCAGTAAACCCAGGGCAGTACTTAGAAGTGTAGCCTCACCCATGAGAATCAGAAAGCCATCCCGAACCTTTGATGTTTTTATAGCATGCTAGATTCTATTTGGCGGATGCATGAAGTAGCTCATTAAAAGTTATTTTCGGAGCTGAAGAGATGACACAAGGGTTAAAACCGTTGCCTCACAAACAAAGGAACCTCAAATTTGGATTCCCAGATCCCACGAAAAAATGCTGGGCAGATAGGGCGGTGGCCTGCAATGCCAGCCCTGGAAGGCAGAGCCTGGGAAACCCTGGAGCAAAGCAGTAAGGAACTAAAGCAATTCAGGATGATTCTTAATGTCATCCTTGGGCTTCCATAGGCAAACACACTCAAGTGCCCGCTGGTACAAACACACACACACACACACACACACACACACACACACACACACCTGTTAAAAAGACATTTTCACACTTCCTCTGTGTGAAATTTTGTGGAACAGCTTAGAACCTCCTTAGAAAAGAGTTCATCCTAAGTGAATGATGAGTGAAACACAAGCCCACCTACAGTATAGACCACACACCTGTCGTGAAGAAAACCTCACTCTGCAGCCACATAAACTAGACAGAAAAGGCCCCAACACATACAGTCCTGGCTGTGTAGCCTGCTGTGCCCAAGAGGTCACTGAAGAGTCAGCTCCCTTCCATTGCGCTGCTCTGCCATGTCCAGGTGACTTACCCATGTTTGAAGATGGGGTCACTTCCATGCCCAATCTTCAAGGCTTATCATCTCAGGCTAATGAGACCGAGCATCTGTCTTATACTACGGCATTTATTTGGATCTCCTTTATAGCCGTGAAGTTTGTCTATTAACTGGAGCCCTAGATTGGAGCAGGCCCCGCCCTTGGATGATTCTTTTTTCTTTAGGATCTCATCAGAACCATAAAAATAGATTCCAATTCTGCACAAAACCTTTGGCCTTAATGTGGTCATGCTGTCATACTTCATTACATAGGCTTTCAGAATGCTTATGAAATGTAGTCTTGCATTGAATATGAGGAGCCCAGTTAACTTATTGGATTGAGAGAGGAGAAGTTGATTATTAAGGAAAATGAGTGATGATAAGTTCTAGGGGAACTAGCAATTTTTGTTATATCCAGTGTCCGGGAAAATCCTTTTGGGGCAGTAGAGTGATCCTGGATGCTGTCGTTCTACTTCATTCTTAGATCAGTTATAGACCAGTTATAATCACATCTAGAACAAAGAGAAAGAAGGACATAAAACCCCAACACACAAGTATGTTTAACTAAATAGTAAGTAACCTTGGAGGGTATAAGCTAATCCTCTTTGGGTCTTTTTTACAGAAAAAGAAGGTGGGATGGGGTGGATAATGCCCCTTATTAAACCAAAACACATTGTGAAGATAAGAATTATTAATAATTAATGTTTATTAATATTACATAACAATAATAATTGCTGGCTGATTTCAGTACCTGGAGGAATAAGAGGGAGAGGCCGCAGTGAGGACATGTGGGAGTGTGCAGTGTAGGGCAGGAGGTAAGGGAACCAAGTGCTAGAGGGGGCGGTGTCCAGCAGGAGATTGGCGGCCATCTTGACGATGTCAGCATGGTTTGCTGAACGTGGAGGAGGCAGAGACACTGAACAGAACAGAGAGAGCAGCTCTTTGGGGAGCTGATCTGCTTCACTGTGAGGAGAATCCACGGGACTGTTAAACTGTGTAGGTGTGCACCTGAGAGTGTGTCTGTATGTGCGTGAGGGTATAAGCCTGAGTGTGAATGCTTGAGTCTATATGTATGTGTATGTGTGTTTTGAAGTGTGAGTGTGTGTAAGTGGTGTGTGCCTGAGTGAATGGATCTGTGTATGTATCTGAGTGTCAGTGTCCGTGCATATATGTGTATACCTGAGTGTGAATGCCTGGGTCTCTATGTGTGTGGTTGTGTTTCTAGGTGTGAATGTATGTGAGTGTGTGCCTAAGTAGTGCATGTGCGTGTATACCTGAGTATGAGTGCATGTGTCTGAGTGTGTCTGTGTGTGTACCTGAGTGTGAGTGTATCTGAGTTGAGTGTCTACATATGTGTATGTGTGCCTGAGTGTGAATGATTGTGTTCGTATGTGTGGGGGAGAGTGCCTGAGTGTGGGCATGTGGGTGTGTGTGCGCACGTTCATGCATGTGCGTGTGTAGAGGTTGACGCTTACCATGAATTCCTTCCAATATGAGCACCAATCAAAGCTGACATGGCCTATTTTGTATGAATATGAGAACAAGCCATTGGTAAAATGATCATAATCTAATCACAGAGCTATCGATAAGTTGGTCAACAAGGCTAATCTCCCTCCCTCCCTCCCTCCCTCCCTCCCTCCTTCCCTCCCTCCCTCCCTCCCTCTCTTTCAATCATGGAAAACGTTCGTATAGTTTTGCTCTCCTTGACCTTCATAACAGAATGTTGTTGCCCTAATCAACAAGCACTTACAGCCTCAGTTGATTCTGGGTCCTGAACAGGTATTTCCCACTTTTTGTTAGTGTCCTGTTGCAATGAATGGGTTTCGTTATGACATTTTGAGACACGAATATGATAGCATTCACCCATTACCCTCCCTTCACCTATCTCTTCAACACACATGTTGATGTATTTCCTACAGAGGTTTTTCTAAACTTTTACCACCTTCTGTCAATAAAAATGCAGACTTGAATGTATGATGGAGCCACAGTTTCTCATAGGTTGTGCAAAGGAAACGTGTCCATGTTTTAGGATTTGCCTGATGTTTTCCCATCAGAAAGCAGTGCAAACACACATTGGACCCTCATCACTCTTCCTATGCTGCGCTTTAATACCGCAGCATGTTCTCAGATGGGAAGAGGTCTCTCTCTATCGGAATCTCAAAGTTTTGTTTTTTTTTTTTTTTTTTTTTTTCTGCAGAGCAGGGAAGAGAGTAGTCCAAGGGACATTTCTTATATGAGGAAGAAACTTGGAATCTTAAGAACAATGGGGAAATGCCTAAGTTTCACAACATACAGGATTTTTTGCTATTTTCTCATTATTTGGTGATGCCTTTCTCTGTGTCATTTACCTGTGTGACTATAAAATGCCAAATCTGTCTTGGTGAATCCAGACTTTGTTCTTTTTGCTTCTGAGACAAAGTGCTGTAACCGCTGAGTGACTTCCCTGGCCCTCTAATGATTTTTTTTTTAAATCAGGACAGCTCAGTCTTTAACGGGTATATGTGAATCATGTGTAGTTAGCGCAACCCTCTGAGATCAGAAAGGGTTTGTGGGACCTGGAGACCCCACTAGATTCTCCCTGGGGGCAGAATCTTAAAGTCATGAGGGCAGGCGAAGGTCTGAGTTCACAATCCCTGCCAGGCACACTGCTGGTAAAGGAAGACCTGCCCTGCAGACCAGAGTGAGAGAACAAGCGCCCGGGAGAACAGCACCAGAAGCCACAGAGCAAGCAAGATACAGGCAAGAAGAGGAGGTCAGACAGCAAGAGGCCACGCTGTGCCAGCCTAGCTTCTCTGTGCACCTGCTTATGTAGCCCAGGCTGCCCTTTCATATCTCAGGCAACTGCCACAAAGACAACTTGTTGCCATATTCAACTCCAAATGCTTCCTTTGCTAATCTCCTCCCCTCCATTGTGATCCCAGAATGGAGTTGACAAGATCCAGAGACTTGGATTTAAACAAGAATTTTTAAATATATTTTTTAAAACTTTTATTTATTTATTTATTTATTTGTGTGTGTATGTGTGTGTGTGAGACAGAGAGAGAGAGAAAGAGAGAGAGAGAGAGAGAGAGAGAGAGAGAGAGAACTATATATCCCTGTGAAAGACTTCAGGAGTCATTCTGGATTGCTTCTACTGCCTTCTTGCTTCACTCTGTGATTTCCCAAGCTCTGCCCCGCTGCTACCGTTTCCACATGGTGGTTTTACATGGGACCTAGGTTCCGAACTCAGGACCTTCTGCTTGTGAGGCAGAGTCTTAACCTCTGAGCCATTTCTCCAGCCCAAGAATTTTTTTATATTTTTAATTGATGGGCACTGTGACCTTATGCGAGCTCACCGCATTTATAAAGCCTTGTTGCATGTGAATGGAACCTGAAGCAGACATACCCATCTCTGAGATCATGTGTCCATAGAGTTCTGCAACTCTGAGATGGAAGGACAGGTCAGGGTAGGTATCTGCCCCTGCATGTCAGAAGGCAAAACCGCATGCCTTTAAAAAAATATGAAGCAATGTTGGAAATTCATTTGCTCTTTAGCAATATTTTGAGTAACACACGTGACTCAAATATTTATTGACAGGGGAATGAAAATGATAATTCATTCATTACTAACATCTATTTTCTCATCAGTCGAGAAAATCATTATAAAGTCAGATAAATTTAATTATAGGAATCCAATTTCCTGATTTCGTTTCCTGTAAAATTAGGACAAAGAAAGATGTTTTTGCTGTGTGGCAGGCACCGTGCTGAGTGTGAGTGTGAATATATGTTTGTGAGTGTATGTGCATATAAGTGTACGTTTGTGAATGTGTATATGTGCTTGTGTGTATATGTGTATGCACATGTGTGTGCACGTGTGTGTATGTGTGTGGTGCATGAATGTGTGTGCGTGTGTGTGTTAGCTTATTGACTTCTCTCAAAAGTAATTGAGAACTTTTATCCCTCTCATGTAAGGAAACGAAGACTGCAGGGAATTAAGTTATTCTTTTGCGATTTCATAGCTCATAAGCAGGTGGAGCTGGATCTTGAACTTAAGTATTGTAGCACCAGAATCCTGATTACTAGGAAAACGTGAGCAGTAGACTGCACGGTAGAAAGTGCACAAAGTAGTGTGCTGTAATAAACAGTGTATACTCTACGTATTTATTTACATGCAGCATTTTCTATAAAATATCCTGTGACCAAAAGCACTGTGCTCGGGGGTCTCTGCAAGGAATGTCATCGCCAGCAGTCTGCCAGCCAGCTCCACGGTGCCTTCAGCAGTGTGGTCAGCACACGAAGATCAGGGAAGCTTGAAGGTCAGATGCTCTGCCTCTCCAGCGCCACGATCACTCCAGGGTTTAGTCCATAGGTCAGTGCACAGAGGGTCCACAGGGTAAATTTGATTTTCCCTTGAGAATCACAAAATCTCAGACCAAGGCATAACATAACTGGGAGCTCGAATTTGTGCAGGCAAATGTAGATGTAAATGGGGTCAGCATGCTGAAATGGCAAGAAAAGAAAGAAGGATAGGGTAGGAGGAGGAAGAAGAGGAAGAGACAAGGGAGAAGGGGAGGAAAAGAAGGAAGAAAGAACACCTTTGGTTCTTCAGTGACCGTCTCTCTACCTTCTCAGGTGTGGCCTTCCTGAGCTCCTGTTCACTCTCAGACCTTCCGTGGGATTTGCACCTTCTATTACTACATTGAAACTGACCACTTGTCAAGGTCACCAGGATTTAGATCTTTCGGGATCAATGTGGTCTGATTTTTTTCACATTTATGTACGTATGTACAGGGGCCGGTGTGTTTGTGCATGTGTACATGCATGCACATGCCACAGTGCATGTGTAGGTCAGAGAACAACTTGGAAGGAATCGGTCCCCGCTTTCCCCCATGTGAGCTCGAGGCATCAAACTCAAGCACCTTTATCTGCTGAGCCGTCTCACAGGTCCTCAGAGTCTGGCCTGCAGACTGGCCTGCCTCTCGATAGCCTTGCAGCTCGCTAGCCATGTGGAGTCGCCATGCTAGTGACATAATACAATAGTTTAATAAGAGCTTCATGGGATTACTGTTTCCAAAATAAAGAAATACTGACCATCCCACTCAAGTCATCACTTTCCCACTCATTGCTCTCAGTCATGCTGACCCGATTGACCACTCCATCACCGACACCATGTTGTCTCAGTTTTGGTAACATAATTCATACCTGGGTCACTTGCTAACACACTGGCTAGTCTTTCTCAGCATCCCTGTGATACCTTCTATCTGGACTTTCTATCTCCTTTCAAATACTTCCAAACATTAAGGTCCCCACCCCCAGCTTCAGCTGAGGGTCTTGTCATTTTTCCATCTACCCTCTTCCCAGCTGGTTTTTATCTGGGCCCTTTGAAATATCAAGGACTCTAGATCCCTATGGAAGGTTCCAGACTGCTCTCCTTGGGTAACTTGCTCCATACTCAGAAAAATCTTCCGAGCCACGCCCAAGCTGTAAATCTAAGGGTAGCACTCCCTCCTGCTTAAAACCCTCCAATGCTTTCTCATTACAATAATCACAAAACCCGATGTTCCTGCTATATTTGTTAGAATACTTTTTGGCTGCGAGTCATAAATATCCAGCAGTAAGTGATGACTTATATCTTATGCCTCAATAATCCCAAAGGTCACTAGCTCCAAGGCAGGTTCAAGCTCTTAGCAATGTCACTGAACACCTCATCTTCCCCCCATCTTTTTCAGCTGACATTTTCAGTGCATCAGTGATGTTTTACCTTGTGCAAATAAGACAGCAGCCGCAGTTCCAAGTATTGAATCCTCACATAACAATATCCAGGGGTAGGAATGAAAGAAAGGGCTACATTTTATTAGCAGGAAGGAGAATCTTCCTCATATGCTCTGAACAGACATGTCCCCAGGATCTAGAGTCGAGTCATATGAGTAGCTGGCCCTAAATGAGTTATTTCTATATAGAAAAGTCCAAACCAATCATGGTGAGTCATTTCTTAGAGAAGAGGAAGTATGCTTCCCAGAGAATAGTGTGATCCCATCTCTACATGGGCAGAGGGAAAGAATCAATGGTGTTCATAACACCTTCTGTGTCTACCGCCACTGCCTACTTTCTCGCCTCATCTCCCTGTGCCTGTTTCCCTCCCACCACACTTCTGATAGCTAATGTGTCAGCTCCACATACAAAATTTATTTATCATAGAGAATTAGCTCATAAGATTATGACGGCTGAGAAGTGTCACTATCTGCTGTCTGAAAGTTGGTGCAGTAAAAGGTCTGAGCTAGAGACCACTGTAAAAGTCCAGTCTGAACTACCTTAATAGCATAACTGATGTGGAAAGACCCAACTCATTCTGGGCAGGACCTTTCCTAAGCCAGGTGATCCACAACTGTGTAAGAATGAGGAAAACCATGCACAAGCAAGCAAATATGTACCCATTCCCTCTCCCTTTCTTGGCTGTGGATGTGATGTGACCGGCTCCCTCAAGCTTCTGCCTCTGTGACTTTCTTCTCATGATGGACTATATACCCTGGCGCCGAGAGCCAGTTAAGGCCTTCCTCCCTTAAAGTTGCTTGAATTAGGTATTCTGTATAATGAAGCAAAAATAGCTGCTTAATAGCTGTTATTGGGAGAATTATACAACATGGGCAGTTCTGTCCTTCGTCATACAAAAGACTAGGAGATCACTAGCCAGACCTGTCCAGGATCCCTGAGCTGTATACTCTTATTCGTCTAAGCTCTGTCTTCTAGTCTGCTTTAGACACAGATGAGCACCTATGCCTTCCATTGGTACTCCAGTGACTGTACACAAGGAGCTCTTACCTTTCATGAGGCTCACAAGAGTGAATGAGATGGAGACCAAACCCTGGATGAACAGGAAAGCTCAAACGGCTTTGGATCATTTGACAATTGTGTATGTCAACACAGCATTGTTTTGCAAGCCCATGACTCGTAAGTGTCTGAAGTTTCTGAGTGGCTACAACTCCACAGGAAAGAGGGATATGTAAGAATTTACTCAGCATTCTCCCTTCCTATGCATTTGTCCAAAGAGTATTAAAATTGGGCGTAGAAAATTTTGACCCATTTCTTTCATCTATTTCACCCCACATCAAATGGAAGCTAGAGTTTGGATTTAGCCTCCTTCTGAAAGAGTAAAAATAAAGGCCAGAAGACCAGGAATTCTCTCCCTGTGGTGCCATACACTCTCAAGTTTTGCACTTTTCCTAGAATTATACGTTTGGGTTTTTTTTTTTTTTTGTTATTAAAGCAGATCCTCATTTTTCTCAATTCCCTACCGATTTACTTTTCGTCTTAAAACAAGACATAAATGAGCCGAGTGACAACATTGCCACAGGGTAAGGTTTTTCTCAGTTCTTATTAATAATAGAACAGTGGAACCCTAAATGTGTTCTCAGGAAAGCTTTTCTTACGCAGAACGCAAACACCAAATAAAACACTGTATGTAGTTGTGCTTCAGCAATTTTAGCTAAGCTACATGTGACAAAGGAAAGCAAAATAACTTTTTCTCGGAGTTCTCAAGACCAATGCTAGCAAAGTTCACGTGCTTCTCCAGCAGGGATGAGAGAGAGGATTCCCAAGAGAAGGCTGTGTGGTGCCCCGCCACCACATTCTGAAGGGTCCGAAGTACAGGTGACTGCCCTCTGTGTCATCAGAATAGAAACATAATATTTAAAGCCATGGATTTTAAAGTCAGAGGCTTGCTAAAGCACCTGGTTGGATGAGCAAGTTGCTTTTCTTCTCTAAGACGCTCTCTGCCAGTCTGTGGAGATGGCTCAGTGAACAAGGTGCTTGTCTCTCAAGTGTGAAGACCAGAGTTCGGATCCCCAGAACCCAAGTAAAAGCTAAGAGGCATGGCAGCTACCAAAAGTCCCAGCACTTGAGAGGCAAAGACAGGAAATCCCTAGGGCAAGCTGGGTGGCTAGGCTGGTCGATTGCGAAGCTCTGTATTCAGCTTTGGGATCAATGGGAAGACACTGCCGCAATAATGAAAGTGGAGGATAATCAAAGCGTAGGTCCAACATCAACTTCAGGCCTCCTCACATACACACGCATGCATCCATATATAATGTACATACACACACATGTGAACATGAATACACATATGACTTATGCCATACACACACATGCACATGCCAAAAAATAAAGATAAGACTTGTTCTATAAAATGAACAATATAATGAAAATATTCCTTACTTCACAAAGATCCTATAAGAATTCAGAACACAAGCTATATGGAAAAAGATAACGTCAGGATCACAAAGATGTTATAAGAGTTCTGAACACTATATAGAAAAAGATGACTTCAGAAGACACAATATTGACTGAGTTATTAAATTAACTATGTAACTTATTTGCCTGGTTTAAACTTTTTGAAGTCTGTTTTCAAGAAAAGACTTGAAACAAACAAACAAAAAAATAGTTCTGTTCCAGGGTTTTGGCAAAGTGACACCCAACAGTAAGCTAATATTGAATATTTACTGTGCTTTGTATACTGGGTTGGGGGGGTCCACATGTTATCCAATGCTGCCATTATTTCATGCATCACTTCAGAAACCTTCTCTAACAGTCTGATTGACCCTTGTTAACAGATGAGAGAACACAAAATTATATGGTAAGTGGCTATCAAGCCTATAGTCCAGAATGATCCATCAGCAACACTGACACACCTGCACACCATACTGCTTTTTAAAAATTAATTTTGTTTTTATTCTTTTACAGTCTCATATATATAGACAATGCATTTTGATCGTAGGTACCCCTTTCTCCCTCCTGCTTCCTCTGGTCGTTTCCCTAGCATGTGCACCTCCTGCCTTTATGTCCTAATTTTCAAAATTGGACAATATAAGGTAAGATGTTAGTAATAAAAGAAAATAAATTAAGGATGTAGATAGTTATGATTGAGCTCTCAGTTCCACATGGTTAAGAACACACGATAAAGCTGAAGAATAGCAGTTTTGTTCACTTTCCATAAGACTTAAGTTCATGATGTGAGCACTTGGAACCCAGCCCACAGAAGGCCATCCACACTGTGGGCACACAGAGTCCCAGCCCACGGGAGGCCAGTCCACACTGTGGGCACACACCGTCAACATTATGAGCACATGGAGACCCAGTCCACAGAGGCCAATCACGTTGTGTGCACATGGAGCCTGCGCCATGAGAGGCCTTCATGCTGGGAGTACACAGGTATGGAATTCAGGATATTGGCAGGCAGTGTCATATGTTAGACTATTAATCATTCTAGAATGAGCGGTCAACTTATAACCAAGACATCAGAAAGGATTCACATAAAGAAACTGATGGTCTTGGATAGAAGAATGACAGAATAAGTAATTTGGAAACTGTTGGGTACTAGTAACTACAACAGATATGTGAGGAACACCGTAGCCAGACTCAAGTTTCTATCTAGGCTGGACCCGGCTGGACTAGAGGCCAGCTAAAGAAAAATATGGACTTGCTGTCAAGCCTCTCAACACTTATCTCCTGATGTCCAGTGACACTGGAGTCAAGCTGTCCTTTCTCCCTCTCCAGAGTTATTCTAAAGAGGGGAAAGGTATCACTTTCTCACATCCTCCAGTACCTAACCCTCTATACACACATGGCTGTCGTCATCCTCATAAGGTAAGGCTTGTTGGTGGCAAACTATAAATACCCTGTCAGCTATACATATTATAAGTAATGACTTGTAAAGAATACTAGAACATAAAGCATTCGAGAATACATCAGACGCCACCTCAGGAACATGGAGGTACACTGACCGAGCTTGTATAGAAACTGAGAAATAAGTAAGGAGCAGCAATGTGTCAACTGATCTTTCAGCGGTGGGATTGAAAAGAAGATTAAATCACCTGTGAGGGTTAGTCTCAAAAGGCCAACCAAAGACCTAAAAGGTGGGCTTCTGGCACATCTATGAGGAAATATCTAGTTAAGGGGAACCTTTGGACTAGTCTGTAGAAGATGGACTTGATGACATAACTGACATGGGAGGATGTGGCCCATCTTCCTAGGCAGGTGCCTATGCTCTTGTGGAAGTGGTGGTCCTTGCTCTCTGCTCTTGTGGATGTGCAGTAACCAGGTCCCTGAGCTCCCGAGGCTGGCTTGACCCTCCTTCCCTGATGGACTGTACCCTGAAATGATGAAGCCAGATAACACTCCCCTTTCCCTCTAAGTTGCTTGGTCTGGTATTTATGGCAGCAATGAGTTATGAAACTAAAACTTCATCACAGTCCTGGTGTGACCCAAAACAGTGCTTCACCATGAGCAAGGCTGGACAAAGATGCTGCCTCCTGCAGAGACCTGATAAGGAGGAAAAAAAAAAACATAGTGGGGTTATTAAAAAAGAATCCTATAGACCAGGAGAAAGCACAGAAAGGCCCAGAGTAGAATGGTTCCTTTCACATGACTTTTCTCTACCATACAGGGAGAAATGTCCAGAAAGTCAGGGTCATCTTCAATAATGGTCCAAAGAGACAGTCTCTCTGAAACAGGGGAAGAAATAATGAAACTCAAACATGCCGAGAAGACAGGACAACAGAATTGGGGGAAAGAAGCAACATGCGGCAAAAAAAAAAAAAAGATATTGGATATTGATCCCAACAGAACTACCCAAAAAGCCTTGCAGGGCTAAAACTCTTACTGAGGAAGTAATAAAGCAGAATCATCCATGCAGAAAAACGCACAGCAACACAATGAAAGATTTGATGCGGCCTTTCAGAAGTAAAACATTTTCGAGGTAGAAAAAATAAAAAAAAAAAAAACAGACAATCTAGTGGTAACACTGGGTTGTGTGCTGAATGACTTTTCCCAGGAAGACTTTGGTATGGATGTAGGGTTTGAGGTCTGTTTATTCTACAAAATGACAAGTTATTAAGCAGGGGAAGAGTTAAAGATGTTTATATTTATTTAAAATCAGTAGACACAGGAACAGAAGGTCATCTAAAAATTCAAGTTAATTCAGACAGCGGATGGGAAGAGGGGTATGAAGGACAGAAGTCTTCAAAGAAAAATGAAGAGGTCCTTGTCATAGTTGGGCACAGGTGTCAACTTGACTGTTGAGGGTTTGAGCTCTGGGTAAATTTGTAGAGAATTAGTGGTTGGGTTAAGCCCAGAGCAAACCTGCAGATTTTCCAGCTGATGGGGAAGGCCCAACCCATGGTGGGTGGGACTAAGCCTTGAACAGGTGAATAAAATACAGAGAGGTGATTGAGGAAGTCGGCATCCTTGTGTACACTTGGCCAGACATGGTGGTCTGGCAAGTAAGGATTGTCCATCTCTCACCATTATTTGGGAATGGTGTGGCCAGTTCCCTCAGCCCTGGTGTTGGTGCATGCTCTCCCATCAAGCTGGACTGAGAACTCTAACCAGGAATCATAAGACAGAATAAACCCTTGTTCCCTTAAGCCATTTGATGGTCATTTATCAGCAACCATGCAGGTGAACTGCAACAGTCTTGAATATTAGGAAAAGCATGTTTTGATTTTAGAAGTTCAGACAAAAATCACAGAAGAGAGAAAGTAAAGTTTGCTCTCTGAGCTTAGGAGTTCACTATGCAAACAACTCATGTATGCATACATGATGGCTTCTGTTCACATCTTGCCATCAAAGTGTGAGCTGTGGGGGGATGGCTTTTGGGAGCAAGAAGGTACAGACCCTCTATCTATTTAGTATATCTCCAGATGAGTCAGATTTTTCTGAGCAGATCATGTGATTGGCTCATTAAACTTAGTTAATTTAAGGAGCCCTTCCTAGGTCTCAGAACTCAAGACACTCTTCTAGCGTTATCAAGGAGACTAGAAGTTGGGCCTAATCCCTAACAACATAAATAAACATCTATTCAATCCAAATAAGGCACTGACAATAAATCTACCCAAATCCAGATACTGGGTCCATGGGTTATTGGGATTATTTGTGGGAGTAGATGTGTGAGGTTACTTCTACAAGCAAAGGTGACTCAAAGACAGCTGCATCACCCAGAAACCTACTCCAACATAGGTGACAACTTTTGAAATCTGCATATCTGGAGCTCACCCAATGACTATCAAGCAGTTGAGCTGGTTGGAGAGTTTCCTCTCTCCAGCGATTGTTACTGCTTATTTAACTTTAAGGAGCCTTGTGATCTTGTAAGTTTCAGGAACTTCCTGAACCTTGTAAGTTTTGTTTCCCCTCTGAGTTTTATGAGCCTCCCTTATCCCTCTAAGAGGAAATGTTTCACTCTGGAGGAAACAGCTAATCAACAGAGGAGCAAGTAAGCCGTCTGTGTCTATCCTGGTTCTGAGCTGTGGTGGGCAGCACAGGAAAAGAAGCCTTCCCTCCTCCGAGAGCTAAGGAAAAAGTGGGTCCTAAGTGATAGTCAGGCTTCACAGAAAGCACTAGATGAAGAGAAAGGTGAGATTGAAAATATAGAAAGTTTGCTTTTCCATTTCTGAACCAACTCCTATCCCCTGCTGTGCTGCCTGGCACAGCCATTACCTGGAGATATATTCAAATACAAAGAAACAACTCAGAGGTACACCTGGCTTCATGTCTTTCGTATCTACATTCACAGAAATGGCAAAAAAAAAAAAAAATAACTCTGACTCTTTAACACCAACCTCCTCTATGTGCATAAGATCCCTGTCCTGTCTTCCCTTCTTAAAGACTGCACTCCAGGTTCTCTCCTCACTGCTCTTCCTCCCTGGCAGTCTATGCTAACAACTGTGAAGAACATAATCTAAGGAAGGGTGTCTCATTTCACAGTACTTCATCTCTACTCTTGCCACAATTATTCTCTGTTGCTGTGAGAAAACACTCGTGCCAAACCAGCTTAAAGGAGGGAAAGGAGATGTATTTGACTTACAGTTCCAGGAGGGAGCTACAGTCCATTATGGCACGGACAGCATGTCACAGTCATCATGAAGGCTGAGCGTTTGTTGTCAACTGCTAGAGCAGACCGTTGGTGGAGGCGGGATGGGGCTAGCCAACCTCAAGGCCCACTCCCTGTGATGTGTCTTCTCCACCAAGGCTGTATCTCCCAAAGGTGCCATGACCGTCCCAAACACCAGCATCAACTAAGAATGCAAACACATGAGCCTATGGAAGACATTCACATTCAAGTTGTAGCAACCCTTCACATCTCTAATAGCCTACTTGGTTTCTCCTCCATGTACTTGACCATCTCAAACAAGGTGTCAGAACCTTGGTTTTTTTCCCACTTCCTTCTCTTCGGTGCACTGCAGTGAAACTTATGCTCCATCCCTCTCCAGACCCTCTTTCCTTTTCTCCATGCTTGTATACTTCGGGGTCTCTGAGTGTGCTCCTCTGCACCCAAGAGGTCTTCTGGAACCCTCATTTTCTCTAGGATTCATACCAGAAGTGCCAACAAATAAATGTCTTCACTCTGTCCTCAGAGAGGCCTCAGCTCATGTTTAATAGGGTCTGTGTAAATGACTTTCTGAAGAATATACTTTACATGGCTTCCAAAGTCTCCCCAGCCAGTGTTAAAGTATCCATCATAGTAACTGCCCTAATACAGTTTTTCTCACTTTTCCCCCTTCTAGTTAGTTTGGAGGGTATGGGTGTGTGTGTGTGTGTGTGTGTGTGTGTGTGTGTGTGTGTGTGTGTGTATTGTGTTTGAGACAGGGTCTCACTATCCAGCACAGTTTGACCTCAAATTTATGATCATCCTATCTCACTCTTCTTACCATGAAATTATAGGCATATGCTATCATATCTAGTGCCTTTATCTTTAAATAAGCACTTTACTTGATTTGTTGCTTCTAGGTTTGCTTATGAAGAAACCAAACTAACATCATCTCCACCATTCAAGCTAGAGCATGGCTGTCAATGGCACACGACCTGCCACCAAGACAAGTGGACGTGGATAATTGTTCTTTCTTGGAAGCCTTAGCCTCTTTCCTGATTCTCAGAATACTTGCACCCCCTAGAGAACCCTTCATTTCTGGCTGATCTCCCTCCACCTCACATTTCCCATTGGATCATCTCAGATTTCAATCTCTTTCTCCGGTACTCATTCTCTACTATCTTCTGTCTTCCAAGTGGCTCCCGAGTTCATAACCATCAGGGCCTCGCTTCTATTCCACACTCACTGAAACCATAAAGGAATGGATCGTATCCTATACTGCATTTATTTTCCTGGTTATTCTGGCATAGTGTAAGTTCATTGAGTAGGTTATCTTGTTTAGTACTCACAGCAATCCAAATGGTGGCACTACTGAAGACAAGTGAGTGTCAAAGAGGCTAGAAGCTCACTGGGTTTGGCACTGATGTGGACTAACACTGATAAGCAAAGCAGGCCTTTCTCATTCTGATTTCAGGACCTTAGCCAATGTAAGACCCTAAGACCCTACGCCAGGAAGCGGGCCCCCACAGAAACACTCACGGACCCGGATTCGATGCAAAAGCAAGACCACCAAGCCACTCTGCTTCCTGTGTCCCAGTTTCCCTTGTGCAATGGTCATGTAGAGCTTCTAGAGTAAGTTGCCAGAAGAAGAGAAATTGGTAAGCATGTAACTCAGCCCTGTCATCGTACACGCAAGAATCAGCAGCAGGCTGTTTTCTTCAGTTTTATGCGGATATCTGCTTAGGTTTGTGACGGGTTATTTTTATTTTTTATGATCAGGGCTATAAATGATGCCAGGTTTCCCTTCTTTCTCTCTGAAGTGTATCTCCCAACTTTGGAGGGCCCCTCTACGTAAATGTTGATGGTGTTACAACTTCCCAATTCCAGTGATGCTAACAGGCACCTAGCACCAGTGTCAAAGGGTCACCAAGATTTTTCTCTTGGAGATTTCCTCAGACAGGGATGATTTTTCCAATTGTTCTGTCCTGGAATTTTAACCACAGGAAACCTGTGAATGTATCTCTGTTAAATGTCTACCCATCCCCACTAGGCTGTTTATTGTGTTGTATCCAGAGCAACTAAACCCAAGATTGTGTCTTTGCCAAAGACATGAATAAGAACTGAAACAAAAAAAAAAAATGTGCAGGCACCCAGATGTTCTTTGGCAATGACAAACACCCAGACATTTGGAGACATCTGGATGGCTGACTGACTTTTGCAGTTTTCATCTGGAAGACGAAGATTGCGCAGACCCAGCGTGATTACATGCTGGATGATAATAAACAAATCCTTGACAAAGTCCACGGGATTGCAAACATCTGTGAAGGGGAAAAAAGCCTTGAAGAATCCAGCTAGCCATGCTCGTGTTTGGTATCATTTTAAAGTGAGCATTGGACAGTAGTCACGGGGCGAAGACTACACAGAAAAGAAGAAAAGAATCTCTAAAGCAAATGCTGTCCGAGTAAGGAATAGTTAAGATTCTACTCCAAGTGGAAGATGGGTTAATAATGGTAATTATTTATTACAGTACACATTCTAGACCGTGTTCACCTGCTTTGGGGTCTCCATACCAAGTAACATCAGAAGATGCCCAGAACCGGGTGGTCGGTATCTGATCTGCTTATGTAGTACAGGAACTCTAAAGCGTCACAGGCATCCAAGCCTCATTTTTGTGTTTCTTTCAATCCAGCTAAAATTAATTTTGTAAAACTGGAATTCGGGTCTTACTGACAAAGGTGAGGAAATGATTTCTTCACCAGCGTGGTAGGGCGTGTGCCCTGGAAACCAGAGACTTAACCTGGAGGCCCGAGAACACTGCCAGATAAATAAACTTCTTGGATTGCTAAAAAGAAATCTGAGTGGATCAGGAGGCAAGGCTGTATCCCCAAAGTGACATTAATTCTACTCTTCAATCAATGAAAAGAAGAAGCATCCTCAACCTAGGCAAATAGAAGAGGTGCTGATCTTGAGCTAAAAGAATTGGCCCAAGAGGGAAGTTATCTCAACTGAAATGAATCTCAGAGCAGTGATGGCAGTTGTGAGAACACCAACGATGGAGAAGTAGTGGCCTGGTGGTGACGGCAGCATCAGACAGTTCTAGTGGCCTTAAGAACAGAGTACAGAGGTCTGAGGAAGGTAACTTAGTTGGTTGAGTGCTTGCTTGAAAGAACCTGTTTCAAAAGACAAGGTGGATAGTTCCAAAGGATGAACAATAACTGACGTGATCCTCTGGCTTCTACATACACAGACACACAATACACATTCACACATATACATACATGCATGCACATATTCACTCAAACACATATCCACACACGCACACATTCATGCACATACACCCATATGTAAACACGCATATGCACACATATATACACATGCATAAAAGCATGCATACACACATAAACACACACACACACACACACACACACACAGAACTGCAAGCAAGTCGCTCCTGCTGGCAGAGGAAGCAGAGGGCAGTAGCATCTGCACGCACGGATAAGCAAAGCCCAGGGCATTATTCCTCTGATAATAACCTGAGCCCATGATTTTTCTTTCTATCGCTCTATTCTAGGAAGCCAAGGATTTCGAGCCAAAATTTTGCTGTTGTTTTATCATCTGGGTCATGTTAGGGAAAATGTAATAAAATTTCCACCTCTGAGCAGTTGTACTCGTGATATTTGCTTTCTGGCCATTTTCCTTGACATTATCTGGAACAAATGCTTTGCTGGAGTGTGAGGAGGAGACCAAAAAAGGAAAAAGACGACAGACTCAAATAACATTCACACAAACCCACGGCCACAACAGAGACAGTCAGTAATTTCGCAGACAAGCCAGTTGCGGAACTTCAACTTGCCAAACAGCCCCTGAGCCCTTCGCAAATTTAAAGTGATTGTTCAAAACCAAAACCATTTTCTTCAGAAAATGTCTGTCTTTTGATCGGCCACCTAAAGAGATGAGGGGGGAAAATTCCGTCCCAAAGCCTCCCTTAGATTGTGTAAACAGCAAAGTCCTGTGTGAATTTCCAGGCCCTTCATCCCATTGTGCTAACACTATTTAAAACCAGATGCAGGCTCTCCCCGTCTCTGTGCTGGAAGAATTACTGTCAACAGGCATTGTTCCACAGAGAAACTTCAGGCAAAGCAGTTCCCAAGTCCTGTAATTAAAATAAGAGAGAAGAAAGGGAAAAAAAAGAGCTATGTAGAATTCAGAGTCAACACTTTTATGATGTAGTCCTAGACTCAGAAGTAATCAAAATCACACAAAATGTATGTGTCCTATTTGTGTGGCTTCAGCTGGACAAAGGACTGCTGTATGCTGAGCCTCAGTGTGTGTGTGTGTGTGTGTGTGTGGTGTGTGTGTGCGGTATGTGTATGTGGTGTGTATGTGTGTGGTGTGTATGGTGTGTGTGTGTGTGTGGTGTGGTGTGTGTGTGTGTGTAAGCATGCTACAATGTACATATGAAGGGCACAGGACACCTTGGATGTCAGTTCATCTTGTTTGAGACAAGGTCTCTGATTTGCTTTTGGCTGTGGTGTCATCAACCTATCTGGCCTTAGGCAGCTAGCAGTCTGAGGATCTCCTGTCTCTGTCTCCCATCTTGCTGGAGAAACGCCCAGGTTACTACCACACCCAGTCTTATATGGGGTCTGGAGATTTGAGTTCAGAGCCTCATGTCTGAGCAGCAAGTGTTTTGCTCAGTGTGTGTGTGTGTGTGTGTGTGTGTGTGTTTAGAATTCTCTGACTCTATCAGGTCTCATGGCTAGCATTATCCTTGTCTGAGGAAATCTCCAAGAGAAAAATCTCTCCATTAGCAGTCATCATAGTTAGGCACAGGTTTGAACTCTGGGCACATTTGTGGAGAATTAGTGGTTGGGTTATAGCCTAGAGCAAACCTGCAGGAGATTGTCTAGCTGATAGGGAAGGCCCAGCCTATGGTGAGTGGGACTAGTCCCTGAAAAAATGAGTAAAATACTGAGAGTTGGTTGAGAGAGTTGGCATCCTTTTGTACACTTGGCCAGACATGCTGGTCTGTCAAGTAAGATGATCTCTCTCTCAGCCATTACGGAGAGATGGTGTGACCAGTTCCCTCGGCCCTGATGTTGGTGTGTGCGCTCCTGTCAAGGTAGACTGAGAACTGTAACTGGACTGTCATAAAGAAATAAACCCCTTGTTCCCTTAAGCCTGTTTGATGGTCATTTATCAGCAAACATGTAGGCAAACTGCAAAACAGTCTGAATTTGGTTACATAAGGAAAAAGAGGTACAGAAAATGAGTGTCAGAGTAGCACATTGGGTTACTTACCTTGTGAAAACTTAAAAAAAAAAAACTCCATTCAAAGAACATGTGAATAAATGCTGGCTTTAATTACAAAGTATTCACCACACATACTCTTTCTGCAGAATCCAAATCTCATGTTCCATTTCCTAGAAAAGTAATTGGCAAAATTATTGTGCATGGCAAAGTCCCCCTAGAGGCAAGACATAATAAAGACTTCCTAGGGATAGAATGAAGCGGCCACAGCTACAAAGTTCAAGGGGTGTCATAGAAGGTGGATTTGCAGAGATTCTGCAAGCTCTTTCAGCATATCACATATCCAACAGAAGTGAGTCTAGATGAGTGTATTTATATTATACATGCCCTTTAACTACATCTGTAGAAAGGAAACTTGACTCAGGATGGGCCAGTCAGGTTCCCTCTGTGAGAATTTAGCATTGGGATCCTTGGGTTGGTTAGTTGATCCTGATGTATGTAACCAATTGAGTTGAGGAGATAAGATTCTGTAAGTCCTTGTGAGACAAGGTTCATAAAATAAGGTAAAGAAAGCTGTGGGGTCCCTCCCGCGCCGCCTCTGTCCGCGCATTGCCATCCTCAGGTGAGTGAGCGAGCCAGCCCGCCCAGCACCCCAGCCCCCGCGTCCCTGTGGCTTAGGCCTGGGCCGCGCCCCCGGGACCCTAGCCCCTTTCTTCCTCCCGCCCACCTGTCCGACCAACTGGACAGGACTTGCTCACATTCCTCCATCCCTGGAGCTTGGGAGGGCCACTAAGCCAAGTCCCAGGCCCCAGGTGAAGAATTCTGCCATCAACATCAGCCCCTCTGCCTCTCTGGCCCACCGGGGACCCACACAAGTGGTCTACAGAAGACACACTGCTAATCAGAATTCAATAGAGTCCAAAGAAAACTCAAGCAAAGTTCTAAGAGTCAAAGGCCATACATCTGAAAACCTCTACAATCATCCTATCACATGGGAGAGATTCTTCACATCCAGCCCAAAGATAAGTAAACCTCCCTTTTTTTTTTCTTTTTCACCTTACTGTTCCTTTCTAATATTAATCACTGTAGATTAACCTTTCCATACAGCCACCCCAAAAACATATACAACTCCAGGGAATACACCACTACTCTCACATATCACCAAAATACTACATGGTAAAAGAGCACTACCATACTAATATTCACCCCCTGTCTACTTAACCTGATTTAACTGATGTACTAACAGCCTAGTAGCTGATGAACACAGATGCAAAGATTCTCAACAAAGTCTTAGCAAATCAGATTCAAAAACATATCAAAAAGATCATTCACGGGGACCAAGTAGGCTTCATCCCCGGCACACAAGGTTGGTTCAACATACGCAAATCATTAAATGTAACTCATCATATAAATCGGTCCAAAGTCCAAGACCACATGATACTCTCGATAGATGCAGAAAAAGCTTTTGACAAGATCCAACAGCCTTTTATGATCAAAACGCTAGAAACAGTAGGAATGGAAGGAACCTTTATCAATATAATAAAAGCTGTATACAACAAGCCAACAGCAAGCATTATGCTCAATGGGGAAAAACTGGAAGCATTCCCACTTCACTCAGGAACTAGACAAGGCTGTCCAATCTCACCACTTCTATTCAATATTGTACTTCAAGTCTTAACTGAAGCCATAAGACAAGAAAGGGGCAT
The DNA here is from genome assembly GCA_023101885.1 of Typhlomys cinereus. NCBI lineage: Eukaryota > Metazoa > Chordata > Mammalia > Rodentia > Platacanthomyidae > Typhlomys > Typhlomys cinereus. Next base: position 3,411,840 of record JALPQD010000099.1, on the reverse strand, counting down.
AAAAGGGATTCAAATCGGCAAGGAAGAAGTCAAGCTATCCCTATTTGCAGATGACATGATCTTATACCTGAGTGATCCCAAAAACTCCACCAGGAAGCTCCTGGAACTAATTGAGAAGTTCAGCAGGGTGGCAGGATACAAAATAAACATACAAAAATCAGTGGCTTTCCTATATGCCCAGAGTGAGAGAATTGAAAAAGCCCTGAGAGAAACAATTCCATTTATTATAGCCACTAAAAAAATGAAATATCTTGGTATAAACCTAACCAAGAAGGTAAAAGACCTTTACAATGAACACTTTAAAACCCTCAAGAAAGAACCAGCAGAAGACACCAGAAGGTGAAAAGACCTCCCATGTTCCTGGATTGGCAGAATCAACATCATAAAAATGACCATCCTACCAAAGGCAATATACAAATTCAATGCTATACCAATTAAAATCCAAAGCAATTCTTTAAAGAAGTTGACCAAACAATCTCAAAATTCATATGGAGGCACAAAAGACCCAGGATAGTAAAGACAATCCTGAGTAACAAAAACACTGCTGGAGGTATCACCATACCAAACCTTAGTCTATACTAAAAATCCATAGTTGTAAAAATAGCCTGGTACTGGCTCCAAAATAGACATACAGATCAATGGATAAGGGTTGAAGACCCAGATATAAGCCCACAAAATTACAGCCATTTGGTCTTTGATAAAGGGGCCCAAAGAATCCAATGGAAAAAGAACAGCATCTTCAACAAATGGTGCTGGCAAAACTGGATCTCCACATGTAGAAGATTAAAACTGGACCCGTACTTGTCACCATGTACAAGAATTAATTCCAAATGGATCAAGGACCTCAATATAACGCCAGAGACTATAAAAACCATAGTTGAAAGGACAGGGAACTCCCTCGAGCTGATTGGGCTAGGCCAACAGTTCCTAAACGGACATCCAATGGCACAGTCACTGCTACCAACTCTCAACAGTTGGGATCTTGTGAAATTAAAGAGCTTCTGTTCAGATAAAGAGATTATAACACGAGCTCAAAGGCAACCCACAGAATGGGAGAAAATCTTCACTAACCACATATCTGATAGAGCTCTACTGTCCAGAGTGCACAAAGAACTTAGAAAACTAAACACCAAGGAAACTAATGGCCCAATTAAAAAATGGGCCCTGGAACTTCAAAGAAACTTTACCAGGGATGAAATTAAAATGTCTAACAAATATCTTTAAAAATGCTCCACTTCTTTAGCCATCAGGGAAATGCAAATCAAAACTTCCCTGAGATATCATCTCACTCCGGTCAGGATGGCAAAAATCCACAATACTAACAACGACAAATGCTGGAGAGGATGTGGAGAGAGGGGAACTCTCCTACATTGCTGGTGGGAATGCAGGCTCATACAGCCACTCTGGCGAGCCCTCTGGAGATTCTTAAAGAAATTAAAGATTGAAATTCCATATGACCCTGCTATTCCACTTTTGGGAATAACCCCCCATACAGCAGAGGTTCACCTCGATAGCACAAGCACGACCATTGTTCATAGCAGCACTGTTTACAATAGCAAAGTCATGGAATCAGCCCAAATGTCCAACAGTTGACGAGTGGATAAGGAAACTGTGGTACATCTATACAATGGAGTACTACTCAGCCATCAAAAATGATGAATTACTGGAATTTGCCGGGAAATGGATGTCATTAGAAACAATTATATTAAGTGAAGTATCCCAAACCCAGAAAATTAAGCGCCGTATGTACTCCCTAATAGGTGGCTCCTAGTACCAAACCCGCCCAGCCCACTTTGAGACACTCAAAGGTAAATCAAGTACAAGGGATGGGATTGGAGGGCCACACCAGAAACAAGGAGAGAGGGGACCATATTACAGCAGAGAAAATAGGCCTCCATCAAGGACTGCAAGTAAGTAATGTGACATCTGGTTAAGTTCACAGACATTTGTTCCTGATCATTTACAACTGAGGGGGTATGATCTCACCAGAAGGAGAGGGCATATAGTCTGGCAGATAAAAAGTAACCATTTTGCACATGGGTGATTGACCCCTCCCTCACTGAGTTTCCTACTTTTATTACATCTACCCTTGAATGTGCTATTATAACAAGACTCTAGTTTAACAGCTTTTTGTCTCTGGCCAGGGGGTGACATACAATGCCCAGCAGGATGGAGTGAAGGGCATTGCAGGAGCAGCAAAACTGCAAAAGAAAATCAGCAAACCACAATCCCGAACTTCAGAGACTCTATATCAACCACTTAGAACTAGGCCAGACTAATCTCTCCCCATCCTGAAGCTCAGGGACATTTGCAAAAGAGGGGGTGGTAAGATTGTAAGAGCACAAGGATGGGAGGAGCAATGATTTGCAAGATACTCCACATAAGTTAGGGCCGAAGCAATCATAATTGGATTTTGCATGCCCTGCGCAATATCCAACACACTATTGACCTCACAAAGTGTAGCATCTGCTAAAGGCACCAAGATCCTTGGAGGCAAGGGATTGACAGCCACAGTAGTGTTCCTATGCTTAAGGAGAACATGGGAAAGGGTTCAGGGAAAGGCCACTGGGTCCTTGTACATCATCGGAGAGGAGGGCCCAGAGGAGAGTCAGGCATGCACAATAAAGGACTCTCTGGGAATTGGGGGGGGGCACTGGGGGATGGGGAGGGAGGGGTGAGGGGAGGGGGAGCAGGGGGCTTGGGGGGAGGAGGAGGGAGGGAGGGAAGTGGTGTACCTATTAAGTTTGTATGAGCGGAAATAATAATGAAAAATGTAAAAAAAAAAAAAAAAGAAAGCTGTGGGGAGGGAGGAGGAAGAAGAGAGAGGAAGGAGCAGTGAGGAAGGCCCTGGGGAAAAAACATCTTAGCACCTGGTGATGTTCTACTTTCTCTGCCATATCTCAGGAGACCCACCATGCCTCCTGCCAAGCCGCCTGGACTTCTTACTTCAGACAGGTATGTGCTCATTGTAACTAAAGTATACTCAGTCCAAAATAGGTCTCACAGTTTCTATGGCTGAGATTTTACAACAACAACCTAATTTATAATGCCAGGGAGATATTTTTAATATTTCACAATAAAATATGTACTGTTCCCAAAAATATTTGTAGAACCCTCATTATGTGTCAAGTAATAGAATGTCACAATGCAGTCAGTCAAATAATTCTAAGTTCTGGTAGGCGGAGAAGTAAGCTAGAATCCTTCCTATCCTTCAGAGGCCTACACAAGCCAGGCGTTCACGAAAATCACCTTGTTAATGTTATTATCACAACTTGGAGTTCCTACTAATAAAAGATCACTTAAATTTTGTTTTGATTAAATATAGACAAGTTGCTCCTTTAAACCATTATTTATGCTCTTATTCTACAAGGTATTTGGTTTTGTTCCACTCTGCAAACCGTGCAAGGAGTATAAATATACTGAGGTTTTAGCCCCTTCTACACAATATGGAGACAGAATGGTTTGGAGACTCTGAAGTACAGTCAGCCTCGCTGATACTGGCTTTGTAAAACATATGTCTCGTTAGACCATTTCCGTCATAGTTAGATATGGATAACTGGGCACATTTGTAGAGAATTAGTGGTTGAGCTAAGCCCTGAGGCTGACTAAAGGAGACTGTCTATTTTATGGGTGAGGCCCAGCTCATGGTAGTAGGACTAGTCCCTGGGCAGATGAATAAGATGGAGGGAACTGGTTAGGGAACTTGGCATCTTTTTGTACACTTAGCCAGGCACATTGGTGTGGCAAGTAAGGATCGTCCGTCTTGGCGGTCATGTGGATGTGGTGGGCCTGTTCCCTTGGCCTATGGTGTTGGTGAGTATCTCTCCTGTCAAGCTGGACAATCATAAACCAGAATAAAACCCTTTGTTCCCTAAAGTTTTTGGTCATGGATTTATCGGCAATTTTGCAGTCTAAATGCAACAATACTGTGTCAGAATACAAGTTATTTAATGAAATAAAATTAGATCCTAATAAAAATATACATGTAGTTAATTTGATTAATTTATTTTCAGAATAGTCTTCATCTTAGTATTTCTATTTATTTCTTGAACAAGGCTTTCCAACTACCTCTTGTTATCAGAGGTTAGGGGAACAAATATGCTTTGTGTAATAATTACTTCATTACACAACTTCATTATCAAGTTGGTGCAATTTAGGAAACATGGCTGGATGTGTCTGTGTGGACATCTCCAGAAAGGATTCACTGAGGAGAGATACTGTCCCTCAAAGTTAAACTGCCAACGAGAGATAGCAGTGTTTCCTGGCACACTCATCTCTGGATCATGCGTTGTCCTTTGCATACTGGCCACGGGCACCTTCTGAGGTAGTAAGTACTAAAACCCAGCACTGGTCCCACAGCCAGCCAGTGCACCCTGCGCAGGACTGCACCTGTGCAGAGGAAGGAAGGGGCTTCCTGCTTAAAGGTTCAGGGATGGGCTTGTGTTAAGAGAGCACTGTGGCCAGGCAAGCTCCACCTGCTGCCACCCCTTATCCGCACCTTCCCACAGACCTATCCACACACGCCATATGTTATACCTTTGTCTAAACTTAACTTCTTTTTTTTTTTACTTGAAGGATTTCTTTAGGCTAGAATTTCCCAAAATATCCCCAGGAAACATGACTATGTGATATATATTACACATGCACACCCACATACATATCTGAAGCCTGAGAAAAGGGCATTATCTATTTCCTACTTGGAAACTAGCAGCACACATTCCCACATTAAAGTCCCTAAAAGTCCTACAGTCAAGAATCCTTGTTAACTCAGACAACATGGCCAAACATTTTCCCAAATCAAAAGAAAATCCCTTTCTTTGCTTCCTAGTACTTATAAGAAGCAAGCAATTCGGCTTTCTGTTAATACATGGCCCTGGACATTTTTTTTCTTTCCATTCACCACATTTTTATTGCTTATAGCTTAAATTAAATAATAAAAAGACTACATTTTAGGTACCATGTTCTCCTTAGAACCTTAGTCAGAAGTTGCACGTAGTGATTAATGATTAATGTTTACTGAATGAGTGGATTGAATTACTTTTTAAAAAATAAGAAGACTGCTTTTGAGCAGTGAAATTAATACTTTCTGATGTTGGATGCATGCGCATGTGTGCTGTGGGGGGAGGGTATGTCTCCAGCCTGTGTGTCTAGGTGATTAGCTGTCCCAGTAGTAGGGACACCTTTCCCTAGCAGCTCTCAAATGCTGGAGGCTTTGTGGTCCTCATTAGCAAAAGAGGTTAAAGTCTTCCCACTCCCTCTTATCTCAGCTTGGGCCCTGTCAGGACCTATCAAGATCTCTCTTGCTCAATTCCTGGTCCATCATTATTTTAGAACCTGCATTAGGAAGGCAGGAGATTTTATGTGATTAGCTGCTGAGATAAATGTTAATTAGTTTTCCATTTCCATAAAGTATCCCACTGACAGAAAGATTTGTTAAGTCAGTTAATGGCTATAAATAATTGTTCCAGAATTGGGTTGGGGGATAAAGAGCTGTGAGGATAAGGGTTGGTCAGGAGGGATGATATATTAAGAAAACAAATGGGAATGGAACCAAATGAATGATCACATGATCTTAGAGTTGAAAATCATTAGAAATACCGGAATTTGAAATTTGGGATTGAGTAAAGGCAAGTGACATAATGCATATGATAGACCAGCCATTTTTATAGCCTGGAAGAAAAAATAAAGCATAATCGAGACCAAAATCCAAGAACTGGAACATGTCTTACGATGTAAGTACACAACCCAGGCCCCAACACCAAGTTCAAAATGGAACCTATTTTGTTTTAGCCCCATACGGACTGCCAAAATAATTCTCCCATTTCTTCTTCAAACAAGGGTAAATTGTTTTGAATAGCAAGAACAAAGAGAGAACAGTCAGGGTAGTTACTAGGTTTGATTTCTTCCAAATAGTATGGAAACTGTCAGAGGTTTGGAGCCTGAAGATTTCTGCATTCCTTCTTCACTCTAAACTCATTGGCTTGGGCAAGTCTCATTTGGAAAAGAGTGATGTGAATGAAGTGAATCCACACCATTCACTTGTACGGGAGACTGAAAGGACATACTTGACAGTGAGCCTGACTGTGGCAGGTACTTCACACATAGCTATTCATACCACTGGTATTGGTTTACCAAACAACCCAGCATACCTTAGTCCCATGATTAAGTCTCAAGTTTACACATTTTCATAGGGCTCACTAATGTTATTATTAGTAATAAAGTTGCAAAGTCACTTGAGAATCCACCCAGTTGAAACTAAGTTGTGTAACAATCAAATGACATCCCAAGCTCTTATCAATGACAAAACTGCATTCATGTCACCTGACAGTCAATTCATTGCCTAGAAGAGGGACACTGACAACACTGTCCTTTTTACCCCTGGATATAGAGGTTAGATCATGTCCCTCAAATCCCTTTTGTCCATGTCATGTAATAAAATAAAAGGAAGTTTCCAAGAGAGATAGCACAGTTGATCCTGTCTTGCTCCAAAATCAACATTGTCCCTCCCAGAAGAGGTAAGCTGGACCACCCTCAAACAGGCTCAGAAATTCAGATCAACATTTTCATTCATGGCAGGTAAATCTTTCGGCCTAAGCAATGCAGTTACTTCTCCAAAGACTCTAGCTGTCTTGTTTTACAGTAGCCAGTTTCCGAGGGAGTTAAGGAATTTGAAGGAGGTGGGGTCAGGGTAGATGTGGGTGTTCTGCCACCGAAATGCTCCATGTTTAATATTAAAGATTCAGGTAAATACACCCCCCAGCATGTCTTAACCCAACCAGGCATGCGCTGAAACCCAGCACATGAAAAATGACTCCAGATCTCTTTTAGAACCATTCTGAGAGATCCCAGCCAATATCAACTTACTGTTTCATTAAAATGTGGTTTTCAGAGTCTGGGATTACCAAGCATGTACTGGGGACATCGGGAAGAAAATATGGGGCCACAGGGAAGGAAAGGGTCAATAGAAAGAAGGTATGCCCCTGCAGAGACAGTAGAAACAAAGAGAAGAGGAAAGGAGGGACACACTCTATTCAATCAAAATGAAAATTAGCAGGTATTACTGGAAACGCTGATTTCCAAGGGGAAAAAATTATTTGTCATCACAATTTCTTAGGCATTTAAATGTAGATGTCTGATTTTTGTTAATGGTGAAATTTATAAATAAGGAATAAGGAATCAGTATAGGGCTTGCAGTCAGAGCACAACTTGTTTTTACAGAATAAGATGATATCTGGATATATTCTCTTCTCTATTTCTTTATTTTGAATGCAAAGAATCAAAAGCACATGATGCAGTTAGAAGTAGATTGACAGTGACATTTCATTAATGGTATGAATAAAGCAATTTCTTTCTGGCTCGCAGTATCCAAACAGGCTGCCACCACAGTGAGGTAGTTTCCCTTGCAATTCTGCTTCTGAAACCTCCTTTACAGATAAATAACCACACATAATTATATATATTTAATTTGGCAGAAATTTCTTAATGAAACTTTACACTATGTTCAAACTCAACCAAAGTTTCCCATTTCCCTTATTTGGTTTGTGAAGGAAGAAAGCAACCTGACTGCATAATGATCTAGCAGGTTTATTCCCCTGGGCATGGATATCATACCACACAATGTGATCCCATTAGGTTCTTCTGGCGTCATGCCCTGATGCTCCATACGTTTAAACCCAAAGCCTCATCTCAAAGACTGAAAGGTCTGATCCACTAGCACAATTATCTGGAAAAACCCTTCCTGAATGCTTTAATTGTCCTGCTTTATCATGGTATTAGTCACATTGGTGGCATTATAGAAATAAATGAAGACCACCCAAGTTAAGAGCAAGCAAAGTCTATTCAATCAGGCACTGTCGCATGTCTTTGGCAGAGATTCAATTGCAGGCAGAGGATCAGGAGGGCTTGACACTGGAAGTAAGGGAGGGCTTCAGGTGGACTCTCTGCTTGAAGATTGGGTGGACCCTCCAGCATCCCGGAGGTTGTTGGTGTAAGAAAACAGTGGGCCGGGTAGCTAGAATGCAGGTGTCTCTTGTGATTGAACAGAGTGCATATGTGGCGGAGTCTAACTGATCTTAGGTTGGAAATGGGAACAAAAATGGGAAAGCTGTGTATTAACCATGTTCTGATCACTTGGAGCTAATCGTGTGGCTCCTGGACTGGTTTGTTGTTCATTTCAGGTTGGTTTGTTGTTCATTTCAGGTTGACTTCCCAGACTGCTTATTGCAGACAATGCCACTTGGGGTAGGAGTTCTATTCCTTTATATCCTATTTGTGTGTGTGTGTGTGTGTGTGTGTGTGTGTGTGTGTGTGTGTCTGTATTCGTGTGGGAGGGAGAATGTGTATTTGTTTGTAGGGGTGTGTGAGGTATTCGTGTGTGGGGGAGAATGTGTATTTATTTGTAGGGGTGTGTTGGGGTTATGTATAAGTGTCAGCTTGATGGTTGAGGGTTTGAGCTCTGGGCACATTTGTAGAAAATTAGTAGTTGAGTTAAGCCCAGAGTGAACCTGAAGGAGATTGTCTAGCTGTTGGGGAGGGCCCAACCCAGGGTTGGTGGGACTAGGACCTGAACAGGTGAATAAAATACTGAGAGCTGGTTGAGGAAGGTGGATCCTTGTGTGTACTTGGCCAGACATATTGGTCTGGCAAGTAAGGATCGTCCCTCTTTCATCCATTATGTAAAGATGATATGGCCAGCTCCCTAGGCCCTAGTGTTGGGGTGTGCTCTCCTATTAAGTTGGACGAAGAACTGTAATCAGTAATTGTAAGAGAAAATAAATCCCTTTTTCCCTTACACCATTTGATGGTGATTTATCAGCAACATGCAGGCGAACTGCAACAGGGTGCATGCGGGGGACAGAAGACAGCCTTAGGTGTCATCCCTCCTTAGGCACTGTACACTTTGGCTTAGAGATAAGGTTTTTCACTGATCTGGAGCTTGCTAATTAAGCTTGTCATAGTTTTCCAGTGAGTCATAGGAATTATCCTGTCTCCTCCTACCCAGCACTGAGATTAGAAGCATATGCCATTTTTCCCAGTTTTTCTTAAACATGGGTTTGGAGACTAAACTTAGTTCCTCATGCTTGCATAGCAAACACTTTACCAACTGAGTCTTTCCCCCCAGCCTCGGAGTTCTACTTAACACATGGTGATCATTTGCCATTTGAATACTCTGGCTCTAGTAATTAATTTCCTATTTACTGGTTTTGTCATGAATAACCTGAGCATTTCAGAAAGATACATTTAATCGGTATCAGTCTTTATGTCCTTTTAGTTCAGGCTGCTATGTTTCTCCCAATGAGTTAGTTAATGTTTCGTTTATTTCTTGGCTCTTCTTTGGTGAAATCCTATGAACCAAACCACTTATTCATTCTTCATTTGATAGATATATTTACTATGAAAGTATTACATATCATTAGAAGATTTCTGCTTATATTCTAAATGGCAAGGGAACATATACTAAAATAAACAAGGAATAACTAACTGGAGAGATGGCTCTGTAGTTACAGTGCTTGTTGCCTTTTGGGCCAGAGTTGGATCACCAGATCCCACAATGACTGGTTCAGTTGAGCACTTGTATTTTTAGCTTTGCAAGTCAGAGATTGGGAATCCCCAGAGCCAGTTGACTAATGCGTCTGGCCCTATCAGTGAGCTCTGAGTTTCATTAGAGACTCTGTCTCAAAGGAATATCATGCAAGAGCAATTGAGGATGATTCCCAATCACACACACACACACACACACACACACACACACACACACACACACACACATGCAGGTGCACCATGTAAATGAATCTCTCTACATGCACCCATATAAACACACAAGTGCACTCATATACACACATGTACCTACACATATATGCAAACATTCATACCCCCATGGATATACTCTGTAGACACATACACATGAACACAGGGAAACAAAAAGACATGAAATAATAACTAACAGAATGTAGCAAAGTGGTGAAAAGTGCTATTCTGAGTACTCTAAGAAGAGACATTTCTTCTGAATTCTGAATTTTCAAGAATTTCAAAGATCAGATGGGAGACTATTCCAGGCAGGAGCAGATGAGGCAAAAATCCAAGGAAAGCTGGTGGATTCAAGGACTAAAAATGCCTGGGTGACTATAGCACAGTGAGCTGGAGGAAAGGCAGTGGAGCAAAGTGAGAAGTTAAGAAGGAGGGAACACATGTGGCTGTTTAGCAAGAGTAAAGGAATATTCCCTCACTCTGAATATGATAGAAAGGTATTACGAAGCACTTATTTCTGTAAATATTTATTTATTTGGAAGGAGGGGGAGAATGCACATGCATGCCATGTGCACTGTGAAGGTGTGAGGACAACTTCCTGAGGTTAGCTCTTTCCTTCCACCATATAAAAGAAAATTTCAGGAATTGAACTCAGGCCACCAGAATTGTGTGCAGGTGCCTTTACCTTCTGAGCTAGCTTATAGACCCACTGGAGGGCTCAGCAAAGGTTTATCATAACTTTTATAATCTTATGAGAGTTACTCAGATTTGGCTGGAGTTGATCAGGAGACTCAGTAAGGACGATGACAACATATGGTGCTCACTCTAGGGCTGTTAAACGTGGTGGGGCAGGAAGTGGATGGAAGCACATTATGGAGATAAGGAGAAGAGTATCAGGACTTGCGGAAAGACAGGACATGCAAAGTCTGGGAAGGAGAGAAAGCTTGGAATTTGACCTAAGCAAGTAGGCAGCAACTGATATTTAATGAGATGCAGAAGTAGAGTTTAGAGAAGCGAATGAAGAGGCCTGTTTGGGCCACTTTCATGTCCTTTCTTACATGCCCTAAGGGAAACCTAATTAGAACTATGAACACAGAAATAAAACTAAGGCAGGGAATCAGAAGGCTTGGATGCACTCTCCAATAGATGTAAGACAAACATGGCTGAGAACAACCTCATGTTTGGACAGGTCACAAACACTGCAGTGCCAATTCATTGTCTCACTTGCCTCTTTCATTAAACATTATGTGGGGAAGAAATGGAACCAGAAACATATAGTGTAAAATCTGGGCAGAGATATGAGGAACTGGAAAGTCAGAATTTCCAAAATCACCAAGTTTGCTTTGTGAGAATAGGCAGCCTCTCCTCCCGATTTGCCCTTCTGTGGATCTAAGGCTTTCAGTGACTGTGCCTGTGGTCCTTGCTTACAAGCTGATATCGGCTCTCTTTGGGCTGTTGGTCCACCACTTCTCATTACCTCCAGAATGATGCCAAGGCTATCCCATGTAGAGAGACATGAGAATTACAAAACCTCCCAAACAGGAGCCAGGGAACGGGGAAGGATAAATCTTAAGCTATTTATCAGGATGATTGTGGCAAAGGGTAAATAATCAGGAGGTAAAAGAGAGTAACTTTGAACAAATGTTGTTAATCAGATACGCAAAATGCCAGCAGAGTCCATTTGTCAACTGGACATAAAATGACAGGTGGAGTCTTGGCCCAAGATCTCCCCATGGTATTCTGGGAATTAGGCAGTCATTATCATATTACAATGGACCTCTATAAGCTCATTTGAGACTCATTCCTCAGTCCTTCTCATAGAAATATTTAGTAAAGTCACTTGGAAAAAATCCTCTTATTTAGGCTCTTAGGTTTGAAGAGACAAGTAGGAGTCCTTAAATGTAGACTTTTCTTCATGTAATGGTTACTTTTAACTATTGCTGTGAGAGAGCATACAAACTTAGGCAACTTAAGGGAGAAAGGAAGATTTATTCAGCTTATGGTTCCAGAGGGGAGATACAGTTTTTCAAAGCGGAGGTGGCATGGCTGGCTGGCCAAAGCTGACCCGGGCTACGTTACTGCAGACATCTTGGAGGCTGAGAGCTGCAGACTGCTTGGGGCAAAGGCAGACTTTTCCTGGAGGTAGGGTGGGACTAAACCACCTCAAGTCCCACCCTTTGTGACTGCCTTCCTCTAACAAGGCTCCACCTCTCAAGGTGCCATGACCATGCCAAACACATGAGACTGTGAGGGAAACATTTCAAACAATGACACTCTACCTCACTAAAATAGAAAAGTCAAGTCAATTCTATAACTTTGAGAAAATTAGAAAGAATATGATCTCTATCAAAAAACAGAATCATTTCCCTGATGGCTAAGGATGTGGAGCATTTTTTAAGATATTTGTTAGACCTTTTAATTTTCTTTTAAGTTCCAAGGCACATTTTTTAATTGGCCCATTTGTTTCCTTGGTGTTTAATTTTCTAAGTTCTTTGTGCACTCTAGACAGTAGAGCTCTATCAGATATGTGGTTAGTGAAGATGTTCTCCCATTCTGTGGGTTGCCTTTGTGCTCGAGTTACAATCTCTTTATCTGAACAGAAGCTCTTTAATTTCACAAGATCCCATCTGTTGAGTGTTGGTTGTAGTGACTGTGCTATTGGATGTCCATTTAGGACCTGTTGGCCTAGCCCAATCAGCTCGAGGAAGTTCCCTACTCTTTCCACTATGGTTTTTATAGTCTCTGCCCTTATATCAAGGTCCTTGATCCATTTGGAATTAATTCTTGTACATGGTGACAAGTACAGGTCCAATTTTAATCTTCTGGTGGATTGCCAGCACCATTTGTTGAAGATACTGTTCTTTTTCCATTGGATTTTTTGGGCCCCTTTGTCAAAGATCAAATGGCTGTAGTTGTGTGGACTTATATCTGGGTCTTCAACCCTTATCCATTAATCTGTGTGTCTATTTTGGAGCCAATACCAGGCTGTTTTTACAACTATGGATTTGTAGTGTAGGCTAAGGTTTGGTATGGTATTACCTCCAGCAGTGTTTTTGTTACTCAGGATTGTTTTTGCTATCCTTGGTCTTTTGTGCCTCCATATGAATTTTGAGAATGTTTGGTCAACTTATTTAAAGAATTGCTTTGGGATTTTAATTGGTATAGCATTGAATCTGTATATTCCTTTTGGTAGGATGGTCATTTTTACGATGTTGATTCTGCCAATCCAGAAACATGGGAGGTCTTTCCACCTTCTGGTGTCTTCTGTAATTTCTTTCTTTAGGGTTTTAAAGTTTTCATTATAAAGGTCTCTTACCGGGGCTGGAGAGGTGGCTCAGGGGTTTAGCCTCTGCCTTGCAGGCGGAAGGTCCTGAGTTCGGATCCTAGACCCCACGTATAGACACCAGGCGGAAGCAGGGGCGGCCTGTGTTTCCGGTCCTGGTAGGGCAGAGCCTGTGAGTCTCGGGGCAGAGTAAACAAGGAGGAGGCGGTCCATGGCGGTTCCCGAATTCATCCGTGGTTCTACACACACATACACGCATACACGCACACACATACACGCGCACGACTGAATAAATAATAAACAAATAAAGGTCTCTTACTTCCTTGGTTAGGTTTATACCAAGGTATTTCATTTTTTTAGGGGCTATAATAAATGGGATTGTTTCTCTCAGGGATTTTTCACTTCTTTAATTTTGGGTATATAGGAAGGCCACTGATTTTTGTACATTTTTTTTGTGTCCTGCCACCCTGCTGAACTTCTGTATTAGTTCCAGGAGCTTCCTGGTGGAGTTTTTGGGATCACTCAGGTATAAGATCATGTCATCTGCAAATAGAGATAACTTGACTTCTTCCTTGCTGATTTGAATCCCTTTTATGTCCCTTTCTTGTCTTATGGCTTCAGCTAAGACTTCAAGTACAATATTGAAAAGAAGTGGTGACAGTAGACAGCCTTATCTAGTTCCTGATGAAGTGAGAATGCTTCAAGTTTTTCCTCATTGAGTATAATGCTTGCTGTTGGCTTGTTGTATACAGCTTTTATTATATTGATAAAGGTTCCTTCCATTCCAACTGGAGAGGATGTGGAGAGAGGGGAACTCTCCTACATTGCTGGTGGGAATGCAGGCTCATACGACCACTCTGGCAAGCCATCTGGCGATTCTTAAAGAAACTAAAGATTGAAATGCCATATGACCCTGCTATTCCACTTTTCGGAATAACCCCCCATGCAACAGAAGTTCACCTCAATAGCACAAGCATGACCATGTTCATAGCAGCACTATTTACAATAGCAAAGTCATGGAATCAACCCAAATGTCCAACAGTTGATAAGAGGATAAGGAAAATGTGGTACATTTATACAATGGAATACTACTCAGCCATCAAAAATGATGAATTAATGCATGCTGGGAAATGGATGGAATTAGAAACAATTATATTGAGTGAAGTATCCCAGACATGGAAAATTAAGCACCATATATACTCCCTAATAAGTGGATCCTAGTACCAAACCCACTTAGAGATACTGAAAGATAAATCTCTGTAATACCTACAGTAATTGCAAAGATTATAAACAGGAGGGATGGGGAAGGAGGGCCCCACCAGAAATAAGGAGAGAGGGGACCATGTTACAGCAGAGAAAATAGGCCTCCATCAAGGACTGCAAGTAAGTAATGAGACATCTGGTTAAGTTCACAGACTTTCCTTCCTGATCATTTGCAACTGATGGCGTATGATCTCACCAGAAGGGGAGGGCATATAGTCTGGCAGATCGAAAGTAACCATTTTGCATATGGGTGATTGACCCCTCCCTCACCGCGGTCTCCTACTTTTATTCCATCTACCTTTGAATATAGTCTTATAACAAGACTCTAATTTAACAGGTTTCTATCCCTGGCCAAGGGGTGACATCCAATACCCATCAAGATGGAGGCATTGCAGGAGCAGCAAAACTGAAAAAAAAATCAACAAAACATAATTCAGAACATCAGAGACTCTACATCAACTACCTGGAACTAGGCCAGCCTAATCTCTCCCCATCCTGAAGCTCAGGGAAATTTGCAGAAGAGGGGGTGGTAAGATTGTAAGAGCACAAGGATGGGAGGAGCAATGATTTGCAAGGTACTCCACACAAGTTAGGGCCGAAGCAATCATAATAGGACTTTGCATGACCTGCGCAATGTCCAACACATTATTGACCCCTTAAAGTCTAGCATGCACTAAAGGCACTAGGATCCTTGGAGGTTAGGGATTGACAGCCACAGTAGTGTTCCTATGCTTAAGGAGAACACAGGAAATGGTTCTGGGAAATGCCACTGGGTCCTTGCACCTAATCGGAGAGGAGGACCCAGAGGAGAGTTTAGCATGCACAATAAAGGATGCTCTGGGGATTGGGGGAGGCACTGTGGGATGGGGAGGGAGGAAGAAGGGAGGGAGGAGTATAAGGGTTTGGGGAGGGGTGGAGGGAGGGAGGGGACTGGTATACCTGTTAAGTTTGTATGAGAGGAAATAAAAAAGAAAAAAAAACAGAATCAAAGGAAGAAATTTCTTGAAAATTTTCAATAAAATTACCTGTTGATCAGATGAGTGACAAAAAATGCATTATTGAAATTTTAGTTATAGTATCACAGCCAGGGTTGTCTAATCTATATTATGCACAGTTACTAGAGCAATCCCAGACTCTCCTTTTCATCAGATACAAAGCTACTGACATGAAAATGTTTTATTTTCTATTTTTACCAATAAAGAGAAAATTTAGCAGTTTGTCTGCTGTAACAGTTATTCTTCCCTGGTGTTGTGAGACACAACTCGCACTCAAGCATCTAAATGGGAGAAAAGATACTTTTTTGAGCTTATGTTCCAGAGGGGAGACACAGTCCACTGTGATGGAAAAGGCATGGCTGGCTGGCGGAAACTAGAGGCTGCCTAAGTCACATCTATCATGGAGGCTAAGAACTGCAAACTGCAACTGCAAGATCAGACTGACTAATTCAAGCAGGACAGGGGTAACCAAGCTCCAGGTCCACTCCCCAGTGACTGTCTTTCCCACCCAGGCTCCACCTCCCAAAGGTGCCATAACCTTCCCAGACAACTGAAGATTCAAGCACATGAGCCTATGGGGACAGCTCATGTTTCAAACCATGGCACATGCACATGGCGGTAGCAGCAGTACACCTATGGTTTTCCCCGAAGTATAAAACTCTCTCTTCCTGTCATAACCGAGGTGGTATACCACAGGATATCACACTGACAAATTAATGACAAGCAATGAAATTTGTCACCATGGAAGAACAGGCCAGCTAGATGTCCTACTGAAACACATACGCGTGCACATGCACATTAGAGTGGCAGTTTTCAAGGCTCTGCTGTATTAAAGAAGTTTCTCGACTTCCAATAGTGATCTGAAGCAGGTTGGACTGGTCCTTATACAACCACATATTATTTGTTATATTTATATAACCTCCCATGAAGCCAAAATGCAAAAAAGACCAAAATTTCTTAATATGCTATTGTGAATCATTTATCAAGTAACCGATAAGGTTGACAGTTTTAAGTAAATCCCAGAACAATACTTCAAAACTTGTGTGGCACATTGAAGTCAATTGAAAGCTGTTCTTCTGTTTGTGTTTTTATGACACAGAAGACCCATTTGCTATAAAGGTATTTATAACCAGCACGTACATTTCTGGAAATCGCAATGGCAAACCCACAGTATAATTTTATTATGGCTTTAAGGTTACATATGCAAGGCCTGAGTAAAGTCATGCCCTCCCTGGCAACATTTTGAAAGTAGCTTATGAACAACTAAAGAAATTCATCCCTTCTAAGCTAGCATTACTGAAGATGTTTAAAGGATTCTGTACACAGCAGAGAAAGAAAGACACTTACAACTGAAGAGCTCTGGGAAGAATTAGGAAAGAATCGGACATGCTCAACTCAGGAAACCAGCAAAGCCTTAAGATAAATGAAGGAAAAAGGAAGGAATAGACAGTATTTGAATCAGAAAACAACAAACAAAGTGACAAGAACCAGCAAATATCTTTCAATATTGACCTGACCATTTTACAATTACAGAATTACAATATTAGCTCTGACTTTCTTCTCCTGCTATATGTAGAATTCGAAGAGATGCACTTTCAAATGAAAAACAGATTATCGTCAGAGAGGAGCATGGCCTAACTCAGGCCTCATATTTGTGACCTGTTAATGAACTTAATTATTTAATTAAAAGATGAAACGTATTAACACACAGAGACTGACAGTTCAAGAATGGAAAACTATACACCAAACGAAGGGAAGCAGATAACATGCAGGTGTGACCATACACGTTTGTGACCAAGTAGACTTCAAACCAAAGTTAGACAATATAAAGAAAGTCACTTCATAGTGATCAAGAGCAAAAGTCTGAGATAGAGGAGATTTTTGTGAAAGAAAGATATTTGTCAACTAAGCTGTTTTCATGTCAGAGATGCAAGTCTCAGAATTTAAACTTCTCCTCTGTTTCCACAAAGTTTGATTATCTAAACATGTGCTTAAAACTGAGTGGCTCACCTTCTTCCTTATTCCCTTCCAACCAACCAAAGGTCTCACACCTTAAATACTTCCTAATATGGCTTATCAGTAATTACACAGGCAGGCATACTCCATCCCTGGACTGGGGCCCCCTTCACTTTCTGTATACAATTCACAGAAGTTGATCAGTGGGTTTTTTTCTGTTTGCCCGTCTGCTCACTCACTTGTGTTCTTTCTTATTCTAGTGCCCTGTGTGATTCTTTCTTTCTGCCTGTCTTTTCCCAGTCCTAAGGCACTCTATAGATCACTGTGCAGGACATAGTACATGTAAATATTAATAAGAGATATGAAAGATATAAATATTTGAATACGTATATATGCATTGCATGTTCATGTACCTAACCTCATAAGACAAACACCTCTAGACATAAAAGGACAGATCAGTCTGGACACAGTAATCATTGGGCAACTTGAATGTCCCACTCTCCTCAATTGATAAACTGTCCATGCAAAAGATCCACAAAAAACTTCAGACCTAAACTGTAGCATAGTTCAAATGTATTTGACATATACAGAATACTCCACCCAACAACTGCATAATATGCATCCTACTTAGCAGATCTATAGAATTTTCTCCAAAATAGACCATGTTTTGGAACATAAGAAAAGTATTAACTAATACAAAGTAATCAAAATAAGTTCTTGTATCTTAATCAAATCAGATCACATGAAATAAAAGCACAAGTCAATAGCTTGAAAAATTGCAGAAATAAACACATACAAAAATCGAACAGTACACTCTTAAAGAGTCATTAAAGAAATCAATGAAGAAATGCACAAATTCTTAAAATCAAATAAAAATGAAAGAATAATGTACCAAGAACCTTTGGGATCTAGCAAGTGCTGTTCTCAGAGGGAGGTTCATGGCTATGAGTGGCAACATTAAATAATTCAGAGCTCTTGGATGAAAAAAAAATTTGATGATCTGCGTCAATGTCCTGCAAAAACAAGAACAAGTAAGCCCCAAAGGCAGAAGAGAAAAAGAAATAAGAAAAATCAGGACAGAAGTTAATGAAATGAAGACTAAAAGAACAGTACAAAGAATCAATACAGCAAATAGTTGGCTCTTTGGAAAAATAGACATAATTGATGAACTCTTAGCATGTTAACCAAAAGAGAGAGAATACTTGAATTAATAAATTAGAGATAAGAGGAGGATACTGCTACAGATAACAATGAAATTCACAAGACCATTAGAGAATACTTTATAAAACCTATTTTCTGCTATATTGGAAAATGTAGAAGAAATGGACAAATTTTATTCACACTCAACCATCAGAATTTAAACCAGGAGGATATAAATAACTGCAAAAAACTGTAATGAGCAACAAGGCTGAAGAGTTAATTATATTTCAATTTTTAAAAGCCCAAAACCAGATAATTCACTGACAAATTTTACCAGAACTTTCAAAAACTAACATAACTACTCTTAAAAATATTTCATAAAATAGATAGGGAAACAATGTTACCAAACTCAATTTATGAAGCCAGCATTACTTTGATAGCAAAACCTGAGAAGTACGAACAAAAAAGAAAATCGTAGACAAAATTCCCTAGTGGACATAAATGCAAAGATTCTTAACCAAATACATGCAGAAAACATATTTAGAAGATCATACATTATGAGCAAGTTGGCTTCATTCCAGGATGTAAGAATAGCTCAATATATTCAAATCAATGCATTTAACATAACACATAAAAGACTCAAAAATACGAATCACATAATCGGCTCAAGCAGATGATTAATTTCCAGAATATATAAGGAATATAGAAAGTTAATGGCAAAGAAACAAATGACCTAATCACAATGTGACCAAATGAATCGAATAGGCAGTACTTGAAAAGATGAAATACAGATGATTAACAAATATATGAAAATTTTTCAACAATCTCAGCCATTGGGGAAATTTTAACTGAAGCTATAATGAGATTCCATCACACCCCAGTCTAAGTTGCTGTCATTAAAAAATTGAGGGCTGGAGAGATAGCTCAGGGGTTAAAGACTTTGCCTCACAAGTAGAAGGACCTGATTTTGAAACCCCAGTGCCCTTGTAAAAATGTTGCAAGCAGAAATGGCAGTGGCCTATACCTTCAGTCCTAGAAAGGGGATCTGGGAAACCCCAGAGCAACATTATAAGGAGGAAGAGCAATTAAGAATGATTCCTGATGTCACAGGGTTCCCACAGGTGCACACACTCAAATGTGTTCTGGTACATACACACAAACACAAATACAAACATAAACACAAACAAAAAGAAAAAATGAACAACAAATATTGGTGAAGATGTGGGGAAAAGAACTCTATACACTGCTGATAAGAACATGAATTAGGGCAGCCACTATGGAAATCAATGTTGAGGTTCCTCAAAAAGTTAAACATAGAGTTACCATATGATCCAGGTATATCCCTCCTAGGAGCATATCTGAGGGAATTTGAGTAAACACAATTCAAGATTCCTGCACAGTTGTGTTTATTGCATACTCTCTTTTATTCACAACTGCACAATTACTGGACCAATCCAGGTATTCATCAACGGATGGAATGAATGAAGATACACACACACACACACACACACGTGTGTGTGTGTGTGTGTGTGTGTGTGTGTGTGTGTGTGTATAAAATTCAGGAATAAAGGGTAAAAATATGTGCAGGTAAATGAATGGACATGGAAATTTTTTGCAATGAACAAAATAAGCCAGAATCATCAAAACAAATACTCCATGCTTTCTATCATGCGTGAACTATTTGAGAACAGTAGGGGAACTTTGCAATTAGGAGAGAACAAGAGCAGGTAACATGCATATATGGTCAAACTGCAAATATGGTCAAAGGACATGATCTGTTTGAATGAAACTATCAGAAGAAAACTCATCACTTAGCACAACAAATATAAACTTAAAAGGGGAGGGGGTAAGTGGATTACAGTTTGGCATTGACAGAACCTAAACCCATAATGACTGATTGCCAAATGACTATGTGACTTGAACCCCTAAAATGAATTGGGTGTTTTCTTCACAATCATAAAACTTGATCATCATAGAAGCAGTGCACAAAAGACTGAATTCAGAATAGTGAAAAGGCACAGAAGTATTACACAAAGAGCACAGCTTGCTATAGGTAACTATGGAGCCGGCCACACGGCTTCACTGCCCCACAGGTAGTGGGGCATGTGATCGCGCCCATGATCTTAAATGGCTTTCCCTAGGACTGGCTAGTTTGTGCATGTGTCCAAGTCTCAGGTGCTGTGCCGCCTGCAGCAGGGAGAGCTCTGTAATAAGCCTGGGTTTATGCAATGTATTCTGTTCTGTGCCTCACATGGATAAAAGATGCTCTGAATAACAGACCTACACTAATCTGTGGGCAGTGAGTAATGGCTTGGTCAGCTGGGCAGGAATTTGGAGAGGACAAAAATTGGAAAATAGATGACAAGCAGTACTTAGACTGGACGTCTGAAAATAAAGAATGGCGAAATTATTCTAACAAGTGTCCAACTACAGGACAGTCACCACAGAGGACTCTCTGAATGAACACATGGATAAGTTGTCCCATCTTGAAGATGCCAATCAATCTCTTTTTCCAGGTATCAAAGTCAGGCTAGTATTAGCTGAGTGACTAATTTTCTAACATCAGAGCCCTAGGCAGAGCCCCCTCTGGCGCCATTCCCCAGAAAAGCCTGTCAGCTTACAGGTTGACTGCCGTGTACCATACGCTTCCCCCTGCCCCAACACACACATTGCTTTTCCTTCCTAAGGTGTCAGTCAGCATCATTACTTGTAAACTTAAAAACGCTTCCTCCATCGTGACAAAGCCTCAACAGCCCATGTATTTTATAAAAGGACAGTTCATTGAAAGCCAACGCCCCTGAAGGCCCGCTCGCTCGCGCAGTCCAGGGGGTGATATCCGATACACATCAGGATGGAGCCAAGGGCATTGCAGGAGCAGCAAAACAGAAAAAAAAAATCAACAAAACATAATTCAGAACATCAGAGACTCTACATCAACCACCTGGAACCAGGCCAGCCTAATCTCTCTCCATCCTAAAGCTCAGGGAAATTTGCGGAAGAGGGGGCGGTGAAAGTGTAAGAGCCTAAAGATGGGAGGAGACACAATAAGCAACATACTCCATACAAGTTAGGGCCGAAGTAATCATAATAGGACTTTGCATGACCTGTGCAATGACCAACATATCATTGACCCCCAAGTCTAGAATGGATCACAGGCACTAGGATCCTTAGAGGCAAGGGATTAACAGCCACAATACTGTTCCTATACTAAAGGGGAACACAAAAAAAGAGCTCTAGGCAATGCTACTGAGTCCTTACACCTCATCAGAGAAGAGGACCCAGAGGGAAGTTTGACATGCACACTAAAGGATGCTCTAGGAATGGAGGGGGGGGGGAGGGAGCACTGGTAGAAAGGGAGGGGGGAAAGGAAAAGGGGGAAACAAGGGGATCTAGGGAGGGGTAAGGGAGGGAGGGGAATGGGGTACTTATCAACTTTGTATGAGTGGAAGAAAGAAAGAAAGAAAGAAAGAAAGAAAGAAAGAAAGAAAGAAAGAAAGAAAGAAAGAAAGAAAGAAAGAAAGAAAGAAAGAAAGAAAGAAAGAAAGAAAGAAAGGAAGAAAGAAAGAAAGAAAGAAAGAAAAAGAAAAGATGACCAAATATAGAATGGTTTATGTGGAAAATGATACATCTACGTAGCCCTTTAAAAAAAAAGGAAAAAAGAAAAAAAGAAAGCCAACACCTTCACTGGTTTCATGGCGTGTTCAAACTTCCAGAAGAACCTGTCTTAAGGACACAATGACCTGGCCCGTGAAGATTCAACTGTCATCCAAGTTGGGATCTGATGTCCTGTGCTTTTCTTTAGACTGTGTGTGGCCTTAAAGCAATGCCACCTCCCTCTGACTAAAGATGGATCAGGACTCCAGAACAGAAAGCAGGATGGGCTGTTCTTGCCCTTCAGTCTCACAATCTACTGGAAGTACTTTTCCTTCTTCCTCTTCTTCCTCTGAACGCAAGTTATTGTGTTTGGAAACTCTAGGGTCCCGTAGAGCAAAGCTTTCTTCACTGAACCAATCATCCTCCAGATGAACTGAAAGCGAAGTCAGCCTCTGCCCACACGGGTTTCTCATGCCACTAAGCCAACAAAAAGTCTTTTCCTGGCAAACAAAAGGACCAGAATTCAGATCTCCAGATCCCACGTAAAAATGCCAGGTGGATGTGGCAGTGGGTAGGTAGTCTGCAATTCTGGCCCCGGAAAGCAGAGCCTGGGAAAGACCAGAGCAAAGCAATAAGGAGGTAGATCGATCCAGGATGATTCTTATTGTCACCTTACAATTTTTTAAAACTTTTTTCAATATTTATTCAATTGTGCGTGTGTGTATGTGTGTGCAGAACCAAGGGTGAATTACTCTGTCCCGGGATTCATAGGCTCTGCCCTACCAGGACCAGAAACACAGGCCGTCCCCGCTTCTGCCTGGCATCTGTATGTGGAGTCTGGGATCCAAACCCAGGACCTTCCACCTGCAAGGCAGAGGCTTAACTCCTGAACCACCTCTCCAGCCCCTCCTAGTGTCACCTTTAAGCCTCCACAGATTCACATACTCAAGTGCCTTCCTGTGCACATCCAAACATAAAGAAGAAAATAAAAGAAAGTTCATATGATAGAGAAGAGTAATGATTGCTTTGCTAAATGAAGGAATGATGCCAAATATCAAAAAGAAGTTGCATTACTGCCTCAAGAAAGCAGGATAAAGGACTGTGTTTGCAATATAGGAATTGCACTGAAATATTGCTAAGTATTGCTTTATGCATCACCGGCTGAAATCTATGGCAAAGTTTTGACCACAGACTAGGATTCTTCAGAAATCCAGGTTTAATTATCCCTACAAAGTAACACTTTCTATTCACCTAAGATGCCACAAAGGATAAGAGGAATAGAAAAGTATGGTAGAGGAAGTCTGCAGTGAACACCAGTACACCTCATGGTGCTCAGGGGAGCTGCCATAATGGGTCTTACTTATTTACTTATTATGTGTGCATGTGTGTATGTGTGCTAATATGGTGTGTGTGTGTGTGTGTACACATGTGTATGTGTGCCAATGTGGTGTGTGTGTGTGCATGTGTGTATGCATGCTAATATAGTGTGTGTGTACACATGTGTATGCGTGCTAATATGGTGTGTGTGTGTGCATGTGTATATGCGTGCTAATATGGTATGTGTGTGCATGTGTGTATGCATGCTAATGTGGTGTGTGTGTGTGTGCGTGTGTGTATGCATGCTAATGTGGTGTGTGCGTGTGTGCGTGTGTGTATGCGTGCTAATGTGGTGTGTGCGTGTGTGCGTGTGTGTATGCGTGCTAATGTGGTGTGTGCGTGTGTGTATGCGTGCTAATGTGGTGTGTGCGTGCGTGTGTGTGTGCGTGCGTGCTAATATGGTGTGTGCGTGTGTGTATGCGTGCTAATATGGTGTGTGTGTGCATGTGTGTATGCGTGCTAATATGGTGTGTGCGTGTGTGCGTGTGTGTATGCGTGCTAATATGGTGTGTGCGTGTGTGCATGTGTGTATGCGTGCTAATGTGGTGTGTGCATGTGTGCGTGTGTGTATGCGTGCTAATGTGGTTGTGTGTGTGTGCGTGTGTGTATGCGTGCTAATATGGTGTGTGTGCGTGTGTGTATGCGTGCTAATATGGTGTGTGCGTGTGTGCGTGTGTGTATGCGTGCTAATATGGTGTGTGTGTGCGTGTGTGTATGCGTGCTAATGTGGTGTGTGCGTGTGTGCATGTGTGTATGCGTGCTAATATGGTGTATGTGTGTATATGCATGCTAATATGGTGTGTGTGTGTGAGTGTGTGTATGCGTGCTAATATGGTGTGTGTGTGCGTATGTGTGTATGCGTGCTAATATGGTGTGTGTGTGCGGTGTGTGTATGCGTGCTAATATGGTGTGTGTGTGCGCGTGTGTGTATGCGTGCTAATATGGTGTGTGCGTGTGTGCATGTGTGTATGTGTGCTAATATGGTGTGTGTGCATGTGTGTGTGTATGCATGCTAATATGGTGTGTGTGTGTGTGCATGTGTGTATGTGTGCTAATATGGTGTGTGTGTGTGTGCATGTGTGTATGCGTGCTAATATGGTGTGCGTGTGTGTATGCGTGCTAATATGGTGTGCGTGTGTGTGCGTGTGTGTATGCGTGCTAATATGGTGTGTGTGTGTGCATGTGTGTATGCGTGCTAATATGGTGTGTGTGTGTGTGTATGCGTGCTAATACAGTGTGTGTGTGTGTATGCATGCTAATACAGTGTGTGTGTGTGTGTATGCATGCTAATGTGGTGTGTGTGTGTGTGTGTATGCGTGCTAATACAGTGTGTGTGCGTGTGTGTATGCGTGCTAATACAGTGTGTGTGTGCGTGTGCGTGTGTGTGTATGAGAAACCAGAGAACAATCTCAAGTGCCATTGATCAGTTGACATCCACAATTTTTTTTTTAACCAAAACAAGGTCTCTCACTGGCCTGCAGCTTGCCAAATAAGTTAGGCTGGCTGACCAGAGAGACCCGGGATCCGCCTGTCTCCAACTCACCTGGTTTTTTTCCTCTCTCACACAGTGAAATAAAATAGTGAAGATAAAATTTGTCATCACGTTTCCAAGGCAAGCACTTTACCAGCTGAGCCACCTCCCAGGCCCTGGGTTTTTTTTTTTTTTTAATGTTACTTAAAACATTTTCTTTCTTATCATTTTCCCTTAGAAATTTCAATGAAGAACTCAACAGTGGCAAAGCTATGCGTTTCGAAGGGAGTGTGACTAATTTGGCATCTCTCGGCTCATGATGCTGCCTCTGGGGCCTTCTAAGCATTCTCCTTGGGGTACAGAGGGACAGAATGGACGTCATCCAAGTCCCTTTCCATGCCTGGCATGCAGCGCTCTCCACCCCGCTTGCTCCCACTGCAGTCTGATTTGTACAGATTGATCCAACAGGCTGTGAAGGCTCTCGCTTCTGCACAGTGGGAGCCTTCCAGCAAGAAACGGCGGGAGGTACAATATTGCAATTGACTTTTAAGAAGTGGGTATGTGATCACCCTGTTCCCCACACAGGGTTCTGAGATGCTTGAAATTCCTGGCATAATATAATAAAGGTGAACGGAGCATTTTGTATCAGTCATAACAGGCCTCTTTCAATGCACCTGAAATTACATAAACCAGGTGCGTTTTAGAAAGTTCACAGGACAGAGTTGAGATGATGTCTCAGGGGGTAAGACCTTTGCCTAGGAACAAAAAGACCTGTTTGAATCCAATGTAAAAATGCCAGGTGGATATGACAGTAGGTAACCCTGGAAGGCAAAGACTGGGAAACCCCAGAGTAAAGCATAAGGCGATAGAGCAATCCAGGACAATTCCCATTGACACCTTGAAGCCTCTCTGAGTTCTCTGAGCTCTGCTAGCAAGCGGCTGGACCCAGGAAGGCTCTAGGAACCTCTGGTGTATGCGCATCATTCAGAAGCACAGGTGGCAACCTGGACTGGTGGTTGGCATCGGAAGTGGGGACATCCTTATGGGACTGAGCCCTTAGGCTGTGGGATATAATGCTTTTTCCCAGGAGGAAGAGTCAGAGCTTGCTTAACTTGTAGGGCTTCTAGCTAGTGTACATAGAGAAATGGAGGTCTACTTACATTTCCTGTCACAAAGGGAGCATTTGAGGTGTGCAAGAGAATGCAAGGAAACAGAATTTTTCTTTCCTTTCTAGTGGGAAGAGACTAAGGTTTGGATGCACATTCCTTTGGCTTCCTCCTTGTGAATTGCCTTCACAAGCTGGCAAGTGTTCCTTGACCAAAAGTCACCATCCCTCTCTCATAGCACTGCTGGCAAACTCTCTGCCCTCATCCTATGGTCAATGGAGATAAACTGCTCTGCTACTGGTGGTTTCAAGTTCCCCTATCACCGAACACCTGCATCCTAATTTGAATAGACTCTTTCTATTGAGAGCTTGTGTGATATAGTTGGTAAGGAAGATGAGAGACGAGATATTGAACAACCAACAATTGAGAAAATGGAAGAAGAGTTGGTAATAATTTTGACCTAAAGTTGTCATGGGCTGCTGGCTTAAAAAATATATGTCCACAAAATCTGATAATCTTCTGTTCAAAGAGTTTAGGTAGTACCCACCTTGAATATAGGGAAGACTTAGTAGCTTTTCTACTGGACAGAATGAAGTTGAGCTGACAGCATGTAATTCAGAGACGATCGGAGTTTCCAGAGACCACTATGCATTTTCATTGTTGCTTTGGGTCACTTGCTCTGAAAGAAGCCAGCTGCTGTGTGTCACAAAGATAGAAATCTTGGAGAAAGATCTGCAGCAAGTGCTGGGGCACCAGCCAGCAATCATGTAGCGAGCCACCCAAGAAGAGGATGCTTCAATGTGGAACATGAGGATGAACATAGACCCCTCCAGGATCCTGGCCAATAAGTCAAATAAGACATTCCAAATTCCTATATCACCGAAACTGTGAGATAATGAATATTGATGGGCTTGAACCAATAGGTTTGAGGTAA
Source organism: Typhlomys cinereus (assembly GCA_023101885.1). Classification (NCBI taxonomy): domain Eukaryota; kingdom Metazoa; phylum Chordata; class Mammalia; order Rodentia; family Platacanthomyidae; genus Typhlomys; species Typhlomys cinereus. The sequence continues at coordinate 3,384,974 of JALPQD010000099.1, read as the reverse complement.
TTTGTTATACAGCAATACATATCTGGAATACCTGGATACAACCAAGATCATCATTAATAATAACTGTGCTACACTGTATATCAGTTTCAATAACTAAAGGTTATTGAAGGTTTCATTTAATCTTTATTTGTACTCTATGAAGAAAGGACTAATATTAGTCTACTTTATAGATCAGGATTCTGAGGCCCAAGGAAGTTAAATATCCTGCTAAGAGATATGAAACTAATGCTGCATTACAGGAATGATAATGCAAACTTTTTTTCTGCGTAACGCCCATGGAATCAGCATACCTCTTACAATCTATGATGTCTCCCAATGGCCAACAGTCACACATAGCAATGGTGCTATAATTGCAACGCAGCCTCCCTCTGACATGATTGCATGGGTGGCCTTGGTAGTGGCTGTTCTGACTGCTGCTGCTTTAGTCAAGTTATTAGCACTCGATGTGATTCAACTGTTGCTTAAAATATCTTCAGAAGACTATACTAAAATTTCACGAAAAAGACAAGAATACAGCATCAGATCATAAATTTTATAGTCATGAAGCAAATATTTATCATTGGAAAAATAATGACAATTTCACATTTTCCTGCAAAATAACAGCCAAATGCCTTATGGGATCTAAGAAGTGATGATTCACACAAATAGCTGAAGTCTTTCCTCATATGTGCAAAAGGATTGACTAATGTGCTGAGCAAAAATACTGTAATGCCAAATTCCCTGAAAAAGAAAAGAAAGAATTCAAAATAATAAGATACCAGATGATTGATGTATGTATTACACAGAACCATCACAGGGCATTGCTGCCCAGCTGAGTTGAGAACATTGCTTCCTTCCTAATGTTACACATCTTAGTGGTGTGTCTTGTGATTGTGGGTGACTCGGAGCCAGTAATACATGTTAGTGGTGAAGGTATCTGAACCCAAGTGACAAGATTCCAGAGACACTACCAGTGTCTGCTCCATGATGTGGCTTACTGAGAGCACTTGGGACATGCCTAACTTAGTGGTAGGACAACCTCAGTACAGGTTATTCAGAATAATTTCTATTCCTAAGGAAGTTCTGGAAATTAATTTCATATTGACGTGAATATACTTAAAAGTGCTGAATGGTAAAAATAGTCAAGGTAGCAAATTTTATGTTATATGCATTTCATCTATAAAACATAAATAAATAAACAGATAAATAGACGAAAGATTTTTCTATCTCAAATATCTGATCTACTTTCTGCCTTTGGGCTATGGTTTCAAGCTGTTGGCAGGGGACAGAGAGCTAAGTTAGTATTCTGAATCACAATAAGAAAGCACATCTCTGAAGTTCTATCTTGGAAGGTTTATGTCCTGGTTGTCATTATATGGGTATATTCATCACAAGCATTAAACTATACATTTAAAAATGAGAATACCATATATATCATATCTCAATTATAAAAAGTTGACTGCTAAATAGAATGCTACAAATGTGCGTGGAAAACCAAGTACAAGAAAAAAACTAATACGTGTGATTATATGTAATGAAGAAATGGGGTTTGTTGAGATGATTTTCATGTTTATTCCTATAATGTATCATATGAACCATTCTGTCTGGTCTTAGGACTACAATGCATATCTAAGAAAAGTATTTGCCCTGTCTATGCCATTTCCCTGAATATGGATATATCATGAATTGGTACTAAAATTAAGAGTTCTTGTATACACAAAGAAGACAAGAATAGAGCATCAGATATTTCATATAGTTTCCCCCCCAAAAGAGGAGTTTGATGTAACTTGTTCACCTCGATCCCATGGTAGTTGCTTTTATTCAAGAAGAATAATCCAATTTGCTTAATAATCCAATTTGACCATTCATCTTTGATCAGTATACCTACTCATAAGTTAAGTTTAGCAAAATCGGTTCTTTATTTACATTCTTACTAGCAGAAGGTACCAGTAAAGCCCCTTCCCATGACATGGGGCAACTGATAGAGGCTTTCAAGGTCTTGTTGGGAGATCAGAATGAAAATTGTATTGAACCTTCCTCGAATTCCTTCTCTAGCCACAGGAAGAAAATTTATATCCACACTAAGAAAGTTCAAGTAACCCAGGGCTAACTGATCTTGCTTCTCCTAGAACCATGTCTCTTCAGGAAGAGATCCTGAAGATGGAAACGTGGGCAGCTGCACCAGTCTCTTGTAAGGCCATCTGGGAGCAGCCTCTTTCTCTAGGGCATTGACACTAGATCTGAAAGACAAAGACAAATTTGGAGGAAGAGATATAAAAAGCACAAGGTGATGTGGCTGCTCATGGGTTTCTCTCTGTCTTGAACCAAGCAATATGACTGGAGTCTAATGTCAGCACTGAGTTACTAGAATTAGACTAGTTTGGCTATGAAGAGAACTGTGGAATGGTTAGGTAATTTTTCACCAAGACTGATCTACAGTAGAAGCAAAGGCTCTGGGCCATTTTGGGCCTGCCAAGTTCTCATTCTAACCGCACAATTACCCTAAATTTCCTTGCTTAGTAAGACCTATCACAAACCAGAGAGAAGCCAAGCGGGATGATACCAGGGACAGGTAAGGCCACAGCATGGTGGGAGGTAACGTCACTAGACCAATCTCAGGATAGGAAGGAGTGAGCAACACCAAAGGCAGAATGTGGAAATGGAGTCACCTTTTCCACTGTCTTACTAAGAGGCCCGAATCAAAAAAAAAAAAAAAAAAAATCAGCAATAATGAAGATGTCAAAGTTGCCAGATAAGAGAATGGCAGCTGGAATTGCAAGTATCATCAGCTCCAAAGGATGTGTGGAAACCCTGGGGTAGAAAAAGATAGAGAAGAAGAAAGGGAAAGAAAAGAAGGAGTGTGCTAGGGAAGCCTCAACTTTGAATTACCCTCACCTTTCACTCTCCCAAATGAGGGCTGGATCCCAGCTTGCCTGCATTTATCTACACTCCATCTAGCCCTTTTTTTTCCCGATTTTCTTTTCTCTCAACATTCCCCCCGCCTCAGGAAGCGGAAAAGAGTATGAACGTGTGCACAGGCTGAGCTTCTGTGACCAGGTCATTGACCCGGCAGGGGAAGACATTGGGGTGGAGGTGGGGGAAGCCAAGATTTCCAAATCACACTGTCAAGCTGAACTTAGGTTTGTTGTTAATGACTTTGACGTTATTAGGCTAGACAGAGGGATGTCGATGTGAATTATTCTCAGTGGTATTCCATATTCATAATGGACTAAATATAGCAAGAGGAATGGGACTGGCGGGCACGGCCCCTGATGGTCATAGTGGATGATTCTCATGATGAAATTAAATGCCAGCCCAGCTCCTGTGCTCCCCCTGGGGGCCCAGAATCCCATGTCCCTAGCCCCAGTCCGAAGATGGAACTCAGGCACAGTTGTTAGATATTTACCCTTCCTTCCTGGTAGCCAAATTTAAATACCATTTCATGAGGCCAGATGCTTGGCTGTGGTGTGTGGAGTTTAGTGTACACAGGTGCAGCCAGGAGCAGCCGATTCCAAACTACCCTTTCCTAAGGCAGCTGCTGCCACTGTCACATGCCGAAGCCTCAGACATTATTTTCTTATCTTAATTTTTTTATTTTTCTTTTTTCTTTCCCCTAAATCCCCATTCCCATCCCCTCTCCTTTTGTCTGATAACCTTTAGTCTTCCCTGTCACACTCCCTCCTGTTTTCAAGTCTACTCACTTGTATGGGCCACTGCGCTTCATCCAATTTGTCTTTGATGTCATATGTCTGACATGATTCATGCTCCAGCAAGTGTCATAGATCAGTGGGTACCATTGAGGAAAGCATCTTCCTTTCCTTCCCTATCAGTATTAGTTCTCATGAGTCTCTCAGGGACGTGTGGGTCTTCTTGAGATTGTTCCCTTTTCCTGGTAAGATATTGATAGGATGGACAGTTCCCATGTAGTTCTTGTCATGTCTAGGAGATAGTGTCTGACCCATCTCTGTCCCCCTTCAGGCTCTTGCAATCTTACTGCCCCCCTGCAATGTTCCCTAAGTCTTGGGGTGGGGGTGGATGTGACTTAGATGTACTGGTAAGTGCCAAGCAGTCTACGGTCACTTATTTTCTGCAACTTGACCAGTAGTAAATACCTTCTATTGCACAAGGAGGCTTCAAAGTTGAGTGCTGGGTATTTCTCCAATCTATGGACATAACAAGGAGTATTAAGCCAATATTTTCATTACAGTAGAAAACTAGAGTTTTTACTTAGTTAAAAGAGAACTTGAGGTCACTACAGCTTTGGAAAAAAAATAAACTCTTTTCTTCATAATATCACCAAAGGTGAAGTAAAAAGTTCAGAAAGGGTTCAGTGGTCCATTTGTAAAGTTAAAGACTGAGAACTCAATTGGTAATGCCTAGGAAACTCCAAGTTACAATGTGGAACTTTGTACCTAAAGATTAAATCTGAAGTCAACTCTATGCACATGCACTATCAAGCATTTAGTTCCAAATATGGCAAAACAACATTATTTTGGTTTTAATTTATGAGGCTTCTTATTATAAAGGAATACATATTCATATGGAGCAATTGAAAACAGAAAAATTATATGAAACCCACTACCTCAGGATAACTGCTGTAGAAATGCCTTTCAACTATACTCTGATTTGCATAGTTATGTAGATTATACTGTCTTGAGGTAATTAGCTTTACAGTTCCTCAGTATAATCAATGTGATGCATGCATATATAATTTCATTTTAATATTCACCTGAGAGGGCTTCAGAAGTATTTACTTAGCGCATGAAAGTTCATTATCAAGACATGTATCAATAGGTTTGATGCTATGCCTCTTAATTTTAGAAATCTTTTTGGAATGTCAAAATAAGTAACATCTGATATATGGGCTCTGGTTTGCTCTTGGAGAAATGCTATATTTCTGAGTCCCCTTCTGCATCATTCAGGGACAGAGTAGCCGAGAGGTGACTTTGTATGAGGTCTGGGAAGTGGAATGAAGGCACAGAATCAGGCTCTTTTCCATAAGCTCGTCAATGTTATCAGCCTGCCATGTTCAGAGTTTAGATTCCCTTCAAAGCCCTAATCTGAAGGTAACTGGAAGTCCTCACTTTTAACTAACTGGACCTAGGGCCTATTCTTCTAATTGTCTAACTTCCCGTGGCATACCTTGATTTGTATGATTAATGCTTTGTTTTGTTAAATTCCAAGTCACTCTGCCTCTCTGACTAAACCCAGAATAACATAGTTACCTATTGCAGAAATGGTTCTAGGTGAGCAGATTCTAAAGAATAGGAATCTGAACTGACCCTATTTTAGTAGCAAATAAAGACATGAGTAAGTGAAATCTGTGGACTGCAGTATGTGCAGTTCATGAAAGTTCATTATCAAGACATGTATCAATAGGTTTGATGCTATGCCTCTTAATTTTAGAAATCTTTTTGGAATGTCAAAATAAGTAACATGTGGTCACTTGGAATCAAGTCTTATAGAGGAAAAGACAGGTGAAGCCAGTCATCGCTGCCATAAATGTTTGAGTGGAAATAAAGAATATAAGCCTATGGCGCTGGTTTGTTGCACTGAAGTATGCTACAGAGAAAGAGAAAGAAAACAAGAAGCTCTGTATTCCACGTTCCCAGCTCCAAGATATGATTGCAGAATATCTCTGGCTATCTAAAAGTACTTCTTGCTTTCTTTAGCTTCCAGTTGAGATATCTGAAAACAAACCAAATCCTGTGGGTTGCTGAGTTAAAAAGGAAGGTGAACTTGTAAGGTGAAGGAATTTTTATGCTAAATTTAGGGCATTAGTTAGTGAGGAGTAATAGTGAGGAGTAGAATATTTACACTAAAAAGGAAAACACACAGGTAGATCCAAATGAAGCTAAGTGTCTATACCATGCCAAGGTCAGTTGAAGAAGATTCTGCCCTTCCCTGAAGAACAAGAAATTCTGTATCCTCCATTGCAGAGAAGCTCTGGTCTGCCTCAAAACCTCCCCCTGAACGTCCCAGTACTCCTAGAGCTATATCTAGACTCCAATCCCAGCAGGTTATAGTTCTTTAATTAAGAACTATAACCTGTGGGGGAATCACATATATAGAATTACTTACAAGGTTCTGATAAGTATGTGAGCAGATTCAGAAAGGAAATATATAAAAAAGGATCCTAAAGATTTACATAAGGATAGACATGAAAGGGATACAATGTTAAGACTGGAAAAATTTACTGGTGGCTGTACCAAGGATTCTAATTTCAGTGTCAAAGTTAAAATGGCAGAAATTCTGTTTAAATAAAATCTGATTTCCAAATTTATATTGGGTATATGAAAGAATATTTAATTATAAATGCAAATGCATCAGCATTCTTGCTTCAGGTTTTTAGAAAGATACAATAATAGTCTTTCAAAAGTCACAAAGACATTTATGGCTTAGCAAACAAATTTGTATTTTTCAAAGAATACATATTCCAGATTTTTGATACTAGGTATAATATTCTAAAGGCAGTCATTAATGTTATAACATATCTGATTTTTATCAAAACCTTACAGATGTACATGTTCTGATATTGAAAATAAAATGTTAGGATGCCAGATAAATATTTTATATTTTTATTAATATAATGTGATATTTTAGATATTAAAAGATTAATTTTAAATTTCATACCAATAGATTTAACTTAGAAAAGGTCCTTATAAAATGCAACTTATCAAAATTGACACAAGAGGATATAAAAAAGGTAAGTAGTCATATCTGTTTTTAAGATTGAATTAACAGTTTAAAGAAAACACTAATGGGCTGGAGAAATGGCTCAGGGGTTAAGACTCTGCCTCACAAGCAGAAGGTCCTGAATTTGGGTCCCAAGTCCCCTGTAAAAAAAAAATGCCAAGTGGAAATGACTGTGGCCTACATTTTTGACCCTGGTGGATGGATCCTGGGAAATCCCAGAGAAGGTAGAAGCAATACAGGATGATTCCTGAAGTCACCCTTGGTCCTACACACACACACAAAGAGAGAGAGAGAGAGAGAGAGAGAGAGAGAGAGAGAGAGAGAGAGAGAGAGAGAAAGAGAGGAGAGAGAGAGAAAGAGGAGAAAGAAAGAAAGAAAGAAAGAAAGAAAGAAAGAAAGAAAGAAAGAAAGAAAGAAAGAAAGAAAGAAAGAAAGAAAGAAAGAAAGAAAGAAAGGGAGGGAGGAAGGGAGGAAGGGAGGAAGGGAGGAAGGGAGGAAGGGAGGAAGGGAGGAAGGGAGGAAGGGAGGAAGGGAGGAAGGGAGGAAGGGAGGAAGGGAGGAAGGAAGGAAGGAAGGAAGGAAGGAAGGAAGGAAGGAAGGAAGGAAGGAAGGAAGGAAGGAAGGAAGGAAGGAAGAAAGAAAGAAAAAGAAAGAACACTTATATTACAAAAAAAATCCAGACCCAGTTCCCAGTCACTGGTAAATTCTATGAAATATACAAAAGAAGAGGTGAGTATAATTTTAAATAAATCTTCAGAAAATAGAGGATGAAAACCTTAATTTCTTTATAGGGTCATATGCCTTAATATTAAAACCTGAAAAAGATCAAAAAGTTATGCATGGGGATTCACATGTAATCCAAAATATTTGAGAGGTCAAGGCAGACGAATCATACATTTGAGGCTAGTCTGGGAAACACAAATGGAAAAACAGAAGGATATCACAAGAAAAGAAAGTGACAAAAATTCCTACAATATCCTCAGTGAAATGTAGCAGTTCTCATGAGGACCCAGTGGTGCTTATCTTAGAAATGCAATAATGATTTAACATCTGATTTAACATTAAGGTAACTCATTAAAATAACAGAAGGAAAGAGAAAAATGTTTGACATTTTGAGTAGAAACAGGAAAACTTGTCAAAATTAAAAATATATTTTAAAAAATACTTGTAATAAGAAATCGTTGGGAAAATTTAGAATAGAAATAAGTTTCATGATGATAAAAGTTATCTATTTAAAACATATGTGAACTGTATTTTTAATGGTGGCAATACTAAGTCAGTGAATGCTTTCCCCTAAATACTGGGAGAAAGGCAGAGATGTTTGTTCTCATTCAATCTGTGATAAGTCAAGAATAAAAATAAATCAAGCTTGTTAAAGGAGTAGGAAAGTGCAAAAATTAATTGACTTCATTTAGAGACCTTTAGTGAATCATTTTTAAAAGAAATCTTTTCATTCTAAAGAGGTTATTAGATTAAAACCCAATATAAAAAAGCTGCAAAGAAGAAGAAAGTTGAAAGCTTAAAATATCATTTACAATAGCATTAAGAAACATATGTAAGGGTATATTTAATGAAAATCACACAAGAGTAAAAAACTATACATTTTCTTTATATTTCTTTCTTTGTGTGTCATAAAACACTCTGTAATATTACATTTCTATTTACAGGTTAAGAATTTTCTTTTCTACACACCTTTTTGTAAAGTATCCTCCTATTTTATAACTTTTGAGGCAATAAAGTTTTGAAAAAAAAACAAATATACAATTTTCCATCCATTCAGAGGCAGAAAGTCCAAAGTTGAATTATCGATGGTAATTTTAAGATCTGCTCTAAACCTATATTAATCAAATGAATGTGCTAGATCAGAACTGAGAATCAAGTTACAATCCTTTACACATAAATTCATTTCCAACAAAGATACAAAGCAATTTAATGAGGGAAGGAAAAAAATTCTTCTAACAAATTGTGCCAAAAACCAAAGCTACCTGGGGGAATGTGGATGTGGGGGTTGTGGGGGATAAACCTCGAATTCTGCTCTAATCACCGTTTTAATCAAATATTTAAAAATCTATAAATAAGAATGATAAGATCAAAAATTGTTTTATAGTTACACTTAACTTTCCTATCAATTTTTATTTTTATTTCCAGCATTCATCTTCTTTTTGGGATTGCCTCAAAGTAGAAGCGAAGACCAATATTAAAGGTTTACATCTGACCTTCCCACATGCATTGTGGCATGGATGTAGTATACCTCCTCGTGCGCATATACGAGGGGGGGAAGAGAGAGAGAATAAAATTAATAATATTTTTCTTTAGTATTCTGAGGGAACCATTCTACTGACTTCCAGCATGTCTAGTCTAGAATGAGCAATATCTTGATCTCTGCTGTAGTAAGAGATCTTTTTTTCTGAAAGTATCATTTTATCCTTGACTCTCTGAAATTCCCCCATATGGCTCAGTTCTGATCCTTGTTCATTCCCAGCTGGAGATTTGTGCCCCCCCCCCTGGAGAAATGCCATTTCAGTGCATGGTTGATTAGCTCCTTCGTTTCTTCTCCTCCCTTCTGAAACTTTTTCCTGGGTTGACCTTGTAAGCCTGACCTTCTACGCACAGATTCTGTGTGGACCTATGTGCTCAATTTTTAGGTATTTACTTTGTATTATGTTCTAAATATTTTTCCTTGGCTATTTCAAGATGCTTTTGGCCTTCTTCAAGTAAACAAGAACTTGATTCAAAATACTTTAAACAAGACTAGTGAGAGGGCTCATGGATTAAAACAAGCAAAAGGACTGGAGTTTAGATCCCCAGGTCCCAGGTAAAAATGCCAGTGGCTATGACAGCAGCCTATAATTCTGGCACCAGAGGGCAGAATCTGGGATGTCCAAGAGCAAAACAATGAGAGCAATAAGGACTTAGAGCAATCCAGGATGATTTCCAGTGTTATCTTTGGCCCTACACACACACACACACACACACACACACACACACACACACACACACACAAAGTATTCACTTGTACACACACACACAACTCTCTCACACACACTATATTAAACACAAAAGACATAAATTATCTTCCCATGGCAAGAACTCCAGAGGTAGTTGTCATAGGGTTCATTGATTCAGCCACTTCACGACGAGGGACTCTGCAGTATCACTTAGGTCATCCTGATGCTTAGGCTAATGAACTCAGTTCCCAGGTGGCCACAGCAATGCAAGCACTATGTCTTCATCCACTGGACCAGAGGAAAGCGAAGGAAAACATGGGTCTTGCATTCTTTTTTAAAAGTAAGAAAAACTTCTGTTGGAGTGGCTCAGTGTGCAGGGCACCTGCTCACCAAACCGGGCCGCCTGAGTTCAAGTCCC